>CAUJRU010000099.1:617997-1235994 GCA_963277665.1 Viscum album | reverse complement strand
ACGCAATGTTGAACTAGAGATGAAGGATAAGATGGTTGTGGGAATACTTGGTTCTCTTCTTATAAATACTGGGGTTCTAATATGTATTTATTCTCAATTCCTCCAACTCTTGAATCTGGAACTTCATTTGAGAACCCACACCAGAAAGATTAGAATTGCATTTCTTGATGGCCATGTTGGCTCGATTCTTAATCTCAGCATGAAGTTGACAAATCTTTCCAAACACTTTCCGATATGGTGACATTGCAATTGGGGTTTTAAAGGTAGTACGGTAATACCATAATGAATCATCTAGTCTAAGACTCCAATATTTTCTATTGGGTTGAACAGTTTTTTCATGAATTTTTTTTACTTCTCTATTTGACACCTCGACTTGACCATTGGTCTATATGTGACATGCAGTAGACACTCGATGACTGAACTCATACCGATGTAAAAGTGATTGCATTGTTTGGTTGCAGAAATAAGAACCCTGGTCATTGATGATGAACTTCGGTAAGTCAAACCTAAAAAAGAGTTCAGTTATCAAAAACCATGAAACTACCTTAGAATCATCATTCCTTGTAGATTGGGCCTCTACCATTTTGACACATAATCAACTGCTAGAGAAATGTACAAGTTTCCATAGGAATTGTGAAATGTCCCCATAAATTCGATACCTTAAACATAAAAAATCTCATGAAATAGAAATGGTTGTTTTGGCATTTCATTTTTTTATAGAAATTATCTTTTATTTGATAGTGAGGAAATTATTTACAAAACTCATGGGAATCCTGAAAAAGTATTCTACAAAAGAGACCAGAATCAAGGATTTGGCGAGTAGTTCGTTGGGGACCAAAGTGGCCCCTACAAGAAATATTGTGGTAGAATCTAAAGAAATACTAAAATGCGTTCTCAAGGAAACAATTCCAAAAGTCATGATCACTACATGTGCACTAGATGTAGGGGTCATCCCAAATGTACCAACGAGACTCATGTTTTAGATGAAACTCTTAGTTTTTACTAAAATCATTAGGAGTGCAAGATGCTACCAAATAATTTACTATTACATTATACAAAGGAATAACATATTGCACTCAGGACAATTTCTCATCAGGAAACATATCATTTATAGGATTATAGGGGGATGAGTTAATTTTTGAGGATTTAGGAATCCGACTGATATGCCAGCCACTGCATTTTGTGCAGCTTTTTTATCTCTAATTTCTAATTTGAATTCCTAAAGGAGGAACATCCAATGAATGAGTTGTGGTATGGATTTTGATTTCATAAGGAGATGATGGAGGGATGCATGGTCTGAGATCACAATGAATTTGGATGTAATGACCCGAACTTTTGAATAATATTTGTTTCCTAAATTTGTGTGATATTGTATTTAATACTCCACAAAACTATATCCTTTGATTAATGAAGTGAGTATAATTAAATAAACTATTTGGTTTCGACTGTTATATGACCATTGGTCAGTATGACCTTGGGAAACTAAACTCCTTACATTGAATTTTTTTTATAAATACAGGTGATCTTTGATAATACAAAAGGAAGATTCGATGGCCTCATCCAGTAGACTCGGGTTATGTGAAGCCCATCTGTCCGGGCTTGGGAAGGAGGTAGCATCTTTGGGATTTGTTGTGTACTAAGCCCAAGCTGAGATTCAACATGTGATGCTTGAATGAAATCACCAAAGGGAGAATTTCAACCTGATATAAATCCTTACTGGGGAAATTTTTTCTTAGCCACCCCAATATTCAATCACCCTAGAACACCTTACACTTAGGTCCTATGCAGGTGTTATAATTGTGTATGTAATGAGGCCTTTTATTTTTTTTGTAATCACATGGTACAAATAAAATTGTAATTTCTTATTATGGTAAAATTTTTGATTTTCAAATATCCGGATAAATATGGGTTGAATATTATTGATGATTTTGGAAAAGGGAATTTTATAATATTTATTTAAACTTTAAATAATTAATAATGTGAAATGATTTTCAGAAAATGGCCTTCAACAATTGTGACCAATAAGAAATTTTGTGTTTAATAATATCATCATAATTTTTTGGTGAATAGTAATGTATGAATAGTAATATACCCTTTTGAATAGTAATGAATAGTAAATCAACCAAAAAAATTGAAACTTCTCCTAGGAATGTATAAATATAATTTCTACATCATAAAAGTGAAAAATGGTCATAATATAAGTATTGGTATATTTTCTATGTCATAAATATTTTAATTACAATTTAATAATTAATTTAATAATTTTAAATAAAAATTTATTTGCATAAAATTTAATCATAAAATGTTAATTTGTTCTCTTATGGTTATATTATAATTTTATGGAACCTTCATTACTTTTTCAATGTGTTACGAAATAAGTTATAGTTTTAGATTTTTTTAAATAAATAATAACTTTATATAAAATTAAATTTAAAAAAATTATAAAATTATTTTAATAAAATGGGGTTCATTTTTGAAATCAGAGAATCAATATTATTTTATGGTGAATTTATTATATTTTTATAAAATGTTTTGTTTTTCAATGAATAGTGAAAATACATTTTTGAGTTTCAGGTGTTTAATGACTTCATTAATTATGTAATAATTGTGTAACCATTCTAGTGGACTTATTAATAGTAATATATGCAATGTGGTGTCCCAAGTGGCCAATACCATGGGAAAATACCATGGGCAAGCCCATGGTTTTTCAAATACCACTGATGAGGTGTCCCTTGGAAATTATTTAAATATTCCCTCTCTTTCCTTATAAATACCAATCCATTGCCTCATTCATTTCATTCCAAAATCCTCTATAACGAATATATGGTCTTTTTACCTCAAAAGGAGTCATCCCAAGGTGCCCTCTAGCCCCCATGGTCCCATCCTTCATGCTTTTGAAGTTACTCTCCATGGTAAGGCAACCTTTCACCCTCCTCTTTTATATCATGACTTCCTTTATGTTATGTATTATAGTATCCATAATATTTTGTTGGGGTATGTTCCTATATATCCATATTACTGTACATTTCATTTCAAAATTATGAGATACCCTCTACACTCTAATCAATTGACTTTATGAATTTTTAAGTGATGTCATTAGGCTGGTGTATTTTCATAAAAGAAATCACATTTCCTCTTTTCTTTCACATTTCATTTTCATGTGGTACATTATTCCAATATCCACACCATGATCTTATTTCAATTTTATTCTGTCCCTATTCTATAAAATTATTTATTTATGGATGTTAGACCCTTTCCACCTCTATTTTTATTGTTTTCTAAAACCATGTTATATAGCTGTTATGCTGTAGAAACTTCACATCAAAATTATACCACTTTCACTCAATAAATTATCTTATCTTATTTATGTGGACACCCAGACCTGTTTCTTCTCTTTTTTTTGTTCATAAATACATTTAAAATTATATTCTTGATTCTGGAATTTACATACATATAAACTTCACTCCCTTTTTATGGGTTATAAATGACATAGTGGTCTTATTTTTTTAAGCACTTTTAAAACATCACTATTTTGAAGTGAAACCTATTTAATTTACTATATTTAGTTTATTTATAAAATATATGATTATTATATATGTGGATCACATGAAAATAAAGGCATATTAATGGTTCACCCTGATATCACTCCAATGCATGGGGTAAAGAATTTATTCTGAAGGGATGACAGGTTTCACGATACCTTAGTGAATAACCATGGTAATTTTTATGAAACATTGGGGATGAACCTTGGTGAAATGTCCATGAATGTATAAATTAAATGATTTATCTAGATATTAATGTTATGGTTCAAGTTATTTTTCATTATGAAATGAATCTACTTCCATTTCTCATGTCTTTATGTTTTTATCGAGTTCTTTTTGATTTCACAAGTAAACTGATTCCATTGTTTTCCTTATTGGGCCTTATTCTCACCCTTTCCTTTGATGTATGTCTCCAGTTTATGAGAAGAAATAATTGTACATAAGAAGAACCTATGATTAAGAACTACATGTGGATAAGAAGAATGTTTTATTTTTTCATGTTTTATGTTCCTGATTTCCAAGACACTAGACATTAATGATCCTCTATTTGTAAAATGTAATGAAAAGTTATGTAATAAAAGGAGGGATTCCATAGTTGGAATCAAAGAATAGATTAGTTATTTTTGGAAATTAGGCTATGAAAAACTTATAAATAACCCTATAGAAAAGTTTAAATATTATAATACTTCTTGGTATTTTGATGAGTATTGAGTAAGTGGTTTATCAAAAAAAATACATCTCTGTCCGGATACGAGCAAGAAAAGGCGGCTTTGGAATAGAGGTACCCAGGAGTGAAAACTCTAACAAGGAGTTTTGGGCTTGACCAAGGGTATCTTGGTACAGGACAATGGGCCTTGCTGCAATCTTGGTTATGAAACTCTCTAGGGATATGATTGGCTAATCATAAGATTTTTATGAATTATTATGAATGATTTATAATGAAATGTATTTGTTTAAAGCAGGACGTTTTAAGACATAAAATCCTTTACTGTTAAAAGATTCATAAATAAAATAATCGTATCAATAAGGTTTTTTTATTTTATAAAATTTCGAGCAATGGGAGGAATCATGCAAATGGTGACCGCAATGGACTATGCGTTGACAGCCCTCTGATGGAAGCTGAAATGGAAACATTGTTATGAATGATGAACCAATTTACTCAAGATATGGGAAATAAGATTAATCATGATAAGATACCGATCTTACTATTAAGGGAACAACTTTATATTGACTAATTTATGCACCATCATCCACCAACCTTTAATGGATCGACAGACCCTTTTATTTCTGAACAGTGCATCAGCTCTATCAAGAAGATCTTTTTTGTGTTCTGCTTTTCTGAACAAGAGAAGGTTACCTAGTAAATTTATCACATAGAAGGAGAAGTTGATCAGTGGTGGGAACTAATTAAAAACAAAATTCCATAAGTGGAAGTTGAATATATAGAGTAGGAAGAGTTTAAAGGTATATTATTTAATAAGTATTTCCCTCGATTGATGAGAACAAGAATGGAGAAGGAGTTTCTTGATATGAAGTAGAAGGAGAATGAATTCGTGGGAAGCTATAAGATGAACTTCACAAGTATTTAACATTACACCTCTAGATTTTTCATTGACCCAAATGGTAAGGATGATAGATTCATTGGTGGACTAAGACCTCATCTTTAGATGAATATATCCAACCAAAATTATGATAGCTATGAGGAGATCATGTGAAGTGTGATGAAAGTCGAACTAGAGTTTTGTGAGACGCAATGGTCTCATAAAATCAATTGCAAGAACATATTGGTGGATCCATGATTAGGGAGGAGCTTCAATCAAGGAAGAGGAGGCAAGAAAGTACAATTTACCATGTGTAATAAATTTGTGAAGAAGCATTTGGGGAATTTCCTGATCGAGAGTGGGTAGTGCTACATGTGTGGTAGAGAAGGCCAGATTGTGCGGAATTTTTGTAGTGAGTTGAAGACACAACTTCCCAACACTAACGAGAAAGGGAAGATGGTGGAGGCCCTACCTAATGTCTTATTATATATGTGTGGAAAACATGGGATTGTGGCCAATCACTGTCCAAATATAAGGGTAGAAGAAGGGAATCACCATCAGCCTCTCCAACGTCTAAGGTAACAAGTTCATACTTATTCAATCACTAGATCCAAAGATGAAGTGCCAAATGATGCGGTGGAAGGTAATATTGTTGCTCTATCAAAACAAGAAAGTACTTTTTTGGATTCTAGTTCTATGCATAACTTTATTTCATCAATGTTTTCAATGAATATAGAATCGACCACTGCTTCTCTAAAAGTAGAGTTATCCGTCAAGACATTTGGTGGGATTTTCCCAGCATCGTCAGTGTTTTGAAACTCAATTATTTACATTAGTGAGGAAAATATTATCTCAAATCTCGTAGACATTCCCATGATGGAATTTGATATTATACTAGGGATGGACCGGTTCTCAATGTATAAAGATAATATCAAATAAAAAAGAAACTAAATCTCAGTAGTCATGAATGGAAAACCTACAGTTATCTTATAAAGAGAGATATCTCAACCTGATCTTTGTCTAGAAGAACCTCCTATATCCTTTTTTATGGAGTTGATCAGTGAATAAGAAGAATAAGAAATGAGATTTTGAGAATAGAAAATGTCTCCATCATCCAAGAATACGTTAACATATTTCTTGAAGAGTTTCTCAGACCTCCCCCAGAAAGAAAGGTAGAGTTCTCTTTTGAACTCATACCTTGATCTCTTCTGATATCAAAACCCTGTATAGGATGGAATATGTGGTGCTGGAGGAGTTAAAGAAACTAATCAAAGATATTTTGGATAAGGGTTTCCTCCAACCGAATGTGTCTCCTTGGGGAGAACCTGTTCTCTCTGTGATGAATAATGATGGATCTATGCAGCTATTAATCGATTATTGAGTACTGAACAGGATCATAGTGAAGAAAAATTACCCTCTTCCAAGAATGGATGACATATTTTACAAACTTTATGGGGCTCAATTATTCTCTATGATTGATATTTGATAAGGTTATCATCAAGTGAGGGTGAATAAAAAAGATATTCTAAAACTGCCTTCTGTTCAAGATAAGGGCATTATGAGTTTGTTGTTATTCACTTCATACTGACTAATACAACTGCTATTTTTATGTATTTGAAGAATAGATTCTTTAAGAACTACCTTGATAAATTTTTGTAATTTTTTATTAATGATATTATGATATATTCCAATAGTTTTGAGGATAATGAGGATCGTATAAGGGTTATTTTGAGAACTCTACCTAAGGAGAGGCTTTTTGGAATGGTTATAAAATGTGAATACGTGTTACAACAAGTTTCTTTCATGGGTAAATTTTTTACCAATGATGAAATCACACTTGACCCTACAAAGAAAAAAGTTGTAAGGGGGTGCCCTTATCCTACAATAATAACTGAGATTCATAGTTTCCTTGGATTAGCGGGATATTATAGGAGGTTTTTGAAAAACTTTTCATGAATATCAAATACATTAACCAAGTTAACTTGAAGAGGGGTCAAGTTTATCATGAAAAAAGTGTGTGAGGAATGTTTCCAAGAGATGATCAATTGATTGGTTACTTCACCAGTGTTAACTCTGCCCTCGTGTGGAGAAGGATTTTCTTATTTTTAGTGATTCATCTCTAAAATGGCTTGGGTGTGTCCTCATGAAAAATCACAAGGTCAATGCTTATGCGTCTCGAAATTTTAAGACTCATGAGTAGAACTATCATACTTATGATCTAGAGCTGTCTATGGTCATTTTGTATCTAATGAAGATCCTTTGTTACATCATCAACCCTAACACAAATTATTTTGCCACTATCATTACCACAGAAGATCAAGAAAGGTGAAAAAGAAGATCCTTTATTACAAATGAAGTTTGAGGTTGTGAAGGATGGGAAGTTTCATGAGTTTAATATTGACCAAGAAGGTGTACTGAAATTTCATACAAGACTATGTGTTCCAACTATTCTAGAAATAAAAAAGGATATGTGGGATGAATCTCATATATCTACTTTTTCAATACATCTGAGAAGCACACAAATGTATAGGGAAGCTCGTGATAATTATTGGTGGAATAATATGAAAAGGGAGATCATTGACTACACTTCAAGGTGCCTAGTATGTCAGTAAGTGACGGTAGAGCGACAAATTATTATAGAGGTATTGCAACCACTACCCATACTATCATTGATGTGGGACAATATAACTGTGGACTTCATCACTGGTCTCCCAAGAACATCCAAAGGAAACAATGTGATATAGGTTATTTTAGACTGTCTCACAATGAATACCTATTTTATCTCTATTCAGAAAGATTTCTCTCTTGATCAACATGCCAGTATTTACATAAAGAACGTGGTAAGGCTATATGGAGTTCCACTTTATATCATATCTGATCATGATCTATGTTTCACATCAAAATCCTGGAGAAGTCTTCAACATTCTCTGAGAATAGAATTGAATTTTAGTATGGACTATCATCCCCAAACTGATAAAAAATTTAGAAAGACTATTCAAACTCTCAAGGATATGCTGAGAACAAGCTCAATTTAATTTATAGTTGGATGGGATCAACACCTCCCTTGAGTTGAGTTCTCTTACAAAAATAGCTTCCACTCAAGCATTCAAAACGACGGCCTATAAATTTCTATATTTGAAGCGATGTAGAACTCGTACTTTTTTTCATGAAGATGGTGAGAAAAAGCTTCTTGGGTTTGATCTTATATAAGAGATGATAGAAAAAGTCCATTTCATCCAGCAACCTATTAAGGCTTCTTAGAGTTGACAAAAGAGCTATGCCGATAATCGTCGAAGGGACCTGGAGTTCGATGTTGGTGACATGGTCTTTCTTCGAATTTCACCTTGGAATAGAGTCATGAGGTTTGTAAATAAATGGAAGATCAACCCTAGGTACATTGTCCCCTATGAAATCGTTGAACGTATAGTAGTAGTGGCATATCGGCTTACACTTCCTCCAAATCTAGCACAAGTTCATGATGTCTTCCACATTTCCCTCTTGAGGAAGTACATACCTGACCCCTCATGTGTACTAAATATAGAGGTTGTACAATGGAAATGTGACTACCCATATGAGGAGCTACCGATGGAGATATTATATCATATAGACAAGGATCTACACAACATGACTACCCACCATTTTAAGGTATTATGGAGGAACCACAAATGTGAAGGAGCCACATGGGAACTAGAGGAGTCTATGATGCAGAAGTACCCACACCTTTTCTCTTCTTAGGGTATGTGTCAAAATTTTGTGGATGAAATTTCTTAATGGTGGAAGAACGTAACGACCTGAGCTTTTGAAAAATATTTGTTTTCTAATTTTTTGTGTTATTTCACTTTATACTCCACAAAACTATATCCTTTATTTAATTAATTGAGTATAATTAAATGATACCATTGGATTTCAATGGTCATATAACCATTGGTCAATATGACCATACGAATGTAAACTCATTATGTTATAATTATTGTTAATAAATACAAGTGATCTTGGTTAATACGGAAAGAAGTGTCAATGGCCTCATCCAGTAGACTTGGGCCTTACGAAGCCCAACTGTCAGAGAATGGGAAGTAGGCAGAATCTTTGGGCTTTTCTCTATACCAAGCCCAAGTTGTGCTTCCACATGTGATGCTTGGACAAAATTGTGTAAGGGGGTAGTTCAAGCAGATAGAAATCACCACTTGGGCAATGTTGTCTGAGCTTCCCCAAGATTCTATCAATATAGCACACATAACACTTAGATCCTATGCTGGTGTTATTAGGGACAATGTAACGATGCCTTAGATACTTTTTGTAATCAATTGGTATAAATAAAATTGTTATTTCTTATTATGGTAAAAAAATTATTTTTAAAAGTCTGGAAAATTATGGGATGAATATCATTGATGATTTTGGAAAAGGGTATTTTAAAATATTTATGTAAACTTTAAATAATTAATAATTTGAAATGATTTTCAGAAAATTGGCTTCTGCAATTATGACCAGTAATAAATTTAGTGTCTACTAAAATCAAATTAATTTTTTCTGAACATAAAAGTATGAATAATAATTCACCCTTATGAATAGAAATGAATAGTAATTAACAGTAAATCATCCAAACATAGTATCTTCTCTCTTAAATGTATAAATATAATTTAAACCTATTAATAGTGAAAAAATTATCCTAATATAAGTATTGGTATTTTTGTATGTCAGAAATATTTTAATTAAAATTTTATAATTAATTTTATAATATAAAATTAAAAATTATTTTCATAAATTGTATTCATAAATTGTTAGTCTATTGACTTATGGTTATACGATAGTTTTATGGGACCTTGATTACTTTTTCATGGTGTTACAAAATAAGTTATAGTTTTCGAGTTGTTTTTTTGAATAAATAATGATTTTATTTGAAAATAAAATTATAAATATTTAGAAAATTATTTTCATAAAATAAAGTTCATTTTTGATTTCAGAGAATTGATATTAGGTTAGTCTGAATTTATGATATTTTTAAAAAATGTTTTTTTACGGTGAATTGTGAAAATATTGTTTTCAGTTTCCGGTGTTTAAAGACATCATTAATTATGTAATAATGATACAATAATGATTTGTCATTCTAGTCAAATTTTTTATAGTATTATATGCTATGAGGTGTCCCAAGTGGCCAATACCATGGGAAAATACCATGGGAAAGCCCATGGTTTTTTAAATACCACTGATGAGGGATCGCTTAGAAATTAATTAAATATTCCCTCTATTTCCCTATAAATAACATGCCATTATCTCATTAATTTCCATAAAAAATCCACCCTAATGAATCTCTGGTCGATTTACCTCCCATGGAGTCCTCCAAAGGTTCCCTCAATCCCCCAAGGTCCCAACTTTCATGCTTTCGATGTTACTCTCCAAGGTAAAGGGAACCTTTCACCCTCGTCTTTTAAATCACGACTTCCTTTATGTTAACTCTTTTAGTTTCCATCTAATTATGTTGTGGTATGATCGTATATATACTCATTATCGGCCAATTAATTTTCAAATTATGAGATAACCTCTGCACTCTAATCAATTGAATTTCTTAATTTTTATGTGACGCCGTTAGGCTGCCGAATTTTCATAAAAGAAATTGCATTCCCTATATTCTTTCAAGTTTACTTTTATTGTGGTATGTTATTATAATATCCACACCATGATCTTATTTCAATTTTATTCTATCCAGGTTCTGTAAAATGATTAATTTAAGTATGGGAGGCCCTTGTCCCCTCTCTTTTTATGGTTTTAACAAACCATGTTATATAGCAGTTATGCTGTATTAATTTTGTCTCAAAATTTCTCTCTCTTTCTCTCAATAAATTATCTTAACTTATTTATGTGAATAAAAAACTATTTAATATCTTTGGGTGTTCATAAATACATAAAAATTTTATTCTTGATTCTGGAATTGACATACATATAACCCTCACTCACTTTCCTTGGGTTATAAATGACATAATGGTCTTATTTTTTAAGCACTTTTAAAACATCACAATTTTGAAGTGAAACCCACTTATTTTACTCTCATTGTGTTATTTATGAAATGTATGATAATTATCTATGTGTATCACATAAAAATAAATACATATTAATGGTGCACCCAGATAGCGCTTCAATGCATTGGATAAATAATTTAATCTCTTGAGATGACAAGTTTCACGATACCATGGTGAATGACCTTGGAAATTTTTATGAAACAATGGGGATAAACCTTGGTGATATGGTCATGAATTTCTAAATTAAATGTTGTATCGACTTATTAATGTTATGGTTCATGTAATTTTCATCATTAAATTCCTTTACTTCCATTTATCGTGTCTTTATGTTTTTTATCAAGTTCTTATTGATTTCACAAGTAAACACATTCTCTTGTTTTCCTTATGGGGTCTTCTGCTCACCCTTTCCTTTGATGTATGTCTCCAAGTTATGAGATACAATAATTGTACTAGGGAATAATTTATGATAATGTACTTCATGTACATTAGAAGAAAGTATTATGTTTTCATGTTTTATTTTCCTGATTTCCAAGACACTAGACTTTAAAGATCCTCTGTTTGTTAAATGTAATGAAAAGTTATGTAATAGAAATGGTGGGATTCCATATTAGACCGCAAACGGTATAACCTGAATTTTTACAAGGAAAAACAATGGAAATTAATTCTTTTTCATATGTGGTGTAGTTTCCTTGGGCACGGTCCATATTAAGTGTGGCATAGGCAATGACATGTGGGGCACGATCGACCCATTATGACAACACTACCCCAACTGCATAGTTTGAGGCATAACACATGAGATAAAATGGTAAATCCCACTGAGGTGGTCAGATTACCAGGGGTGACATGGGACACTATTTTAACTTTTTAAAATCTTCCTCACATTATTTATCAAAAATAATTTTTTTCTTTTTGGAGTAACCGGGAGATATGGAGTGTAGTTTTACTAAAGTCATGAATAAAACAAAAGTAAAATCCTACATGACCTAGGAAAGACCTCACATCCCATACATTTTTAGAAAAGGGTAGGGATTAAATGACATCTAATTTTGATTTATCTAATTGGATACCATCCCCAGAAATTAAATTCCACAAATCTATACCTTGTCGTACTTGGAAATGGCATTTATCATAATTTAATACTTGATTCTTTTCAATACATGGTTATAGGACTGAACAAAGACTACTTAACCATTCATAAAATGATGATCCATAAATAGATAAACTATCCTTGAAAACTTCCATGTAATTATCCAGGTAATCTAAAAAATACTAAACATGCGTTGCTGAAATGTACCTGGAGCATTGCACATACCAAATGACATCCTCCCATATTCAAATGTGCCAATGGGGAAAGTGAAGGTTGTCTTTTCCTAATCCTTGGCGGGAAATATGGATCTAAAATTATCCAAAATAACTATCAAGGAAACAATAGTGGTACGTACCTTCTTTCCACTCTAGAATTTGGTCAATGAATGGAGAAGGGAAATGGTTCTTCCTAGTGTTTTGGTTAAGTTAGTGATAGAGTATACATACCCACAAACTATTCTTCACATGAGTTGGAACCAATTCATTGTTTTCATTTTTGATTACTATAAGTAAAATTGTTTTTTAAGAACAACATGAATGGGACTAACCCATTGGCTATTTGAGATGGGGTAAATGATTCTAGCAGCCTATAATTTTGTTACTTCCTTTTTCAAAACATCTAGGAGGTTTGGGTTCAATCAACGTTGTGCCTGCCTAACTTGTTTAGCCTCATCATTTAATAAATTATGATGAGTTCAAATTGATGGGACAATTCTAGGAAGAAAGTGTCCACCACAATGCTTTTTTATACTGCCTCAAAAGTTCATGTTGTCACAATTCACACTCGGGATGGAGTGAACTAGCAATGATGATGGGAAACATGTTTCCATTCTCTAGATATGAATATTTTAAATCATGAGGTAGTTTTTTCAGTTCCAATTCAGGTGTATTTTGGATTTATGGGAGTGTGTGTGAATGTGAGAGGTCACTGATCTCATCTAAATTCTCAATGGTATTAGCCTCAGATGAGGAATGAGTTTTTACAGGCTTATCAGTATCATCGATTGTCATTGTATCCTTAGTGTTCGAGAAATTATCAATTAGTAAACATGCATGACACTTTTCTAGAGCAAAACAACAATCAATGCATGATTAATTACCTTGAATTTTAATCAATGAAGAAAACTCTGAATGTGGATCAGATGAAAGAGAATTTGTTTTTCCCAGGGAAGGGAGTATATCAATTCAATTAACAGAGAGAGTGGAATGTTCTTCTAAGTGGTGCTTCATGGAATCAAGAATTATGAAATGGACTATGTAACCACAAAATTCTATATATAATGTACCATTATGGACATTAATTATGGATTTGGATGTTTTCAACAAAGGTATCCCAAATATAATTTGGGAATGCCCATTCATCCTATCATCTTTTATTTTTAGAACATAAAAATATTAAAAAAAAAGTAAATTTTGAACCCTCACAAGTACATCCACTAACACACCAGAAGAGTTTGTTGTACTCTGGTTTTCTATCTGAATAAATATCCAAGTTGGATTCAATTCTCTAACCTGAATGAAGAGTAAATGGAGTGAGGAATCACATTTATAGAAGCACATAAATCAATAACATCATTGTAAAATGAATATCTCTCTATGGTTCATGGAATCAATAAGGCTACAAGATCATTACATTTTGTAGGCAGTGAACGTTCTATCAATGTTGAGAGATTCCTCCTCAATATTACCTTCTCATCACCTCAATGTCTGCTTTGGTGTGTACCAAAAAGTTTTAGAAACATGGAATATCTTAGAATTTTCATCATGACATGAATCAAAAGAATCTTAACCTGTAATTTTTTGAAAGTTTCCAATATTTCCTTGTCAAGTTTAGTTTCTATTTTTTTCTTGGTTGGGTGTCCCTTTGTGGAAATAGAAGATGAATTACTGGGATATGAGACTCATCAACATAAAAACTCTTTCCTTTGGAAGGAATTATCTCATGACAAGGTTTTTCTCCTCTTGGACCATTTTTAGTAGTGGTTGGGATGGTGGTTTCCTCGAGAGGGGATAACTCTACTGGATGATTCATTTTGTTTCTATGTTTTGTTCCACTCCTAAGGGTGATGGATCTAACATTTTTCTTATCCCTAGGGTTAATTACTAGTTGAGAAGGTAGTTTACCTGAACTGTGACATTGAATTTCCCCCACCGATTTACCTAGTTTGCCGAATTTGGTTTTTAGATCTTCTATGGATGCATAGGTGGTTTGTAGAAATTGGAGGTTATTGGCATCCATTTGTTTCATCATATCTTCTTGACTAGTCTCAGGTTTTGGAGGGGGTTGTGGGAAAGGCCTTTGGGGTGGTTTAGGATTTCTAGGTGGTGGTGGTTGATGAATACATTATCCTAGTTGTTTCTATGGTTGATGAGGCTGGTTTTAATGTTCAATTTCCTATAATCTTTGATTTCTTTCCACCCATAGTTGGATAGATAGTATGGTTCTTGACTAAAGGGTTGGTTATAGGGGAATCGTGGGATGATTTCCTCATAACTCTTAGAATATTCTCTCAATTGGGGGCATTGGCTAGAATAATGGGTGTCATAAGAGAATACTCTACAATTTATAGGAGGAAATTGATATTTCCAATGGGAAACAGAAAGTTGTCATAGAAGGGTATGTACCTCCTCAATCTTTATGTCCACCTTCTTCTTGAATTCAGTACATTTCTCCTCATGGAAACCTCGAATTGGAACATTAGATATTGAACTGAGTTGTTGAGTACTTTTGGCCAAGTTCTCAATTAGGGCCCTCGTAGTGAGTAGGGTTTTATCCACTAGTGCACCACCTGCAGTAGCATAAATCATGTTATGATCATTTGGAATTAAACCATCATAAAAATATTGTATTAAAAGTTGATCACTTATTTGGTGATGTGGACAACTTGATCATAACTTTTTAAAGTGTTCCCAATATTCTTTTAATGTTTCCTCTTGTGATTTCATTATACCACAGATTTTATTCCTTATAGTTGTAGTTCGAGAGGCTGGGAAATATTTTTCATAAAAAAGTAATTTCATGTCTACCCAGAATGTAATTGGGGAATTAACATAGTATATCTAGTATTTTATAGCGTCTTCTAATGAAAATGGGAATACTCTGATCATTACTTTTTCTTCACAAAAAATTTTATGTTTTAATGTAGAACACACAATATGAAATTATTTTACGTTTTTCTGTGGATATTCTCTTGGAAGTCCGAGGAATTTTGGCAATAAGTGAATCAGACATGATTTAAGTTCAAAAATGGGTGCGTCTCCTTGTATTTGAATATATATGGGTTGGATATCAACATCATACAGGGTTAGTTCTTTTAGTTTTCCACTGTTTTTTTCCATTTTATACTCATTAATTTCAGGTTCTAATATGGTTCTAAGAGAAGAGGGGTTTAGAAAAGTCTCAAGTTGTGGTGTGTCCTTCAAAGAGTTGTCTTGTGCGTCTCGGGGTCATTGACAAAAGATTCTATTCTGTTCGGGTTCTAAAGGTGGTAAAGCTCCTAGATTAGAACGCCTCGTTCACAAAACCTACATAATAAATAAATCATAACACAATGATAGAGGTAAAGGTATACGATAAAACAAATAAATATTCACAAAATTTACAAAAAACATATAAAAAACACACACTAAAAACCAAAGAACTATCCAGAAACGGCACAAAAAATTGTATGTGTTGTCATGAAACATAAAATTTATTATGATTTTAAGGTTGTTGTATTGTAAAGTGAAGACTCTAGGTTATCTCTCAAGGAGAGTTGGTGGGTTTCGAGTGTGCATTTTAAAAAAGAAGTGCTAAAATAGGGGTAGTTTTGAAAATAGTTTTTGAATGAAATGAAATATTTGAAAGTTTAAAAGATTAGAAACCTAATGTATTTTGAATAATATAATATAAAAGGGGTCATTGTCATTTCACTACACACATTTCAAGTTCATTGATCTTAGATATTGATTTAGGTTTGTAGTAATTCATTGGTCGAAATTAATTGGAATCTCGATTAATTCCTAAACATTTATTTCAATGCTTAAAGAACCAAAACATGACATAAAGATCATATTTTCAAAGTCCATAACTTATGAATGGAATAAGGGAATTCAAAGAATATTGAAATCATAAAAATTTGGGTATGAAAAGGATTATTTAGCTTCCCAATCAGAAAAAACAAGTCACACACTCAAAACCTCTCACAGATCGGTTAGAAATTAAGAGTATCTCAATCACCTGCATCAAAAAAAGAATTAGAATATAGAATTAGGTAATATAAATGGAAAAAAATGTTTTCACAATAAAATAACTCCTAAATAGTAGCTAAAATAATAATCAGAGCTCACTTGACAGGTGTGTAGATCCCTCACAACGGATGATCAATGTTTAGCTCGACATCGGGAGGATGAGGTAGCTCGGGTGGAACTCCTTCCTCATTCTTGATCCCCTAATGATGATAGGGGATTCCAGAACGTCAAGGATGTGTTGGTGACTCCTCTAGGACTTAAGAATGGCATTGTTTCACTTCTGGTTCAAACTTGCTAAATGGAGATCCCAAGATGCCTTTTTATATCCAAAATGGGAAGTGGTTTTGGTCACCCAGAGTCTGATAATCCACTTAGTAGATGATTTTAGGCTACTAGATAGTCTAATATCCATTTTTTCAAAACTGGAAAGTTGTATCCCTATAGCATGAATGTCGCAACTGAATATTTTGAATCATTTGGACAATCACAACTTGAAATATTGACATATTACAGAATGCCACTTTTGTCATTCTGCATATTCATTGGTCTGGACAGATCTAATCATATGGGCCCCTTAGAAGCCGAATTCAGATTGGTTTCCTTGAGATGAAATATATCTCAGTAAATGGTTGATCATACCACAAAATTTCATCACTTTTGGATGAACATTCTACTATTTGTGGGTGGGTTAATTCACTGGGGTGCTTGGATCCTGCACAGTTTGGCCCATATTTCTTAGACTTCATCATGGGTCCTCCAAATCAGCTCCAACATCAATGATATTATCAAAAAAATTTACATTTCCCTTTTTAATAGTGATAAAAATAAAATAACTGAATCAAACATGAAGTGCATTTTTTTATTATATTTGGAATTTGTAATACAAATTTAGTATAATACAATGGTGTAAGTGTAAAAATAACACAGTGAATCGTGGTACGATCAATGATACACAGACCTCATATATCTATCTAAAACTATTGAAATTGTTTTTCCATTCTCTTTTACCACTTCCTGGACATAAATAGATGTTGAGTCCTCCATCGTATAATATTAACTAATAGGGATGAAATTGGATGAATTTTCAAGATGATCCACTATCACCAATATGGAATAGTGTTTTTTAACAACTCATAGGAGAAATATTAAAAAAAATACATTGTTATATACTCCCATTTCCAAATAGATATAGGTAAATACTACATCATACTGGTTGGTTGTTGATGCTTTTCCTTAAACTACTAACAGTTGAAGAATTTCAAAAAAACACAATCACATTATTTTTCATGTCGACCCACTAAAATTGTGTTTCCTACGCATTATGCATCATTTATATTCTAGGATGAAAAACCCATATCGAATGGTGATAAACATAGAGAAGTTGTTCCAAAAAAATCCATAGGTATTAGCATTAAAACTCTTTTCTATCTTCCAACCCTTAATGGTTTCTTAATTATTGATTTTTGACCTCCATATAACACATTCTGAATCCTATATCTATACCATTTTAACAATATTCACCAATTTATTAATAAAAGAAACCGAGAAGAAAATTATTACAGTAACTTGATCTTCACAATCCAAATTCATGTCTTCTATCACTAACAATAACTTCCCCTATTTTAAAGCGTGTTTTTCCAACTGATCATATGAATTTATACTTAATTATCTCACCATAGAATTTCCTTTTCTCGTTGTATACATCAATTAAAAGATGAAAATTTGGAGATACTTTAACCATATTATTTTTTATAGGTTAAAATACTTATTTGAGAAAATATGTTCCAAAATATTATGATCCATAAATATTGTAAATTTCTCACTAAAGAGTTAATGATGTTAAGTATTCAAATCATGGACTATAACTGCTAAATCCAAATTGTGGGTTGGGTGATTCTTCTCCTGAAACTAGAACTTGCCTGATCCATAAGATTCAACATGATCTACCTTCATATGAAAACATCAAAACCTAGATCATGAAGCATCAAAATACACCACATAACAATGTCTAGATTCTAAAAATCTCATGTTTGGTGCTAATTTAAGGAAAATATTATGCTCTCCAAATAATATCATACATTTTTTGATCCATTGGATTGGAACACCATTCCTCATCAAAGTTGTCATGTGTGATGCTAGTTGTGATACGTCATGAACAAAATGTCAATAATAACCATCTAGGCCTAGAAAATAGCATAAATCAAATACATTTTCTGGAAGTTTCCAAAATATAATATCCTCTATATTTTTTGGATAAATAGAAACACATCTTTTAGAAATTACATGGCCAAGGAAACATGCCTCTTCTATCCAAAAATATCACATTGATAATTTGGAATAAAGATGATGATGAATCAAGATTCCCAACACACTCGCCAAGTGTTTCTCATGCTCAGACTTTGTCTTTGAATAACCAATGTGTCATCCCCTAACACCACCAAAAAACTCTAGATACCATTGAAATATCTAATTCTGAAATTCCATAAATACTATTGGATCATTCATAAATTTTATATTCATAACCACATACTTGTAATTTCCATATCTACTCTTAAAATATGTCTTTAGAATATCCTCCTTTCAAACTCATAATTAGTGATATCCTAACCACAAGTCTATCTTAGAGAACCACTAAGCCCCCATCGGTTGATCAGAAAAATAATTAATGTAAGGAATAGGATAACAATTCAATATCGTATCTTGTTTAAGCTTATAATAATCCACACACAACTGAAAATTTACTTCCTCTATTTTGAAAAACATGACTGGTGCTTCACACGGAGACATGAAAGGATTAATGAAAACATTGCTTTCCAAATCTTACAACTTCTCTTTAATGTCTCTTAACATTTTTGGTTACATAAAATAATATGGAAGGGAAATAACATTGGACCCTAGAAGGATATAAATCAAAAACTTCACTTCTCTAATGAGTGGGAACCCTATGAAATTGTTGGGAATAAAATATGGAAACTGATCAAAAACTATTGCAAGACATCTATTATCAATCTCATTTATAGATTACAAGGTCAATATTTTCAATTGGTATTAAATCAACCAAACTAATGGTTCCAAAAACCCTTTTTCACCGTCCCTTATATTCATTTCTCCTCTAAAGAGATGTTTGGTTCCATCCTCAGTCGTAAAACTAAACTTTTTCATATTAAAATCATTTTGATCTTTGAACATTTACAAGAAATACATACATAGTATTATGTTATATAAATCCATCTCAAGCATAGAGAAGTCACATATCATCTCATCTCCATCAACAGTTATAGAACATTTTTTATACGTAACGGCTCGATATTACCCTTGACCAAGAGGTGTTTGATTTTTCAAAATTGGAGATATAATTTCAACATGAAAGCCTAGGAATTAAATAGAATAAGAATGACTAAACAAATGGGATTCACCATTATCAAACACAGATTTTATAAGGGTGGAATTCAAAATAATCATATCTTTCACTATTGATGGTCCAGATTGATCATCCATAATAATTTTCTCAGATCCATATAATGGATTAATTATTGAACTATATTATTTATTTCCCTCATTTAGGAGTCTTGTTATTCATATAATCATTGTGGATTACTCAATTATGATAATTTTTGGTATTCTACTACCCTCATCCTGTCGAAGCATACATCATCTGTGAAACATTAGATGTGTCTTGAACACTGGACCTCAATGAAATATAATAAAAACACTAAATATTCCCCATATAATTGAAATTGATTCATGCTCTGGGTGGTGTGTAGAATCTCACTTCATGAGGTCAAATTAACCACAATAGAATCATCTAGGCTTGCTCTTATGTTTCATATGAAGATTCACAGATCTAGCCTTTTGATTCTAAGTCATCCCAATAAATTTCTCTAATGTTTCAGAAGAAGACTCACAGATCTAGACTTCTGATTCTAAGTCATCCCAATAAATTGACAACAGTTTCCCCTATTCCACTGGTTCCCAACATTAGAGTCCCCACTGTTTTCCATAGGTAATAGCATGATCCCTCCACACAGATCATTTGAGATATCCATTTTCCACCATCACTCTATTGATCATCTCTATATGATCTATTATAAAAATAATGGAAATATTCAAGAGAATATCCTACCTCAACCATGATTCAAAAATGTGTGCATTCAAGGATTAACCAACACCAACTTTGAGTGAAGAGAAAACTAAGTTCATAAATTTATCTGCATACTCTGTCATTGAGAGTTTATCACACTTCAATATAAAAAAGACTGTCATTCCATAAAATATGAACATTTGAGGATATGATTGTTTAAAACAATCCTTCAAAATCTTCCTGTGGAATTCCTTGGTCTAATTTAGATTAAACAACTAAATCCCCCCCATTGGTGTTCAAGAGCCTCCTTTATATGTTTTGCCAACTTTACTTTATGCACTGTTGGTGTGCCAAGGATATTAAAGATTCAATTCATAATATTCATTCACAACTCTTACTTATCTAGTTACGAATCACACAAAAAAATGTGTGGATTTTTCTACTATAACTAAGAATAATAATCCACTTAACTTGGTTCATCTCTCTAGTTACCACTATCCATGGCCTGAAAAGCCTAGAAAACACTTTGAACGATCTTTTGGTTCACCTGTGGCTCAGGTGAAACCATATTTTCAAGTGACACATCCAGTTGGTTTCTATGATGCCTTATAGGAACCATATAATGTAACAAAAAAATGAAATAATTGTCACTCTTTAGAAACTTAAGTATGATCAATTTCAAATTTACATCATCACAAATATCAAAAAATTTCTTCAAAAAATAATCTCTTTCATTTTAAAACCCATTTCTCAAACATTCCCCGTGCATTATAAAATCACACCACCTTCAAAATACGAAAACATGCCCTTTTAAAAATGTCACATTTGAAAACCATTCCAGAATTTTTCAAAAATAAACAAATTTGCATTAAATCCTAAATCATTACTCAAATTGAAATATTAAATTCTAGTGGGAATTAATTTATGTCAATGCATGTCATGTTTTTTTATTGCATAAACCCATGAAAATGAGATTAAATCTCTTACAAGTTCCTCCAAAACACTTATGTACCAAAATCCATATTAACATTAATTTCATCCTAAAAATTTTAGCTATGTCTTTTTATGCTCTATATTACTTTCCCTCACAATACTACTCTTCTCTACTATCCCAAATCAAGTACTGATAAATAATGACACTCTAACTCTATGACCAAGAAACCCATTCTATTTTTCCCAAAAATGATATCTGACCAACCAAGATTGATACCATTTGTAACATCCCACCTCTCCTCATTGTCTTGAGAAATCCAAAATTATTACTAGACTATAGGTGATATCCCTAAGACACCAAAGGCTGGAAACTAAATACAACAGCTTTAATGCAATTGGGGGATGATTTTTCCTTTTATAATTAAATCGACCCTACCAAACACACTATAACCAAATAACCACTAAATTATGCATGATAATAATGTATACAGCTCTTGAAATACCAAATTTCAAAAATACCAAAATACAACCTAAACAATATCAGAGTACACATGAGGAAGGCTAAACCAAAAATCTCAAAGACTCCAAATACATCAAAAAAACAACTCTTAACATGATTTGAGATCAAACTCCTCAATCCATTACCAATAATCATAATGTACCACTAATGAAATGGGAAATTTTTCCTTTACTTATGTCACAATAAAAAAAATATTCAAAAGCACCAAAGGGCCAAATAAGAGGGTGTGTACAGAAACCCATTAGGTTTTGCCAAAATGACTTCTCTACTCACACCACTAGGATAGAACATATTTTCACATTTATGTAAAATAATTCAAAATTGTTCATATCAAAGCCATTTATATAGAAGGAAAACGAACATGTCATTCAACCATTTCTAAATAATTATTCTCCCTAACCCATTCAATTTCAAAACAACCACACACTCACACACACACTCATGCTTGGTGTTACCATTTATGGTGGAACTTCATGTTCAAAACCCTTCCATGTGATTTTGGCCCTTCATAACCAATATCCATCCCATTCAACTCACCATTAACCATTTAAGACAACCAACATATCAATACAATACTTTTTAAACCATTCTAATTAAAATATCCTTTTATTAATAAACCTTTTCATGCATCAAAACCAAAAAAACATTTTAAAATAATAATTTTAAAATCATATTAATTCTTTTAGTTTCCACCAAAACACTCAATTTTTATAATTCCGTAACTAATAACCGAAGAGGTGTTTCATCAAGCATTTCCCATAATTTTGACATGAAATTTTAAGCAAAATAATCGATTTGAAATCAATCTTTCTAGTTATAATAATAAAATTTTATAGAGAAGCAACTTACATTATAAATTATGGAGAAAATGTAGAACAACACAAATTATTCAATAAAACTAGGTTGAATATTTAAAAAATTTACTTAGATCTTGTTGCCTAATCTAAAAAAACTATAAAATCCCTTTATTCGAATCAAATATCATAGATTTATCCCTCATGGACGACATCTATGAGTCCAAGAGAGGGAAGAAGAAAACATATATGGAAAGCCATCGTAAAGTGAAAATTAATATGCAATATCTCCATCAATGTACCACAATTTTCCAATGGAATGATCTATGATTGAAGGGGATAGTCTTCACAGCCTTTAGGAGGAGAAAAAAATTTCTTAGGGTCTAAATAGGGGGGAATGAGTGGTTTCAGAGAAAAACTCAGTGAGGTCCATGTTTTTGGAAACTAATTTTAAACTGTTCATAGTTGGCTCATAGGGTTTGAAAAACTAATATCCAATCATGAGCCATCCACTTCCTCCTAACACCCTTCACAGGGTTGGATCACATAGTTATACAGACCATTAACCAACCGTGTTTTCCCTCAATTTAAACATCCATGGTTACTATTACACCCCGAGATTTTATGAGATATATTATTTTTAATTTCTTTTATTTTTTCTGTTATACATTGCACCAAGATTAACTTGTACTATACGCAACACCATATTATCATGCAGTATACACAACACAATTCTTTGCTCGTGTTACACACAATTTAAAATTAGTTTTGTGTAAATTATTATACACAAAATTAAGTATAGATTAAGTTTAATGTATAAATGAAATATTTTTCAATTATGTTATATGCAACACCAAATAGAGCTTTCAATACATGAATCCTTGACTTGGCTTGCATTACACACAATCAAGACCTTCTTCGACAGCGTTTGTAGTACGCAATACTAAGTTTCACTAAATGAGATATTATTATAATATTATTATGAACTAGCTGTTATGAATAGTAATACCCACTTTTTGAAATTTTATAAATTTTATCATTCAAAATGGACTTCATTTTTGGATTTGGAAAATTGAAATTAGCCTATGGTAAATTTTTGGTATCTTTCTGAAAACTTTTAATTTTTTATGAATAGTGAAAACACTGAGTTATTTGTTAAAACCAAATTTTTATTTAAAAAATCCATTATTTTATTTAAATTTATTTTAGGTCAAAATAGATACATAATACTTATATATGCTCAATGTAATTCATTAAAGTCATTTTAAAATAATTTTAGATATATAAAAATTTTATTGAACTTTTCACCGTCTTTTACCCACCTCCTAGGAGAATTTGAAATTGTATATAAAACTTAATTTTACCGCTTCTGTGAGTTGAATTTCGAAAATCTGAGAGACACAGTCAATATCAAGGAGTAAAATGTGGTTTAATAAGATAAAAATAATTTTGGGTGAATAGTAACTTTTTTACTTTTATTTACCACAGTTAAAAGTAAATTGTGTAATTAAGGGTAAAATGATATTATTATTACCCTAACACAAGTCCTAATTCGATTGGATAAGTGTAATTCGACCAAAAAAAACCTTAGGAATAACATATGATGCTTTAGGTCCACTTGGATTAGATTTTGACACTTATTATAATTTTATTTAAAGAAGAGTTAAAAGAGTTAAAATCAATGTTTAATAACAAAAACATTTTTAATATATGGATATACATAAGATAAATACGACTATAAATATTAATTAGAAAGATAAAAAGATTTCCTACATAATGGTAATTTATTTATAAATTTTAGACATTAAATAATTCAATTTATTTATGACACAATGATGATGCAGTAATTACCTTATTAATGAAATATTAACAGAATTGATGTTATAAATACCCAAATAAATGTAATTTTAGACATTTTTATAAATTCCACAAAGTTTTTAGTTTAATGTGACATGTTAGAATTGACTCAATTAAATTTTTGTGAACAATGAATTCTGTTATTATTTTCACAAAAATCAATTACCAAATAGTGTCGAAATTGACATAAAATAGTTTTTAAAACAAATATTATATTATTAATTTTTATTCTATTCCTAAAAATCTAATTTTCTGCCAAATGACTTATATAAGGTTATATATATTAATAATAAACCACTTTTGGTTCGTTTGGCTTGTTATAGTTTGTTTATTAACCATATAGTGTAAGAAAACAAGAAGACACTGTAAAAGATAAATTATTTCACATAGAGTTAAATCTAAATGATAAGGTTAAAATTGTAACCTAAACTTGTCTAAAACCTATTAGATGAGAGTATTTTGAACCATAACAACTTTAGCTTCTAAATAAAATCAATTTGATTCTATTATAAACTGAATACGACTTTATTAAAAAATAATATTTTAAGTTTTTTCTAAGGTGCACCTATCCTCCCTTATAAAAGGGAACCTCCTCCCTATTCTCTTTACACCATTTTGAGCCTTCATGCTTGGCCAAAACCTGACCATTTCCCTTCTAAACTTCCATATAAACATTATAGTGGTTCTGGTTTCCTCAAAATACCATCTCGAGTGCCTTAAAAAGAATCTTAAAAGTGGTGCGTCGAAGAAGAGGTAATCTCTTATACCGATTCTTTCAAGTTTCTTTCTTCTTCAACTTATTCTTCATTAGTTGTTTCATTATAAAGTAATAACATCATTAGAACTAATATACTGATATGTTATTATCAATATGAAACCAACATATTTCACCTTGTATCCATCCTACGAAAAATGAAATCACTGCACGTGCGTACGTACGGAATACCATCTCTACACTGTGGTGTAATCTGTTTTTCCACCATGACCTTACATCGATGGGTATAATGTTGTAATGAATAACTAAATATAGTTTTTATAAAATCATACTGACTCTGATAAATTATATCATCAACTCCAATTCAATTCAATAATTATGGGAACGACATCATCGCTCGTGCGTACGCACAGATTACCGTCTCCACGACGCGATGAGATTCATTCTCCATATTAACCAGTAAAGAATTATTATAAAGTATATATAATGAATAATAATGAAATATATGACCTGATAAAGCTTTTTAATTTATTTATATATGTATATATATTTCATCTACTTACTACCATTCAAGTCAATAAGGAAAGGAAAACAGCGTTCATGCGTACGTACAGCCTACCGTCTCTATGAATGGTGTATTTCATTTCATTTATCTATCTATTATATTTATATATACTTAATATATATGATATATAAATCATTATTTAAATTATTGAATTATATAAATCATTATATAAGTAAAAATAATATCAATAACAACAAGTCCAAACACATACGATAAATAAAATGATTTTACCCAAAATGTTGCTTTCCCATTGAATTTACAAAAGAATGGGTAATATAATGTCATAAGTGAACCATATATGATTTTATAACAATGAATTTTATTCTATAATAATTCAATGACTTTATTTAAATCATTATATAGGAGGTTCAGATACGTATGAAGTATATCGGACCTAAGGTAAGGGATAATATTTACAATCTTGTTTTTATCCGAGATTGTTTATTCATAAGTATTTGCTGGGGTTATATTTATCATCCATGTAAATGTTTTCTAAAAATGTGTTCATGTATGTCTAAATTCCTTTTTACCCATTTTTGACTTTTACTATATGGTATGTAAGGAATCGTTCTTTTGATTAACATTCGATGTACTTTTTGACTTTTCCGGCAAAAGTACGAGAAGAATGTTTTTTAACTTATATGGCATGAATGGATTTTTACGATTTAATAATGCCTTATTTACAAAAATATTACTCTACAAGATTTCATGACTATTTTCAAAAAAAATCTTTTCTTTTAAAATTTCATAGAATTTTGTGAAAAGAAAATGATTTTGAAGAAGAAAGGATATTTTCGTCAAGAATTCATTTCTAGTGTTTCATCAAAACCATTTTCCATATATGATGACATTATTTCGTATTTGTATATTTCATGTATAATGTCTCTATGATTTACATGGTTTCAATTTTCTTATGATTAAATTATATCCATTTTTTATATGGATTATGTTATAATGGGATTATTTTTATGAAACCCATTTTATTCTTTGGGTTATGATGAATGATTAATATTTATGTTGTGGCACACGTAAGAATTATTTCATTATGAGA
The DNA here is from genome assembly GCA_963277665.1 of Viscum album. Lineage (NCBI taxonomy): Eukaryota > Viridiplantae > Streptophyta > Magnoliopsida > Santalales > Viscaceae > Viscum > Viscum album. The sequence continues at coordinate 1,209,065 of CAUJRU010000099.1, read as the reverse complement.
TAGGTTGGACCTATATCTCCCTCAAATTCATTGGGTAAATATTTATATCTCATTATATAGACATGGATGGAATGGTAAGTTAATCTGGTTCAGTTTTACAGGACTGGAACGAGGAGTGAACTCGGTTTAGAAAGGGACATTGTCCACTAAGATGGTCTTAGCAGTAATGCCTTGGATACTATGGAAATCATATCATGTGCTTAATGGTTTTCCACAATTAAATGTTTTATTATCATGCATGTTTATCACTATTGATGTTCATTTGTGATATATGCCTTACATACTTCCAAGATTTATGTCTTTCCTCTAGATTTTGATGTTTAGATTTTATGTTCATGTTTTTTCAGTCAAATGTTTATGGATTGTTTTATGTTTTCTATGTTTACCCTTACTGAGTATTTGAGCTCACCCTTTTTTTATGTTTTTCTTTTCCCAAGGATTTAAAGAAAGGTTTTAGGTAAGAAAACAAAAGGGGAAGATCTTTGTGGGAGATGTTGAAGATCTTTTACCACGATTAGAATATTATATTCTGAGTTTCCAAAGACATTAAACTATTACGGTCCTTATATGTATTTTTTTGTTATGTATTAAGTATTCCTAAAATGTAATGTAATGTCCATTTATGTCCGGATATGGGTCTCTAGAGGGCTACATGAGGAAATGGCTGCCACTGGTGATGGTGGTGTGTCCCGCCCTAGGGGTGTAGCCTCCCATGGAGTTCCCTAATAGGTATCAATTATAGTCCACTTGAAGTAATTCCAGACCACTACAGTTGGTATCAGAGGAAAGGTTTAGTCAACCATTGAAAATAAGGATGCGAGAACTTTAGTGAGATCCCAAGAGTTATTTCTATGGTATGCCAAGGGATGTCCCTAAGGATATATATACGTATAGGTTATTGTCTTATAATTACGGTAACGATCTTATAATTAAACCTAATATGTTATATATTGAAAGTAATCCCCCTTTATTATGCTGTTTTCCTAGAATGATTTTAGCCTCTCACACTGTTCTTTTTGGGTTTTAGAGGATGGATGGAACCCGATGGAACCGTGTTGATCAATGTAATAGACAATGCAATGATTTTCCTCCTGAACAATCCAATGTTTTGGGAGATGGAGTGAAAAATCTTTTTGCTATACTTACACAAGCTATGAATCATTCTGGACTTCCAAATGAGGAGAGAAAGACACAATATTCTATTGATTCTTACATGAGGGAATGTCCAGCTTCTTTCAGTGGGTATTCTGATCCACTTGTTGCTGAACAATGGATTAGTACCATTGAAAAGATAGTTTTGATACTTCGCTGTTCAGAACATGAAAAAGTCATTTTGGCTGTTTACCGGTTAGAACGTGAAGCAGACCAGTGGTGGACTCTAATTAAGAATACAAGGCCCCAAGATGAAATTGAATCCATGGAATGGGATGAGTTCAAGAAAATGTTTCTCAATAATTTCTACCATAGTATTATTCAAACAAAGATGGAAAATGAGTTCCATGAGCTTAAGCAAAAGGATGATGAATATGTTGGTATATATGAAGAGAATTTTACAAGGATTTCAAGGTATGCATCTGGCTTTATCATTCAACCTGAAAGTAAAGTTGATCGATTCTTCAATGGATTAAAACCTAGTCTTTGAAGGACATTAGCTATAAGATACTTCAGTAGCTATGAAGAAATTTTGTGTTGTGCTATCAAGGTAGAACTGGAAGTTGGTGTCACATATCCATCTCATTGTTTTGAAAATAAACAAAAGATGGAGTTCAAGGAGAAATCTCATAACATTGGTGAAAAAAAGAAGAATGTTTCTTTATGATCAAAGTGTGTAAAGATGCATGGTGGAGATTTTCTAAAAGGTACTAGAAAATGTTTCAAGTGTGGAAAAGAAGGTCATCGAGTATTTGAGTGTCGAAGTTATGGGAAAAAGGTAGCTAATGATTTGAATAGAGAAAATATTACAGATAATGCTCCACCAAAACTCCAATGCTAAAACTGCAAGGAAATGGGGCATTATGCTAAAAAATGACCTAATCCAAGGTTAATGATGATCGACGTGAGCAACCTCTTAAGAAAAACGATAAATGGACGTCACATGAGATCACTATTTGTGATGTTGAAGATGACAATGATTTTTTCTAATGATTAAGTGTTTATGTAATAGGATTCCAAAATAATGTCGTATATAGTATCGTGGAATTTTGGAATATTTATATATTAGTCTATTGTGTTTTTCAATAATTTTATGGTACTGGTGACCATGAAAAGTGATTGAAATATTGTTGGAAAGAAGATGATATGTGCATAATGAAGGGATAAAGAGAAAATGAAATGATCTCATGACTGATATAAGGACAAAGTTTTATCATGGTTTGAGTATATAGAAATTTTGGGATTTTGGTATGTAGGAAGAGTTGACTTTTGATAGCATTCATGTTTTCACTAAGGTTCAATGGGTATTCATTTTTCAAGGGAATACTTGATCATGGTATTCACATGTCTGGAATGTGACCAACAAGATATATCATATGATATATGGGGGATAAATGATGGTATTCACATGCTCGGTAAATGGAATTTCTAGAAATTATTTTCTTTATACTATAAGCTTGGACAAAAGTATTTTAGATAATATTAATGGTTGGAATGGATTATGTTGGACATAAGTTAGTATTGTTTAAGGCTAGAGCTTTTTGATATTATTTTTCGAATTTTATAATAGTATAGTTTTAGAAAAAGAACAACTCGTATGATGGGCGACAACCCATCGCGTCAGACTAGGATACGAGAATCAAACTCACAACCAAAGTGCGGCAGACCTTTATCTCTTACCAGTAGCCTATAGGAAGTCCTTGGTTAGTATAAATCAGTTCCAATTTATTATGTGGTATGATATACGAAGTATACGCCCATTTTAGGAACCATATACGATTAATCTCACCATAGACGGACTTATGTATATAACTTTTGCTAACCTTATGTTTGAGACCGATGGAATGACCTATCATTCTATCACAGGATCTGCTAACACTTCATGGAAGACAAATTAAAGTTCATTTCATTAAGAGATGAAGTGGAAATTGTTTAAGGCACAAACAACAGTGAGATTATTACAAAATCATGTATGTATTTATTCTAATTAATAATTTTCAACTTTAGGGAAATGATATTTAAAACCCAAAATGTTGTCCTAGTGCTCTTATATCTGATGAATCAAATGGTACCTTATATCATCAAAAATTTATGGCTTTGTGATTGTTGGATTTTTCATTGCCATGTTCTCTACCACTCTCCATCAGAACTTGATTGTCAGATTTCTCTTCTGTATCCATATTTTCACCTATGTTATCCTATGTGGAAACCCAATGATGAGTTAATTTCGGTAACCGCTATGTTTCATACATCATATTTTTAATTTAGTTTTAATATTCCTTTTTATGATGTGGGTTTCTATGAAGGAAACTTTCAAGTAGAAAACCATTTATAACCTCGACAAATTTCAAGGGAGAAATTCATTTTAAGGGGGGTTGAATGTAACACCCTGAGATTTTATTGGATATATTATTTTTATTTTCTTTTATTTCTTCTATTATACACTAAACCAAGATTATCTTTTACTATATGCAACACTGTATTAGCTTGCAGTATACAGAACACTATTCTTGGCTTGTGTTACAAACAATTTCAAATTCATTTTGGGGAAATTATTATACGCAACATTAAGTATAGATTTTGTTTAATGTATAAATGAAATAAGTTTTTATTATGTTATACGCGACACCAAATGGATATTTCACTACACGGATCCTTGACTTGGCTTGCATTACACGTAATCAAGACCTTCCTCGATAGCGTGTGCAATACGCAATACCGAATTTCATTAAATGAGATATTATTACAATATTATTTTGAACTAGCCGTTATGAATAGTAATACCCACTTTTTGAAATTTTATAAATTTTATCATTCGGAATGGACTTCATTTTTGGATTCGGAATAATTAAATTATCCTAGGGTGATGTTTTGGTATTTTTCTGAAAACTTTCTATATTGATGAATAGTGAAAACACAGAGTTATTGGTTAAAACTGATTTTTTTTAAAATAATCAATTATTATATTTAAATTTATTTTAGGTCAAAATGGATATATAATACTTATATAATTTCAATTCAATTCATTGGAGTCATTTTATAATAATTTTTTATATATAAATGTTTTTTTGAACTTTTCACCGTCTTTTACCCACCACCTAGGAGCATTTGCAGTTGTACATAAAACATAATTTTACTGCTTGTATGAGTTGAATTTCGAAAATCCGAGTGACACGGTTAATATCAAGGAATAAAATGTGGTTCAATAAGTTAAAAATAATTTTTGGTGAATAGTATGTTTTTACATTTATTTAACACGGTTAAAAGTAAATAGGGTAATTAAGGGTAAAATGATATTACTATTACCCTAACATAAGTCCTAATTCGATTAGATAAGTGTAATTTGACCAAAAACAACATTAGGAATAAAATATTACCCTTTACTTCCACTTGTATTAGATTAGGACACTTATTATTATTTTATTTAAAGAAGAGTTAAAAGAGTTAAAATCAAAGGTTAATAACTAAAACATATTTAATATATGGTTATACATAAGATAAATTCGACTATAAATATTAATTAGCAAAATAAAAACATTTCCTACATAATGGTATTTTATTTATAATTTTTAGACATTAAATAATTCAATTTATTTATGACACAATGATGATGGGCTAATTACCTTATTAATGAAATATTTACATAATTGCTGTTATAAATACCCAAATAAATGTAATTTGAGAATTTTTATAAATTACACTAATTTTTTAGGATAATATGAAATGTTAGTATTGATGAAATTAATATTTTTAGAACTAATCATGGTGTTATGATTTTCAAAAAAAATCAATTACCAAATAGTGTCGAAATTGATATAAAATAGTTTTTAAAACTATTATTATATTATTAATAGTTATTCTATTCCTAAAAATCTAAGAATCTTCCAAATGACTTAAATAAGGTTACATATATTAATAATTAACCACTTGGGGTTTCATTGTCTTGTTATAGTAAGGTTATTAACAATATAGTGTAAGAAAACAAGAAGACACGGGAAAAGTTAAATTATTTACCTTAGAGTTAAATCTAAATGATAAGGTTATAATACTAAACTAAACTTCTCTAAAACCTTTTGGTTGAGAGGCTTTAGACTCATAACCACTTTATATTCTAAATAAAATCAATTTTGATCTATTATAAACCGAATATAACTTTATTATAAAATAACATTTAAAGTTTTTCCTAAGGTGCCCCTCTCCTCCCTTATAAAAGGGCACCTCCTCCATCTTCACTTTACACAATTTTGCGCCTTCAATCTAGGCCAAACCCTGACAATTTCCCTTATCAAATTCCCTATAAACATTATAGTTCTTCTGGTCTCCTCAAAAGACCAAATATAGTTCCTTAAGAAGAAGCTTAAAAGAGGTGCGCTGAAGAAGAGGTAATCTCTTCTACTGATTCTTTCAAGTTTCTTTCTTCCTCAACTTCTTCTTCTTTAGTTGTTTCATTATAAAGTAATAACATCAGTATCACTAATATACTGATATTTTATTATAAATATGAAACAACCCTATTTCACCTTCTATCCATCCTATGAAAAATGAAATCACTGCGTATGCGTACGTACAGAAAACCGTCTCCACGTCGTGGTGTAATGTGTTTTCCACCACAACCTTACTTGGATGATTATAATGGTGTAATGAATTAAAATATATAGTTATTATAACATCATACTGATTCTGAGATATTATATCATCCACTCTAATTCAATTCAATAATTATGGTAATGATATCATCACTCGTGCATACGTACGAATTACCGTCTCCATGACGTGATGAGATTCGTTCTCCATGTTAACCACTCAAGAATTATTATAAAGTATATATAATGAATAATAATGAAATATATGACCTGATAAAGCTACTATTTTATGTATATATGTATATATATATCACCTACTTACTACCATTCAAGTCAATAAATAAAGGAAAACATCATTCATGCGTACGTATAGCCTACCATCTCCATGAACAGAGTATTTCATTTCATTTATCTATCTATTATATATATATAGAATATATAGGATATATATGATATATAATTCATTATTTTCATTCTTGATGTAATTAAATCCTGATATAAGTAATAATAATATCAAGAACAACAAGTCCAAACTCATACGATAGATAAAACGATTTTACCCAAAACGCTGCTTTCACATGGAATTTACAAAAGAACGGGTAATATAAAGTCATAATTGAACCATATATTATATCATACCAATGAATATAATTTTTTAATAATTCAATGAAATTATTTAAATCATTATACAGGAGCTTCAGATATGTATGATGTATATCGTACCTAAGGTAAGGGATAATTTTTCCAATCTCATTTCTATTCGATATTGTTTATTCGTAAGTATTTACTGGGGTTATATTTGGCATCCATGTCCCTATTTTCTAAAAATGGTTTCATGTAGGTTTAAATTCCTTTTTACCCATTTAGAATTTTACTATATGGTATGTAAGGAATCATTCATTTGATTACCATGCGATGTGCTTTTTGTCTTTTCCCAAAAAGTATGAGAAGAATGTTTTTTTAACTTATAGAGCGTGAACGGATTTTTACGATTTAATAAAGCCTTATTTACATAAAGATTCCTCTACAATATTTCATTATTATTTTCAACAAAATCCTTTCCTTTTAAAATTACATGTCATTTTGTGAAACGAAAATGATTTTGAAGAAGAAAGTATATTTTCCTCACGAATTCATTTCTATTGTTTTATCGAAACCATTTTCGATATAGGATGACATAATTTTATATGTGTAGGTTTCAAGTATAATGTCTCTATGATTTACATGGTTTTAATTTTAGTATGATGAAATTATATCCATTTGTTTTATATGGATTATGTTATGATGGGATGACATTTATGAACCCCATTTTATTCTTTGGGTTATGATGAATGATTAAGGTTTATGTTGTGGAAAACGTAAGAATGATTTAATTATGAGATGGGTGGGACATATATCTCCCTCCAATGCATTGGGTAAAGATTTATATCTCATGAGATAGACACAGATGGAAGGGTATGTTAATTCGGTTCAGTGTTACAGGACTGGAACGAGGAGTGAACTTAGTTCAGAAAGGGACTTTTTCCACTAACATGGTCTTGGTAGCAATGCCTTGGCTACTATGGAAATCATATCATGTGCTTAATGGTTTTCCACAATTACATATTTTATTCTCATTCATGTTTATCATGATTGATTTTTTTTGTGATATATGCCTTATGTGCTTCCAAGATTTATGTCTTTGCTCAAGATTTTGATGTTTAGATTTTATGTTCAAGTTTTTTCATTCAAATGTTTATTGATTGTTTTATATTCTCTATGTTTACCCTTATTAAGAATTTGATCTCACCCTTTTTGTATGTTTTATTTACCCCAGTATTTAAAGAATGGTTTTAGGTAAGAAATCAAAAGGGGAAGATCTTCATGGGAGATGTCGAAGATCTTTCACCATGATTAGAATATTATATTCCAAGTTCCCAAAGACACTAAACTATTACGGGCCTTGGGTGTATGTTTTTTTTATGTATTAAGTATTCTTCAAAAGTAATGTAATGTCCATTTACCTCAGGATATGGATCTCTACAGTCGGTACCAGTGGAAAAGGAGGTAGAAATGAATCTGATCCTTGGGAACTCTCACATGTGAGAATTGGACGAAGCATGGCTCTCCTTCCAAGGGCTTCATGAGGAAATGGCTTCCACTAGGGATGGTGGTGTGTCCCGCCCAGTGGGTGTATCCTCCCATAGAGTGCCATGATAGGTATCAATTATATTCCACTAGAAGTAATTCCAGACCGCTACAGTTGGTATCTGAGGAAAGTTTATTCAACCTTTGAAAATTAGGATGCAAGAACTTTAGTGAGATCCCAAGAGATATTTCTAAGGTATGTATAGGGATGTCTCTAAGGATATATATACGTATAGGTTATAGTCCTAGAATTATGGTAACAATCTTATAATTAAACCTAAGATGTTATATATTGAAAGTGATCCCCCTTTATTATGCTGTTTTCCTAGCATGATTTTAGCCTCTCAGAGTGTTCTTTTTGAGTTTTAAACGATGGATGGAACCCGAAGGAACCGTGTTGATCAATGTAATAGAAAATGAAATGATTGTACTCCTGAAAAATCCAATGTTATGGGAGATGGAGGGAAAAATATTATTTCTATACTTACACAAGCTATGAATCATTCTAGACTTCCAAATGAGGAGAGAAAGGAAAAATATTCTATTTATTCCTACATGAGGCAACATCCAGCTTCTTTCAGTGGGTCTTCTGATCCACTTGTTGCTGAAAAATGGATTAATACCATTGAAAAGATATTTTTTATACTTCGTTGTTCAGAACATGAAAAATTCATTTTGGCTGTTTACCAGTTAGAACGTGAAGCAGACCAGTGGTGGACTCTAATTAAGAATAAAAGGCCCCAAGATGAAATTGAATCCCTGGAATGGGATGAGTTCAAGAACATGTTTCTTAATAAGTACTAGCCTAGTATTCTTCAAACAAATATGGAAAAGGAGTTCCTTGAGCTTAATCAAAAGGATGATTAATCTCTTGGTATATACGAAGCAAATTTTACAAGGCTTTCAAGGTATGCATCTGGCTTTATCATTCAACCTGAAAGTAATGTTGATCGATTATTCAATGGCTTAAAACCACGTCTTTGAAGGGATTTAGCTATAAGAGACTTCAGTAGCTATGAAGAAATTGTGAGTTGTGATATCAATGTAGAACTGGAATTTGGTGTTACATATCCTTCTCATGGTTTTGAAAAGAAACGAAAGATGGAGTTCAAGGAGAAATCTCAGAACATTGGTGAAAAGAAGATGAATGTTTCTTTATGATCAAAGTGTGTAAAGATGCATGTTAGAGATTGTTTAAAAGGAACTATAAAATGTTTCAAGTGTGGAAAAGAAGTTCATCGAGTAGTTGAGTGTCGAAGTAATGGGAAAAAGGTAGCTAATGATTTGAATAGAGAAAAGATTACAGATATTGCTCCACCAACACTTCAATGCTAAAATTGAAAGGAAATGGGGCATTATGCTAACAAATACCCTAATCCAAGGGTTAATGATGATCGACATGAGCATCCTCTTAAGGAAAAAGATAAAGGGAAGTCACATGAGATCACTATTTGCGAATTTGAATATGAAAATGATGTTTTGTAATGATTAAGTGTTTATGTAATGGGATTCCAAAATAATGTTGTATATAGTATCGTGGAATATTGGAATATTTATATATTAGTCTATTATGGTTTTCAATAATTTTATGGTACTAGTAACCATGAATAGTGATTGAAATATTTTTGGAAAGAGAATGATTTTTTCATAATGAAGGGATAAAGAGAAAATGAAATGAGCTCATGACTGATATAAGGACTATGTTATATCATGGTTTGAGTATATAGAAATTTTGGGATTTTGGTATTTAGGTAGTGTTGACTTTTGATAGAATTCATGTTTTCACTAAGGTTTAATGGGTATTCATTTTTCAAGAGAATACATGATAAAGGTATTCACATGTTTGGAATGTGGCCAACATGATATATTGTATGATATATGGGGGATAAATGATGGTATTCACATGCTCGGTAAATGAAATTTCTAGAAATTCTTTTCCTTAAACTATGAGCTTAGACGGAAGTATTTTAGATAAGCCTAATGATTGGGATGGATTATGTTGGACACAAGTTAGTATTGTTAAAGGCTAAAACTTTTTGATATTATTTTTGGAATTTTATAATAGTATCGTTTTATAAAAAGGACAACCCGGAGGATGGGCGACAACCCATCGCGTCGAACTAGGATAAGGGAATCGAACTCACAACCAAAGTGCGACAGACCATTATCTCCTTCCAGTAGCCTATAGGAAGTCCCTGGTTAGTATAAATTAGTTTCAATTTATTATATGGTATGATATATGAAGTATATGTCCATTTTAGGAACCATATACGATTAATCTCACCATAGATGGACTTATGTATATAACTTTTGATAACCTTATGTTTGAGATAGATGGAATGACCTATCATTCTATCACATGATTTGCTAACACTTCATGGAATAAATATTCAAGTTCATTTCTTTACGAGATGAAGTGGAAATTGTTCAAGGTACAAACAATAGTGAGATTGTACCATAATCAAGTAAGTATTTACTTTAATTCAAAATTTTCAACTTTAGGGAAATGATATTTAAAACCAAAAATGTTGTCCTAGTGCTCTTATATCTGATGAATCAAATGGTACCTTATATCATCAAAAATTTATGGCTTTGTGATTATTGGATTTTGCATAGCCATGTTCTCTACCACTCTCCATCAGAACATGATTATAAGATTTCTCTTCTATATCCATATTTTCACCTATGTTATCCTATGTGTAAACCCAATGATGAGTTAAATTGGGTAACCGCTATGTTTCATACTTCATTTTTTTAATTTAGTTTTACTATTCCTTTTTTATGATGTGGGTTTCTATGAAGGAAACTTTCAAGTAGAAAACAATTTATAACCCCGACGAATTTCAAGGGAGAAATTCATTTTTAGGGGGGTAGAATGTAACACCCTAAGATTTTATGAGATATATTATTTTTATTTTCTTTGATTTATTATATTATACACTAAACCAAGATTATCTTTTACTATATACAACACCGTATTAGCTTGAAGTATACGCAACACTATTCTTGGATCGTGTTACAAACAATTTCAAATTTGTTTTCGCAAAATTATTCTACGCAACATTAAGTATAGATTTTGTCTAATGTATAAATGAAATAAATTTTGATTATGTTATACGCAACACCAAACGGATCTTTCACTACACGCATCCTTGATGTGGCTTGCATTACACCCAATCAAGACCTTCCTCGATAGCATGTGTATTACGCAATACCGAGTTTCACTAAACGATATATTATTAAAATATTATTTTGAACTAGCCGTTATGAATAGTAATACCCACTTTTTGAAATTTTATAAATTTTATCATTCAAAGTGGACTTCATTTTTGGATTCATAATAACAAAATTATCCTAGGGTGATGTTTTGGTATTTTTCTGAAAACAATCTATATTTGATGAATAGTGAAAACACAGAGTTATTGGTTAAAACCTAATTTTTTTAAAACAATAAATTATTAAATTTAACTTTATTTTAGGTAAAAATAGATACATAATAATTATATAATTACAATTTAATTCATTGGAGTTATTTTATAAAAAAAAATTATATATAAAAGTTTTGTTGAACTTTTCACCATCTTTTACCGACCTCCTAGGAGCATTTGCAATTGTACATAAAACTTACATTTACCGCTTGTATGAGTTGAATTTCGAAAATCCGAGAGACACTTATAATATCAAGGATTAAAATGTGGTTCAATAGGATAAAAATAATTTTTGGTGAATAGGAACTTTTTACTTTTATTTACCACGGTTAAAAGTAAATAGGGTAATTGAGGGTAAAAATGATATTATTATTACCCTAACACAAGTCCTAATTCTATTTTATACGTTTAATTTGACCAAAAACAACATTGGGAATAAAATATTACCCTTTATATCCACTTTTATTAGATTAGGATACTTATTATTATTTTATTTAAAGAAGAGTTAAAAGAGTTAAAATCAAAGTTTAATAACTAAAACATTTTTAATATATGGTTATACCTAACATAAATTCGACTATAAATATTAATAAGAAAAATAACAATATTTCCTAAATAATGATATTTTATTTATAATTTTTAGACATTAAATAATTCAATTTATTTATGACACAATGATGATGGGTTAATTACCTTATTAATGAAATATTAACATAATTGATGTTATGAATACCCAAAAAATGTAATTTGAGAATTTTTATAAATTACACTAATTTTATAGGTTAATATTACATTTTAGAATTGATTATATTAACATTTTGCGAACTAATCATGCTGTTATGATTTTCAAAATAATCAATTACCAAATATTGTCGAAATTGACATAAAATAGTTTTTAAAACTAATATTATATTATTAATTGTTATTCTATTCCTAAAAATCTAAGAATCGGAAAAATGACTTAACTAAGGTTAAATATATCAATAATTAACCACTTGGGGTTTCTTTGGCTTGTTATAGTAAGGTTATTAACCATATAGTGTAAGAAAACAAGAAGACACGGGAAAAGTTAAATTATTTAACTTAGAGTTAAATCTAAATGATAAGGTTAAAATAGTAAAGTAAACATGTCAAAACCTATTGGTTGAAAGGATTTCGACTCATAACAACTTTAGATTCTAAATAAAATCAATTTGGAGCTATTATAAACCGAATATAACTTTATTATAAAATAACATTTTATGTTTTTCCTAAGGTGCCCCTCTCCTCCCTTATAAAAGGGAACCTCCTCCCTCTTCACTTTACACAATTTTGAGCCTTCAAGCTCGGAAAAACCCTGAAAATTTCATTTATCAACTTCCCTATAAACATTATAGTGGTTCTGGTTTCCTCAAAATACCAACTATAGTTCCATAAGAAGAAGCTTAAAAGAGGTGTGTCGAAGAAGAGATAATCTCTTCTACTGATTCTTTCAAGTTTCATTCTTCTTCAACTTCTTCTTCTTTAGCTGTTTCATTATAAAGTAATAACATCAGTATCACTAATATACTGATATTTTATTATAAATATGAAACAACCCTATTTTACCTTCTATCCATCCTACGAAAAATGAAATCACCGCGCATGCGTACGTACGGAAAATCGTCTCCACGCCGTGGTGTGATGTGTTTTCTAACACGACCTTACTTGGATGGGTATAATGGTGTAGTGAATTACTATATATAGATATTATAACATCATACATATTTTGAGATATTATATCATCCACTCCAATTCAATTCAATAATTATGGGAATGATATCATCACTCGTGCGTATGCACGGATTACCGTCTCCATGACGTGATGAGATTCGTTCTCCATGTTAACCACTCAAGAATTATAATAAAGTATATATAAAGAATAATAATTAAATATATGACATAATAAAGCTACTTTTCTAGGTATATATGTATATATATTTTCATCTACTTACTACCATTCTAGTCCGTAAGTAAGGGAAAACATTGTTCCTGCGTACGTATAGCCTACCGTCTCCATGAACAGTATATTTCATTTCATTTATCTATATTATATATATGTATTGAATATATATGATATATAAATCATGATTTCCATTATTGAAGTAAGTAAATCCTGATATAAGTAATAATAATACCAATAAAAACAAGTTCAAACTCATACGATAAGTAAAACGATTTTACCCAAAACGCAACTTTCACATGTAATTTACAGAAGAACAGGTAATATAAAGTCATAAGTGAACTATATATGATATCATACCAATGAATATGATTATATAATAAATCAATGACATTATTTAAATCATTATACAGGAGTTTCGGATACGTATGAAGCATATCGTACGTAAGGTAAGGGATAATTTTTCGAATCTTGTTTTTATCCGAGATTGTTTATTCGTAAGTATTTACTGGGGTTATATTTATCATCCATGTCCCTATTTTATAAAAATGGTTTCATGAATGTTTAAATTCCTTTTTACCCATTTTTTACTTGTACTATATGGTATGTAAGGAATCGTTCTTTTGATTACCATGCGATGTACTTTTTGTCTTTTCCGGCAAAAGTACGAGAAGAATGTTTTTTTAACTTATACAGCGTGAACAGATTTTTACGATATAATAACGCCTTATTTACATAAAGAATCCTCTACAATTTTTCATGATTATTTTCAACAAAATCCTTTTCATTTAAAATTGCATGGAATTTTGTGAAAATAAATTGATTTTTAAGAAGAAAGGATATTTTCATCAAGAATTCATTTCTAGTGTTTTATCAAAACCATTTTCTATATAGGATGACAATATTTCATATGTGTATGTTTCAAGTATAATGTATCTATGATTTACATGGTTTCAATTTTAGTATGATGAAATTATATCCATTTGTTTTATATGGATTATGTTATGATGGGATGATATTTATGAAACCCATTTTATTCTTTGGGTTATGATGAATGATCAATGTTTATGTTGTGGCACACGTAATAATGATTTAATTATGACATGGGTGGGACCTATATCTCCCTCCAATTCATTGGGTAATGATTTATATCTCATGAGATAGACATGGATGGAAGGTTATGTTATTCCGGTTCAGTGTTACAGGACTGGAACGAGGAGTGAACTCAGTTCAGAAAGGGACTTTGTCCACTAAGATGGTCTTGGTAGCAATGCCTTGGCAACTTTGGAAATCATATCATGGGCATAATGGTTTTTCACAACTAAATATTTTATTCTCATGCATGTTTATCATGATTGATGTTTTTTGTGATATACGCCTTATGTACTTCCAAGATTTATGTCTTTTCTCAAGATTTTGATGTTTAGATTTTATGTTCATGTTTTTTCATTCAAATGTTTATTGATTGTTTTATATTCTCTATGTTTACCATTATTGATCATTTGAGTTAACCCTTTTTTGTATGTTTTATTTTTCCCAGGATTTAAAGAAAGGTTTTAGGTAAGAAAACAAAAGGGGAAGATATTTATGGGAGATGTTGAAGATCTTTCAACATAATTAGAAGATTATATTCCGAGTTTCCAAAGACAGTAAACTATTACGGTCCTTATGTGTATGTTTTTGTTATGTATTATGTATTCTGAAAAATTAATGTAATGTCCTAGTACGTCATGATATGGGTCTCTACAGTTAATATTATGTGGTTGCACGGTCTGACCAAACAATTCACCTAACCATGCACCTACTGAGAACTCATTTTCTTAATTTCACAGTTCCTTGTAGGATTTTCAGGGATTATACTAACTGTGATCAGACCATGATCCTCTATAAAAGATTTAAAAACAACTAAAAGGTTCTCAAAACCTTTCTATGAATAACCCAAACACATTAAATATTTAAAATACATAAAAAGGGTTACTTACATAAAACCAGGAGTTCTATATAAACAATATCCCGATTTATTTGATTAAAAAACCAAACATCAGTAACTAAAAAATTCTCTCCTTTTTAAATAAATATAAATTACATAAAAATTTAATTTTGAAATAATTAACTATTCAAAATGTTTGATCTAATTAATAATAATCATAGTTGAAAAAATATTCAATTATAGTACACATGTGAAAAAAAATGTAAAAAGATTTATAAAAATAGTAAATAAACATATAAAAGATATTAACTATATTGCATTCCCAATTAAAACATCAATTTATCAAAATTCAAAAAATATAAATAATTAGTAAAAAGGAAAAATAGATGGTTCTTTATAGGAACAAATTCTAAATATATATCACCTTTATTTACATGATCCCTAAGAAAATTAAATCGAAAATCTATCTGTTTCGTTTGAGAGTGTTGAAGTGTAATTCTATAAATTGAAATAGAACTTGAATTATCACCTGAAATTTAAATTTTATCATATAAAATATTAAAATCATATAGAGTTTCTTTAATCTATATACTCTATATGGAATAACTATTAGAAGCAACATATTAATCCTCATATATTGACAATGTTATTGATAGTTTTTCTTAGAACACCATGAAATTAATATTTTACCTAAAAAATGACACATAATTGTTTTGTTTCTCGGTGAAGATGGTAACACTAAAATTCATAATCAGGTTAAGCTAGTAGATCAAAATAATCATCACTAAAATATAATAATATAATACAAATAGTACCCTTAATATTTATAATAATTATTTTAATGGCATTAAGATGACTTTATTTAGGGTTGGACTAGAATCTATCATAGAAACAGACTGTGAAAATTATATCTAGTCTAGATGCAATTAGATTCAATAAACATTCTATAATGATTCTATATATTTTAATATCAACACACTTCCTAGATTCATCTAGGTCTAATTTTAAATTACTACTCATTGGTGTTTTCATAATTCTAACAACCCAAGCTTGACGTACATGAACATTACTTCTCTTCAGTGGAATACTTAATAAATTACAAAAATAGACACCCAAAGACTGTATTAGTTTAATGTCATTGGAAACTTATAACACATTATTCTATCTTGGTGAAATATAATTAACATCTCCCATAAACATATTCCCCATTAGTTTTCCTACCTAAAAAATTTCTTAATATCCTAGGAAAATTAATATATAAAAATTGTGAGCTCAATTTCTCTATATGGGTAAACATAGATATCATAAAAAACATAAATATAACAATGTAAAAAATGAACATATATTTTTAATATAAAAATATTGAGTCATATAATAAAACATGGAAGTACCCAAGGTAGAAATCATAGGGAAAAAGTAACCATGATTACATAGAATTAGCACAAAACATCAACTTTTGGAAAACACATAAAAATAGAAAATCATTTCCATATTATCCAAGGCTCATATTCATGTCCATCATAACATAAAACATCCATTATTGAACCGATTATACTCTTAGTTCTAGACATATATTATAGAATCAGATTTACTTTTTGTTTCATCCATGTAATACTAAACTAGATTTACATTACATTTCATCCATGTCTATCTTATGAGATAAAAATATTTACCCAATTCATTGGAGGTATATATTGGTCCCACTCATACCATAATGAAATTATTATTATTTGTTCCACAAAACATAAATCATTCATCATAGCATAACTCAATTAATAAAATGGGTTTCTTAAACATCATTCCATCATAACATAATCCATATAAAATAATTGGATTTCATAAATATAAGTTCATCATAAAAAAATCCATAGAAATAATATGGATAGTAAACTTGAAAACATAATCCTAATAAATAATTCCAACTTAGATGGAAAATAATTTTGATATAACACCTGAAAGTAATTCTTGAGAAAAATATCCTTCATCAAAAATATTTTATTTTTTCAAAATGCTATGAAATTTTAAAAGAAAAGAATATATTTGAAATAACCGTGAAATCATGTAGAGGAATCTTCAAGTAAATAAGGAATTATTAAGATTTAAAAATCCATTCATGTTGTATAAGTAAAAAAACATTCTTCTCATACTCTTACTGGAAAAGTGAATAAAGAACCTTGAATGGAAAATAAAAGAAATATTCCTTCATTACCATTTAATAAATTTCACTAATGTGTAAAATTAACTTTAAATTTATTTGAGGAATAGAAATAATATTAAATTTTTTGTAAACATGGATGTAGATGATAAATATACACTAGTAAATACTTATTTATAAAAAATCTTGGATAATAATGAGATTTCTTAAATTATCCTTTACCGTAGTTCTAATATCCATCGTATGTATATAAAACTCATATATAATAATTTAAAGGGCGACATTGAATTATTATAGAATCATATTAATTTTAATGATATCATATATGATCATATTATCATTCGTTTGGAAAAAATATTTCATTATTACTCGTTATTCGAGTATAAACTGCTTCATTTTATTATGGATGTTTTTCCGAATAAGTTTCGATTATCCTTCTTAAGTCATATTTATACACTTAAAATGATATTAACATAAGATATACCATATTTATTTATTATTTACCTTTATATAATCATTATTTAATGAAGATCGTGTAGAATTATTCACATCGCATCATGGAGATGGTACGTCATACATACGTACGAGTGATGATATCATTCCTATATTTGTGGAATGTTATTGAATTGGATGGTGTATAATATTTCTGAATTAATATCATGTTTTAATAATAAAATATAGTTATTACTTATATCATTATACACATCCAAGTAAGGTGGTGGTGAATTACATATTACACCACAATGTGGAGATGGTAAGTCGCACGCATGCACGTGTGGTGATTTGATTTTTTGTAGGATGGATAGAAGGTGAAATATAGTTGTTTCATAATTATAATAAAATTTAAGTATATATTGTAATCTGGAGTTATTAATTTATAATTAAAAATCTTATGAAGAATAAGTAGAAGAAGAAATGGTCTTAAATAATCATTAGATGTGATTACCTCTTCTTCGACGTGCTCCCTCTAGATCTCCACTTTAAGGAAGTAGAAATGGTATTTTTAGAAAACCAAATACTCTATAATGTGACTAAGGTAGTTGATAATTTAAATGGGTAGTTTGTGGTCTAGATTTAATGCTCAAATTTAGTTTAAATTGTGAAGTAAGATGTGAAATTTTATAATTGAGATGAGTGGCACTTTTGGAATTTCTGAAACTATTAATTAATAATAATTTTAAAATCAAAATAAATGCCTCTAAAATGAGATATATTTGATGATAATATATTATAATATTGATCTCTCATCAACCAATAAAATTTATGCAATTTTGGATGTCACTTTAAACAATATATTTTTTATTAACACTTTGTTATTCTATTTAATTTAAATTATGATAACATATATTTCAATGACAATTAAACTATAAATAAGATACTTATAGTATTTTAGATTATTGAATAATTATTATATATTTTTTTTAAAAATATGATTTATAAATAATTTAATTAAACATTGTTTTGACAAAACAACATTAGTGTAAATTTTTACACTGTTTAATTCATAGCTTTTTTAAAATATCAGGAAATGATGTTATAATAAAAAATATATATTTTATTATATTTATAGAGGGTCAAGGTCAGCTAAAATGTTATTTTAAATATTAATTATCTCAAATTATATTTATCTTAATATTTTTAATAACATTTATTTTATATTTATGTTAATAAAATAATTACTACATCAACTTTGTGTAATTATTTATTATAATTATTTTATTGGTAAAAATTACAAATAAAATACAATGATGAAGATAATTATAAAATATTTTACAATAATTCTTTTAGTATACTTTTTCTTCAATAAAATGAATAATTAAAAATACTATACTTATTAAATTATGAATGTGACAACTTTAACATCACTTTAAATAATATAAGTGTCACAATCTCTTCCATATGAACCCAAATGGTCAACAACAAGACCCTTGGATGATTATGGTAGATATATTCTTGGAAAATAAGAAATTGGATTTTTTTGGGGACTTTTTTTGGTTATTATAATTTTAATAATTACTGTTTTATTGATTTCTCATCAATTAATTAATTTGTACACCATCAAATTATTAGTATTTAAGGTAATTATATATTTCCTAAAAATTAAAAATAAATTACTATGATAAAACAAATTTATCTATAAAATAATTATTTATAATTGAATTTATCTTATGTATAACATTATACACAAATGGTTTAGTTATTAAATTTTTAGTAATACATATTTAACATTTCATTAAATAAAATTATATAAATGTTCTAATCTCATCCAAGTGGCTTACAAAGGTAACATTTTCGATAAAAGGATGATTTATGTCAAAAAAATATTCAAATTATATTATGAAATTTTTAAGGGTAATTGTATTAAAGTATTCTATCCCTTAATTACCAAATTTTCCCTTTTATTGTATTCATAAAAATTACAAAATTTACTATTCATAATGCCCAAAAATAAAATCAACATATTTATAAAATTTAGGCCGAGTGATTCCATATATGGAATCCATTTTTCAAAATTCAAAACCCATATTTTTTGGGAATTAATTTAAAATTAACCTCGTTGTTAGAAAGAGAGAATAAGTGTTTAAAAGTTAAAACATTGCAAACTACTAAAATGTTTTTATTTCTGAATTCATTGTAAAATTAATGATAATGGAATAAATTATATTTATTGTTAAAAATATATTCTAATTATACTTTAAAATCACTAAATAATATCATTTAATTATAAAAATTATTTTTAAGAAAAATGTTGTTTTCAATTAAAATTTATTATAATTTTACTATTATTCAAAATTTAAAACTTATTAGAAAACTATTAAAAATTCATTAAAAGAAAATTTTCATGTCCCCCTTCCAAATAAATTTTTTTTGTTAAATAGAATATATAAAAGTTTCAAACAAATATATTTAAAATGTGTGCTCTATAAAAATGTGGTAATACTATATTTTTTGAAAAAAAACTTCTTTTATCGGGAAAATTGAATTTGTACTATTATCATGTCTATAAAACATATAAGATGAATATTAAACCATATATTGAATTTCTAAAGATTGGTTTTATTATTTTATACATTCACTTATTTTCATTTAAATATTTTTTTAAAAGAAACTTCATACTATTCATACACTCCATTATAGTGAGTAGGTTATAATATTTAGTTGTTCACTTATACTAAGTCTTTAATTAAAGGAATTATATCAAAAGAACATAAAATTTTATGTAAAACAAACCAATAATAGTGTTTCATATACCACAAGATATTATGGTATTGAAAACAGTTCAATCTAATCTCGATGTAGCGTACAACACAAGAAATCATAGTAATGAGAAAAAATATATCTCATAAAATCTTGGGGTGTTACATTCTACCCCCCTAAAAATAAATTTCCCCTTTGAAATTCATTTGGTTTATAAAAGGATTACTACTTGAATCTTTAATTCATAAAAACCTATATTATAAAAAGGAATACTAAAAAATGATTTTAAAAAAGAATGATAGAAACATAATGGTTACCCTAAGTAACTCATCACTGGGTTTCCGCATGGAAGTACATAGGTTAGAAGTTATAACATGGAGACAGAAGAAAAATATAACCATCCGGTTCTGATGGAGAGTGAAAGAGAACAATTTTTAGAGAAAGTTAACAACAAGAAATCCATAAATCTATGATGATTTAAGGGACCATCTGTTTCATCAGATTAAAAGTTACGTGGATTAAATTTCTGGTTTCAATATCATTTTCCTACTGATGAATAATCCTTCATGAGAATAAATACTTAGTTGATTTCTGTACAATATCCCCATTTTCTGTTCCTTGAACAATTCCACATAATCTGTTATTCAAAAAAATGAATTTGAATTTTTCATTCTTGAAGTGTTACTAGATCATGTGATATATAAATAGAATGATAAGTCATTTCATCTATATCAAAAAAATGTTATAACATGTTATAAAATATTCATATGTCCTCCTATAGAGAGATAATACATTAATCTAAAAACTTTAACAGAAGTATAACTTATACTATCCACAAATGGATAGATTACAATCCTTCCACAAACTGAAAATCTAAAAATTTAGAATGAGGTGAACTAAATTCACATAGAATTTATGTATCATATAACATAGGGAAATTATTTGCTTCTGATATTACAAACTTGTGAACACCTTAACCATTTATTCCATTTAAATATGGTAATAAATTCAATTTCCATAGAACCATTGTGAAAACATGCATGCTGTAAAAAATTATCTCTTACCAAAAATCCCAAAAATTATATATACTCAAACCATGATATAAAATTATCCTTATATCAGTCATGATGTCATTAATACTATCAAATATCTCATTATCCTTGTATCCCATCATTATGAAAATATCATGTGTTTTCCAAAAAATATCTGAATAAATTTTCATTGTTATTGGTACCAGTCAACATATACATTCAAATAATTACAGAAAAAATAGTGAAACAATCCTTTAATGTTTCTTAATTACATTATACCATAAAATTATTTTATAACATTATTCATGATTAACATGTAATCCTTCCACTATATTCTTAAACAATTGACCAAATTTCATCATTTTATTCCTTCACACATCTTTCATCTCATATATCATTTCTTGTCTATTCATCATCAACAACATAAATACTACCCATATGACCATGCTAATTCTCTTCCTGAGTTTTTTACATTAGGTAATATATTTTCATAATTCCAATATATTCCACCTTTAAAACATTTAATTTTCTTTGATGTCCTAACAATATTGATATCCTTTTCTATTTTGTTAAATAAATATATTATTTTTCACTTACTATATTTGTGTACTTCTTTTCCACACCCAAATAATCTACTAGTTCCTTTGAAACATTCTACTTTATGCCTCTTCCCACATGATTTACAAGAGGAAATTTGAACTTTCATTCCTCTATGATAACCATGAAACTCCATCTTTCTCTTATTAGGTGGTTTAGGAAACTCACCAATGTTGAGATTATTGATCATATTATGAGATTGTTGATTGGGGATAATAACGATGTTTTTCCTTCCAAATCACATTTCAGTTGGTTTCTCATGAATAATATCATTCCATTTTCAATCCTATTCACCATTAACATGAATCATCATATTTCCATACATTTTATAATACCTAAAAATATTAGTGTGAGAGGAAAAAATCATATTTGGAAAACAAAATAATTAAGGGGGAGTACATTCAATACCTAAAATCTTAGGTTTAGTACTAGGATATTCATGATAGATATCATAATTATGGGATAGTAACCATAGGAAATCCCAAGACATACCTTAGTAATATCTATTGGTATATCACTAAATATTTCACATCATAGTTTACAATGGTTAAATAAAACTTCTCTTTGATACTCACTATAACGACCCAATCTTGATGTACGTGAACATTACATTTCTTTTTTGGAATAATTAATACATTTTACAAATAGATGCCCAAATAGTGAATTGTTTTAGGGTCTTTAGAAACATGGAATACAATATTCTAGCATGGTGAAAGGTCTTCAACGTCTCTTGTGATGTTCTTCCCCATTAGTTTTTCTACCTAAAAACATTCTTTATATCCTAGGGAAATAAGAACATAAAAAGGGTGAGATAAATTTCAAAGTAAGTGTAAAGATGGAGAAAACAAAACAAAACATAAACATATGAATGTAAAAACATGAACATATATTTTTAATATCAGAATATTAAGTCATGAAATAAAACATGGTAGTACGTAAGGAATAAATCATAGAGGAGCATTAACCATGATAACATAGAATTAGCATAAAACATGAACTTTTACAATGCACATAAGCAAAATAATCATTTCCATATTAGGAAAGGATTATATTCAAGACAAACATAGTGGAAAATTTTCTATTATTGAACCGATTCCACTCCTTACTATAGAAATGTATTAATGTACTAGATTTACATACAATTTTTTCCATGTATTACTAAAATGGATTTACATGTCATTTCAATCATGTATAATTAATGTGATATAAATATTTACCAAATTTATTGGAGGGATATATATGTCTCATCCATCTTATAATGAAATTAATCTTATGTAATCCCAAAAAAATAAATAATTCATCATAGCATTACCTATGGATTAAAATGGGTTTCTTAAACATTATTCAATCATAACATAATAAATATAAAACAATTGTATTTAGTAAATATAAGTTCATCATAAAAAAAATAAATCCATAGGAATAATAGAAATAATATAATTGAAAACATAATCCTATTAAATAATTCCATCATAGTTGGAAAATAATTTTGATATAACACTTGGACTTAATTTTTTAATGAAAATATCCTTTCTTCTTAAAAAAAATTTATTTTCCCAAAATGTTTTGAAATTTTAAAAGAAAATAATTTATTTTAATATCAACATGAAATTTTTTAGGGGAAGATTCATGGTATAAATTAATTATTAATAAATAAAAATCCATTCATTTCATCTAAGTTAAAAAAATATTCTTCTCGTTCTCTTGCCTGAAAAGTCAAAAAAGAACCACATATAGAAAATGAAAGAAATCATCCTCAATACCATATAATAAAATTTCTACAAATGGTAAAATTAATTTTATAAAATAATAGAATAATATAAATAATATTTAACACTTTAAAAACATGTTTGTGCATAATAAATATACCCTAGTAAATACTTAAGTATAAACAATCTCAAATAATAATGAGATTTCATAAACTATCTCTTTCCTTAGTTCTGAAATCCATTGTATATAACTAAAACTCAGGTATAATGATTTAGATGAAGTTATTGATTTATTCCAGAATCATAATCACTTTTATAATATCATATATGATCATAATATAATCTTTTTAGCAATAATATTTCATTTTTACTCATTATTTGGGAATAAACTGCTTCATTTTCTCATACATGTTTTTTAGAATAAGTTTTAGTCATCCTTATTTGGTCATATTAATATCATCATAAAATGATATTAAATTAATATATTCCATATTTATTCATTCTTTACATTTATATAATCATTCTTTATTGATGATCATGTAGAATGATTTGCATCACATCTTGCAGACAGTAGGTTGTATGTGCGCACAAGCGACAATATCATTCCTAGATATGTTGAATGGTATTGAATTCGATGGTGTATAATATTTTAGAATTAATATAATTTTGTAATGATCATGTATATTTGTTAATTACATCATTATACTCATCCAAGTTAGGTGGTGGTGAAAATATATTACACCGCAGCGTGGAGATGGTAAGTCGTAAGAACGCACACGTGGTGACTATAGGAATGATAGAAATTGGAATACAGTTGTTTCATAATTATTAAAACAAATCAATATATAATTAATATTGGAGTTATAAATTTATAATGAAAATTATTATGAATAGGATTTATAAGATGAAATAACATGCAATAATAAGTATATGGTATTACCTCTTCTTCAACGAGGTCCCTCTAGATCTTCTCATTAAGGATCTAAAGTTGGCCTTTTGAGAATAATAGAACCACTAGAGTGTGAATAATGAATTTTATTAGGTAACTAGGTAGGGGATGGTCCATATTTAAGATAAAAGTGAATTCGAATTGTGAGGGAGGATGTGTCCTTTTATAATTGAGGTGAGGGGCACTTTTGGGATTTATGTAACTATTAATTTATAATAATTTCAAAATCATTCAAAATACATCCAAAATGATATATATAATAATATAAGACATTTTAATATTTCAATCTCATTAACTAAAAAAAATTTATACAGGTTTATATGTCAATTTAAACGTTATCATTTCAACTAACACTTAGTTATTCTATTCAATTTTAATTAAGTTAACAAATATTTGAATATTAAAAGGGTAAAATATTTATTAATTTTAAGTAAATTAATGAATAAATAAGTACCTTATATTATTTTTTAACATTTTATAATTATTATATAGTTTTTAAAAATTTATGATTTTTAAATAATTTAATAATACACTGTTTTGACATAACAAGACTAGTGCCAATTTTGACACTATTTAACTCATAGGTTTTTAAAAATATCAAGATAAGATGTTATCATCAAACCAATAATTTTATTATATCCTTACTGGATATAGGTAATATATTAAAATAATTAAAATTATTAATCATCTTATATTATAATTATATTAATCATTTTAATAACATTAATATGATATTTATATTGATAAAATAATGGCTACATCAGCTTTATGTAATTATTTAATATACTAATTTTTTGGGTAAAAATGAAAAATAAAATACTTTGATGAATATATATATACTAAATTCCATTATAATATTTGTAGTCAAATTTATATTTTGGAATATTCAACATTAAAAATTCTATACTTATTAAATTATGAATGTGAAAACTTTAACATCACTATATATAATACAAGTGTCAAAATCTATCCCATATGGATACACATTTTCAATAACATGACCCTTGAATGATTTTGAGAGTGATATAATTGACCAATGAGAATTGGAATTGTTTTTGGGTATTTTGATGGTTATTAGCATTTTAATAATAATTGTTTTATTGATTTCTCATCAATTAATTAATTTGTACGCCATCAAAGTACAAGTCTATAAGGTAATTTTTTATTTACTAAAAATTAAAAATAAATTTCCATGATAAAGAAAAAAAAAGAGTTTTAAAATAATTATTTATAATCTAATTTATCTACTGTATAGACTTATATAAGAAATAGTTTATTTTTAAAATTTTAATGAGACAGATTTAATTTTTTTTAAAATAATTTAAATTTAATGTCTTAATATCATCAAAGTGGCTTCAAAAAGACATTATTTTTTCACTAGGATGATTTATGTTGAAGTAAACTCATCCAATGATATTAATACAAGTTTTAGGTTAATTATATAATAGTATTTTTACCCTTTTATCATATTAATAAAAAATACTAAGTGATTATTCTTAATGCACAAAATTATAACAATTATATTTACATAATTTGATCCCACAGATTCCAAATATATAATATATTTTTAAAATTTAGAAAAACAAAATTTTCAAAAATTATTTTAAAATTATTCCCATTGTTGGAAAGAGAGAATGGTTTTTTAAAATTTAAAACAAATTTAAAATTAATGATAATAGAATAAATTATATTGAATTACATAAATATAATCTATTTATAGTTTAAAAACATTGAATAATATAATATAATTACATAAATTATTTTGATGAAAAATGTTGTTTTCAATTACAATTTAGTATAATTTTACTATTCGTAAAAATTAAAAACATATCAGAAAAATATAAAAAGTTTATCCAAAGAAAATTTTTATATCCCTCTTCTAAATAAGATGTTTATTTTTCAAACATAATATATAAGATTTTAAAAAACAATATTAAAAATGGGTCTTCCGTCAAAAGGTGGAAATACTACATTTTTTGAAAAAATCTTCTTTTATCCAACAAATTGAATTTGTTATTATATCATGTCGAGAAAACATATATGACTAATTTTAAACCCTAGATTTAATCCATAAAGAGTGATTTTTTTATTTTATAAAAATTCATTTTTTCATTTAAATAGTTTTTTAATGACTGTTAATACTATTCATACCCATCATTATAATGACTAGGTTATAATATTTAGTTATTCAGTTATACTTGATCTTGAGTAAAATGAATTCTATGAAAATAATTTTAATTTGTGTGTAACACAAGCCCATAATATTGTTGTGTATACCACAGGCTAATACGGTGTTGCGTATACCACAAGAAAATCTTTGTTTAGCATATAATATCATCAAATAAATTAGAAAGAATCTATCTAAAAATATCTCAGGGTGTTACAATAACCTTACTAAAAAAATTCCAAAACCATTGTTCATGTCATTTATCATATTTAACATGATTTATAAAAATACCTTTTTTTCATTGATTAATTTGTATGTTAAAGCAAAAATGTAGTCCTCCCACTATGCTTTTATTAAATTCACATGTCAATAGTTTTGAAAAAATCATTACATAGTGACTCATATATTACACCAAATATTATATCACCAACATAAATTTGTATAAGTATTATATCATTTTATACTTTTTATGAACAAGGATTGATCAACTTTACCTTTAACAAAATCATTTTTTAATAGAAAAATTTTAGTCTTTTATATAAATCTCTTTGACATTTCTTAATACCATAAAAGTATTTATTAAGATTAAAAACATGATTTGAAAATTTTTAACTTTAAAATATTGTGAGTTGAATAACATTAAATAATTATAAAATAATTCTATTTAAAATTTTTCTTTTTACATCAATTTTAAATATTTTTATATTTTTAAAAAAAATAAAAAATTATAATTTTAAAAACTTCATTAACATAAATAGTAGAAAATGGCCTTTAAAATATATTACCACTTCTTGATAATAACCTTGAGCTAGTAGTCATTATTAATTTTTAGCTATGTTTCCTAATTCATCATGGTTATTTTAAAATTCCATTTAGTTCCTATAATAGTTCTTACTTTTTAAGAATCAACTAAATCCCACTCTTTATCACTTTCAATTTGATTTAACTCATCATGAGTAGCATTAATACAATTTGAATCAATTAAATTGTTATCAATATTAATAAGAACAAAATCAGCAATAAAATAAGTGTTTTCATAATAAAGTAAAACATATTTTTTGGTTTTTATTATTGATTCTACATTACCGAATAAATTTTCAATAGGATGGTCATTAAGATTCATAAATTCCTCTAGATTACCTTGAAAAAGATATAATACACATTAACTGATGCATTCTCTTTTTCTTGGTTATTATCTTTACAAAAAATAATTTCTCTAAATTCATCATTTTTTGTTCGATTTGGAACCCCATTTATTAGAATTTTTTTCAATAAACTTAAGATTCAAAGATTCATCAACAACTAAATTTTCTTATTGGAAACTCTATAATATTCCCTAGAACTGGAATACACTAAAAACATTTCTTCATCACTTTTAGAATCAAATTTTTATAAATTATCTATTGTATTTAATAATTAGACTTTAAAACCAAATACCCTAAAATATCTAATTTAATGTTTAATCCCATTAAAATTATCATAAGAGGTCTTTTTTGTGAAATGTTTAATAAAAAATCAGTTTAAAACATAGAAATTAGTATTTTCATATTCATCTCAAAAATATTTAGATATACTAAATTCCATTAGCATTGAACTAGCCATTTCTTGAATAACATTGTACTTTATTTCTACCACACCACTCTGTTGTGGTGTCCTATGGGCAGATACATAATGTTTATATCCATTTGTTACATAAAAAAATTTCAATTTCATCATTAAAACATTAACCACCTTTATCACTTCTTATGAAGATGATTGATATATTTTGGAATTTTTTAATAATATTATATAAAGATGTAAATTGATTAACTGTTCATTTTTATGGGATTAAAAACTAAATCCATAACAATCTACCCTAACAATATATGAATACAAATACATAATTCTTACAACCAAAACTAAAATGAATTATAGGACTAGAAAAATCATGATGTTATAATTCTAAAAATCTAGCAGCACTAATCTCATTGATGGAATTTATTATTTCTTTTTGATACTTTACTTTTAAAGGAAAACACACATAAAGTACTTACTTGTATTTAATGTGAAAAACTGTAGAACATGTTCATTCTTTGAGAGTTTCTGTAATATTCTAAAATTTTTAGGCCAAATCCTCCTATGAAACAGAATTTGATATAATTCTAAAATTTTCATACATTAAAGCTTTTGTTTAGTTCGATATAATAAATCAATAATGTATACATTTTCCAATCCATTTATAGAAAATAAAACATATTTATTTCTAAGAACATTTTATTTATCATTTTAAAAAATAATATTTAATCCTTCATCACATAATTTATATATTCTTTTAATATTATTTTTTAAACCTAGTACATAAAGTAATTTTCAATTAATAACTATTTTAGAAAAATTAGCTTCACCAATACGTTTAATCTGAATATTATTTTTGTCTCCAAATGTGACAAGGACACCACTAAATGAATTAAATGATATAAATTTTGAAATATCGATTGTCATGTGCCTGGATCAACCACTATCTAAATACAATGAGTCATTGAGACTTATATGGTATATTTCAGAACATTAAATATTAAAAGAGGCTATTTTTGATACCCATAACAACTTGGTCCAACATGATTAGTAACAAAATAATTTTGCACCCAAATTGAATTAAAGAATTTATTAGTGGGATTTTTAGAATGTAAATCAACATAAATGAAAGTTATAGTGTTTCCAAATGTTTTTTTAAATCTTAGTGAACACTTAATGGAATTACTCCCTATCATTAAAAATTTAAAACATGTTATAATAGAAATACATCCTTTTGAGATTTTAACGATGTTAGTTTTATTTAAATATTGTGATTAACTATTATATCGATACCCATTTTTATTTGTGTTTAATTTCATTAAATAGATCATCTTATCATATTGTTCTTTACTTTTAAAAGAAGATAAATTCTCTTTAACATTTTCTAATTCATTTTTTAAATTCATAATCTCTTTTTGAATAGTCAGTAAATCTATATATACTTTCAAAATTGATCCAAAACAAATGTTTCTTAACATCATATTTTATTGCATAAATTTATTATAATAATTTTCAACATTAGTTAAATCATCCATAAGAAAATTAAATCCTTTTTGTTGATCATTATATTTTTTTTAAAAATAGTTTTTAGCTATTTCATTTTCCTTTATATGTTTTTAAAATTAAGAATCAAAGTTCTCATTAGATTTTTCATTTCAGGAAACAAATATTTTCATATTATTGAAATCTATTTTTATTATCACATTTTCATTAATCTAATTCTTATTTTTAATTTTTAAATCAATATAATTTACAGATATATTTACTCAATAATTTCTTAATTCCACATTTTCTTTATGTATTTTTTTAAAATTAGAATTCATAGAATCAGAATCAGATCATGAATCAGAAATATTTCATATTAATTTTTAGAACAAAAATTATTAACATTTATAAGAGTTATTAATTACGAAAATATTGATTTGTTTACCTCAATTTGTACACAAATAATGGTAAGATTATATGTCTCCTATTCACTTCCAGAATCACTACTTGAGTCAGAAATTTTTGACAAGTTCCATCCTCAAAAACATTATTTCTTTTTATTTATTTTTTTCTTGTTTTCATTCTTTTTATTTTTTTTATTTAGGTAAGGTAGTCCTTATGTGAAGTTTATTCCCTAACACATAACATGTTAATTCTAAAACATCATTATTTTTACTAGAATTTCTTTTATTTTATTCCTTTTTAAACATTCTTATAAAATGTCTCGTTCCACCTTTGATTTTCATGAACTTGAATAACTCAATACAAAGTGATCCATTTCTTTATCATGTTCCAGAAACTAATATTTAGAAGCATTATAGGTATCAATAACATTGTATATAAATTAAATACCTTTCAACTTAATAGAATACTCACCAATAATTTTTTTCAACCCTAATTCATACTGAAATATAGGTATTATTAATTCATCTAAGGTATACTCTTTAAAATTATTATTGTCATACATGGTCACCTTTTTTTGTCATCTTTTTGGAAGAGATCATGATACTCCATCAACTTGAGCCGTGTTATCCTAAACTACTCCAAGAGAAATCATACAATTCTTAATACTAGAAAACTGATAGGATATTGATTTTAATAATTCTAGTTCTCCTATATTGAAGTCCTAGTATTCTAATCAGAACATTTCTATATTGATTATCTATAAATTGTTAGTCCCATATTGAGTGACTCGATGTATTCTCTATATATCATGGGTTTTCATACAAGCTGATACATGGCTATAAACACTTTTACATATATCATTCTGAGGGATATTTTTAACTTTATAACTAAAAGCATATTTCATCATGCCACTACCTAAAATAGTATCTAGATCATCTTTTTGTATCTCAGTTTCTTATCAATGATAGTCAAGTGATACACACTTGTTTCAAGAATTATTCCATTCTATCATTACATTTTTTGTATTCACCTTAACCAAAGAATAGTATATTTGTGGAATCCAGCCATTTTTTAATTGACACTTACCATATTAAAATAATCCTTTTATTTTATTCACTATATGTTGAGTCACAGATTTCAAGTTAACAGAGAGTTAAAAATATGAAATAGAAACAAATAGAGACTCTTAAAAACCTTTAAATAAAAAATCTATTCTAATGCCATTTTTTGTATCAGATAAACATAATAAAAGAGACTAAATATCCTTTATGTATGTTCCTATAATATTATGTCATTTTTTTCAATATTAATGAAAATAATCACTATAGGGGATGGATAGTCATTTAAATATTTTAATGTTAAATCAACCAGAGTTAATAAAATTAGGATCTATAGTGAGTGCAATGTCCTTGAAATGATGTTAATTGGAAATAAAATGAATGTCCATAAATATTTATAGAGGTTCAAATAAAAAATATCCTAGTAAACTCCTCAACCTTCTCTACTCATAAATGAAGACTGGTACACACTATGTACAACAATTTTAGAGGTGTGAGAACCTCTTATAGACTCTTCCTTTTAAAAAACCAAGAGGAACAACCTAGTAATTTATAGGAGACTAATCCTAGTTTTTGAAATGACTTTTTATCGTGATTCGCAACTCAGACTTCTTTTTTGGTAGTGTTATAACATGGAAATTCAAGAATTTATTTTGATTGAAAAATCATAAACTAGACTTGAAGAAATATAAATAGAAGAAATAAAATATTACACAAAGAAAAAAATATAAATAAAATAGTAGATGATCAAAATATGTCTAAGATGATGAATCGTGATGATCGTTGATCACTTAAATGGAATAAGATCTAATGTTAATGTTCTTCTATAATCACATCCAAGGAATAGAAGTCGTAGTAGTTTCTGGATCGAATGAGATCAGAAAGTAATTTGTTAAAATTGTATCACACATGTATATCAAATGATATACAATGGATTTTTTATATTTCTTTAATCTGTTTCTAACTAGTTAATCTAAAAATTTTAAAACAAATTTTTTCTAGGCGAGTCTTCAAAATTAATAGTTTCATTTCAATTGTTAGTTCATACCAATGAATATATGTTACTATTACCTTTTTCTGTAAATTTTGTGATGAATTACAGAGAACAATTATGCTATATATTTACTAATGTAATATCAATATAAAAAATTTATACAGTTAAGTATAAAAAATATATAAAAACCATAATTATAAAATAGTATCAAAACTAAATAAAATTATATTTTATTAATTTAATAAAAATTATGTATATCATAGCATCATAAGAATATATATATTGTATCTATATATGTTCACAATATATGTTCTCAATTATTTTTTACCTACCATATATTTATATTTTAACAAAACATAATATAATATTTAACAAATTATTTATTTTAATAACATCAATTAAAAGATAAGAAATATAATTATTACAAAAATTATTTTGAACTAATGGTAGATTTAAATACATGGTGCTAGATTGATCCACCAGTGGTGTCATGAAATATCTACCACTTTGTTTAATCAAGATATACTATTTCATCATGGAACTTATGATATATCATTGATTTCTAATGGTGGATTGAACTACAGGTGGTGCCCGATAGTCGATCGTTGAAATGATCAACCTTTGATGGAAATAAATTAAGAAAATTTAACAAGATTTAATGAGTAAAATATTATATAATATTATTTAGAAAATATATATTTTAAGAAAAAAATAATGAGAAAATGATTTTTTGAGTTTTCAGGCAGCATATTTAATCCTATATAATAAATAACATTTTTATCTATATAGGAACATGTTTTAAAATTGTCTAAATCACTTCACATAAGTTTTATATAATTAATATAAATTCATGAATTAATTAGAAGAATGTAATTTTTTGAAATTAACAGACAGAAAATCAAAACATTAAATTAAACAAAAAAAACATCATTATTTTTCTTGTAGGAATTTTTATTAATCTACATAGAAAAATTCATTTCGGGGTCTTTCACGTATGCTTTTACTATAAGTAAGAAAAATTAACTTGTAAAGAAATTTTATAGATTATTCACTAAGTAGGTATTTCAAGTATGGTAATTATGTAATAAATTCACTCTATAATGGAATCGACTTAAGAGAGTTCCTCACATAGTCAATTAATATAAGTTAATTCATAAAAACTAAAAACATATTGTCTTTTCAAATTTTAGAGCTAAAAATAACCTTGATAACAATATAATTAACTCTATATCCATTGTACTTATATTTTTAGAATTTAATTATATTTCGAAATAAATAATAATAAACTTTATCAGAAATATATAACTCAATTAATATTAAAAAAACAGAAGAAAAACTATTTTTAAAAACTATATAAAACTGAGTGAAAACATTTCATAAAGTAAAAGTTAATTTCATACAAGATAAAAATCAATTCATATTTTTCATCTACAAATTAAATTTTTATAATCTTATTATATATAAAAACATACCCAATATGGAGTTATTTAGCATGAAATATTGTCACAATAGAGAGAGAAACATAATTCTCTAAATTGGAAATTCGATTTTAAAAGCATCTACGTGAATCCAATATTGTCTATGTGGATAGCCATTTGGATATGTGGTAATAGTTTTTTATACTATATGAGATCATTCTAGAACACTTTTAAAGGATATCGAATGTTCCCAAGAGACTTATTTATCCAACTAACTCCAAATAAAACATTTAGAATGCGTTATAGAAAATAAAAACATAAAATTTAAATAATTTTGAAGTAAATTAGTTTTTAAATATGATTAAAATTAGAAAACATAAAAAATAAATTTTAAAGATGATATATATAAGAATAAGGATATAAAATGATATTGAAAAAAATTAAACTTTTAAATGTATGATAATGATAAGAAATCATGAGATTTGTAATCAATCAAAATAAAATACATGTAAAGACATGTGAAAACAATATGTTGGGTGGGTTTATTTATATTCATTTATAAATTTGTAACAATTATTTATAAATTTATTTAAATAAAAAATGTTGTTATTTTAGATTTTGTACAAAAAATAATGTTTCTATTTAATTTATAATTATTTATTTATTAAGAATTTTTTAAACCAAAAATATTTAATATGTTTATTTTCTTTTTATGATTTTTTAGTAATTATTATTATATAGATTTAAAAAACTGAACATTATTATTTAAATCCTAAAACAATTTTTCTAAATTAATTTTTATATCTTTTAATTCTAAATTCAATTTTTATTTTTTATATATTGTTTTATTAAATAACTTTTCAACTATTATGAAATTTATTATTAGTGTTTTAGAAATAAACATATTTATTTTCCATTTTCATAAAATATATTTTATGAATTAATGATTATTTTATAAAATGGTAATTTTGAAATAATATAGGATTTTTTTGATAGAGATATTATTTTTATTTCTTTGAAAATCATCATATAAATTAAGATAAATAAGGTAAAAATGTTGGATAGTAATGGTAATCCTCTTCATTCTTTAACCATAGATCCTAATCCAATTTTTATAAAAAATAATATAAAATATATGGATATAAGGAGTCATTATTATTTTGTAGAGATCATAAGATTTTTGATATTATTAAGAAATTATAATAAAGGAAGGGTAGTTACACTTAAATTATAAATAAGAATTCAAATAATTATACTCGTAGTATATATTTTTTTAGTGATTAAGTCTTCAACAAAAAATTATTTAAATGAAAAAAAATCATACGTTTTCAAATAAGGAAATAATTTCTGAGTGGATTGGTATTTTCCAAAACATAATAATTTCTTATAAAATATATCCCAATCACTATTATTTTATTAATAATGATGATGTAGCTTGAATGGTTTCTTTCATTTTTGGTTTCTCATATTAGAGGAGGATTTTGATTACTTGTACATGCCTCAAATAATATTTTAATTAGATGAACTAAAAAAGAATTTTTGGTGGTTTGGATCCCTCTTATTGAACACTATTATTCTTATATGTTCAATAATTCTTCATTATATTCAATCCAATTTAATATATAAATTCATATATGTATGCTTGTTTTAAAATATTTGATATTTTATGCATTTACTGTCATCCTATAATACTAAGGGATATTTCTAAAGCTATTGGGGTCCCTATAAAAATGTAAAAAACTAAAAGAAATTTATTAGGAAAAATTATGAGGATTCATGTTAAGATTTACTTTATTTCCCCCACAATTAAAAAGGTTTTACTATTTAATCCCATTGGTGATATTTATATATGAATTGAATATGAAAGACTCATACACCATAGCACTAACTGAAAAGTTGTTACTCATTATATTAGTGTATATCATGTATCAAAATTAAATTATGATGTCTATTTGCTTTAGAAATTTTGAGGGTATGATGTTGTAGAATATATAAAAATAGAAGGGCATCGCGAATTGAATTTTAAAAAAATAAAAAGGATTGTTAATAAAAATAAGAATCTACAACTATATTTTTAGGATAACTGATGGTAATATTCTTAAGATAACTCCAATATGTTATTTAAATGAAAATAATTTATATGAATTATCATAGGTTGAACATACATAGAGTTAATTTTAAAATGAAACTAGATGATTATGGTACGAATCATTACTAGAACATAGGAATGAATTTTAAGTGAAGTTATACTTCCAAAAATATGAGCCTATGTGTTCTGAAAATGTACTGGAATGAAAGAATAATAATTTGAAAAATAATTAAGTACTCTTGATATGGATCCAAAATATCTAAAGAAATATAAGGATGAAAATATAGATAATAGTTCTTTATTAATTTGTAATAATTATTTTGTACTCTCTGATGTTATAAAGGAGGATTCCTTGATTATTGGATGTTGGGTTAATTTAGAGTCATAAATTAATGATAAAAACAATATTAGATGATAGTTTGTAAGGCCCCAACCATAGAACATTACTTAACCTTGAGTTAACTAATGAATTAACATTGAGTATATTTTTAGGTTTAGAGTTTTCGAGAATTAGAACATAACTATTACAATACATCTCAAATATTACAAAGTAGACACTTTTAGTCAGTATACATTTTTTCAAAAATAAAAATTCTTAAAGAAAACCATAATTCTTTTCTTGATATAAATCTTATTTAATTATTAATTTCTCTTACCCTTCCTTAAATCCTGGGAAAAACATTTCAAAAACATGGGACGTGCATAAAAAGCTCGGTAAGGTTTATTAAATAATTAAATAAAAACATTATTCAGTAAATACATACAATCAATGAAATCATAATTTTAAATCATAAAACGTAATCTCTTTAACGTACCTCATTAAATAATAATATTTATTAATAATAAATAGAAATCATAAATCATAAAGGTAACTTGTGGCATCCATAACATACATACATTGTAGATTTCACAACTACATATGGATTTACGTTTGGATTACGCCTCACAGTATATTCCCTAAATATCTTAGGAGAAACATTAATGTTTACCTCCGTCATGTTTTCTAATTCATTGGAGAGCTATCATGGGCTCACCTACCACAGGTTTATCACGGAACCACGTGTATACGTAAATAATTCCCTTGATTCATGACACAATCATAACACATAACACAAGCATAAATTAAAGATAAAATTTCCACATTGCAATCACAATATATCAATTCAATATATTGAAATAATCAATA
This sequence comes from Viscum album, assembly GCA_963277665.1. Lineage (NCBI taxonomy): Eukaryota > Viridiplantae > Streptophyta > Magnoliopsida > Santalales > Viscaceae > Viscum > Viscum album. Next base: position 1,171,929 of record CAUJRU010000099.1, on the reverse strand, counting down.
CATTACCAAAAAAATTTCAATTAAAAAATATGTACAAATATTATATTGTTTTTATTTTCATTTTAATCATATTACATCTTTTTAAGGAATCCAAATAAAAAATAAAGCTCATGGAGACATAATGTTTATTGTCACAGCATATGTTAAAAAGAAACATTATTTTTGTCATTAAGTAAAATTATTCATAGTAAATTATTTCCTATGAATGAAATTTAAATACAAAGGGTTTTATACACTTTATTAAAGAAATTCGTGTATAAATCAAAACATGCCTCAATGAAAGGCGATGGAGACGAAGTCCCTTAAAATGATCTTTTTGTAAATAAAATACATCGATAATGTGTATTAACAATAATTACACATAAAGAAAGTATAAATACATTATTGGATATCAAAAATTGTTTCTTACATAGTCATAGCATGACATAATCAAGAGGTATAAAATTAACCCAAAGAATGGAAATTGGGTTGAGAAGTTCCCTTACCTCAAGTCTGACTTGTCTTGTATGTTTCTTGTTCTTCCTAAATAATAAAAATATGTTAATTTATACTTGTTTAAGAACCTTTTTATAGTTTATTATTCCTTTTATATCACTTATTACATTGATATAACAATTATTTAATTATTTGAGTTCATATCGTCCATTTTGTCGATGTTCGGAACATGAGTCAAAAATGAACATGTTATAATTACAATTTGACCATGTGGTAAAAATTCCATTATCTCTATAATGATATTCATGATTTAGATATCATATATATCAAATATATCCATTATATATTTATTTTATAATATTCCATATCATTTGGATTTATGAAAATGAAATGCACCGTTCATGGGGATGGTAAGCCGTACGTATGCATGAACGCTACATTCATTTCATTTTTTTCATTTTTAAAAGATTTTAAACCAAATGACACATAGGAATATTATTATTATAGTATAATATCATATTTTATATAAATTACATAAGTTCATTAACACCATGCATTATACGTTCCATGCATGGTATGAACGAGTCATATCACTTTGTAGGGGCGGTAGTCCGCACTTCCTCAAATGAAATTATCATATTTACCCATTATGTAAACCATAATGGTATTACATAAATGAAAAATACAGACTCATAGAGACAATATAAATATAATATATATCACATATAAATTTAGTTCCATCATAATTTCCATCGTGAGAGGCCATAGAAGATAATCGAATAATCATTATTTCGTGAGGCAGATGTCCGTTGTACACAGAAACAACATGTTCGTATCCATTAGACGGAGGTGTGTGTAAGTGTAGATCGAATCCATCTAATAAAAACAACCTAGTACATTTATTATATTTTTGCTTTTATATAAACAAATAATAATAATAACATAGAGAGTCGATAATGAAAAATAATGGAAGGAAACTTGCGAGAATATTTTACCTCAAATCTGGTAACTTCTTTTGATTTTAGTCAAAAGGGTCTATTGAATTACGTTTTGCATAAAAAGGGATTCTAAGAGGAAGATAGTGATTTTTTGGGCTTATTTTGGAATATTTTGGACGATCCAAGGGGATTTACAGGTCTGAGTAATGGTTTAGAGGTGGTGTCCTTTTATAAGAGGGAGGATGGGCTCTTTAGGAAAGTTTGAAACTATTATTTTATTATAAAATGATTTTAGGTTTCCAAATTTCCAAAACTCATTAAATTTGAATATAATATGAATATAAGTCCAAATAAAATCATCCAATAATAATTGGACAGGTTTTGGATATTTTTTAATAATTATCTTTTTTATTTAACCGTTTTTAACTTATTTAACTTTTACTATGTCTTTTGTATATTCAAACTATAGAGTAATTATATTTATAATAAAATTCCAAGGGACCCAAAATGGATCATTAATGAAATTTTTAACATCATATATTTCATTTGGTGGAAGCTAATATTTTTTGGACTATTTTATCATTTAATAAAATTTTAATTGATTTAAAAACTCATTTATGTCAATTTCTATTCTATTCATATCATGACTTTTTAAAAATATATAACAACTTGATAAATTCAAAAAAAGTACATTTATTCAAAGTTCAAAATCCATAATCATCCATAAAATTTTTTTATAGCATAAAAAGTTTCAAAATAAATTTATTTTAATATTTATAATCTCATTTGTTTAAAACATCCATCAATAAGGTAATCATTACATCATCATTGTGTCATAAATAAATTTATTTATATGATATACAACAATTATAAATAAAATAACACGATGTAGTAAATCATTTTATCTTTCTAATTACTATTTATAGTCAAAGATATCAATTATATAAGCCAAAATTAAATTTTTTAGCAAAATAATAGATGTTTATGATATTTTTATTTTTACATTAAATAAAAAGATATTAATGTAATTATTTTATACAAGTGGCATAAAATGGACAAAAGTTATACCCAATGATATTATTATCCATCTATGACTCGTAAAAAAATTTTAGGACAAGTGTTAAGATTTTTTTATATTAAAATATTATTATTTTTACATTGAATTACCCTATTTTCCTTTAACAGATGTAAAAAAATCAAAAGTTACTATTCACAAAAAAAATCATCCTATTGAATAGAATTTTACTTACTAATGAAAACCATGTATGTAGAATTTTTTAAATTCAATTAAAAGAAGTTTTAAAATTTCATTTAAATGAAAAGTTGGTTTTTTAACTACTATGCTGTGTTTTTCACTATTCAAAAAAATATGAACATTTTCAAAAAAACTGCCAAAAGTTCATCCAATGATAATTTTTGATATTTGAGTTCAAAAATAATGTCTATTTTACCAAATTAAAACCATAGATGTTTCATTAATTAATTTGAAATTAATTTTTGTTGTCAAAACTATAAAGCATGTTTTTAAAAGTAAAAACTACAAAGAGATTGACATGTGTTTATGTACAATTTCAATGTGAAATTACTTTAAATGAACAAAATTGGATTAAATGTTAAAAATATAATCCATTTAGACATTAAAACCATTTAAAAATATAACAAATCTATATAAATAAAATAGATTAAAATATAGTTTGGACTTAAAAATCTGTATTTTTCACTATTTATTAAAAAATGAACTTTATCTGAAAAATACCAAAAATTCACCCAATGTAAATTTCGATATCCCATATATAAAGATGAAGTTTCATCGGTCAAATAAAAAAAATAAAAGTGAAAAATACTAGATTTAAAATGGGTTCACCAACCAAAGGAGGTAAAACTACCTTTTAAAAATATTAGAGCATTTTTTCTTAAAATTGTATTCATTCTCTTTTTAATACTCCAAATTTTATTGGATAAATGTATAAAAATTTATCAAACATGTATAATAATATTTTAGTTAGTTATGTTTATTCCTGCCAATAAAGCGGCTAGTCTTTAACTACCATTTAAAATAATAATATTTTATTTTTTCAGTATGACTCAACATTGTGTAAAAAATAAGACTTCGAAGATAGCCATTGATACGTGTCGGTTATGCCATCGAACATAGCATCCCCTTTAAAGTAAAATTAATATTTAATTCATAAATATTAACAAATATTAAAATTTTCATATTATTTATTTACCTGGGATGTTACATTATTCCCCCTTTTAGAAATTGCATCCTTAAAATTTTTAAATTGGGCTCAAAAACATCATTGAACGTACCACATAGGAAAAGCGTCAATAAAACTATCACTTTAAAAAAGATAAGTAAAAAGGTCCCCCATGATAACCCATACTAGGATTCCATATAAGAAAACATGGATATAGAAGAGAGAATAAGTGTCTTGTTCTGATATAGAGTGATAGAAAACATGATTTAGAGAAAGATAACAATCTGAAAACCAAAAACTTGTTATTTTTTAAAGGGTCTTTGATTTCTCAGTAGGAAAAGTAAATGGACATAGTTTTTGTTTTAAGTTCCTTTTTATAATGTTGGGGAATTTATTTATGAGGTTATCTAAGTACATAATGAATCTTAGTTACTTGACATGTATACTTCCTTCCTTTACTAAATTACTTCAACAAACCCATATTTTCCTCAAACGATGAGTATTCAAGCTGATTTGGTCACATCTAAAGCACTAGAATCAACTTCTAAAGAATAAAATAATCCTTAAAAGATAAACTATATATTTCCTTTTTCATTAGACATTAACCAAAACCAAATAGTTAGAACGAGATTAGATAATCCAAAAAAATGATAATCCTTTATGAAAACAATACTACTCTTAATATCCAAAATTCAACAAATAGTAACAAATTTTCAATAAAGACTATTAAATACACAAGTGTCCTTAAAATTACTCAAAATAATCCAAACTAAGATTGAAACACAAAACTCAGAATAATTTAATCACATGGTATTCCATAGTAAATCTTAACATTTATCTCCAAATAACATCAATTACTCTAAAAGTCTCATACTAAAGTGTAATTACCCAAATCACATATTCTCTATGATAGGTTAAACATTTCAATAAATAACCCAAATCACCATATGTCCACAATAAAAAAATATATTCTTTCAAAATTAAATTTCAACCATTTCTCCACAAATGAAATCTCATAGTATTCTATTTTCCATAGGTATATAGTGTTTTTTAAAAGAGAGAACATCTTCAAATATAACCATTATCACTTAATCACCAAATAATTTTTCTATACTAATTATATCAATTTAATAAAACATATTTTCCCAAAATAAACTTATTCTTGATCCATAAAATTATATAACTAAAAATAATAAGTCATACTAACAAGGGACATCATGTAGGCCAGTGGTAGGTGATGTGTTCTTGTCTCCCTTTAGTTGTGGGTTTGATTCCCCTGGCCTTTTCGGACAAGATGGGTTATCACCCATCCTATGGTTTTTCTTTTTTCTAAAACCATATAATTCTTATAACATTCTCAAAAGAGATAATTTCCTCAGAAATAACGATAAACTATTTTCTCCTCAACGGGAATCTAATAACTTCCATTTTGCACCCCCAAAATGTAATAAACATTTATCACCTAAAAAAAATCATATAAACCACTTAAGTTATTTATTATGTCCACACAAGAAATGATAATTATTTATTGAATAACATTTTCACATATCAGACTTCAGGGTTACATATACTAGAAAAATTATTCCAAAGTAATCGCATCATCGAAAGATCCTTAATAAATTTAATCATATCATCATCCTAAAATATATCATAACTCTTGAATCCCATATATGTATAATTCTTACTCATTAAGTGTTCATCATGATCCATTAACCATTCATTTCCTACTTATTATGTAATACTTATTTCCTTCAATGAAAATCATGAATCATATCCTATGTTTCAATAATATCTAAACATCAGCTAAGAAATAACTCAAACCTGTCATTTGTCATTGTCAGTTATCTCATACTAAATTGGAATAAAATCAGGTATTGGTAAACATATATTTGTACGGTTCCGCCGATCCCAACCCCATACCTTCTTCTTCAGACATCTATTTGTATAATTACCATGCACACCATATTTAAAACATTCAATTGATCTCTCAGAATTAACGTCTTTCCCTTTCGTGGATTCAACTGGATGATTCTTTTTCCATGGAAATTACTTTCCTTATGACCTTCCTTACAATATCTACAGCATGTTCCCGGCCCATTGAAGAATTATTCTACATGTTTCATTCCACATACTTGACCCATATGTTATTTAATATAATTATCTTTTTTATAATTACCTAAACTTCCATAGGGATTCATTTCCTGCATATATGATTTCTTTTAAAAACCATCATGGTTCAAGTGGTTAATCATGACTTTATATAGTTTGTTAATAATAACCACAAAAGTTCTCATGGAAGCTCACATTTTATCTAGTTACACATTCAGAAAACCACCACAATTTCCTTCACATCTATTGATACATTGGTGCCTGTTAGATATTTACTAAAACCGAAAAGGTACGTGTGAGTATATCAGTAAATTCATCATATAATATCTTATGAGGAGGGTAGACACAATGATATACTTCTTCATGTTATCTTAAACTCATTTGATTTATCTAAAATAACTATGACTCATTATAATATGCTAACCATTATGGTTATGTCAATTATTTTTAAATAAAACCCTATGCTCTAAAGATATCTAAATCAACCACTGATACTAACTGTAAGACCCCGTCCTTAGAACATTAATTATCCTTGAGTTAAGTCAAGAATTAAACTTGAGTATCTTATTAGGTTTACAGTTTTAGAGGATTAGGTCGCAACTATTACATTACATCTCAAATATTACAAAGTAGACACTTCTACTCAGTATCCATTTTTTCATAAAATAAAAACTCTTAAAAAACAATAATTATTTTCTTGATAAAATCTTATTTAATTATTATTTTCTCTTACCCTTATTTATACCCTGTGAAAAACATTTCAAAAACATAGTATGAGCATAAAAATATTAGTAAGGGTTACAAAATAAGGAAAGAAAAACATTAGTCCATAAATACATATGATCAATGAAATCATAATTTTTAATCATAATACATAATCTCTTTAACATACTTCATGAAATCATAAGATTTATGAATTAAAAATAGAAAATATAAATAAAAAATGTATATTGTGGCATCCATTACATAATTACGCCGCACCTTTCACAGCTATGTAGGGGGTTACATTTGGAATATCCACCACAGAATATTCCCTAAATCTCTTAGAAGAAGTATTAATGTTTACCTCTGTCATGTTACACAATGCATTAGAGAGCTATCTAGAGATAACCTTCCCTAAGATTATCATGGAACCACCTGTATACGTAAAAAATACCCAATAATCATAACATAATCATAACAGATAACACAAGAATAAAGGAAAGATAAAATTTCATCATTGCAATCACAATATTTCATTTCAATATATTGACATAATAAATCCATTATCAAAATAATTTCAAATAAAAAAATACATAAAAATAGTATATGTTGTATATTTACCTTCTAAAAAATATAGATTGTTAATGGAGTGAAATATGAAATAATTCTCATGGCGGAAGAAAGGTCATTGTCACCATGTTTGTTAAAAAGAAACATTATTTTTGTAATTTAGTAAAATGATTCATATAAATAGATTTACATTTAATGAAATTAAAAGTCATTGGGGTTTATAGACTATATAAAATAAAGTCTTTTATAAATCAAAATATTTCTCAATGAATGGAGATTGAGATGAAGTCCCTTACAAAGATTATTTTTGTAAATAAAATAGATCAATAATATGTATTCACTAAAAGTAAACATAAATCAAGTATAAATACCAGATATCATATTAAAATATTTTTCTCAAATATTTATATCATGAATAATCAATAAATAGAAAATTAACCTTAATAATGGAAATTGTCTTAAGAAGTTTTTTTACCTCAAGTCTGGCATGTCTTGTATGTTCCTTGTTATTTCTAAATAATAAACATAAGTTAATTTCTACATGATTAAGAAAATTTTTCATGTTTATTATTCCTTTTATATCACTTATTACCATGAAATTAAAATTATTTATTTTATTTATTTTATATTATATATTCTGTCAATGTTCCTAACTTTTGTAAAAAATGAACTTGTTATAATTAAAAATTGTCCATGTGTTCAAAAAGTATATTATATACATAATGATATTAATGATTTAGAATTCATATATTTCGTATATTTCTAGTATATATTTATTTTAGAATAGTTCACATCATTTGGATATATGAAAATGAAATGCACCGGTCATGGTGACTGTAAGCCGTATGTAGGCATGAAGGCTACTTGCATTTAAATTTTTTTCATTTGTCAATGAATGAAAATAAAATGATACATCAGTATATTATTATTACAGTATAATATCATTTATTATATAATTTATATAATTTCATTATCACCTTCCATTATACATTCTATGTGTATTATGAATGAGTTTTACCACTTTGAAGGGGTGGTAGTCTGCACTTCCTCAAATGAAATTATCATATTTACCAATTATGAAACAATAAAGGTGTGATATAAAAGAAAAATACTGAATAATAGAGATTTTAAAAAATATAATATATAACAAATATAAATAAAGTTCCATTATAAAGGCAACCATGAGAGCTGGTAGGAGATAATCGAACAATCCTTGTTTTGTGAGGCAACAATTTGTCGTGTACGGAAATAGTATGTTCATATTCATTAGATGGAGGTTTGTGTAAGTGTAGTTCAAATAATTTACATGAAAACAACATAGTATATTTATGATACATGTTTTTTTATATAAATAAATAATGATTATTTAGGCATTGGATGGATGAGCCATGGGGCTGGAGAGGTGTCATTAATGAGTTAGAGGTGGTATCCTTTTATAAGAGGGAAAAGGGGCTCTTTAGGATAATATGAAAATATTATTTTATTATAAAATGGTTTTAGATTTAGAAAGGTCCAACTAATTACATTCTAATATAAGATGAATATAAGTAGAAATAAAATCATCCAATAATAATTGGACATGTTTTGGATATTTTTAAATTATTTTCATTTTTATTTAACCATTTGTTAACTTATTTAACATTTACCATGTCTTCTTGTATATTAATACTATATCGTTAATATATATAAAATAATATTACAAGAGATCCAAGAAGGATCATTAATTAAATTTTTAACATCATATATGTCATTTTTCCGATCCTTAGATTTTTCGGACTATTTTATCATTTAATAAAATATTAATTGATTTTAATACTCATTTATATCAATTTTTATACTATTCGTATCATGGCATTTTAAAAATCCATAAAAACTAGATCAATTAGAAAACACTCCTTAAATTAAAAGATATAAATTCATAACCTTCCATAAAATTTTTTGAGGGCATAAAAAGTTTCAAAATAAATTTATTATAATATTTATAATCTAACTTATTTAAAACATTCATTAATAAGGTAATCATTACATCTTCATTGTTTCATAAATAAATTTATTTAATTAATGTCTATAAATTATAAATAAAAAAACATGATTAAGGAAATAATATTAGCTTTCTAATGAGAATTTATATTCCAAGATATCAATTATATAAACCAACATTAAAATTTCTTAACAAAAAAATACATGTTTATGATATTTTTATTATTTACTTTAAATAAAACGCTATCAATGTAATTATTATACCCAAGTGGCGTCCAAAGGCCAATGTTTCTGCCCAAGGATTGTATTGGTATTCAAAGAATCATCCAATAAGGTTAGGACAAGTGTTAAGGTAATTTTATATTATTATAATATTATTTTTACCATTAATTACCCTATTTACATTTAACCACGGTAAATAAAAATCAAAAGTTAATATTTCCCAAAAATAATTTTCTTCCCATTTGACGACATTTTAAATAATGATGAAAAACATGTATGTCGGATTTTTGAAATTCAATTCATAGAAGTGGTAAAATATCATTTAAATGAAAAAGTAATTTTTTTAACTATTATGCAGTGTTTTTCAATATTCATCAAAAATTTGAAAGTTCTCATAAAAATACAAGAAATCCACCCAAAACTAATTTTTATATTCCAAAATAAAAAATGATGTATATTTTTCCAAATTACAAACATATATGATTCATTAATTAATTTAATATTAATTTCCAATGTAAAATCTAGAAAGAATGTTTTTAAGTAAAATATACAAAAATATTTTCATGTGTTTATGTCCAATTTCAAAGTGAAACTACATAAAATCAAAAACGTTGGATTAAATGGTAAAAAATATAATCCATTTAAACTTTTCAACCATTTTTAAAGATAATCTATCCATATAATTAAATGAGATGAAAAATACAATTTTGACTTAATGTGCAGTATTTTTCACTATTCATTAAATAATGATCTTTATCAGAAAAATTCCAAAAATTTACCCAATGTTAATTTTTATATCCCACATAGAAGGGAGAAGTTTATTTTTTTCAAATTTATAATATACATGTGACAAAAAATTATATTTTAAATTCGTTTTCCATCAAAAAGAGGTAAAACTACCTTTTATAAATATTAGAGTATTCGTACTTATGATTGGATTCATTCTATTTTTAAGCCTCTATATTTTATTTGATTAATGGAAAAACATTTAACAAACATGTATAATGATATTGGGGTTAGTTATTATCATTCCTACCAATAAAACAACTAGGAGTTAACTACCATTTAAAATAATAAAATTATATTCTAATTTTTTTCAGTATGACTCAGCATTGTCTGCAACATAAGACTTCAGAGAAACCCATTGTTGCATGTCAGGTACGCCATCGAACATATCATCCCCATAAAATTAAAATAAGTATTTAATTAAAAAATATTAATAAAAATGAAATTTTCATATTCTTTATTTACCTAGGTTGTTACATAGTTACCCTTTATGAAACAGATATGTCTAAAAGGGGAGAGGAAGTGAAGATTCATATAAAAAATTACTCAAAGTATCTCAAATGAATTTATTCATTTATAAATATCAAGGATATATTAATATTATAATTTCATCATCCCTCAAACACTTCTTTCAAAGATATAATCATTTTACAATTGAAATAATTGAGATTGTGGTAAATTTAATTAATTTTTTATACATGATTATAAGAATTTTTACATTAAATGTATTTTATATAATTTTAGTACAGTTATAGTTTAAATATTGTGGGTTTTTGTTGATAAATATGTTTTTATTTCATCGTAATGCTACAAAAAACCACATTTCTCTATCAACATTACATGTAATGATATATATATGAAGATATATTACCTTTACTCTATAAATTATTATATTAAAAGAAGGGTACTTTGGAATGATCTTTCACTTCTCTATAATAATAAAAATATGATTCTTATTAATAATTTATATGATATGATATTTACCACTGAAAAAATGAATCTCGTTATCATAAAATAGCTTTAGAGTAGTTTAACGTATTCTATGATATTTTATTTCTTTAAAAAGTAGTATTTAAAATTATGGGATTCACATAGGTTTGATATAAAAAATGTCTTTAAGAAAGAAAAATACATATAATATTTATTTCAATAGAGAGTGATGATATATATGTTTTATTTTTTATATCTTCATATGTAAATTTTTTTATTCAGACCAATCATTTATTTTGGTATCATATCATTTAAATTGTTGATATGATCCTCCATTCCTATTATATTTAATAATTCTAATCATATAATTTTTTTATATAGTGAAATTAAACTATTTCAATGAAGTAAGACTGATGTGGTTAGTTATTTTAAAATTAAAATATGAAAAAAATGAATCTTTTCCGAAGAGTTTTGATTAAATTAATTTTTATAATTATGGATACAAATATCAATGAAGTTTAAAATGAGATACAAGTACTTCCAAACATAAACCATGAATTTGAGTTATAATTAGAGGTTAAATTGAAAATGTATTCTACCTTAAATAAGTTGACTACTTTAGAAGAAATGTTTATTAATAAATAAATTTTATTTATATTGATACTCATATAGGACAAAATCTCAAATTTGATTAACTTTTATTATAAATTAAACAATGTAAATAAAATTATTATTTTCCCCCAGTAATGGAAATTTTCAAAATACCAATAATACTATTAATAATATTTTAGATAATTATATTTAAATCCAGTTTAATGAAATATTTAATTCATGGGGTAAAAATAAATTTTTTAATGTTATTACATATTGTGTTAAAACTCATTAAAATAGTGCATTAACTTCTAGACAATTAAAATAGGTGTCCAGTCTATACCTTTTATATATATTGACTTTTGCAATGAATTTTTAAATTTCAATTTAACTACTTAATTTCCAAAATAAATAAAGTTTCAATTAATTTATCTTATTCCTAAAAATGATAATCATATCAATATCATGATATAATTTCTTATTACAATTTGAAAAACAATTAGTAATGTTTTAGTAATATCTTTGCAATAATATTATTAAAGAAAATTTTCTATAATAAATATTGTTTTATTTCATGTAACAATAAACTAAAATGTATGCATACAACCTCTCAATTTTCAAGTAATTCTATAAAAAACCAAATATTGTAAAATATTGAAATCTCTAAATCATTTAACATGATGAGGTACAATTTTTTAGACTATCTTAAAGATGTATGTATTTTCATCTAATTTAATATATATGGTGGTTTTGATTATTAAAAGTATAAATTATATTTTTAAATAAATGGATTAACATAATTTTATTTTCAACATTTCAAGAGGAGTGAGAAAAGGAGATCCATTATTTTCACGATTTTTTAGAATTACTGAGGATTAACTAAAGAGGTGAATTCTAAAATTTTCTAATGGTCATTTTTTAAAGCCTACAATGATAGAAAGTAACCTCAATGAACCCATGTATCTTTTTTTATATGGTTGATTGGTAACTATTTAATTATGATATGCATATTAATATAAAATTAACAGAATCAGTTTTTCAGCATCATGAAAATATTATAACGAAATGACTCACTTATAAAATATAATTTATCCTTTTTAGAAAACTATAAGGACCCAGCCTTAGACATTACATAATCATGAATTAAATGAATATTTCATAATGGAGATCTTTTAAGGATTAGAGTTTTAGAGAATTAGGCCATAACTATTACAAAAAAACTTGAATATTACAAGTAGACACTACTACTCAGTATCTATTTTTTTTTAAATAAAAATTCTTAATAATACACATGTCTAGTTCCATGTTTTAGATAGCATGACTTTTCCTTAATCCCATCCGTGAACCTATTAATCTTTATGTACTATAGAAAACATTTCAAAAACTCGGTATGAGCATAAAAATATCAGTAAGGGTTATAAAATAAGGAAGGAAAACATTAGTCCAATAATAAATACAAATCCATGAAACCATACTTTTCAATCATAACATACCTTATGAAATCACAAGATTTATGAATAACACACACAAATCATAAATCATAATGGTTACTTATGGCATCCAATCACACATACATTATAGCTATCACATCTATATAGGGAGTTACACTTAGAATACCCATCAGAGTATATTCATTAAATCACTTAGTAGAAACATCACGTTTACCTCTGTCATGTTACCCAAGGCATTAGAGAGCTATCTCGGGTTCACCCGCCCTAGGTTTATCACGGAACCACCCATATACATAAACAATTCCCAGTAACCATAACATAATCATAACATATAACACATGTATAAAGGAAAGATAACATTTCCACTTTTCAATATATCAAAACAAGATATTGAAATAAACAATGTTTTATCAAATCATCTTCAAAATCTTTTTAAAAATTGATTTTTCAATTAAAGTGTCCCATACCAATTTGATGTTTTTAAAGGAATTATCATTTAATTACATCAATGTCCATATAAATAAATCCTAAAACTCATTTTCAAAACATGGACGTTAATGAGAAATATTTATAAGTATAAATTGTTAAAACATTTAAAATGATATTTTAGTTAAATATTTTTTTAAAAAAAAGTGATACACATAAATTCAAATAATAGAATTATAACATTTAATAAGAAATTTATAATATCCTGAGAATAAAGGGATTCATGATATAATATGTCAAAGTATAGTATATACACCATATAATATTGAATTGGTGCATAACAACAATGAAGTCACAATGGAAATGCAACGTGAGATGAAATCACTTATAAAGATGGTATCCTTAAAAGTAAGGATAAATCAATCACATAATTATGTGTGACAAATATAAATACACCAAATATAATTGGATATTAAGTGTAAATAAATTATGGGTCATTCACACATACTCATTAGATGACATATTCAATAAGTACAAGTTGAACCCAAAGAATTGAAATTGGCTTAAGAAGTTCCCTTGTAAAAATTTGACAACCTAACGGTGTAACTTTAAAATTTATAAAATGAGTTGATAAGATAAAAAGGGTATCTCATCACTTGGAAATAAATTTTACATCAATGTGGATATAAAATAACATACCCCAACATAATAACTTGTAAATAAAAAAACATAATAAAAATAAGGCTTTTAAATAGATGAGGGTGAAAGGTTTCCTTACAGATTTGGTAATGTACAAAACATACACCACATGAAGAAGGATCATAAAATGAAGATGTAAATACTCATAAATGAAAGTACATTACACAAAGATTATAATCATGGGCATTACATACACCACACAAAAGGAAATAGTGGGAAATATAGCATGAATCTCACAGGAATAAAAAGTGAGATGAAAAACACTTACATCATTGTAATCAAATCGGGTCATATGACCAAAGGTTAATGGCCAAAAAATGTATCACGTAATCACATGAATATAATGATAATAATTATAATATATATATATCAATTTCAGTACACATTACACTACATTCAATAAATAAGTAGCGAACAATGGAAATCACATGGAATTAAAAGTGGGATAAGAAGTCCCTTACCTCGTGTGTGACTTGACTCGATCAATCTTTCATCTCCTGAATAATAAACTAAAGTTAATTTCTACTTACTTAAGAACCTTTTTAAAGTTTATTATTCCTTTTATATCACTTATTACCATGTTATAAACCTTATGTAATCATTCAAGTTAATAATGTTCATTTTGTCGATATTTGGTACTTGAGTTAAAAATGGGCTTCTTATAATTCGATGTTGTTCATGTTGTCAAAGGTTAATTATATAGAGAATTATATTCATGATTTATATATCATATATATCATATAAATCCATTATACACATGTATTTATAATAGTACATAACATTTAGAGGTAAGAAATGAAATGCACCGTTCATGGAGACGGTAAGCCGAACGTACGCATGATTGCTACTTTCATTTCTATTTATTATTTTAATGAAATTAAAACATAATGATACATAGGTATATTATAATTCCAGTATAATATCTTATATAATATCATTATCTCAATCAATTATACATCCCACATAAGTCATTAACGAGTCACATTACTTTGAGGGGGCGGTAGTCTGCACTTTCTCAAATGAGATTATCATATTTACCCACTATATAAACCATAAAGGAGTGCCACAAATGGAAAATAAAAAGCATAAAGAAAACATTTACATAACATATATCATATATAAATACAGTTACATCATAATTTCCATCATGAGAGGCTGTTGTAGATATTTGAACAATCATCGTTTCGTGAGGCGTTAGTTTCCCATCCACAGAAACATTATGTTCTTCATCCAATGGATGGAGATGTGTGTAAGTGTAGTTTGAATCCTTCTCATAACAAAATCCAAGTATATTAATGATACTTTTTTTGTTACAAAATAAAGGAAAAAGATAGTTTAGGGGTTGTAGAAGTAAAATAAAAGAAAAAAAAATAAGAGAAACTGTTACCTTTAATTTGGTAACTCCACTTGGTTTGAACCAAAGGACTTCTTGAAGTGCCTTATGCCTAAGTTAAGGATTCTAGGAGGAGGAGAGTGATGTAGGGAGCTTAATTGTTCAGTGTTTGGGTGATCCAAAAGGCTTTAGAGTTGTGTGGAATTGGTTAGAAGTTGTCCCCTTTTATAATGGAGAGGAGGGGCTCTTTAGGAAAGTGTGAAAACATTATTTTATTATATATTGATATTTAGTTTCAAAGGGTCCATAAATCATTATAGTCGAATATAAGATGACTCTTGGTCGAAATAAAATCATCAAATAGGAATTGGACAGGTTTTGGATAATATTTTGATAATTATAATCTTATTTATTTAAATGATTTATTAATGAGGTAAACACTTCATCATAATTGTGTCATAAAAAATTTAAATTATTTGATGTCTATAAATTATACAAAAATACTATCATGTAGTAAATATATTTATCATTCTAAAAAATATTTATAGTCGAAAATATGACTTATATAACACCTTATAAAAATTAATTTACTAAAATATATTTTCTTTTGTCATTTTTGCCTTTACTTTAAGTTAATTAATCTAAATTGTCATTATCACTCCCCTGTGGCTCAATGGGGTCCCAAAATAGACACAAAGAATTCCATGCTCATAACTGACTCAACTAATAAGGTTTGGATAAGTGTTAAGGTAATTTTTAATTATTATAATATTCTTTTTACCTTGAATTTCCTTATTTACCTTTAACCGCGGTAAATAAAAGTAAAAAGTTACTATTCACCAAAAATTATTTTCATCTTATTGAACCAAATTTTACTTCTTGATAACAACCATGTATGTTGTATTTTTAAAATTCAATTCATAGAAGTGGTAAAATCTCATATAAATTAAAAAGTCAGTTTTTTAACTACCACTAAGTGGTTTAACTATTCATCAAAAATTGAAGTTTTTCAGACAAATACCAAAAAATCAGCCTATGAAATATTTGATATTCCGAATACAAAAATTTTATCTATTTTTTCATATTCAAAGAATATAAGTGGAATTAATTAATTTCGAAATTAATTCTCGTTATCAAAAAAATAGCGTGTTTTTAGGAAACAATAAATATTAAAAGATTGATACTTGTTTATGTCCAATTTCAAAATGAAATTAATTCTAATGACAAAAATTGGATTAAATGGTAAACATATATTTTAATTTAACTTTAAAAACAATAAAGAACATAATATATCCATATAAATAAATGATATTAAATGGAACTTTTGCATTAAAATACAATATTTTTAACTATTCATTAAAAAATGAACATTATCAGAAAAATTCCAAAAATTTACCCAAAGTAAATTTTGATATCCGCATTATAAATAAGGATTTTATTTGGTCATATAGAATGTATTAATGTGACCAAAAATATATTTAAAAATGGTTTGCCATTAAAAGGCGATAAATCAGCCCTTTAATGTAAATTATGCTTAAAATTTGATTCATTCACATTTTAAGCCTCTATCTTTTAAATATAAATACATTTAACAAACATGTATAATCATATTGTAGTTAGTTTAGTTCATTCCCGCCAATACAACGACTAGGATTTAACTACTGTTTAAAATAATAATATACTATTAGTGTGCAACGTAAGATTTCAAAGAAACCTATTGTTGCGTATCGGGTATGCTATCGAACATAGCAACCCTTTTAAAGAAAAATTAAAATTTAATTCAAAATTTAATAAATAAGAAAACGTCATATTCATTATTTACCTGAGATGTTACATCCTTCCCCCCATTTGGGAATTGCTTCCTCGCAATTTTAAAATTTGGGCTCAAAAACGTTATTGAAAGTCCCATATCGGAAAAAAGAGTCAGTAAAACTATCACATTAAAAGAAAGAAAGTGAAGTACAATGGTAACCCGAGTTAACCAATTCTAAGATTCCATGAAAACATGGATATGGAAGAGAAAAAAAAGGGTCAGGTTCTGATGGAGAGTGGTAGGAAACATGATTATGAGAAAGTTAACAATAAGAAAATCAAAAACTTATGATGTGTGTAAACGGTCTTTTATTACCCATTAGGAAACGTAAACCAACAACATTTTTGTTTTACGTTCCTTTTTATAATTTTGAGTAATTCATCTTCTACATAGAATAAAAATATAAGGAAATATACTTACCTTCAAGTATAGTTTCATCTTTTAATAAGTTTCTACCAAAACTAATCATTTCTCTAAACGATGAGCATTCAAAAAGACTTGGTCACATCAAAAGAACAAGAATCATCTTCTAGAGAATTAGATAATCCACAAAAGTAGAACTATCTATTTCAATTGTATTTAGACATCAACTAATACCAAAATTGTTCGTACAAGATCAGATAATCACCAAAAGGATAATCCTTTATAAAAAGAAATACTACATTTAAACTCCATAATTTGACAAAAAGAACCCAAGGTTCAAGAAAGACCATTAAATAAATAGTTATCCTTAAAATTCTTCAAATTAATCCAAACTAAGATTGAAACCAAAATCTCTGATGGATTTAATCACATAGTCTTCCAAGGTAAATCTTAACATTTATCTCCAAATAACATCAGTTACTCTTAAATTATCATACTGAAAATTCATTAAACTAATCACATATCCTCCATGATAGGTTAATCATTTACATAGATAACCCAAAATCAACTTATTCCTGATTCATAAG
Source organism: Viscum album (assembly GCA_963277665.1). Taxonomy (NCBI): domain Eukaryota; kingdom Viridiplantae; phylum Streptophyta; class Magnoliopsida; order Santalales; family Viscaceae; genus Viscum; species Viscum album. The sequence goes on along the minus strand of CAUJRU010000099.1, from coordinate 1,153,793 downwards.
ATCATATAACTAAAAACAATTAGTCATACTAACCAGGGACTTCACGTAGTCCAGTGGTAGGCAATAAATACCAGTCGCACTTTGGTTGTGGGTTCGATTCCCACAGCTTTGTCTGACACGACGGGTTGTCACACGGTTTGCATGTTGTCCCTTTTAAAAAACCACATAATTTTATAACATTCCAAAAAAGAGATAAATTCATCAAGAGTAACCTTAACATATTTTAACCACAAATGTTATCTAATAACATTCATTTTTCATCCCAAAATGTATTAACGGGTAATTGCCTCAAATTCAAGGATCATATAAACCCAAATGGTTCTTTAGAACTATATCCACAAAAGAAAAGTTAATTATTCCTTGAATAAAATTTTCATATATCAAACATCAGGGTTACACTTATTATAAAAAGTCTTCTAATGTAATCCCATCATCAAGAAGATCCTTAATACTTTTAAGTATTTCACCATCCTAAATTCTAACATAACTCTGGAATCCCTAATGTGTTGACTTCTTACTCGTTCAACATTCTTCATGATCCATTAACCATTCTTTTCCAACTTATTCGAAAATACTTCTTTCCTACAAAAAAATCATGAATAATATCCTAAGATTTCAATAATAGGAAATCATATGTTATGAAATAATCCATACTGTTAATTGTTCATTTTCAGTTTCTTCATCCTCAATTGAAATGGCATTAGGTATTGGTAAATGAAAATTTTAATAATCCTGGAGATCTCATTCCCAAAACTTCTTCGAAGGAAATGTGTTTTCATAATGACCATGCACACCACATTTAAAACATTCAATTGATCCCTTGTAAAGGACTTATTTCCCTTCCCTAGAGTCAACTAGATGATTCCTTTTTCCATGTAAGGTTCTTGATTTATAACCTTCATTTCCATATCTATAGCATCTTTCTATCCCTTTGAAACATTTTCCTAGGAGTTTATTTCCACATCTTTGACAGATAGGTTTTTGAAGACTATTACCTTTATGATTATTACCTGGACTTATGTAGGGATTTGTTTCTCAAATATAAGATTCCTTATAAAGATCAATAAAGTTCAGGTGGTTAATCATGACTCCATATAGTTGGTTTAGAATAACCACAATTGTTCTCATTGCAGCTCCCATATCATTCAGTTGCTCATTCCGAAAACCATCACAGCTTTCTTCACATCCACTGTTACATTGGTTCCTTCTAGATCCATCCATTTACTAAAACCAAAAAGGTCAGTGTGATTATATCAGTAAAATCATCATATAATCTTACGAGGAGGGTAAACACAAAGATATACTAATTCATGTGTTCATAAACTTATTCACTTTATCTAAAAAACTATGACTATTTTTGATATCCTAACCATTATGGTAATGTCACTAATGCTTAAAGAATTCCCTAACCTCTAAAGTTATCTAAACCAACCTTTGATACCAATGATAAGGAACCGGCCTTAAATATTACATAATCTTGAATTAAATGAATAATTCACATTGGGGATCTTTTCAGGTTTAGATATTTAGAAAATTAGGCCATAATTATTACAAAACAACTTTAATATTATAAGTATACACTACAACTCAGTATCCATTTTTTTCATAAAATAAAAACTCTTAAAAATACACTTGTCCAGTTCTATGTTTTAGACAGAATGACTTTTTCATGATCCCATCCTTGAACCTATTCATCTTTAAGTCCTTTGGAAAACATTTCAAAAACATGGGATGAGCATAAAAAGATCAGTAAGGGTTATAAAATAAGGAAGGAAAACATTATTCCTATAGTAAATACCAATCCATGAAACTATACATTTCAACCATAAGATACCTTATTAAATCATAAGATTTATGAATAACACACACAAATTATAAATCATAAAGGATACTTATGGAATCCATATCAAACATACATTATAGCTATCACAACTATGTAGGGAGTTACACTTGGAATACCCATCACAGTATATTCCTGAAATCTATTAGGTGAAACATCACGTTTACCTCGGTCACGTTACCCAATGCATTGGAGAGCTATCTTAGGCTCACCCGCCGTAGGTTTATCATGGAACCACTAGTATACGTAAAAAATTCCCAATAACCATAAAATAATCTTAACATATAATACATTTATAAAGGAAATATAACATTTCCACATTACAATATATCAAATCAAGATATTGAAATAAACAATTTTTTATCAAATCATTTTCAAATCCTTTTTAAAAAGAAATTTTTGAATCAAAGTGTCCCATACCACTTAGAAGATTTTAAATGAATTATCATTTGAAAACATTAATGTCTATATAAATAAATCCTGAAACCCATTTTGAAAACATGGACATTAATGACAAATATTTAGAATAATAAATCTTTAAAACATTTAAAATGATATTTTAGTTAAAGAGTTTTTTAACAAAAAGAGAGACACCTAAATACAAATAATTGAGGAATAACATTTAATCATAACTTTATAATATCATGAGAATAAATGGATTCAGGATATAATATGTCAAAGTATAGTATATACACCATATAAGAGTGAATTGGTGCATAACTACAATGAATTATCAATGGAAATGTAAATTGAGATTAAATCCCTTATAAAGATGGTATCCTTAAATTAAGGATAAATAAATCACATTATTATTTGTGAAAAATATAAATTTCCCCAATATAAGTGGATATTAAGTGTAAATCAATCAGGTTTCATTCACCCATATTCATTGGATGACATATTCAATAAGTACATGTTGTACCCAATGAATTGAAATTGGGTTAAGAAGTTCCCTTGTAAAAATTTGATAGCCTAACGGCGTCACATTAAAATTAAGAAAATGAGTTGATAAGATAAAAAGGGTATCTCATCACTTGGACATAAAATTTACATCAATGGGGATGTAAAAGAATATATCCCAACATAATAAGATGTAAATTAAAATACATAATAAAAAAGAAGTCTTTTACATAGAGGAGGGTGAAAGGTTCCCTTACCAATTTGGTAACGTACAAAACATACGCCACATGAAGAAGGATCATACAATAAAAATATAAATACTCATAATTGAAATTATATTACTCAAAGATTACAATCATGGGTAGTACATACACCACACGAACGTAAATAGTGGCAAATATAGCATGAATCTCACAGGAATAAAAAGTGATATGAAAATTGTTACTTCATTGTAATCAAATCGAGTTGTATGAACAAAAGTTAATGACCACAAAATGAATCACATAATACCATTAATACAAATATAATCATAACAATATATATCAATGGCAGTACAAATTACACCACATACAATAAATAAGTGGCGAATAATGGAAATCTCACAGAATTAAAAGTGAGATAAGAAATGCCTTACCTCATGTCCGACTTGACTCGATCATTGTTTAATCTGCTGAATAATAAAATAAAGTTAATTTATACTTTCTTAAGAACATTTTTAAAGTTTATTATTCCTTTTATATCACTTATTACCATGTTATAAACATTATGTTATCATTTACGTTAATAATGTTCGTTGAGTCAAAAATGGGCTTCTTATAATTACATCTTTTTCATGTGGTCAAAGGATCATTATATACAGAATTTATTCATCATTTAGATATCATATATATCATTTATTTCATGTATACACATGTATATATAATAGTACATAACATTTAGTGGTAAGAAATGAAATGCACCGTTCATGGAGACGGTAAGTCGAACGTTCGCATGAACGCTAATTTCATTTCTATTTCTTATTTAAATGAAATTAAAACATAATGATACATAGTTATATTATAATTTAAGTATTATATCATATATAATACCATTAACTATATCCTTTATACATCCCATATAATGCTTTAACGAGTCACATCACATTGAGGGGGCGGTAGTCTACGCTTCCTCAAATGAGATTATCGTATTTATCCACTATGGAAACCAAAACGGCGTGCTATAAATGGAAAATACAGAAGAATAATGAAAAAAACATAATATATATAATATATAAATATATTTCCATCATAATGGCCAACATGAGAGGGGGTTGGAGATATTTGAACAACCATCGTTTCATGATGCGTTAGTTTCCCATCGACAGAAACATTATTTTCTTCATCCATTAGACGAAGGTGTGTGTATGTGTAGTTAGAATACTTCTCATAACAACATCCTAGTGTATTTATGATGTTGGTGTTGTTACAAAAGAAATGAATAAAAGAGATTAGTGGTTGGAGAAGTAATATAAAATAAAACAGAATAATAGAAACTATTACCTTTAATTTGGGTAACTCCCTTTGGATTGAACCAAAGGACTTCTTGAAGTGCCTTCTGCCTAAGTTAAGGCTTCTTGGAGTAGGAGAGGGGTGTAGGGAGCTTAATTAGGCAGATTTTCGACCAGCCAAAATCCTTGATAGGTGTGTGGAATTGGATATAAGTGGTCTCCTTTTATAATGGAGAGGAGGGGCTCTTTAGGAAAGTGTGAAAACATTATTTTATTATATATTGATATTCGGTTTCTAATGGTCCAAAAATCATTATAGTCAATGATAAGATGATTCTTGGTCGAAATAAAATCATCTAATAGGAATTGGACAGGTTTTGGATAATATTTTAATTATTAGAATCTTATTTATTTAAATGATTTATTAATGAGGTAAACACTGTATCATTATTGTGTCATAAATAATTTAAATTATTTGATGTCTAAAAATTATTTAAAAAAATTATCATCTATTAAATCATTTTAGATTTATAAAGAATATTTATAGTCGAAAATATGTCTTATATAACACCATATAAAAATTAATTTACTAAAATATATTTTCTTTTATCTTGTTTTCCTTTACTTTAAGTTAATTAATCTAAATTTTCATTATCACTCCTATGTGTCTCAATGGGGTCCCAAAATCAACCCAAAGATGCCCATGGTCGTAACTGACTCAACCAATAATGTTGGGACAAGTGTTAAGGTAATTTTGAATTATTATAATATTCTTTTTACCTTGAATTACTTTATTTACCTTTAACCGCGGTAAATAAAAGTCAAAAGTTACTATTCACCAAAAATTATTTTCATCTTATTGAACCACATTTTACTTCATGATAACAACAATGTGTGTCTTATTTTCAAAATTCAATTCACAGAAGTGGTAAAATTTCATTTAAACAAAAAAATTCAGTTTTTTAACTACTACTAAGTGGTTTCACTATTCATCAAAAATTGAAGATTTTCAGAAAAATACCAAAACTTCAGCCTAAGCTATATTTGATATTCTGAGTTCAAAAATTTTGTATATTTTTTCAAATTCAAAACATATAAGTGGAATTAGTTAATTTTAAAATTAATTCCCGTTGTCAAAACAAATAGCATGTTTTTAAGAAATAATAACTATCAAAAGATTGATACTTGTTTATATCCAATTTCAATGTGAAATTAATTCGGATAACAAACATTTGATTAAATGGTAAAAATATATATTATTTTTGATTTAAAAACAATTAAAAAGATAATATAACCAAATAAATAAAAGATATTAAAAAACACTTTAGAATTAAAATACAGTATTTTTTGCTATTCATTAAAAAATGAACTTTATCGGAAAAATTCCAAAAATTTACACAAAGTAAATTTTGATGTCCGCATTATAAAGAAGGATTTTATTCAGTCATATAGAATGTATTAAAGTTAATAAAACTATATTTAAAAAGGGTTTGCCATTAAAAGGTGATAAATCAGCCTTTTGATGTAAATTATGCTTAAAATTAAATTCATTCACATTTTATTCCTCGAACTTTTAAATGTAAATACATTTAACAAACATTTATAATCATATTGTAGTTATTTTCCTTCATTCCCACCAATACAACGACTAGGAGTTAAATACAGTTTAAAATAATAATATATTATTAGTGTGCAATGTAAGATTTCAAAGAAACTCGTTTTTGCGTATCTGGTACGCTATAGAACATAGAAACCCTTTTAAAGTAAAATTAATATTTAATTCAAAAATTAATAAATATGAAAATTTTGTATTCTTTATTTACATGTGATGTTACAAAAACGTTTTCCATTTTAATTGTAAAATGAAATCTTTCACTAACTGATGATAAAAAAGGGTAATTTTAATTTTGACAATTTTCGATTCCTCTTTTATATTTATTAATTAAATCCATTTACCATGATTTACTCACCACTATCATCATAAAAAAACATTTATGTTTTAAAGTTAAAAACATTTTCCAAGTTGGAATAACCTATAATATTTATTTAGTCATTACATGAATGTTTATTAATGAATTTACATTATATAAATGTAAAGGGTGGTTTTTGAAAAAGAAATTACTATTCATCAATAATATTATTTGAGCATGATATAATTATGAAAAGATATTGATGAATATTTTTCAAACAAAATATATGATGGTGTGGGAATATTATTAAAAATATACATAAATTTAATTCTTAAATTATTAAAAAATTCACATGGAATTTAATATTAAATAAAGAGAAGTCATATTTGTTTATAAAAAAAATTTGTAACTTAAATATTGAAATATAGAATTTTTTACATAAATTAAATATTTTGGAAAACTTTCATATATGTGTTATAACATATTTTTTTCTTTAAATAAAAACCAAATAGGCAATAATAAATTAATTTTTGGTTAAAAAATAGATAAATAATTTTAATAAGAATTTTGTGATGTACCAAGTGAATTTAAATGTATTTCAATTAAGGATTCCATGAATAAATTATGTTTTATTTTACCTTATATTTTTAATGAGTTGTTCAATCAAATGAAACAAAATTATCCCTCTTGACAAAAAAATGTGTTGATTTGGCCACAAACATGTCTTGGAATCATAAGATTTGAGATTTTATACATTTTATTAAACAAATATAATTATAAAAAAAGTATTTATACTTGTATATTTTTTTAATAATGGACAAAATAGTTATAATATATATATATATATATATATTACATATTTTTAAAATTACCATAACATTTATAACACACGTACATTTATATATTACATATATAATGTATAGGATGTTTGTAATTTTTATAAATTAATAAATAGTTTATAATATAGCTATATATAGAGCATACATATGCATAGAACATTGTATGTATGAAAAAAAAAATTTATATACACACAATACATCTACACATATCCTAATATATATGAAAAAAACACTTAATATGTGTACATAATATAATATATTTGTGTGTGTGTGTGTGAAAAATGTTGAAAATTATATAATATACACAATATATATAATTTTATGTATGCCCAAAATATCTATATAAATATACATAATATATACAAGTTATATAATATGATATATATATATATATGTATGTATGTATATCTACCTATTTGTGTGGAATATTTATTTTAAAAATAACATTTAAATTTGATATATCTATTTTCTTATATATAAAGACATAAAATTTGATATATGAAAAAACATTATTACTCTGAATATAGACACAAATTATCTGATATATGAATACAAAATTAAAAAAGGTAAATAACCATTAAACATTTTATTGATACACAATCATAATATAAATAATATATGTCATTTATAAATGATATATTCAATTTTTATATGAACAAAACATTTTATATACACTTCTTAGTTTATAATTTGATATATAAACATAAAAAATGATATTCTGTATAATAAAAAAATATAAATTATTCCTGACGTTATATATATATAAATACACCCATATATATAGATAATATTTATACCTAATATACAAAATATATATAATTTATAAATGTTTATTACATTTGATATACACATTATTTGTTTTATAATGGATATATACTATCAATATACCACATTTATCCACAACATATATCATTATATATATATATATAAAATTTATGATAGTTCTACAATGTATTATTTGACATATATACAATTTATATGCACTAAATATTTTATATATTCAAAAAACATTTGATATATAGTCAATTTAAATGCACAATATATAATATATATGTACAATACATTTTTAATATATACGAAACGTTATTGATGTGTATAGAGACAATCGTGTGCGTGTGAGAATGCAAATTTATTATCAAATATATATTCCATTACTTTTTAATCAATATATTTATCATTCTTCTTTTATAATTACCTTTTGGAAGAAAATACTAGTCTATTTAGTTTTTAAAATTACTATATATTACAAAATTTGAGTTAAGATTCACAAATTTTAAAATAATTTTAATTTGTTGGGAAATAAAATACATATGTTTCCTTGATTTTTTAAATCATCATTTTTAAAAAAGATTTTATCCAAATGAGTTTATAATGAAAAAAGTAAATATTTAGTTTTCAAAAATATTTTTAATTTATTTTAAACAAAAAATTTATATGTTATATGTATTTGTAATTTATTTTAATAATTTTTAATAACATGGAGTTTTTAAAAAAATTTAAATAAAATTTAAAAATTATTTTTAAAGCATAGAAAAATAGTTTTCCATTAACATTAATTTATTTAATTTTTTATAATTTTAATTATTTGTATTCTAAAATAATATTTTTTGAAATGTATAAATTATTATGAAATTTAATATACTATTTAGAACAATTTAATTATTAATACATTTGTATATTTTATGAAATTGAAATCTTTTTTAAATAATTATAATTATGAAATAATATTGAATTATTTTAATGGAAGGATGTTTATGATCTCTTAAAAATCATCATAGATCTTTTGATAAACAAGAGCATAAATTTTATTCATTAGTATAAATATCTTATTACAATTACTATTATGATCATTATTTTATTTTTATCAGTATTATTAATATTATTTTTATAATTGATTAATGTATAATCATAACAGGATAGTGTAGAGAGGCTCTGACAATCATGGTCATGTTCATTCCATATTTCCGAAAATGATTTGAAAATAAAGAGATATCAAAATATATGCCCATAAAGAGTTATTATCATTATACAGTACCTATAAGAATATGGTGATGTTAAACAAATTGGAAGAATATAGTGGTAAAGACTCAAAAAACGAAAAATTATTTTATATTAGTCACTCAGTAGAAAATAATTTTCATTAGTGATTGATTTATAGATTAAAAGTATAACAACCGAGGTAAACATTGGACATGTGGCTACTAATAAGGATATAATTTCAAATATTATTGAGATGTGGAAACACTCAATAATTTCTTGGATTAATTTTTGAATGTGTGAAAAACCATATATTCATGATAAACTGTGTTAATAGATTACCATTATATATGGTTTTTTAGGAATAAGGGTGGATTTTGAACAATTATGGATAATACCATACAATATTTCTTTTGGGTTAACTCATAATGTATGTTTAAGGGTCTGGATACATCTTTTTTGGCCCAATAATTTTACTAATTTTGGAGTAGGAATTCTTTTTAAATCCCTTTTGAAGTTATAAATTCTAATATGAATGGGTTGAAATATTTAGGATTAAATAGAATTAATGTCATTCCTTAATTCTAATGGGCATTGCTTCAATTATTAGAGTACCTATAAAATTAATAATTTAATAAAATTAGCTACACCAAGACACATCACAAGGATTCTAATAGAGATTGATCCTAGATCCATCTTAATTGATAAGGTTGTATTTCTGGCCCTAATAATTTCATTAACATATGTATTAAATATAAATATCCATATAATTTTTCACCAAATGATAGTTAATTGTCATTATATTAGTGTATGTCATTCATCTAAAGGAAATAATGTTGAATGTTGATTATGAAAAATTAAAGCCTTTAATGTTATAGATTGCATAAAAATAATAATTTTCATAATAACAATGGTAAAACATTATAAGGGATTTTCAATTCAAATAGATAAAAACCAGTAATAATATACTTCCCTCATGTGGTAATCTTCATGAGAAAATACCCCTTATAATGTAAAATATAATTAATTAATTTCATTGGGATGGACATATGGAGATTAAATAATAAAAAAATACAAACCAATTACATTATGAAACAACAATTTGATAGATATATGATTATGGAACGTATGAACAACAGTAAAAATATGTGTATATATGTGTTGAGAACCCTTTTCAAGGACACATGAAGCCCTTCTGAAACAAAGGATCACTACAAAAAGGGAGACACAATATCTGAAGAATTGCATTAATTAAAAGATAAATAATAATTCCATTGTGAATGGATATAAATATAACATATTCTCTGATTCTAATATTAATGACTGTTTTATTACAAAAACTCAGGTTAATATAGAATTGTGAATTTTTTTGAATGTAATCAGTGGAGTTATTTACTTGGTATAGCATAAGGTTTGTCTAAAAAGGTACCGAATAATATTAGGCTAACAAAATATTAATCTTCATATCTGAAATGAAATTACTTATTTGATATTTTCAACGGCTAAGTGATTCTAGTGTTGTATTGACCTTCAAACAATCCTTTCAATTTCATGAACATCATGTCATTTTCATAAAAGTATCTATAATAAAATTTAATAATTTTTTACTTTGTAATTATAACACTGTGATATTTAAATATTTAATTCTATTTTAAATAATACTATGTTTGATATAATGTACTAAATTCGACACTGATCTAAAATGAATCGTATTATACTATAGCAATATTATTATTTAAATAAAAACATTATAACATAGTCATTGGATTGTTATGTTTGAGTAGGAGTAACCACAGTATGAAATATTTGTGTACAATTTCTCCTAATAAAAATTTATTTACTAGTTCTTATGAATTCAATGGTTTATTTTTAATGATATGAATGAAATTATAAAAAGTTAATAATAGAAAATGTTAAAAACGGTCATTTTTCTTTGAAATCATATTTATTGTATATTTTATATTATTATTTAATAGATATATTTATAACATAATAAAAATAAATTTAAAAAATGAATTTTTTTTTATCATGTCAAAAATATATTAGGTTTAATTGTTGGTATATTTTAGAAATAGTTGATTTTTCTATGAATAGTGAAAAATACTGATTTTACAAATAAAATCATATATATTACATTTTCATGATATAATAATGAATCAAAAAAGTTTTAAAACATTTTATAAAAAAATATAAATTTAATAAATAATATAATAAATTTAAAAATACAATGTTGAATAGAGAAATCTATATTTGACATTTTGGAAATCTAAGTAATGGTTTTGTTCAAATAAAAAACTACATTCAACACTTTTCCTTTAGTCAATTTTCAAATATTTCATTTAGGAATTATATTGGATTTAATTTAAAATAAATCTCATTTATTTAAAAAAAATCCAATTAATTCATTTGGAATCAGCATTATTATTTATTTTGGTATAATATAATTTTTATGCCTAAAAAAGACATTTTTTTAAAACGATTTTCATTACATTTTGAAAAATTCAATTTAATATTATTTGTATTGTTAATGTAAATTGAAATTAAAATGCCAATTAAATATTTTTAATCATCATATTATAATAATTTAATTAGTTCAATTTCATTTTTCATAAAGAATTTTATGCATTGTAAAATTTTATCACCACTATAAAAGAAAAATGAGTTAAAGCAGATTAAAACTATGGGATAAAGTCTAAAAATCTCTCAAAAACTTTTAATTTATTTATTTATAAGTTTATATTTATAAAAAATTCATATATATTTTAAAATATAGAAATTTGGTGTCATTTTCCTCTAATAATGACCTTTATATTATTCTAAACATAGAATAAGTACTAAATGTCACTATTTTTCTTTTTTATAACTCTAATATGCTATCATAAGAATAAAAAAGTGATATGAATGGTTTTAAATGTTAATTTTCAATCATAATAAATTTATTATGTTATATTAATTTACTTTAAAAAAAATTGGATGGTATAATTAACTAGAATGCTTACGCATTACTGATGCAGTGCGTGTGTAAGTACGTGAAAAATCAATGTAAATATTTAAAAAAACAATATATGATGTTTTTTCAATATTTAAGAGTATTCAATGTTTTTATATATTTAAATTAAAATTAATAAATCTTATAAATAATTATATTCTAACTCCATTATTATCTTTATGTTTTTCAGGTTAGACTATGTGAATAGTTAATAAAATGACTTCCATGGTTTTTAATGTTAAATAATATTTTATAAATTTAATTAAAAATCCTAAAAACAATATATTTATGAAAATGATAGGAAAATGGTCTATAATACCACTTATTTTACATTTTTTAATGTTTTTAAATTTTTAAATTAGAATTTTTATTATTAAAAAAATGTTTTTAGGAAAACACAACTGATTTTTGTCCTATAAAGGGGCACAATATAACCCTTTAAAAAATTCATATGAGATTGGTTCTATATATATATATATATATATATATCATTTCTGATAATTCCCTTAACACATTATCAATCCCATGGTGTTACCATAATCCTCTCCTCTAAAGGCCTTGAGTTTAAACAAAATGAGGATACCCAAAGAAGTGGTAAGTGCCTTTACTGGTCTGTTTTAAGTTTATTTCTTCATCCAACTCCCACATATATTCTATAAACATTTTAGAATAATGAAAAATATATCTTTAATATAAATAAATTTTATTATTATAATGTTTAAAAAAATTATACCCTTTCTATCTAAGGGGAAATGAAAACATCGTTTATCCGTACATACGAACTATCATCTCTATGAAAGTTATGTATTTTATTTTTTATTGCCACCTCACATGAACTGTTCTAAATATGTATTTATTATATATATATATATATAATATTCATAAAATTAATATTGTTCTACAGAGAGAAATTATTATCTATCTTGTTTCACTTCAATCCATTGGAAAATTATATTTTCACTTGTGAAAATGTGTGGACTACAGCCTCTTTTATGTAATGTGATTTTATTTTCATTCCTATAGTTAATGAATGGTTAAAAACATTATTTAATTTATAAAAATTATAATTCTATCATTATTAATATCCTTAATATTATAAAACCATGACCGTGATCTAACAACTAGAACATCCGAATAAAAACATGCTTACAAAACAAAAAAGTAAAGACCTAAATAATTGATTATAATGAAGATGTATTAGTAAATGGGTAAAAATAAGATATAAATAAATAAAATACATAAAAATAAAAATAAATATTTATTTATAATAAGTATAAAATTATTATATAGGATTTTGAAATGTGTCTGGCCCAACAAGAATCTAATATTAAGGTCTCATCTCGAATTTCATTCCTTGAGACATATTTTGTATTATGCACATATTTTTGTTAATGTGGTGGATATTATGAATATTTTATCTTTTTTATCATGATACACAATTTAATTATGGTAATTAATGTTCCATTTAAATTTCTCTCTTTCAATAGGTCTTCATTCAAGTGTTATAAAATCTCCATAGATTCTTGGTCTAAATTACTATTTCCTGAGACATGTTTTATGTTGTGCACCATGATTTAATTTATATGGTGTACTTAGTGGCCAGTGAATATATTTTAAATATTGAATTATTTATTATATGGTACTTATATAATGATATTATGATCTAACATTTGGTGAATTTTGATTCAATAGTTACCAAAGCGTAAGGGGTTTTTTATCTCATGTCCTCTCTATTGAGACATATATTATTATGTGCATATTTTTATTAATATGGTGTATAGATATTTCTATTTTACATATTATGTCATGAATTTATTTTTATTCATGTTATTTAAGGATCCAATTAATTATTTTTCCTAAGGTGGTTTTTTATTATAATGTTTTTTATGTTGTAGCAGTTTATTTTCAAATCTCACTCTTATAAGGATTTTTCATGTTTAAAATTACATTTTAATAATTATATGTTTTTATTTCTTAAAATAAATTTATTTTATTCTCCTTAGGTTATTTCTAAATTTTCTATATTTTTTTATAACTTTTTTATCTCTTTTAATCTCAAATGTACTAAAGGATTGTGTTAGTCCAACTAGGTTAAATAGCCTGAGTGGGGATGAATTAAGGTGTGAAAAAATTAAGGAACATTACCTTTTATATCATTTAATAATTCAAATAACCTATTTCCCTTTCCCAAATCAAATTATGAAAAAAAATGAAAGCATGCCCAAGACGTAGAGAATTTTCATAGTTCACCCACATTGGAATACATCTAAAGAGCATGAAAAAATCAATGTGTCTATATACCAAATTCACTAAAGTGCACTAATGTTACAAATTTTGGAGTGAAAACACTACCCCTCTTGGTTTACTACTAATCAAAATTTGAAATCTATTCCCTACCTCAACTAGAATGTGGTCACTGCTCTTTCAGAAGATTCTTTATTTTGTCAATTGAATCATTATGTTTTTTCTTTATTTGTTGCATCATTATGTTAAACTTTCACACACATTTTAAATCCCACTATACAATATAAATACATATAAATACTTTCTGGTTCACAAAATATTTACTTTCTCAATATCCTTTTTAAAACATTAGTGAAACGTCAAAATTATTCAAAAAAACATTAGGTTTTCAAGAAACCTAAAACATTCTGAAAACTCACTCACATCATGAAACTCAAAATATTCAAGGAGATTTAATATATTTTACAAATAAAAATTATTCACAAAAATAATATTTTTATGAAAACATTCATGAATTAAAAATTAGTTGTAGAAAATTTTCAGGAATTATTATCCTTTGGATTTTTATTTTATATTTGTCTCTTAAAATACGGGGATAATTTTCAGTTTATGGATGTTTCCACCCCTTAGTGAAACATTTAATCTTTCCACTACCTTTTCACAAAACTCAACATTATTATTTTTAAAAATAATTTTCATCATGAAACATCTGGGAATTTTTCAGGTTCATGAAACACCTCATAATCGCACAACATAATGACATTCCTTTGTGACTTAACCATCTTTGTCAAATCCTTATTTTGTGAAACTTTATACCTTCACGAATCACCAAGGTTTCTTGAAACATAAGACTATAATGAAACACCAGAATTTCATGGAATCCCTACATTTTCCATATTTTTTTAGGATTTCCCAAAAATCAAACATTTATTAAACCTGTTATATCATCTAAATTTTTCACCCCCAAAATTTGGAAAAAAATTCAAAATGGTGTAACAGTTTATATGTAATTTTCTATAACAATTCCAGATATTCCATACCCCTTTCATGAATCATTTTCGACATACCTTGTCATCAATTACTCTGGAACTCCACAACTGACCTAGTCTACCATCATTATCAAAAAACATAGTCAACCCCAAGAAAATGCAAAGTTAAATTGAGGGATTTTTTCCCAATATATTTTTTATAATAAAAATCAATATTATTTATAAATTTTACTCGGGAGTATTTCTATTCACAATATATATTCCTAAAATTATTATTTTTATTATTTGAAAAATTTTAAATTGTTGTTAATGGTTTTTTATACTACCATTGAATTTCATTACAAATGTTCAAAAATAACCATTTTATTGTTTTGTGAACAATATCATTCTTACTTTTTAGCAATGTATGAATGAAATGATTTTAATTTAAACAAAATGAATGAATTTTTTTCCACCATAACCATTATTCATTATTCATATTCATCTATAAGTTTCTATGATTTTCAAAAAAAAATTATTTGTCCATCATTATGTGAATTTTCCATTTTCTTATTAAAATGAAATGTTATAATTTTCATAATATTTTTCAGATGGAATTTTATTCCACATTATTTATATTTTTATATTCTACAGTACAATTTATAACTCATGTATAGATTATTTTTAAGATTTAATTATTTTCAACTATTGTAAAAGTAATTTATTACAAGTTTTTGTAACACCTCATGAAAATGGTTTTGGAACAGATTAATAAATTTTTTTATCAACAATGTTTAAATTTATTGAATATAAATAAAATTTAAACGGTTCACTTTTATTTTCCCCTCTATACTCCAAAATACCTTTCCTTACTACAATGCCTTTATTTGTGATGAATTAATCTTCATCATGAATTCTATTTTCATTATTCACATGGATGTTGTATGCATCATTTCCAGTATTAGATTTACCATATACTCATCATTTTATATAGTTTGAAAACCCAATTTTATATAAATCATATTGGGTATGTTTGGAAATAAGGATAACACATTTGTTGACAGAGGAAATATTGACAATATATATACATTTTAGTTATATATGGTTAATTAATGATTGTAATGGATGGTTTAATATGTATTGGGGAAATACTTACAGTTCTTATGCAAAATTTTCAATACTAATTTTTATTTGTTATATTATTGATTCAATATATATGGAATTCATTAGACATGTGTAAGTGATAGGTGGGCTCTGGTTATTGATAGATATTCAAGGTATTAATAGGTATCATGAAAAAAAAGGCATTATGATTCGGTATATAATACCCAGTTATTTATCATTTCTTTTAAGAAGGATATGATGGTATGTTTATGATTTATTGGCATAAGTCTTTGATTATAGATTATACTATATGGAATTATATATTTTATTATTATGAAATCAGTCACTATTTTTATTCAGATAATTTATGTTGTTATGTTATCTATAGAAATAATATATGTTTATTCTGAACGATATATGGAACATATGATTATTAAATACTTATTATATATCAATCATGCCTTTTTTATTCTATGACAGCTTCTGTTTTACATTTTCCCTCACTGAGCATCTGAGATCTCCCTTTTTTATGTTTCTATTTCCCTAGATTATTAAGATGATAATTAAATATAATACTTCAATATGATTATTATTATTTTAAAATTTAGTGATAGGTAAGGGAGAATTATTATGGAATAATAATATTTAGGTATAATGGGAAAATTTCCCATTATATGTGAGGGACATGGGTTTTATTTTGATTAGAATAATCCAAAATCTCTAAAACTCTAAACATAAAAGGTCTCGAGTATATAAATAAATCAAAATTTTCTTTTTAATTATTATTTATTAATGATTAAATTGGGTTGAATTTTTTTTATTGAATATAATATATAAGTTTATGTTTTAGCATAAGATGTGGGTGGGTAGGTCTACAAAGCTAAAATGAATGAATAAAGTTCTACCGTAAAATGATTTCTCATCTTAAACAAAACACCATATGTACTAAAGTTCACTCCTTGGTTAATTGATGTTATGTGGCACTTTGATTTGAAATCACCTTTATATAGTGAAATCCTATTTATTTTAAATTAGTTCCACATAATTTAATTGAAGATATAGTTGGAACTGTAGGCCTATTAGTTGATAAATTTGTTATTATTTTAACCTATTCTAGAAAAAACTGCGTGTTAATATCAATATTAATTTTAATGATGTATATTCTTCTAACTCATTAATTTATAAAAATAATTACAATTTTAAAATAAGGTAAATTTGGAATTAAATTTCTCCTCTTTGTTTACAATAAATATATTATTATTAGAAATTTTAATTCAATTTTATCATAATATATTTTTTTAATTTTATCTTTAAATACCAATATAGGTGTTAAATATATTCCATTAAGTTTTATTAAAATTACAAGTATAATTTATAGGTTTGGAATTTACATGGGCCAAGAACACTAAAATATATATATAATTATTAAAAATATATTAATGTTTCATTTCAATTGATAGTGATGGTATAATTACAAGATATTTATTTTATGCCTTCTGATATTTCATTCTAATTCGATTTTTATTAAAGTTTCATATCATGAAATTTAACTCCCCGGGTTTCAATTAAGACAGAAAATTTAATGGAATTTGAATTTTCAATTAGGTGGATGGGCCAATATTCAATTTGAGCATTGGAGTGAAATTATTAGTGTCGAAACGCATTAAGGAGTTGTTGTTTATGGGTTTTAATGCATGAGAGGTGTTTTAGGATCCTAAAACATTTTTGGGAGCATCAGAACTTGAAATACCAATTTTTTTAATGGTAAGATATAGGTGCAAGATTTGAATATAGTTAGGTTTAACCATTCATCTTAATTGTGTATCCTTAAAAAGGGTATCATGTGGCTTCAGAACCCATAATATTTTTGGTTCATATCCAAGGGTATAAGTAATAATTAATTATAGTGGTGATCACATAGGTTTCTTAAGGAATTATAAACAATACTTCTACCCATGTGACGGGTTCCCCTTTAGATGGTGGGAGCCTATGGTTAGAACATGGTTAGTTAAACCATGTGTAAATACAATAAAAATCATTAAAAGGGTTGAAATTAACCAACTTCCCCTCCCTCTATTAACCATTTGGCCTTCATTATTATCCCCCCATTCGCACAACAAACTCCTACCATAGGAGCCCTCTCCTTTCTCACATTGGATTCACTCGATCTCCACCATAGGATGTCAGATTTGACCATTTTACACTAAATTATATCCCTATATGTTAGACTAAGGACCCTATTACTAGTTTTTATCTTTTTATTTCATCAATTTGGATTCTATTTCAATATGATCTCATATTCTCTATTTCAAGGGAGTTTGTATGATTCATTATCTTCTCTGATTTTGTCTAAAAGCAGAGGCTGATCACTGATGGGTGAACATTTATGGGAATGAAGTTGGTGGTTCCTAGAATTTACCAAATTTATACGTGTGTTATAGAATCCATAGTAAATAGGTTTTAGTGTGGTGGTCTGAGTGTGACCAGTTTTATAATGATTTAATTTCTCTATGGTTCTTGGGAGATATATAAAGGTATTGTTGAATGTGATTAGTTGTGTTGAGCTTCAATTTTATTGATAGGTGTGAAATGATGTTTTTTTCTCTTTGGAATGATTCTATTAGTATATAAATTATTTAATGTTTTCCTACAGTTATGTGGGTTTTGTGGGAATGTGTAGGGAATTTCCTATGAGACATTGGGTGATGTTGATCACTCAAAATTGAGATAACCTGGTTATTCAGGTTAACATGGATGGTGATGGAAAAAACTTTGGTTTGTCGACATGGTTTTTAGGTGGAGAAATATGTTCACTGATGTTGTGGATTAGGTTTTCGGTGGATTTACACTCACTGTTGCTAGCCAAAATCATTGTTTGGGTAACATTCATATAGGATCAGGTCCCAATGAGGTAGTTTTGAACACTACATATGGGTGGAGACCTCAGTAGAAATTTATGTATAGTGGGTGGTTTTGAATTTTAGTAAAAACCATTCTCACTATATAAACCCACAGGTGATGGTGTGAGAGGCCATCGAAACGGGGATGAGGCTCGTTTGTGATATTGAGGCTGATGGTCTCAGAATTATGAATTGAAAGATATCATCTTGCCTTAGGACATTGGACTCTCGATCTAAAAGTGATTTAATAAATTGATGTCCAAGGGATATTAGATTCATTTATTTTCATATAGAAGGGACTTCTTATATACTATATATATTGTCTATGTGGTGATGGTTTGATTGTGATTCCATGTAATATGGATATGGATGAAAAAATGATGATTTTTTGTTTGTCTATTTGTGGATACTTAATTCTATACTAACATTTTCCAAAAAAAGTAAATTCTTCCTTGTGGCCATTTAACATACTTTAAGATGGTTATGGGATATATGTGTTGTTTCTATTTAATTATGTCTTCCATACACTAGTATATCTATGGATGTAAGATAAGAATAGGTTTGGGTGGCCTACATAGTTCGTACTCACACCTAGAATTGGTCCCTTGGTATACATGAAAATATTATAGCCTTGAGTGTAGGAATGTGATCAGGCTTGTAGACTAAACTACAGTGTGCTTCTATGTGGTAGGGTGTGCATGATGGATGGCATGGTTTTTGGATGTTGTACTAGGTAGTTTTTCCATACTAAATTAGATTTTATTTTTTGGATTTTTTGAGTGTATTTATATGATCGACCCATATGTGAACTTATATTATTTGGTTAGAATTCAATTTAATGTATACATTATCGAGTTTATATAACAGGTTTACTTTGCCTTGTTATATTTGTTTTTTATCTATATTTCTTCCATTGTGTCTGGTTTATTGATTCTATAATGCTGTTATAGTTACCATTTTTTATTACCTTTAGAGGGTATAATCTCCCCATTATAAATCTATATACACTCCATACTAATCAAAATCCTTGGGGTATAGGGAAGAATGCCGAAACTCTCATGGCTCTCTAGCCTGAAGAACTAGTTTAGTGGATCCCTGCTTCAGAGTGTTACAAGTGGTATCAAATAGTTTTCTATGTAACATGGAATTATGGCATAGTATACATAAGACTATGTTATTTTTAGAGGTCGGTAAATATAATTCTCTGGGGTTCCTACATCCCCACACATTATGGAGAAACTGTGTTTCTAGGGATAGTAAATTCTTGTTCTTGGTTTATGATTTTACTATTGATTGATTTTCCAACTCAAGGGGAGCACACAGATGTGATGTTACTAGATAAAGAGTTTTATGATCCTTGGGAAGATATAGTAATGGAAGAGAATTCATTCATATTGATAGGAACTTATGATCACAATAAATATGTGGGTTTTTATGATTGTTTCATGGAACATAAAATATTGAGAATAGGTTATAGTGTCTTCAAAAGTATAAATAGTGTTTTCTTTCAGAGTATCTTGGTGGAATTATACTTACCCATCACTGGTATGTGGTTCTTTCTATGATCAGTATGTGATCATATGTGCTTATGGAATATATGGACCTGACCTTAAAATGTGTAGGTAAGAATAAAATAAGGGGTGACCTATTTAAAGAGTACACAATAAGCTCAACATTGTGTTCCAGCATAGTCACTTGGTAGCATTCTACATATTCATCCAAGATTAGTGGCTTATATTATATTTTTTATGTGATTATAATCACTCATATGTAAAGGTAGGTGGCCATGGGGAAAGACGATATGAGATATGGGTTATGTAGGGAAGTGTATGGGTGGTGGTATGAGACTCTTGTTATTGTTTTCCCAATTTTTTATATCTGTTTGGTTATTACTGGTATTGATCTCAGTATTTTTTCATCTACATGATTAAACCGTGAAGGCTTCTGGTGTTGTTTTAGGAGGGTGGATATGTGGTGAAACTAAGGCAACCATAGGATGAGTCCCCTAAGCACAAGGATGACCATGGTCCAGAAGTAGTGGTGCCAAGGAAGACAGAGAATCCTCAATAGATAGCATATTTTGGGTCATGGCTCGATGAGTAGCACAATGTGATCTTTGTATGGTCTATAAAAAGTATTTAATAGTGATATCAAGAAATTGAGTTTTTCATGGAATATAGTATGTGGTATTTTTATCCTCGACACCCTCTATTGATCCATGGTGAGGGTAGACCACAAGTATCAGAGTTATGGGTTGATTCTGGAAAGACGAGTTTTTATTATATTGAGACACCCCCAGGGTGGATGGTGAAGATGAACATGCATATTATTATGGAATTGGTGAAGTTATGGTGGGATATATATTTACATACATGCATCCATTATGGACTGACATGGAATGACATCGAGACTAGGGTTTCAAGAACCTCATATCCAACCCATTGATGGAAGATTGAGGTCACGAGTATATGATCTCATAGTATTGAGATACGTTTTCCATGGAACATGCCATATTTTTTAGAGACCTATCACATTTTTTCACTATATATATAAGGTTATAACATCACGAGCATTAGGAATTTCAATGATGGTTTTTGTCATTCCTTTAAGGGATAAGTGAATATCTTCAGGTTGACCACATTCTCAAAGGTGGTGACCCAGACATTGATAGCCAAGGGGAATATGATGTAACTGGATTATCCAAGATATATTATATTGTTAGTTGAGATAATAAGTATTGAATTAGATAAAATAAATTTAGGCAATGAGAATTCTTAACATGAAATTTTGGTGGCAGATTCGAGATGGCCACCAGGGATTGGATCGTTAACGGTGTGATTCTAGTGTTGGCATCTAAGTCATGTTTGAACTCAGTGCGAGTATCCTAGAAAGGGTTTAAATACATTTTATAATATGTACACCTATAATGTTTCTTCTGGATGACTTCTTATATAAATAGGTTTCAAATACTAGTTCGGACGTAGGGATTTGAGGTAAGACTAGGAGCTGTTGAAAGAGAAGGTAGTTGGGATATGATTCTATGAGAAGGTTGTGGTAGGTAGTGAGATACCTCGAAGTGGGGGAAGTGGTATATAGAAAGAATAACTCTAAAAGTATGGAAGGAATAATGAATTCAATATTTTCTCCAGATTCATGAAATTGCACTGACAGGTTCAGATCTGGTCAGTATACATCAATGGTTAGAGGTATGCCAATAGAGTAGTTGAGTTCTTTTGTTTTTGTCATTATAGAAACTTGTTCTTGAGGTGCATATATATTAAATTAAATTACTAAATATTGTTTAATATATGGTAATTTTGAATTTTGTATCACTATTATGGGGTTCATAGTCAGTCATGAACATTTTTTATCATTATATATATGATGAAGGATCTTTTGGGCATCTGATATAATGCAGGGATTTTGGTCATTGATTGCCATGTTAGACCATATAATAATTAAATGTGATTTAGTTATTATATTTGAATATGATGAGATGTAGGATTGATTTTATATGATAATTGGGACATGTATTTCTGTAGAATGGTTGGTTTGGTACCATCAGGATGTTGAGAAATTGGTCAGGAAATTATCGTGGAGGTAATTACAAGGGTGTGGAGTTACAAAAGAGGAAGTATCCCTAGAGTGAATAAATGAGGTATTATAAGGTGTTATTTATGAGATGGGTATGTTCAGTATCATCTCAATGTGTAGATAAATATATCATGGATGGTCTATGGTAAGGTGGTGAGGTTGTAGAACCTTATGTATTGAGTGAATCAGTAATTTTAGAGGAATTAGTACTTTTAGTTAGGTGGATTGGATAACATTAAATTTGAAATTTGATATGAAATTTGAATAGTTTCAACTATTTACATTGTTGTTTTGAATGTAATTTAGGACTTGATATGTTTCCTAGAATTCCTGATGAGTTTCAAGAGCATCGGTCTTTGAAATACTTATTTTTGGAAAGATAATGAGGAGGTACACAATTAGCGTGTGGTCAATGATAACAATGCACCTCAACTATGTGGACTTGTAAGGTGTGACATGTGGTTTGAGAACCCATGCACCTGGGGACACATGGATATTAGAATAACATTTAGTAAATTTCATAGTTTATTGCATGGGCCATGCATGGATTGATAAACTTTTGTCCTAGATTTGTGATGGGGGTGTCCCTTTAGACTATGGCGCCTCATGGTTGGTGCACGGTTATCCAAACAATGTGGCCAAACCATCTTTCTCATAAAATAATTATTCAATGAAAAAACTACACATCCCTATTTTAAACATTCATCCTTCATTATTCATCCTCCATTAGCATAGAATCTTCTAGATATTAGAGCCTGCTCCTCACTCCCCTAGGATTCTCTGGATATCCTCCATGCAGTATCTATTTTAACCTCTATTCATCGTATTACATTTGTATCAGTACAGATAAGAGTCTTATTACTTATATTAACTTCTTTTACACTTTATTGGATACTATTTCACTGTGAGATCATAAGCCCAATTTACAGGGTACTTTTACAATTCCTTTTCTTCCCTCATTTCGGCTCGAATCAGAGGACTGACATCAATGAATAAACACTTATGCGTAAACTGAAGGTTGTGTCTATATTTCTCAGACTTTATACATGTGTTATGGATTTTTTATTTAATTTTCATGAGTGTGGGGGTTTGGTTTTGACTAATATGTCCTTTATTTCATCTATCTATTATTTCTAGGAGATGTTGAAGGGTATTCTCATGTGTGATATGGTTAATTGAGCATTGTTTGGCATGGCATGAGTGAATGGGATTTTCATTATTAGATAGAAACATGATCTCAGTATGTAATTTATTGATGATGATCCTATGGATATGTGCATTACAAAAAAAATGTAGTGAATATACCATGATACTTTGGGATACTTTGATCCCTAGAAATTGAGGCGATATGGTTCACTAGGTTGAGGCAGATAGTGATGAACAGTATTGTTGTTGGGTGACATGGTCTCCAAGTGGTGAAAGTGGTTCAATGGTGTTTTTATTATGTTTTTTTTAAATTTTGTTCACTATTATTGGTCAAAAGTAATTTTTGGTCCTGTACACAATGGATCAACACCTATTGATGTGGGTTTGACAGATCGTTGTGGGTAGAGGCCTTAACCTACTTTTCATCATATGGGATAGTGATAAAAATTAGTATAGATGAGGTGCTCTCCATTGAAATACATGGGGGGTTTTTTGAGAAACCATTAAATGGGAGATGATAAATCTTGTGATATTGAGACCAACTGGCTGGGAATTTTGGAATGATGAATATCAATATGCCTACTGATGTTGGGCTATCAAGCTGATTGTGATTTAATACATGGAAGTCCATAGGACTTGTGATATGTTTATGTGTGATCCCAAGGGATGTCATATAAGCTAGAAATTTTCTATATGTTCTGATTATTGGTCAGTAATTCCATTTTATATAGAAATGGATAGAAAAATAATGGTTTTTTCCAATAAGAGTACATGAGGACACATAATTCTAGTTTGGTATTGGCCAAAGTCGGTCAACGCTCCCTTATGTATGATGAGAGTAGGTGAAGTGGGTTATGTGATACATGTGTAGTTTGAAATTATATATGCCTTTTCTACACTATTATATATATGTATGAATGATAATCACATGTTTGTGGTGTCCTAGGGTGTTTATAATCACACCATGTATGGTCCCATCATAACATGTGCATACTATATGGACTTGAGTGAAAGAAATGGATTAGGGTTGTATGCTAGACCATAGTGATTTGGGATGGTCCAAGGTCCACACGATGGAGGGAATGATTATTGGAAACTTGACAAGGTGGTTCCCCTATACTAAACTGGAGTTTTTTGGGGATTTTCCATATGTATTTAAATGATCGACCAATATGTGATCTTGTATGCCTTTATATGATTATAATAACATGTATATATCATATGGTTTATATAGAAGGTTTACATTGGGATGTACTATCACTGTTTATCTGTATTGCTTATTTTGTGTCTGGCTGGGTGCATCTGTAGTAGTTTTATAATTACAATTATCATTATTATCTCTAGAGGGTATAGTCTCCCCTCTATCACCCAATAGACCCTCGTAGCTTGTCAAAAGCCATTGTAATATGTAGAGGCATGCCTAAGAACTTGTGGCTCTTCAGCCTATTGCACTAGTTCAAAGGCTCCCAAGTTGGGGCGCTACATGAAGAATGTGGAGATATTTACCGATTTATTTTAAATTTAATAATTATCATCTAATGATTCCTATATATTGAGAACATGTATTATTGGAATTGAATAAAACTATCATAGAAATCTATATTCATATTATTTCTCAAAACTAGAAATGAATAATGTTTTCAAAATGACTTTAAAGTAAAATCACAATTATTATCTTTTATATAAACATCAACAATTATGAAACTATGCTAAAAGTACTTGGATTTAGGATACTTGAATATGAAATTATTTCCATTGTCAAAATAAAAATTAATTCAAAATTAAATAAGATCTTTACTTTTAAGGAAAATCTAGGAACAAATTAGAGTTTTAAGGAAACATTATTGGGATAGAAATTCAAATTCCTCATACTTTTTTAATAAAGATAAAATAATTAAAGAAAAATATCAACTCCAACTCAATTTAAGAAAATGCTAAAAATACTGAGGATAATAACGCTGATGCTTAAGTTAATTATTTTAAAAAATATATAATTTATGTGATAAAAATTAATAAGTTAAAGTTATTCACAAGTGCGTTAAAACATATCAAAATAGTTCCTTAACAATTGTACCATTTAAAGGAGAGGTTAAATCAATATTTTTATACTAAATATTAATAGTATCATAGGACCATATGGATTTATAAAAATATGATTTATATTATTATGTTATTTTATCAATGTTGATGTATTCAATATAGTTGATGAGTTTTTTCTCAATATTGAACATCTCAATGGAATAATCTCCCAATAAGTTTACCTTATTCTTAAAAAGGATCATTCTATTGATGTTAAGGAATTTAGATATATTTTAATTTAAAAAACACAAAATATCATTAATAAAATATTTTCAATAGATTTGGTAGAATTGTATCCTATATAATATTATGTGATTAATATGACTTCATTCTAGGAATATATATACACGGATGTTTCTATACAATTTAAAAAAATCACTTCCATTTAGATAAAGATAAAAGATGATATTTTTATTTAAATATTGATGCTTCTAAATCCATCAGTAGTATAAGATGGTATTTTATTTACATGTTTTTAAATATATATGAATTTTAAAGTGATTTTATAAATTTTTAGGATGTAATTAATTAAAATAAAAAATTATGTATTTTATGTATTTGAACTCATGGAGTTTTTTCCAACTACCCTATAAGAGTGAAGCAAGTTGATCCAGTATCAAAAATATTTTTGGAATAACCATATATTATCTCTATATTTGTATTCTATAAGATTCCCATGTTAGTCATTTTAAACCTATATGGATAGAAAATAACTATAATATACCCACAAAACATTTTATACTAATGATTTTTTACTCTTTTGGGAATAGAAATATATTCCCATCAAATCAATATTTCTTTTCTGAGAATTATGATATTATTTCATGATAGTTAATCTATTAGAATAAATTATTTATACTTTTAAATTAATGTTTCAAAATTTCATAAAAAAGTCACATATTGTATTATCTGACAATAAAAATGGAAATATCATACATTCAGTATCTTAGGGTTCTTATTTTTTTAAGAGTAAAATTTATTTACAATAATGGAATAAACTCTAAAATCTAAATGCAACTGGAAATTTTTAATGGTGTAAACTTTTCTTAATATTAAATAATAAAACATATTAATCTAGTCATGACATAAATTTTTTATTCAGTTACATTATATAAATTACCTAATGGACTATTAGGAAATCTGAAATTTTATATCTAAAACATCATATCAATTAGAAGTATTTATGAAAATAATTTGATGAATATGTATTGAAGAAATTGTGTGTGACCCATTAAAATGAGGGGATTTGTTATTAAAAATATTTAGATGATTAATTATCAAATTAAATTAAAAGTCACATGATGTTTAATCTTTATTGAAAAATAATTCACTTCCATTTCTAAAAAGTAGGATCATCCTAATTCTTCACATGGTTATTATTTTTTACTCAAATTCATTATTTCTATTATTGAATCATCATATACTAAAATCTAATTTAACTAAAAATCAATTCAATGAAGATAATTAAAATTAAATGTTAAGTTAAATTACTAGTTTAGATCTTCTTTTGAAGAGTGATGTGCCAAAACTGTATATAAAAATATGTAAATACATGATTCTCTGAGTAAAATGTGATTTATTTTAACTTATAATCTGAATAAGGTACTAAATAAAAAGTATAATTTTAGAATTATTAACAAAGATGTATTGATTTGCTTTCCATATCAACATTGAATATTTAACTCTGATCATATTATAGGTTTTATTATGAGTAGTTGTGAAACAACAAAGGGGGGTTTATGGATTCGGAAGAGTCTCAATTTCACTAAGAAGGTTGTTTATATAATCGAAAATGTGGCTTAACTACATTACCATGGATGATGGACATAGGAATATAGGATTATAAGATTATACTATTTAATTATAATTCTATGTTATAATTGGTGATGTAAATAACGTAATAATTATATTATAATTTTCAATAAAAGTATGGGATTATTTTGGCTCTATTTTTCACCATAAACTACTTGTTAACTACTAATTGGATTAATTTATGATATATGTTCTTATTGTTAATAGCACTGACCAAATTTCTACTTTTTTAATTTAAATATATAGGGGTATTAAATATATATATATATATATATAATAAAATAAACTATTTATTATTTAAAAAAGATAAAAAGCATAAAATATAAACATATAGATGTATATAAAGACCTAAATCTAGCAGTGAAGGTATAAATAGTTTAAATGATAAATTTATAAGTGATAATATTATTATTCATAAACATAGTAATACAAAATCAATTTCTTCCGATGTATTAATTGTTTTATATGTGGATTAAAATCATCATTTAGGGTTCTACAATAACTACTCTAATGTCTGTTGGATGTAAATGTATCTTCCCAACATATCGAGTATTTTTAAGGGAATTTTTTTAAGTATTTGGTAAACTATATTTCATAATATATGGAATTATTGGATGAAATTTATAAAAAAAATTATGTTGAGGGATATGGATGAAAAATTGTATGGGTTTTAAATTAATTCAATTATGTTTGTAAACCTTCTCGATGAAAGATCTTGTTATGTCCCATTCTCAGTTATCCAAAAAAATCCCAACTAGAGAGCCATATTTCTACAAGCTTTCCTCCGCATATACTAGAGGACACTTACTAGTTGGGAGGTTCTATCAATAATATAGTGAGACTATAGTCTCTATTATTTAAACATAATTAAAATTATAAAAAAACAACCCATTATCATAATATAACTATATAATATTAATATTATAAATATACTATAACCTTACTAGAAGATCATATGTTATATAAAAAATCTGATCCAATTTTGATGTTAAATAAATGAAAAATAGATTAGGATTTCCTAATGGGTGAGATGTATAAGAAATAAGATTAATATATATATATATGTATATAATCAACAAAATATCAGTTCAAAGCTCTAGTGATGTGAACCAGGTTGGGTTGCTATCTGACCTCACACCCGAACTATCCCGTGATAATGCCCGAGATGAGTTCCCAATCCTCCCAGGTTGGAAACTAGTTATGGGCATTAAATACACTATATTGGGAATGATTTATCCCAACAAATAACTTATAAAAATAACAAAAAATTACATAAAAAGATCAAAACCCGCTGATCAATAAAAATACATAATCCTTCCAAAATAAAATGATAATGAAAAAAATAAAAACAAAAAAAACAAAAATTGAAACCGTAAAAGAACCAACATGGCCTCCATGTGAAATATTGATCACCACCATCCATAAGAACTAGTCCACTCCACAATAAAACCTGGTCATACCATGAAAATAAATAGCTTAGTTCTACCAATGCCGAGTGGCAGAAGTATGGTGTGAGCATAAAACAACTCCAGCAGATGATAACCAAATAATAAATTCATGTAATTTCCAGAAATAGTTCAAGAAATCTAGTTTAAAATATATTTAATCAAAGTAGTTTTTTAATTATTTTAAGATCCAATCAGATTTTCTTGTTAAACCCCAATTTCAAAAACAAATGACAAATACAAAAATGCAATGAAGGTAAAACATGAAATAAAATAAAGGGAATTATGATCTCACATGTGCAATAGGGAATAGAAAATTAGTCCAAAATAAAAAGGAAATTGTACAAGCATAACTAGACATTCACGAAGTAAAAAAAATAACCAAAATAATAAAAATTAATGAAATAAGACACAAATAGTTAATATGGTAATATCCTAAACATCTCAAGAATAAATCTATAGATGTACTTGGTTTAGACACACTTACTATTGTATGTTGAAACTCTATATTTGATAGACAACTAGTTTCTCTTAACTAGTCTCATGAGTGGAATAACCCAACATCTGTATCCCCAATGATGGGGGTACCAATTCGACTAATGGATATTTGTAAAAAACTATCACTTTAACCTATAATTTACACTCAAAAAACCCATGATAATCGTATAAGGGTGAAAATTATAGTTCATAACATGCTTGGAATTAACCATAACCACAAATTCCTCTATTCATGTCTTGCCCAAATCACCAAACCAACTACGCTAAGGCCCTCTCATTAGAAGGATGACCATAGGGGTGCCCACCTAATATCAATCCATTCCAAAGGACGAACCGGCCTACATTTCACATGATTTTTAAAAAAACGTTCCAAAACATCATAAAGTACCAAATTCATCTTTACACTAAAAATTTTAATTCCATTTTCAAAACCATTTTCAATCTTAAGGTCAAAACACCATTTTTTCAACAGGCTCCAAATAGCCCTTTTGATACATCGTGTTACTAATCATGTCTCAATATACCAGATGGGACAAGTATTGAATAAAACATTTAAAAACCAATTATTAATGGATTTAAGAACAATGAGGCCATTTAGGAAACATTAGAGTTTGAGAATAACCATTGAATAGAATAATGATAAGGAAGAAAAGAGGGGTGAGGGAATGATATTTTAAAATCTTGGGTTCAAGGTGAACATAAATATGTAGAGAGATTAATATTCATGTGTAATCCATATGTCCACTCTAACACATATGGTTATTCCCACATCCAATGTAACACTTAATAAAACCCAATAAGGCTTCAATCGCATAAATTTAAAAATCACAAAGAGGATCACATGTAATTACAAGAGTGCACACATAAGTTCCAAACCATAAAGGTCATGGAAACCCACACACAGAACTCAATTCACAGACCTTCCAAGATTTCAAGACATAACATGTTCTAGAAATAACCCAAAGCACCCAATTTCACTTTTAAAAACGAATCGTACTTTCATCAAACACTTCCTATACATATATATATAGGCATAACCAAGGAAATACTCTTAAATTCCATTTTCATATAAATTAAAAAATGAACAAACCACAAAAATTCACAAAGAAACATCACAAGAAAGAAAAACACAGTTATAAATTAATTAGAAACATTAAATAATCAAATGTAATGTTTCAAAATGTAAATGGATGGTGACACCTACCTTAACAAAGTATGAACGTAGTGAAACCCTTAAAAGAGGAATAACAGGTGACAAGGAGAAAACCAGACATCCTATAGTCAAATTAATTGACCAAAAATATCCAACCCCCACTCTAAGGCTTGACGAAGAGAAAACTATGCTTAAAGAAACCCAGAAACCGAGAGAGAAGGAGAATAAGATGAGAAAATTGATCGAGAAATCCAATGAAAATAACATTAAATTCTTAGAGGAGAAAAAATGGAGGAGAAGGAACCAAGGGGCGATGTTAGAGTCCCCCATCATGTGTATAGGTTGAGATAGATAGGTGGAGGATGATTGGGGTTAAAAGGAGGGATGGAAAAAGTGGAATTTCAATTTTTAATAAACATGGGAAACCTGCATTTTTTCCACATGGTTTTCCAAATCATGCACTAATCATGAACAAATTTTTAGAAGACTAGGACACCCACATGGGATAGCTGCATGGTCTGGGAATCTATGTTCCAGCCTTGAAAGTCATCTCTATAAAAATTTTAGTTTCTCTTCCACACATACCACATAGTTTCTCAAAATTATGTGCATGCCATGTGGCTTCTCCCAGACACCACCCAAGAGTTTCATGGTTAATCATTTATCTCCCACTTTTAAAGAAAAAACTATGAAACTAAAACCATGCAAGAATAAATTAAAATATAAATTCCATAATCCTTAACCAATCACATGGTTGACCCCCAAACATTGCACAAAAACCATGAATAGGGAAAAAACGCACCCCAGATATCCAAATATAAAAAAGTATCTCCAAAAAACTAACCCAAACATCAACCAAAAGATCACACATCAAGAAAAATATAAAATAAAAGAAAACTTGGGGCTAGGGTGTGACAATTATCCCCATTGGAAAAAAATTCTACACCCCCCCCCCCAGAAATTCACCCAGGTGAGTCAAAACCAAGGTGTAGATCCAAAACTAAACAAATCCAAACAAAACCCTCACCCACGGTATGGCCTCTCAACTCCACAAGTCACACGAAACCAAAACATGAGGAAATCACAAGAGGAAAAGCATAGAGGAATGAGAGATATAAGCCTACCCACCACAAATGACTACTTTCATGAACCAAACAACACAAAAAAAAACATTGTAAATCTCGCACCAACAAAACCCCCAATGCAAGGGGGGCCAAAGGGGTCAGACCAAAAATTGAACATAAACATGATATATCATTTTTTATAACACTAGAATCCCCAAAAAAAATCCCAAAAAAAACTAGAATCGATCAAAATGAAAAATAAACCACTAATAGTTCATTATTATATAATACACAACCATGGAACTACAAAAAGAAAAAAACAACCAATATTTTACAACAAAAATGAAATTACAAATTGGAGAAATATATAACAGGAAATTTTAATCTATTATCACTCTATCCCAGGATAAAAAAACTAGGATGACAACCCCCACTAAACACACCATTTCCAAAATGTAAGAAGATATTAAAATAGGTAACTATAGATATATCCCTATATCCTTAAATCATCTATTACCCCATAGTAAAGAGCTAAAAACCTCCATCAAACACTTGTTCTTTTTGAGAATTTCTTTTAGATCTTCTCTAAATGACCCAAACAACATAATAGTTATAAATCCATTGAAGGACAATGAAATGATGGATTTAAATTCCATATAAAACCACACTAGAAAAACATTGGATAATAATTTGATGAATTAGAATAATGAACTAATAATTAATAATCCTCATGAACTAGTTACTCTAGAATACTCCCCCCCTAAATGATGGGGAACCTACACAAGTTCCTACTTTTGAAGGAAACAATATAAGAAATAACTCAGTATGAATTTTATCATTCACAAATTTCTTGAAATAATATTACCCATGTTATAGGACTCTATACTTAATTTTTAAATGAATAGAAAATATTTCAACTGATCTGTTTATTCTTTCTCCGGATAAAAAGAAAATAGCTCCTACAAATAGTCAACAATGTTCTTTACTGTCTGTTAGCCTTGTTAAATACCCTATATCTCTACTAATTTCTTCTTCTTAACCTCCTCAGGAATAAACCATTAGATAAAAGTTGTATTAAATAATTTCCTAGACATTCCTTCTTAAAATGGTGGAAGGATAATCAACGTCCACTGATATAAACTGAGACCCTCAAATAGTCCTAGAGTATCACACACCTTTATAGATTTAGAAGATTCCAAATATTAAAAGACACAATACACTTCCTCAATCCACTCTATATATTCTGATGAACTTTGATCACCAAAAAAATACTAGAAACATTAAGGGAGAACATGACTAGGCCACCCCACTGGGAGTCTGAGCATGACCAATAACAGGAGGAGACTCACGGTAAAACCATGAGATAATTCTGGGAGGCATTACCTAAGAAACATTAATACAAAAAAAACCAAATCAAAATCAAATTGGAATTAAAACCAAAAAAATATTCCACATATAAAATCAACTAATAAACTAGACATCACAAAAAAGAACAATCCTCTTTCAAAATTAACCTCCTATGATCCCATTTGAAAACCATTTCATTACAAGGCCTCTTTACAAAACTCCAAAACACATTTTTAAATCCAAATCAAACACAAAATAACACATTTAAAACAAACCCAAACCAAAAACCATATTCATTGTGACAACACCCATTTTACCAAAAATCATTTTCCATTTCAAAACCCACTCACACTCACCGAAATCAAGCCAAATCACAACTCACACAAAAACTCTAGAAATGTTGTACTAGTGGCCATGGCTAAGTAGTAAAAATGATTTAGAATACCAATCCCTAACGAAGCACCAATAACTATAATTATAATGAAACATGATCCTAGGCTCTATATGGTTCAATTATCCATGAAATCTCACCATTTAGCACCGGTTTAATCCCATTACCATTCCCCAAAACACACAAAACAAATGATTCCCAATAGTAGATTCCCTAGAAACGCCAATGAACCACATCCAAGACTACCCCTTGAAACTTGAGAACCAAAATAAGTTAGATTTCATGACTCTCTTCCTACACCTCCCTCTAGAGTTCTTATAGTTCTATCTATGAACTACCTATCACCGAAAAATAAGAAAGGGATCTTTTAATATTATTTTCTTTGGAACCAGGCTAAGCTTCCATCTGACCAAACACCCTCCCCAAACTGAGTGGTATTCTTGATCTTACTGGGCTCGCAACTAGTTTTGAGCATCAAAGAAAATCTATTGGGATTTATTTATCCTAATAAATAATATATAAGAGTAAAAAATAAAGAAAACCAAAAAAGATCAAAATCCACTGATAAGAAAACGCATAGTCATATCCAAATTCAACTATGGTAAAACAAAAAAGAAAACTAAAAAAACTAAAACTGAAACAAGACACAAATAAACATGATCTCCATGTGACATCTTGGTCACCTCCATCCATAAGAATCATCTCACTCCATGAGAAGATCTATTCAGAACTTGAACCTAGAAAAATATCGGTCTACTGACACTAATAGGAACAAGTAGGGTGTTAGCATAAAATAACTCATCATGTAACAGACATAGAATCTATAATTTTATTCTCTTGAAATATTAAAATAATGCAATTTTGAAATACATTTAATTAAGATAAGTTTTCCTTCATTTAAATATCATATCACGTTTTTCTTTTTAAAGCCAGGTTTGAAAATATAATTATTAATTCAAAAACTAAATCCAAGTAAAACACAAATTAAAATAAATGTAAGTATTATATAACCTATTAAATAGGGTATATAAAATAAGGAAAGAAGAAAATAAAAAATTATAATTACAAGAAGGTAGTCACTGAGAAAACAAGTATCAAAAAGTTTCCAATGTAAATAAAGAACGCATAGATATTAATCGAGGGTATATCCTAAACAAAACTAGAATAAATTCATGTATAAAATCGGGTTGGACTCATCTTTTAGAGTATGGTGAATCTCCATAGTTAATAACCAAGTGAATTCTATAAACAAACCTCACTAGTGGAAAAGACCACCTGGCATATCCCTTATTCGACGGGGTAAAAATCTATCAAATTGGGATTAGTAATCAACCATCACTCACTCCTCTAGATGATTCCTTGGATGCACATCGTAATAATATAATGGGTAAAGTGTAAAAGGGATTTCACTACATAAATTTATTTAGCCACGACACATATATTACCTTGTGCATGATTGTCCCAATCATCGACATCAACTATGTGAAGGCCCTCTCATTGGTAGGATGAACAGAGGGGTTCCTACCACATATCAATCCATTCCAATGTTCTAATTGGGCCTACATATCAAAATATTTTTCAAACCACTTTGAATAAATAATCACAATGTTACAATCAGGACTTTAATAATAAAAATTTAATTCCATGACCAATACTATTTCCAAACCCAAGGTGAAAACATCATTTATGTTCAAGAGGTTCCAAATGGGAATTTTGATTCATAGAGTTACCAGCCATTTTTCAAAGTACCAAATGAGGCAAATTTTTTGTAGCACATTTAGAAACCAAATTTTAATGCATTTTAGAACCAAGGAGACATTTAGGAAAAATTAGTATTTTATAAGAACAATAGTAAGTAATAGGGCTAAGGAATAAAATACGGAAGAGGGAAAGGGGTTTTGAAATTCAGGGTTCAATTCGAACATCATTATAGAGAGCCAATATCATTTGTTTTTACATCCATATGTGCAAATCATACCCATATGGATATTACCACATCTGATGGAACAAATAGTTAAAACCATAAGATTACCAAAGGATTAAATTTAAGAATCATAAAGAGCATCAAAACTAATTACAAGAGTCCACAGATAAGTTCCAAACAAAAAGTCACTAAAACCCATATACAAGACTAAATTCATAAACAAACCACGTTTCCATGACATAACCAAGTACAAACCAAACCCAAATCACTCTATTAAATATTTAAAAACGAATTTTCCTTTCATAAAACACTTTTTATATATATAGATATAGGAATAATTGAGTAAATTCTTTGAAACCCCATTTTCACCAAATTTTCAACATGAACACACCACAAAAATATACACAAACACATAATAAGAATAGAAAAACATTTATAAATTAATTCGAAACACTCAATCATCAAAGGGAATTTTTCATAATGGAAATGGATGGATACACCTACCTCAATAAAGTGTGAATGCAACAAAACCCTCATAAGAAGAAGAACAGAGCTAGAGAAAAAATTTTGACACCCTATCATCAATGAAGTCGACCAAAATTATATAATCCTCACTATAGGTTTTGCCTAAGAGGAAACCAATCCAATAAGAACCAAATAATTGAGAGTGAATTGGAACCAAATGAAAAAATTGAACAATAAATCCAAAGGAACTCACCTTAGAATGTTGGAGGAGCAACCAGGGAGGAAAAAGGACAAAGGGGGAGGATCTTAGGATACTCCCTTCATATTCATAGGTCAAAAAATAAGGCAAGATGCTCATTATGGTTAAAAGGATGGAGAGTAAAAAGATAAATTATTATTTTATATTTAGAATAGCCATATTGAATAGTTTGGCTGAATCATTTTGAAAATAATGTGCCAACAATGCGCACCCTAATGGAATATGGCCACACCTACATGGGCGGGCTACACAGTTTGGAAAATCATTCATAAACCATTAAAATATCATCTATAAAAATGGAATATGCTCATAAACACTTTCCACATGTTTTCTCCTAAATGTGTTCAAGTCATGCTTCTTGTCCCAAACACTACACAAGAGTTTCACAATTACCCCTTTGGCTCACTCAGTTTGGGGAAAACCATTATAATCAAGCCATATAAAAAGAAATTAAACTAAAAACTCCATCATCCTTAACCAACCACATGATTTACCCCCAAAATATTCACACAAGCCATGCATATGTCCACACCAAACGTGGAATCTACAAATCTCAAAAATTCACTCTAGATACATAAGCCAAACCTCAACCAAAATATCCCACAATAAGAATGTAATAAAATAAAATGGGGTTGGGCTTTGACGTATACCCAGTCCTATCTCTAATTATATCCATGAATCAAATGTTAACATTAATTCTACATGCACATTAAGGTTCATGTATAGTGTGTAAGGCATATATAATCAGTAGACCACCAACAACGGTTTCCATATCTGTGCGCATGAATAATGTGATATAGAATAATATAATTTAAACATAACAATCATCATTTCACCAAGTGATAATAATAAACCTATATGAGATATCATTCCCACTTCAGCAAGTCATGGAATAAAAATTATCCATATAGTTTAATTACAGTGAGAAGATGAACATGTTATTGTAACATTGATATTTTATGATTTTTTCATTTAATTTAATTTCTTTAATAGCTTCTATTGCATGCAAGACTGTGTCTAAAATGAAATGTGAAATCATATTAATATGGCCTTCATAATCTAGCCTATAAATTGGTTCTAATGAAAACTATTAACCAAAATTATGAAACATATAATAGTTCTAATCAATACTAATTTATTAATTTATCCTTTTTAATGAAATCACTAAATTTTTCATAGTCATTTTATTTTTAAAAAATATGTTTTCTTTACAAATGTGTTTTCTTAATTGTTTGGGTAAATATTAAAATTTATATCAAAAAAATTAAAAAAATATTAAATAAAAATATATTTATTCTTTGAATTCATCATTTCAAAATTTATACGGGGATATTTTTTTTAGAATTTTGGAAAAATAAATATTTTTAAGTGAATAGAGAAAAATAAGTACATTTATAAAACAATAATTTTCGTTATATTAAAAAGTCTGTTTGTGAGTTTATTTTGATATAAAATTAAGAAAATTGTGTCCTATTTATATGTTATACAATTAGTTAAATTTTAATTATCCATATACCATATTTTTCTATGAGTACATTTTTTTCTAAAAACACCTTTTTTAAGAAATCAGTTTTTGTTGTGTTTTATAGATTTGTTTTTAAATTAAATTCTTCTACTTCATCGATTAGAATATTTAAATATAGATTATATATTTGGAATCATTGGATAAATTTTTTTTAAATATCCCTTTTTATTTTTTTCAATGTTATTATTAACTATTGTAATTTTATTTCAAGATTAAGGGTTAATTAGGTAATATATGTTAAAAGTAAAATAATAAGTAAATTAAATGACACAAAAAATTTCTTAACTTTTATTTCATGAGTTAATTTCATTCATACACATCCAATTTTTCTTAATATGTCCTTTTTTTCCTATCTATATGAGATTAATAGATTTATAGTATTTTATTTCAAATAAAAGTCATAAATGTCACACTCTAGTTTTTAATAACTAAATTATTTTGAATATGGGGATAAGAAAATATATGTTTGATTATAAATTGTAATTTTAAATATTAAACCTATAACTCCCTGACCCCAGAAGCCCAGAGTCGGTGCATTATTACATTTCATTGGCATTATCACAAAATATCAGGTCTCTAAAGACCGATTAGTTTAGTAGCCTTGGAAATACTAGATACATTAATAAGGTTTACATTACATTATAAAATGGAAAAGTACAAAAACATTGTTTCCATAGAAAATGCTAAGATCCCATATACTATCAATATAAGTCATTCATAATATAATTCTTTTCATCCTGGGAAAAATAAAACATAGAAAGGGGTGAGATCAGATGTTAACTAAGGATAACAATATAGCGAAAACTTTCATAAATAAGAACAAACATATAAGGCAATGTATAAGACTAAAACAATAGCCTTTTAAACTTAAACTTCAGCATAATATGGAAAAGATAAAATAATATAATTCCATTTACTTATTCACATGGATATTCTACTAGTCAAAGAATCACATGCAATATCAACAACCACTTTCATAATGATGGAATGCATAATGCAAGACTTTCATAACCACATAGTCAAGGCCTTCTGCCAAGACTACAAATTTGATTTTTTTCAATTCCTTGTCCCAAGACACTATTTGGTCTCATGAGACCTACCGAATGCATCGAGGAGCTATATAGGGCTCCACCCCTCACTTACTAAGTCCAATGCATTCCTCATATAAAAAGGTTTAACATAACATAAACATTAGTATTAAAACATGCATACGAAATGTCAATAATTTATCCATAAACCATGAATGTTATGAAATAACACATCCACAATAAATCATATTACAAAAACTTAAATATTATATGGATGTTTTTTATCATAATAAATCAACTTCAAACAAACTAATAATCCATCAAAATATGTTGACATAGATGAAATCAAAACCTTTTTAGATAAATATCTCTATCTATTCTGAAATCATTTTAATGCGATGTAATTATAAAAGAAAACATTTATATTTGAAAATATTCTTATAAGATTGTAAGGGAAGCTTTGAATATGTTATAACGGCAAAAAATATCCGCACATGCCATAGAAGTTAAAAAAACATTCTTACATTAATTTTGTCAAAAAGGTCATAATGTATCTTGTTTGTAAAATGACGGAAAGATTCCTTTAAAAATATCATATGAAAGAAAAAAAAGGTATTAATGACTTTAACCTATAGTATATAAAATAGTATAAATGTTTTGAAATAAATTTTTATGAATCATGGATGTGGATGATAATGAGACCCCAGTAGATAATTACGTATAAATAACCTCAAATAATGAAGAGATTGTAAAACTAACCTTTACCTTTTAATTTTCCTTGGTAGAGGGTAGGTTAACCTCCTTTATAATTCTAGAATAATTGTTATTAAATTATAAAAGAATCATATACATTAATATGATATCATATATGATCTTTTAATATAGCTTTGTTAATAATATTTTAGTATTAGCATCATTTCATTTGATAACTGATTCTTTTTCCTTTATATGCTTTGTTATATAAGTAATGTTTGTTATGGATATGATGTATCATATTCATATTAATAATGATATTAAGTCTTTAAACATTATTTTTAATCATCAAATGAAAATTTGTCTTGAATGGATACGATGGGGAATGAATCTCCTCACGTTCGT
The DNA here is from genome assembly GCA_963277665.1 of Viscum album. Lineage (NCBI taxonomy): Eukaryota > Viridiplantae > Streptophyta > Magnoliopsida > Santalales > Viscaceae > Viscum > Viscum album. Next base: position 1,113,808 of record CAUJRU010000099.1, on the reverse strand, counting down.
GGAGACAGTAATCTGTACGTACGCATGAGTGACAATATCATTCTTTTGATATTAAAATAATAGATAATTGGATGTTATATCATATATAAATAATAATTATCATGTTATATTTATTATTTACATCAATTATACATCATTATTATACCCATCCAAATAATAATGTATTGAATAAAAATTACACCATGACATAGAGACGGTAAGTCATACGTACGCACGTATGGTGACATGTCATTCAAAGGATTGATAGAATAATGAATATGGTTGTACCATATTTATAATAACATCACAGTATATAGAAGATACATGATTTATTATTTTATAATGGTATCATCAAATAAAGAGGAAGTGGAAGAATAAAGTAACTTGAAAGAGGTGATGAAAAATTTACCTCTTCTTCGGGTTCTTCCTTTTGATTTGATCAAAAGGGCTCCTTAGGTTGGATTTCTGACTAAAGAAGGCCTCTAAGATAAAGGTAGGATAGTTTATATGGTATTTGGGTATGGTTTGACTGATCCAAAAGGCTTTGAAGGTGTTAATTATAGAGAAGGGGAGTTCCCTTCTATAAGAGGGGTGAGGGGAACCTTAGGAAAAGCTAGAAATATTATTTTCTAATAAAATCATTTTCGTTTTATAATGGATAAAAATTAATTATTTAAAATCTATTATGTGTATGGGTAGAAACAAAATCAAATAATTGGTTTTAGATAGGTTTGGGTCACTATATTAACCTTATTCTTAAGATTTAACTCTTAGTTAAGTAGTTTGACATTTACCATGTCTCTTTGTATTTTTATATTATATGTATAATAAACATACTATATACTTCCAAGATAACCCCAAGTAGTTCATTAATGATATAAATATAATTATATAAGTTTTTTGGCCAATAATTAGATTTTTAGGAATAGAATATCAATTAATAATATAATATTTGTTTAAAAAACACTTTTCTGTCAATTTTGACAGTATTTGGTATTCTGTTTTTACTAAAATCATAATAATGTTTTTTCTTAGAAAATAATTTATCTAACCAACCCTAACATGTCATATTAACAAATAAAATTAGTTCAATTCATAAAATGTATCAAATTACATTTATTTGGATTTTTATAATATCAATTATTTTAATATTTCATTAATACAGTAATTACTGCATCATCATTGTGTCATAAATAAATTTAATTATATAATGTCTAAAAATTATAAAGAAAATACCATTATATAGGAAATATTTTTATATTTCTAATGAATATTTATAGTCCAATTTATCTTATGTGTAACCCTATATTAAAAATGGGTTAGTTATTAAACATTGAATTTAACACTTTTAACTCTTCATTGAATTAAATAATAATAAATTTCCTAATCTAATCCAGATAGACCTAAAGGATCATATTTTATTCCTAAGGTTGTTTTTTATTGAATTACACTGATCTAATAGAATCAGTACATGTGTCAGGGTTATAATAATATCATTTTTACCCTCAATTACCCTATTTATTTTTAACCGTTGTAAATAAAAGTTAAAAGTTACTATTCATCAAAAATTGGATTCATATTATTGAACCACATTTTACATACTGATATCAACCATGTCTCTTGGATTTTTTAAATTCAACTCACAGAAGTGGGGAAATTATGTTTTATGTAAATTTACAAATGCTCCTAGGAGGTGGGAAAAAGACGGTAAAAAGTTCAACAAAATTTTTATATATCTAAAATTATTATAAACTGACTCCAATGAATTATATTAAACTTATATAGGTATTATGTATCTCTTTTGACCTCAAATAAATTCAAATAAAATAAATAATTATTTAAATAAAATGTCAGTTTTAAACAATAACTCAGTGTTTTTCACTACACATCAAAAATTGAATGTTTTCAGAAAAAAAACTCACCCTAACCTAATTTCAATATTTTGAATCCAAAAAATTAAGTCCATTTTGAAAGATAAAATTTACTAAATTTTAAAAAATTGGTAATACAATTCATAGTGGCTAGTTTGATTGGTGGTTGTGTGTTAGAACTTGATGTTGCGAACAACAGACACTATTGTATTATTCAATGAGAAGTGTACCATGGAAGCTTGGGGTGTTACATTCTCCTCTCCAAGTAATTTCATCCTCAAAATTTCTAGAATATTGCTACATAAAAAGACTCAGGTGTTTCTTCATCATAAGTTCCTTGGGTTCCCACGTTTCCTATTCCATATTATGGTTTGTCCATATAACTTTTACCACACGAGTCGTCCTGTTTCTCAGCACTTCTCTCTTATATCAAGAACCTTGACAGGATCTTTGTAATAATATAGATCGGGTTCTAGTTCTAATTCCTCATAGGTGAGTACATGAGATGGGTCTGGACTATATTTTCTCAATAGTGATACGTGGAATACATCATGAAATATGAAGAGACTTGGTGGCATTGCCAAATGGTAAGCTACAACCCCAATTCATTCTAGAATTTCAAAATGTCTGATGTACCTGGGACTCAATTTACACTTCTTACTGAAATGTATAACACCTTTCCATGGACATATCTTCATGAAAACATGATCTCCTACATAAAATTCCAAATCCTTCCTTCGGTAATCGGCATAGCTCTTCAACCTACTTTGAGATGATTTTATGTGGTTTTAGATTACCTTCACCTTTTCCATCGTTTCCTCCACTAGTTCTGGGCCTATGAGTTTTCTTTCAACAACATCATCCCAACAGGTTGGTGTGTGACATCTCTTTCCGTATAGCGCTACATATGGTGTCATCTGAATACTTGAATGGAAGCTATTATTATAGGAAAATTATACCAGTGTTAAATATTGATCCCATATACCTTGAAAGTCAAGTGATCATGATCTCAACATGTCTTCTATGTTTTGAATAGTCTGTTCTATTTGTCCATCAATTTTGGGGTGGTAGGCAGTGCTCAAACGAAGTTCAGTATCCAGGGATTTCTAAAGACTTTTCTATAATCTTGATGTAAAACGAGGATCACGATTAGAAAAAATCGATATGGGTACTCCATGAAGTCTCAAAACATCATTAATATATAGTCTTGCTAAATTTTTAAGTGGTAAATCTTCTCTTATAGCAATAAAATGTGTTGACTTGGTAAGATGATCAATAATGACCCATATTGCATCATTCCTTCTAGGAGTCTTTGGTAGTCCTATGACAATGTCCATCGTAATATTATCCCATTTCCACTCAGGTGTGGGAAAAGGTTGGAATACTCTTCTAGGTTGTTGCCTTCTAGATTTCACTTGTTGACAAACCATACATATTGACACAAAATCAGAAATCTCCCTATTCATATTGCCGCACAAAAAATATTCCTTCAAATCTCTATAAATCATAGTTCTACCAGGTTGTATAGCAAAATTGGAACTATGAGCATCATCCGTTTATTCCCTTTTTAGATTAGGTATATCGAGAACACAAAGCCTCTTTCAAAATTTAAAAATTCCATATTCATACACAAACTCACTCAATCTCTTATCATTCATAGCTTTAATCTCTTTTTGAAACTCTTCATCATCGCTTTGAGAATTCATTATCCTTTCTAGTAAAGATTATTTGGAAACCATTTGGAAAATTATTGATGTTTCACCTTCCATGGTGATTCCCATGTCCATATTTACAAGAATAAATGTATATAGGATCCTTTTCAACTCTCATCTAGTTCAAAAGTCCATGATCTTTCTACTCAAAGCATCTGCCACCTTATTTTCCTTCCTCGGGTGCTATTGTATAGTGCAATCATAATTATTGAGTAGTTAAATCCATCACCTTTGCCCCATGTTGTGTTATTTCTTTGATAAAATATACTTCAAACTGTTATGATCAATATAAATCTCATTTTTTTACAATAGAGATAGTGTCTCCAAATCTTAAAAATAATGATTACAGCTGCTAACTCAAGATAATGAGTAGGTTAGTTTTTCTCATGAATTTATTGTTTTTGGGATGCGTAGGAAATAACTCTATCATTCTGTATAAGGACACAACCATTTCCTTTCTTCGATGCATCACTATAAATAAAAACCCATCATTCCCCGATGTTAGAGTCAATATAAGAGAATTTACTAATATTCTCTACAATTATTAAAAACATTCTTCACTCACTTTTTTACAATCAAATTTAACCCCTTTTCATGTGATCTTTATTAATGGGATAGCCAATTGGAAAAAATTCTGGACGAAATGCTGATAATAACCTGCTAAATCAATAAAACTACATACCTTAGTTATACTTGTTAGTGCTGTCCATTCTTGGATTTCCTTGGTCTTTGAAGGATCAATAGATATTCCATCCATAGAGACAATATGGCCAAGAAAAGAAATATCTTGAAGTAGGAATTCACACTTTCTAAACTTCCAAATATAATTCATTTCATCCTAGAGTCTTCAAGATAATGTATAACTGATTTTCATGATCGTAATTGATTTTGATGTATACAATGATATCATCAATAAATACCACTAGAAAGTCATCAAGATATTCCTTGAAAACCCTATTCATTAGATCCAATGAGACAGAGGGTGCATTAATCAATCCAAAAGGCATTACTGTAAACTCGTAATACCCGTACCAGGTTCAAAATGTTGTTTTCGGAATGTATTTCCTATTCACACACAACTCATGATATCCAGATTGAATGTTAATCTATGAAAAGTATTGAGCTCCATGAATTAGGTCAAATAAATCATCAATTCGATGTAGGGGATACTTTTTCTTTATTGTTATAGCACAGATCTCCCTGTAGTCAATGTACAACCTAATAGATCCATCTCTCTTTATAAAAAAATAATTGGGGCTCCCCAAGAAGAAACACTAGGGAGAATAAATCCCTTATTAATCAATTCCCCTATTTTTTTCTTTATATCCACTAATTCCATAGTGGCCATTCTATAAGGGGTCTTCGATATGGGCCTTGAACCAGGAATTAAATCAATGGAAAACTCACTTTCTTGTTCAGGAGGATGTCCAGGTAATTCTTCTAGAAACACATCAACATATTCTTTCACAATAGGTATATCTTTTATTTGAACATTATATCCCTTACCCACAGTTATTTCATTCTCTTCCTCCCCAATAATTGAACTTAGTTGAGCTACTGGGGTGGATCTAGATAAGAATAAGGTGGTGACGATTCTTCTCTAAATATAAGATGTTCTTTATCATCTTCATCAAAAATTGTAACCTCCTTCTTCTGACAATAAATGATTGCATCATTTTCTGAAATCCAATCCATACTAAGGATTATATCAAATTCAATAATGGGTATGACGATGAGATTATCAGATAATGAGCATTTATATTCCATAATGGGGACTAATTCAGAAAAAAAATATTGCGATGATACATACCTTAGGTGTTTTTACTGACAACTCCCTTGTTAAATCAAATTAGAAATATCTAATTTTCATAGAAAACTGGGAAGATATGAAACAATGCGATGATCCAAAATCAAATAAAGCATTTTCTAAACTTCAGGAAACCATTGAATTACTTGCCACTATGTCTTTTGGAGCATTAAACTCAGCAATAGTGATAGCATAACCTTGGCCTTGCTCCATTGGACTTTTTTTAGATAAGTTCCCTTGGCGCTTAGGACATTTATTTTTATTATTGCCCATTTCTCTACAATTTTATCATTCAATAGTGACAACCTCTTTCTTCCCCTTGCAATCATGAGCTTGGTGACCTTTTTCCACACCCTTGTAACAGACTCACATTCCCTTCAGGCAAGTACCGGGGTGTTTCTTCCCACATTTACTGCAGGATGGATATTTAAATTTTCCTTTCTTCCCCTTCTTTCCATTTGCAGAGTGTTCAGCAGATCTCTTCCTCTCTTGCTTTTATTTAAAGTCATAAGACATAGAGAAATCTTTTTCTCTCTTAATACCAAATGAGATAATATCTTCATTCGACAAGATGCATTGTGAGACTAATTCTAGACAGAGAAATGGTTTTTAACCATAAAAGAAATGATCAATCTTACTTCTTAGGTAACCTATATAATTTTCATCATGCCTCTCTAACTATGTAATGCTAGCCTTATATTTGCAACATTTTCATCCTCCTTTTTCCTCAGACTCAAAAACTTCCTTTCCATATCTGCTCGATGGTCACAAGGAAAGAATTTTTCTAAGAAAATGTTTTTAAACTCCCTCTATTCCATATTTGATACTTCACCATCATCCTTTGTGTTTGGAATGAATTTCCACCATTGATCAGCATCTCCAGTGAGGTGGTAAATTTCCATGATAATTTTTTCCCTTTCACTACTCCCCAATGAATGGAATATTTTCTCTATGGAATTTATCCACTGCTCAGGTACGAATGGATTTGTACTCCCATTGAATTTTGGTGATTTTTGCATCATGAAGTGATCAAACATTGATCCTCCAAGTTGTGGATTAGGGTGCTCTATACGGGTAAGGTTATTTTTCATAACCAGTGTGAGTTGTCCCAGTATGGTGATAAGCTGATCATCACTAGTTGTATCACCATCTCCACTATAATTACCTTAAGCATGAGGGAAATCCCTTCATGGATTATGTGTATTGATACGGTTCACATTCCTTCCACTAGGCGCCATTTCTAAATAATGTTATAAACTAGAATAGTTTATGAATCAAAATACATAATTCCAAACATTGAAAACACTTAACATAAATTGAACATTATATGGATATAATCTATAATCATAAAATAAAATTCTATGATTAATTTTATAGTCATAAACCCTTCATAATGGTTTGTAATGAAAATGTGAATTATCCTAAGCATATCTCCTATGAGTGTCGTAACCAAAATTGAAGCAAGGCCCATTATCGTGCACCAGTTTCTTTTCGAGCCTAGCTCAAAGTGGTGTTTTTGAGTTTTACCCCTAGGTACATCTGTGCTAGAGCCTCATCTACCTACTCGTATCCAGACAGGGATGTGTTTCTTGGAAAACTCAAAAAAACTATACAATAAAAAAATTCTAGGATGTTCTTCTATACTAATCCTCAATGTCTATCTTAAGGTAATGTGCTCTAATCAGAGTCTACCTAAATATAGATTCCAAGGTTTGTACTACACTTCCTCTGATACCAACTATAATTCCCCGACCCCAGAATCCCATATTTTTTCATTATTACTTATCATTGGCATGATCGCAAAAGATAAAATCTCGAAGGACCGAGTAGTTTAGTATCCTTGGAAATACTAGATACATTCATAAGGTTTACATTGCATCATAAAATGGAAAACAAAAACAACATTGTTTCCATAGAGAACACTAATATCCCATAGACTATTCCTACAGTTCAGTCATAATACACTTCTTCGCATCCATGAAAAAATAAAACATAGAAAGGGGTGAGCTCAGATGCTCAGTAAAGATAACAATATAGCGGAAACTTTCATAAATAAGCAGAAAAATTTTAGGCAATGTATAAGACTAAAACAAAAGCCTTTTAAAATTGAATTTCAACATAATATGGGAAAGATAAAATAAAATAATTTCATTTACTTATTCACATGGAAATTCTACTAATCGAATAATCACATGCAATATCAATATCCACTTTCATAGTAATGGAAAGCATAATTCCATACTTTCATAACAATATAGTCAAGGCCTTATGCCAAGACTACATATAAGATTTTTCTCAAGCCCTTGTTCAAAGACACTAGTTTGTCTCATGATACTTACCAATGCATCGAGGAGCTGTAGTAGGATCCCCCCGCCACTTACTAAGTCTAATGCATTCCTCATATAAAAAGGTTTAACTATAACATAAACATTCTTATTAAAACTGGCATACGAAATGTCAATATTTTATCCATAAACCATGAATGGTATGAAATAACACATCCATAGTCAAACATATCACAAAACCTTCAATACAACATGGAAGTTTTGTATCATAATAAATCAATTTCAAACGAACATAAGATCCATCAAAGAATGTTGACATAGATGAAATGAAAACCTTTTTAGATAAATATCTCTTTCTATTTGAAATCAATTAAATGTCACGTAATTATAAAATAAAAAATTTATATTTTGAAATATTCTTATAATCATGTAAGGGAAGCTTCGACGATGTTATAACGGTGGAAAATATCTTCACCTTCCGTATAAGTTAAAAAAACATTCCTACCTTATCTTTATTAAAAAGGTCATAATGTACACTGTTTGGAAATCAACGGAAATATTCCTTTATAAACATCTTATAAAAGACAAAAAAGGGTGTAAATTACTTTAACCCAAATTCTATAAAATAGTTAAAAAATTGAAATACATTTTTAAGAAGCATGGATGTGGATGATAAAGAGATCCCAATAGATAATTATGTATAAACAAGCTTGGATAATGAAGTGATTCTGAAATTAACACATACCTGGTACTTTTCCTTGGTTGAGGGTAGGTTAACATCCTTTATAATGGTGAAATAATTGTTATTAAATTATACCGGAATCATATACATTAATATGTTATCATATATGATCATTTAATATTACTTTTTTAATAATATTTTAGTATTGTCGTCATTTTGGGTGTTAACTGATTTGTTTTCCTTTATATGCTTTGCTACGTAAGTAATGTTTGTTATGGATATGATGTATTTTATTCATATTCAGAATTCTATTAAGTCTATAAACATTTTTTTTAATCATCCATTGAAAATTAGTCTTGAATGGATATGATGGGGAATGAATCTCATCGTGTTCGTGGAGACAGTAATCCGTACATACGCACAAGCAACAATATCATTATTTTGATATTAAAATAACAGATAATTGGATGGTATATCATATATAAAGAATCATTATCATGTTATATTTATTATTTACTGTTGTTATACATCATTTTTATTCCCATCCAAATAATAATGTTTTAAATAACAATTACACCACGACGCAGAGACGGTACCTTGTACGTACGAAAGTATGGTGACATGTCATTAAAATGATGGATAGAATAATAAATATGGTTGTACCATATTTATAATAACATAAAATAATATAGAATATACTTGATTAATTATTTTATAATTGAAACAACAATGAAAGAGGAAGTGGAACAAGAAAGGAACATGAAAGAAGTGATGAAATATTTACCTCTTCTTCAGGTTCTTCCTTTTGATTTGATGAAAAGGGATCCTTAAGTTGGATTTTTGACTAAAAGAGGACCTATAGGATAAAGGGAGGGAATTTTAGAGGGTATTTTGGCAGATTTTGGCCAATAAAAATGGATTTGAAGGTGTAAATTATAGATAAGGGGGAGTTCCCTTTTATAAGAGGGGTGAGGGGTACCTTAGGAAAAGCTAAAATATTATTTTATAATAAAATAATTTACAGTTTATAATGGCTAAAAATAAATTATTTAGATGAAAAGGTTGGTATGGGTTACAAAACACTCAACCAATAGGTTTTATGCAGGTTTGGGTCACTATATTAACCTTATATAATAGATTTAACTCTTAGTTAAATAGTTTGACATTTACCATGTTTCTTTGTATATTTATATTATATGGTTAATGAACATACGATATACTTCAAAGAGAAACCCAAGTGATTCATTAATGACAAATTTATAATTATATAAGTCTTTTGGCCGATCCATAGATTTTTAGGAATAGAATATCAATTAATAATATAATATTTGTTTTAAAAACACTTTTATGTTAATTTTGACACTATTTGGTATTTTGTTTTTGCTAAATTTATAACAGTATTATCACTTCGAAAAAAATTCATCTAACCAACCATAACATGTCTTATTAACCTAGAAAATTATTGGAAGTCATTAAAAGTTTCAAATTCTATTTGTTTGAATATTTATAACATCAATTATTTTAATCCTTCACTAATTCGGTAATTACAGCATCATCATTGTGTAATAAAAAATTTTAATTATTTAATGTCTAAATTTTTTAAAAAAAATACGATTGTGTAAGAAATATTTTTATATTTCTAATGAATATTTTTAGTAGAATTTATCATTTTTTGTGACACTATATTAAAAATGGTTTAGTTATTAAACATTGAATTTAACACTTTTAACTCTTCTTAGAATTAAATAATAATAAATGTCCTAATCTAATCCAAGTGGACCTAAAGAATCATATTTTATTCCTATGGTTTTTTTGGTCGAATTACACTTATCCAATAGAATTAGAACATGTGTGAGGGTAATAATATTATTATTTTTACCCTTAATTACCCTATTTACTTTTAACCGTGGTAAATAAAAGTAAAAAAGTAGCTTTTCAGCAAAAATTATTTTCATCTTGTTGAATCTCATTTTACTTACTGATATCAATCGTGTCTCTTTTATTTTTGAAATTCAACTCACAGAAGTAGTAAAATTATGTTTTATGTAAATTTCCAAACGCTCCTTGGAGGTGGGAAAAAGACGGTAAAAAGTTCAATAACATTTTTATATATCAAAAATTATTATAAACTGACTCCAATGAATTACATTGAACTTATATAGGTATTATGTATCTATTTTTACCTAAAATATATTTAAATAAAATAAATAATTATTTAAATAAAATTTTGGTTTTAAACAATAACTCAGTGTTTTTAACTATTCCTCAAAATTGAATGTTTTCTTAAAAAAACAAAAATTCACCCAAATCTAATTTTGATATTCCGAATCCAAAAATGAAGCCCGTTTTGAAAGATATAAATTTATAAAATTTTATGAAGTGGGTATTACTATTCATAACGGCTAGTTTGATTGGTTGTGGTGTGTTATAACTTGAAGTTTCGTACAACACACGCCATTGTATTATTCAATGAGATGCGTACCGTGGAAGCTTGGAGTGTTACAAAACCATTATATTAATTTTCATAAATAATATTTTGTTTTTGTGTGGAAATAATTTCCTAAAATGATTACACAATGTTAATTCAATAGTTATTCAATTAATTAAAAAATCTAATAAATTATATTAAAAATATTAAAAGTTTTATAATTTTAGACAATTCAGGTGATACAATAATTTTATATATTAACGTGACATGTTAAGGATGTGTGAAGACATTTTTTTTCAAATTATATGTTTTTTTATAATGGTATTAAATTATATGTAATGAATAATGTCAAAATTTACATTAATGATATTTTATGAAAAAAATATTTTATTAAATTTTGTATAAATCATAAAAATATTAAATAAGGAAAATTAGGATAATATATTGTTTAAAATTTAATCCCTAATTAATTTATAGGCTATTTGTAAGCATTTGTCTCTAGAATAGTATAATTATATTTTACTCTTTTAAGAAATTCCAAAAGTACACCTCACCTCAATTATAAAAGAGAACCTCCTCACATGCTTATTTACACCACATTTATCGATATATATATATATATACTAACCCTAGATAAATTATCTTCTAAAATTATTTATTTTCATTTTAGAGGTTCTGTTCTTTCTAAAAGACCAACCATATATCCCTTTATAGGAGATCTAAATGAGTTATTTCCAAGAAGAGGGTGAAGTGCCCAGATCAGTGTGAATCACTGAGAGGGGGAGGGGGTGAATCAGTGATCCCTTAAAACTTTTTACTAATTTATTCTTATCAATTAAACCTCTATGGCTGGTTAAAGCCTCGATCCACTCTTCTTGTATCTCTCAACCTTTCCCGGATAATGCAGTAATGAAAAGGCACAGGACACAAGGATTTACAAGGTTCGGCACCAAAGGCCTACATCCTTGCCATGCTCTCTCAGCATGGATTCTCCCATTATAACTTGTTAGAATTACAATGGTCGATACAGAGTCCCACTGTATCTCTCCTGAGTCCCACAAGAGGGTCTTTATACTGCGTCCCACAGTGTTACCAGAGTCCCACTGGCCTGCTCCAGAATCCCACTGAAGACTTCTTCTCCCTGAGTCCCACAGGGTCTTCTCTTGGCTCCTCGAGTCACACGAGTATCTCTTCTTCACTTTAAGGTCTTCAAGTATCCTCAGCAGCCTGGGATAAAGGCTGCTGGCCTTGCTCTTCTTCTGATCACTTGTGGTGAACAGGTCTTCTCGCCTAGCTCGGGCTTTATCACCTTCTTCTAAGGATGACCCGGCTTCTCTCTTCAACTACTGAATGCTCAGACAACTGATGTCTTTATCTTCGGTCTGGTCCAGTCTCACTTCAACTCTACTTCATGCACTGAGTGCATGGCCTTCTCAAATCTTCAAGAACCTCTGGTCTTGGACTCCTCAAATGCACACAGCCAGATTTAGCTTTGTTCACGTGTGCACGTGCATGCATGCATGCATGCACTTTCCCTTTCCTCTTCTTGGTGCAGTAGACCCACAAAGGGTGTAATCAATTATAGCACACACACCTTCTCCCTTCTTCACACTTTGTTCTTTTTGTTTACACACTCACTAATGTGTTGTTCTTTAGTGTGGGTCTTATTCTTCTTCAAAGTGTGCACATCACTTTGTACACACTAAGGTTCGGCCACTTCTTGTCTAGCACACACAACTTGTTTCTTCCTCTTGCACACAAACACAATATGTGTTCTTCTTTGTTGTGGTCTTCACTTGGTGCACACAAGGCACTAAGGTTCGGCCTTTTTATTCCTTTTCACACACACCACTAAGGTAAGTCTTTAGCCTTCCTCCTTCACTTTGCACACACACAAAATATTCTTTGTTCTTCAAAGTGTGCACCCCACAAGGGATACGGCCTACTTCACTTGCACACACAAAGTGTGTTCTTCAATTGTTCATTCACACAAAGTGTGCCCTCGGCCTTGCTCTCTTACTTCCACAAACAACCAAGCCTCGGGTTCTTCCTCACTTAGCACACAACCCGTAGGTGTGTAATGCACTCCATATTCATGTTGCACTAAGCACACACTGCCTTCTTTTCTTTTTGCACACACACAAGGCTACGGCCTTTCTTGGCTTCTTCTTGCACACACTTGAATTCCTTTGTCCTTCAAGGGAGGCGCGCAAGGTGTCTCGGTGCAAGGCTCCACAGGTGCACAAGCCTTCGAGCGCGCAAGCTCCTCCTGCCACGGGGCGCGCAAGTGCTGCACCCGCGGACACTTCCTCCTGCCGCACAAGTATGTGGGCAGTGAGGGTGCCAATCCTTGAGCGCGCAAATTCAAGCGGCTCGGGATCTTCCTGTCGCGCAAGATAGGCGCGCAGAGAACTCTTTCGGGCCTCGGGTGGCACCGAGATCTTCAGCCGCGCAAGGGTGTTGCGCGGGGCTTCGGCTTCGCGAGGCACAAGGTGCACTCACGGGACTTCTCTCTTCAGAGGATCAGCAAGCGGCACAGAGGGCTCGGCCTCATTTTTATAGGCAGAGGAACGCCTTGGATCATCCGCGTGGTTAAATCTCAAGTTCCCGAAAGTTTCGGATCTTTAAAAATCTTTCAAATCTTTATTTTTATCCTCGGTTCACGCGGGTATTTCTCATTTTTCTTTCCTCCTCGTGCATGCGATTTATAACGCATGCACGGCCTCTGTTTAAACCTAATCCATGCAAAGGCACGAACCCATGAAGCCTCGGCAACTTCGTTTGCCTCGGCATTGCTTCGAATTCTCCTCTCATCGCATGCACTCCCATTTTTATACATGGTTGTGTTCAGTAGAGCCGGACGAACTCATTGGAGCCTTCGGATCAAACAATGGTGGCCGGGAGCTCGAAAACAGGTCGTCGGAGGGCTCGGGTTCAGCGGAAGCTCGCGGGTGGCTTCGGGGTGTCCTCGGCTCGAGCTCGAGGTGGAAGACGACGCTGGGAGCCGTCAGATCGCCATTTAAATGACCGCGGACGGCTCAGATTATAACATCGCCGCGGAGATGGATCGTACGGTGGAGATCTCGCGCGAGATCAAACATGCGGCCATGATTAGATCCCGGGATAAAAATCTCGTCCCACATCGAATCGGCCAGCGTTTTTCTCGCGACTTATCAAATAAGCGCTCCCCCAACCGGCTCAGTTGAATCCTCTCCCCCCACGGTGCCGCCCCGCACCGTGTTCTCCCTGCGGGCGCGCTCTGCGCCCACTCTTCCTCCTGCGGGCGCGCTCTAGCGCCCATTATGCTTCCTGCGGGCGCGCCACTGGCGCCCACTATGCACGCTGCGCTCCTCCGGGCGTGCCTCAGGCGCCCCTGTGGTGTCTGCGGGTGCGCCCCTGCCGCCCTGAGATCGCCCCACGGGTTCCCCCTTGGGCGTGGCGCCTTAGGCCCACATGAGCCTTGGGGTTGAACCCACAAGGTGCTCACGGGCTGGCCATATTTTTTGGCTAATTCTTGAATAAGACTTTGTAAAAATCAATGTCCTCCATGTAAAATATTCCAAGTTCCACTTGCCCTTCTTTATCATTTCTCCTTCTTCCTCTCTTCTTCTTCATTTGAAATTCCTCCATTATCTTCAACATTTATTTATCACTTAGGAATGGGAATTCTTGAAGGTTCTTCTTCATCAATCGAGCTCCTGAATCACTTATAATCTTCAATGTCTTCGTTGATCTAATCAGAGATCAAATTGGGACTTCTTCATATTCACATGCACTAAGTGTTAGTGCATGGACTTCATTAAACCACTTCACCCACTTAGATGTTGTGGATGGATCTTCTTCTCATCTCCTCATGCATTGTCAATACAATGCATGGTCTTCTAAAGCTTGTTGTGACATTGTATCCAGTTGATACAAGGTCTTGGAACTTTAAAGATCAGTTCAACAATCGTCTGATGTTACTAGAGAATGTTTCAACCACATCTCCTATGCCACTTAGTGAATCTCCCAAGTGACATGCATCTTGGTACCATGGCCATTCTCCTTCATCACCATCACCATCACATCCTTTGACATTCACATCTTGACTCCTTGACATTCATTCATTTCAAGACAACTTCATGCCTCATTGACAACAAATGCAACACAATGCACTTCAATCTCCCCCTTTGTATTTGTTGTCAATACACTCCTTCAGCACATATGAATGGGTCAATATGTGTGCCAATATTTTCTCCCCCTTATTGGCAATCAAATGCAAAGGTGTGGTGTGGTTCACTTTCAAAAATATCTTCCTCCCTTTTAAAAGCATTTTCTTCAAAATCACTAAGAGAGGGATGATGTCACGTGTTCTCTTGAGCAAGGAACCTTTAGTAGATCAACTCTAAGTCTACTTGGGCTAACCCGGTGTAGAAAACAAGAGTGATGTAACCAAGGAACTCAATGCTGTCCAACATTCACTGTACATGTGAAATCATGCTTAGGGGTTTGAAAATTTTCAGACATACAATGAATTGCTGAATCCTGCACATACTCCACAAAACTCATTAGAAAGTTCAGTGCAATGATAAAGCTCCCCCTTTCATCTATTTGCCTTCAATCCATACTCCCCCTTAATTGACAAGATAAACTCAATTAAGAAACAAGGGATGAAAGTATGATTGGATTACCTTCACTTTTCTCAAGATGATATTAAATCCCAAAATATCATCTTCTCCAGATTTGCTCCCCCTCAAGGGGTGCACAAGATTCTTTCCAAACCATCCTCCAGTTGAGAATGATCATCATCTTCAATTCCCTGCATTGTTAGCATATGTAAATACCAATATATAAGGGAATAAGATGGAACCTTCTTGGTTCATCAATGTGAACAACAAGGTTGAGAAGATTCTCTCAACCGAGATGTCCTATTTTCACCATTCTTCACACATGCACATTTGATCTTCAATGATGTTTGTGCTGGTGTGGTTCTCAGAACATCTTCATGTGAAACCTTCTTCTTCCCTCTTGCTTTAGCAATTGCCAGAGCTTCATCTTCAACTCTTTGTAGTTCTCTGGCAAGTTGAAACTGATGTGGCCATATGACAAGTAAATCATTTGGAAGAGTGGCCTCAGTTCTGGATATTCCACATGGTTCTTTTGATGCTGTTAAGCTACCTTTCTTAGGCAACTTATTTTCAATCAATCCCTTCTTCTTCTGGATTGATTGTCTTTTGGAGTTCAGTCTGCTTCTATTGAATTTCATGGCTTCTTTACAAAGATCCATGATATGACCTTTCTTCCCACAGTAGAAGCATTTCTTGGTGGTCCTTCTGGATGCATCACCCTTCTTGGATTTGAATTCCAAGGACTTCTCTTCATTCTTCAAACTCTTCTTGGGAGCATCTTCCACTTTCTTCTGCTTGCTTCCCAAGGAATCTCTCTTAGCCAGGTTCAGTGATCTTTTCTTCTTTTGAGCTCTGGATACAGTTGGAGATTGACATGTATCTATTTGACCACTTTTGCAATCATCCCAGATGTTGTCAAGTAATCCAAATCTATTAGCAGTAAACAGATGTCTCTGGACCTGTGGATGTTGCTTCTTTCCTTCTGGCTTGCTCCCCCTAGGCATGGGCTTCCTCTGTGCTTTGGCATTCAGTGGATTGTACCAACAATCCTTTGCACAATGCCCATACTTGTTACAACACCAACATTGACCCACAAATCTTGACCTCTTGATTCCTTCTGATTGTTGGGTACCTGTCTTGAATTGTTGTGCTACTTCAGGAGAGCTTTCTTTCTTCATTGTCTTCATCCATACTTGTTTGGAATTATTTTTCCATCCTGCACTTTTTGTGGAAACACAATTAGAAGCATCAGTACAAGATGGTATGGATGGTACCTTCCTTTTAGAAGTTGTTGCCCTTTTATTAGAGGATGTCTTTCTTTTAGAATCATCCTGCTCAATGCATACTTGAGTAGCAACATTTCTCCTTTCAGTTGACTGGGAGGCTTTGGATTTGGGTGATTGCTGATTTGTCAATATCACCTCCAATTCTAAGCATTTCATGTTAAGGGAGTTCTTCTCATCCTCAACAGTTCTTAGCCTTCCTTCCCAATTCTCCACCAGTTGTTTCATCTGGTCTTCATGCACCTTCTTCAATTCTTGCAATGAATTGTCCAGCTCCTTCACCCTTTTGACTTTGTCTTCTAGTTGAGCATCTTTGACAACCATTGACACTTTGTGTCTCTTTTCCAGTGCATGGAAAACTTCTTTGATAATTAATTTAAAGATTTCTTTCTCAGAAAGGCTTCTTTGCAATTCTTCATATCTTTCATTGCAAAGAGATACTGTTTCATCTTTGGCATTTACCATCTTTCTGAGAGTGTTGGTTATGCCAACCCTTTTTGCCAGCTGATCTTCCATAGCATTGGCTTCTTCTTCTAACTGTGATTTTTCTTCATGAAGATCATGGATGCCTGTAGCTATATACTTTTCCACTTCCATGGGAACTGTCTTCTGAAGATATTTGAGTGCACTCTGAAGATCATTCATTGTTTCAACTTCATCACAGCTAGGACAGGCTTTCTTCATCTTCTTGGCCTGTTTCTTCTTTCTATTTTTCTGAGTCTTGGCAGATATCTCCATTTGAGGCTGGTTGCTCATTTCCTCAAATCTGCACTCCATAAAGACTCCCTTGGATCTTTTAGAGGTAACCTGCCTCTGATACCAATTGAAGTTCCCAGATCAGTGTGAATCACTGAGAGGGGGAGGGGGTGAATCAGTGATCCCTTAAAACTTTTTACTAATTGATTCTTATCAATTAAACCTCTATGGCTGGTTAAAGCCTCGATCCACTCTTCTTGTATCTCTCAACCTTTCCCGGATAATGAAGTAATGAAAAGGCACAGGACACAAGGATTTACAAGGTTCGGCACCAAAGGCCTACATCCTTGCCATTCTCTCTCAGCATGGATTCTCCCATTATAACTTGTTAGAATTACAATGGTCGATACAAAGTCCCACTGTATCTCTCCTGAGTCCCACAGGAGGGTCTTTATACTGCGTCCCACAGTGTTACCAGAGTCCCACTGGCCTGCTCCAGAATCCCACTGAAGACTTCTTCTCCCTGAGTCCCACAGGGTCCTCTCTTGGCTCCTCGAGTCACACGAGTAGCTCTTCTTCACTTTAAGGTCTTCAAGTATCCTCAGCAGCCTGGGATAAAGGCTGCTGGCCTTGCTCTTCTTCTGATCACTTGTGGTGAACAGGTCTTCTCGTCTAGCTCGGGCTTTATCACCTTCTTCTAAGGATGACCCGGCTTCTCTCTTCAACTACTGAATGCTCAGACAACTGATGTCTTTATCTTCGGTCTGGTCCAGTCTCACTTCAACTCTACTTCATGCACTGAGTGCATGGCCTTCTCAAATCTTCAAGAACCTCTGGTCTTGGACTCCTCAAATGCACACAGCCAGATTTAGCTTTGTTCACGTGTGCACGTGCATGCATGCATGCATGCACTTTCCCTTTCCTCTTCTTGGTGCAGTAGACCCACAAAGGGTGTAATCAATTATAGCACACACACCTTCTCCCTTCTTCACACTTTGTTCTTTTTGTTTACACACTCACTAATGTGTTGTTCTTTAGTGTGGGTCTTATTCTTCTTCAAAGTGTGCACATCACTTTGTACACACTAAGGTTCGGCCACTTCTTGTCTAGCACACACAACTTGTTTCTTCCTCTTGCACACACACACAATATGTGTTCTTCTTTGTTGTGGTCTTCACTTGGTGCACACAAGGCACTAAGGTTCGGCCTTTTTATTCCTTTGCACACACACCACTAAGGTAAGTCTTTAGCCTTCCTCCTTCACTTTGCACACACACAAAATATTCTTTGTTCTTCAAAGTGTGCACCCCACAAGGGATACGGCCTACTTCACTTGCACACACAAAGTGTGTTCTTCAATTGTTCATTCACACAAAGTGTGCCCTCGGCCTTGCTCTCTTACTTCCACAAACAACTAAGCCTCGGGTTCTTCCTCACTTAGCACACAACCCGTAGGTGTGTAATGCACTCCATCTTCATGTTGCACTAAGCACACACTGCCTTCTTTTCTTTTTGCACACACACAAGGCTACGGCCTTTCTTGGCTTCTTCTTGCACACACTTGAATTCCTTTTTCCTTCAAGGGAGGCGCGCAAGGTGTCTCGGTGCAAGGCTCCACAGGTGCACAAGCCTTCGAGCGCGCAAGCTCCTCCTGCCGCGGGGCGCGCAAGTGCTGCACCCGCGGACACTTCCTCCTGCCGCACAAGTATGTGGGCAGTGAGGGTGCCAATCCTTGAGCGCGCAAATTCAAGCGGCTCGGGATCATCCTGTCGCGCAAGATAGGCGCGCAGAGAACTCTTTCGGGCCTCGGGTGGCACCGAGATCTTCAGCCGCGCAAGGGTGTTGCGCGGGGCTTCGGCTTCGCGAGGCACAAGGTGCACTCACGGGACTTCTCTCTTCAGAGGATCAGCAAGCGGCACAGAGGGCTCGGCCTCATTTTTATAGGCAGAGGAACGCCTTGGATCATCCGCGTGGTTAAATCTCAAGTTCCCGAAAGTTTCGGATCTTTAAAAATCTTTCAAATCTTTATTTTTATCCTCGGTTCACGCGGGTATTTCTCATTTTTCTTTCCTCCTCGTGCATGCGATTTATAACGCATGCACGGCCTCTGTTTAAACCTAATCCATGCTAAGGCACGAACCCATGAAGCCTCGGAAACTTCGTTTGCCTCGGTATTGCTTCGAATTCTCCTCTCATCGCATGCACTCCCATTTTTATACATGGTTGTGTTCAGTAGGGCCGGACGAACTCATTGGAGCCTTCGGATCAAACAATGGTGGCCGGGAGCTCGAAAACAGGTCGTCGGAGGGCTCGGGTTCAGCGGCAGCTCGCGGGTGGCTTCGGGGTGTCCTCGGCTCAAGCTCGAGGTGGAAGACGACGCTGGGAGCCGTCAGATCGCCATTTAAATGACCACGGACGGCTCAGATTATAACATCGCCGCGGAGATGGATCGTACGGTGGAGATCTCGCGCGAGATCAAACATGCGGCCAGGATTAGATCCCGGGATAAAAATCCCGTCCCACATCGAATCGGCCAGCGTTTTTCTCGCGACTTATCAAATAAGCGCTCCCCCAACCGGCTCAGTTGAATCCTCTCCCCCCACGGTGCCGCCCCGCACCGTGTTCTCCCTGCGGGCGCGCTCTGCGCCCACTCTTCCTCCTGCGGGCGCGCTCTAGCGCCCATTATGCTTCCTGCGGGCGCGCCACTGGCGCCCACTATGCACGCTGCGCTCCTCCGGGCGTGCCTCAGGCGCCCCTGTGGTGTCTGCGGGTGCGCCCCTGCCGCCCTGAGCTCGCCCCACGGGTTCCCCCTTGGGCGTGGCGCCTTAGGCCCACATGAGCCTTGGGGTTGAACCCACAAGGTGCTCACGGGCTGGCCATATTTTTTGGCTAAGTCTTGAATAAGACTTTGTAAAAATCAAAGTCCTCCATGTAAAATATGCCAAGTGCCACTTGCCCTTCTTTATCATTTCTCCTTCTTCCTCTCTTCTTCTTCATTTGAAATTCCTCCATTATCTTCAACATTTATTTATCACTTAGGAATGGGAATTCTTGAAGGTTCTTCTTCATCAATCGAGCTCCTGAATCACTTATAATCTTCAATGTCTTCGTTGATCTAATCAGAGATCAAATTGGGACTTCTTCAGATTCACATGCACTAAGTGTTAGTGCATGGACTTCATTAAACCACTTCACCCACTTAGAAGTTGTGGATGGATCTTCTTCTCATCTCCTCATGAATTGTCAATACAATGCATGGTCTTCTAAAGCTTGTTGTGACATTGTATCCAGTTGATACAAGGTCTTGGAACTTTAAAGATCAGTTCAACAATCGTCTGATGTTACTAGAGAATGTTTCAACCACATCTCCTATGCCACTTAGTGAATCTCCCAAGTGACATGCATCTTGGTACCATGGCCATTCTCCTTCATCACCATCACCATCACATCCTTTGACATTCACATCTTGACTCCTTGACATTCATTCATTTCAAGACAACTTCATGCCTCATTGACAACAAATGCAACACAATGCACTTCAGAGGGAATCACCTAAACTGATCTATTTTCCTTTATAATATTCATTACCTACTATAACTCTATAATATATATCATATAATAATAAATTAATTATACTAAATATGTTAAGGTTTTACTATAAATTTAAAAAAACCAAGATACACCCTCTTTCCCATCAAATAATATGTCAAATAATCGCTTCGACATACGTACGACTTACCATCTCTAAATAGAAATACAATTCATTATTCATCACAAACATTTATTAATGGTTATTCTGATGGGTTTAATTATTATATATTTTATTTATTACATAAATATACTTCTTAAAGTATAATATAATAACTACCGTCTTACCTTCAATACCAATGGGAAATAATAATGTCGCTCGTGTGCATGTATTGACTACCACCTACACTAAGGGATGTGATTCATTTTTCATTTCTATTTTACTGGTATTTTAATAATCATTGATTTTTATGAATATATATGATGTATAATAATTATTATTTAAATGATTATTATTATTTACATTTCTTTTGTTCTTTCGAAAAATTAAAAAAGTGTTCATACGTACGTACGGTCTACCGTCTCCATGAAGGGTGAAATTCATTTTCTGTATATAGCTCTTTTGTATACATATAAATACATATTGAATATATATTATATTAATATTATTAATATTATTTATATTATGGAACCATTATCAATGTATATAGACCAAAACTACCAAACAAAAACATACGTTAAAATTGAAGAGGATCTCACCCAAAACAATGATTTTATTAAAGAATTGATAAAAATAGGTAAAAGGATATAATTAAATCATATATGGTATTATATATATGAGTATGGATATTTAATATATATATATATAATAAATCTAAATTTTTTATACATTACATTCCATATTCGTTGATGGAAATTGGGCCTAAAGTAAGGGATTTTCTTCTGGCTTTTATTTATGAGGGACATATGAATTTGGAACTTCATGGTTCATTTGTGTGGTGTATATGATTTTAATGAATTTATTTTCTGATTATTCTCATCATACATATGTTAAATAAGTTTCTATATATATTTCATTCTTTTATGTGGATAGTAATTTAAAATTTTTCAATGTGTTAAGTGTTTATTTCAAAATCTCGTCATTATTTGGAAAATCTAAGATTTAAGTCTCACATGGAGAATATTTATATTCAACTTCAATGATTTCTAAAAATGGTTTCATATGGGGTCATCGTATTCTACTAAAAAATTTTCAAATCATTTTTACCCATGATTTACTTTTTACAATATTTTTTGAAGGGAACCTTTTCATCATTTTCTAACAAAAGTAATTTGCGAATTTTACGAAAACAAATATTGAAAGAATTATTTTTTAACTTTTACAGAATTTGAATCTTTTCATATCACCATACACCTCAATAATTTTATTAGTCTTTTATATTTTTACAAATTTATTTACAAATAATATTTTTTATTTATATGTGCACATCTTTTATAAATGGAAGTAATTTTCAAATGGAAATTTTATTAAACTCAAAAATTATTCCAAGGGATATTTAAAAATAATTTTTCTATATAATATGAAATCAATTAGTTATAATTATTATTTAATAGGAATATAATCCAATTATACCATCCTTATTATTTTACTTCATATTTTATTTTTATGATGAAAATATGTAAATGAAACTCATTCCCTTTTCCATGGGTTATACTTTGTTGATATGTTTTTTAAATTCATTTTTTTCATGAGTTATGAGATGGTGATTTTTTTATGATCTCGTGGTACACATATGTTTGATTTTATTTATGTGACAGGTGGTAAATATTTAACCCTCCAATTCATTGGGTAAAAATGAATAACTCATGAGGTAAAAAATGTTATGCGTGAACTTGATTTCATGTTCACAATTTTTTGTATGGATCTAGTTTTAATGTCTATATGATTATGTGTAGAACTTGCTTTTATATCCATATGTTTATATGTGGATATAGATTTCATGTCCATAAGATCATGAGTGGACCAGGTTTCATGTCCATAAATTTATGGAATTTGTTATTAATAATGTGATTCTGGCACGGATCGTAATTTTATATAATAACAATAAATCTAATTAGATGTAATATCTATGTATGTAAACAAAAGGTCACAATAATATGTATTGGAGTAGGTTTTAGTTGACCTTTATAAACTAGTACTAGAAATCTTTTGTTTGAAACCATCATATATTTTTAAGAATAGGATAACATCATAAAAGGTTTCATCATGGATGACATAGGTTAAACCTAAGGTGTCGTAGAATAAAAATACTGTTTCTTAATTTAAAAATTTAATGGAGTATGTTTCATGATTATGTGGGTTTTCACAATGAATATAATTTCTAACTATTTTCTTTTTTTATTCAATAAATCAATATTAAAATAATCAAGTGAATTAAAAGTGTTACACCCAATGCAATGACCATCCTCAAGAGAAATCAAATGGATTATGATTTAGGATTCAATATCATGTGAGTATGCTCACTCAACACTCAAAAGATATTTTTAGAAACACAAATCATGTTGAACTTCAAAATAAACTAAGGAGGGAGAAACATGTTATTTAATATTTTATTTGACCATGAACACCTTCCGTTTATGGGTATTTTTAACCACTGGTTACTGAGTAATCAATCAATGTGATGGAAAACATTTTTTCCATTCCCCAGTTCTTAAACAATTAAATTGTTGCCCAAATGTTTTATCATTTTTTAGTAGAATAAGATCAATGGTGGAATATTATTAAGAATAAAAGTAATGAGGCAAAAGAGTTTCTCCATGAGATGGGATGAGTTTAAGGGAATATTTTATAGTAGGTACTACACATGTATTCTACATAAAAAATGGATATGGAATTTCTTTAGCTTAAATATAAGTTTTCTTAATCCATTGGTACCTAGGAGGAGAATTTTACAAAACTATAAAGGTATGATTTAGGTTTAATAATCAGTCCTAAAAGTAAAATTGATCAATTTGTTAGTGGTTTCAAACCAATTCATGAAAATTAATTATCCATAAGGGACATTGGATGCAATGAAGAAAACATTATTTGTACACTAAAACTGGAAATGGAAGATTGAAAGTATCATGGTTATAGAGGTAATAAATGAAAGATGGAGCTTTATAGAAACTCCAATGTTTTTTCACATGTTGGAGAGAAAAAATTTCAACCTTAAACTTTACAAAAATGTAAGAATAATAACTCAAGTTAATTCCTAAAAGGAACAAGATATTTTTTCAAGTGTGGTAAGCATGGAAATTGAGGAAAAGAATGTTGGAGTGATGTAAATAGGTCAGTAAATTAAATGAATGGAGAGAGAGATTAAAACAATGTACCACTGACACATAAATTATATAAATTCAATGTGTTTGAGCACTATGAAAATAAATTCCCTAATCCAAGGGCTTTTGAAGAGAGTAAGCCACAACATCTTATAAAGTCAAAGGATAGAAGGAAAATCTTACACAATTAAAACAGTTGTAGTGAATCTATATGGTTAGGGCATACATATCCTCCACTCTAGATTAATGGATTCCATGTTGACATTTTTATGATTAATAACTATTAAAATATTATTCTTTTTTGATTTTTAATGTGATTTTAAGCATTTATTAGCTCTTATTCTATAGATTCAATATATATTTATAGGGTAAAGAGGTCATATTTTATATTCTAAGTCAACATATGGCCATCTATCTATGCAAGGAGGAATCAAAACCTCCAATGGATATTTTTTAAACTAAAATAAGAGATTATTTACATAATAAATGGTGAATTATATTTTAGAAGAATATATGTTTGTGACCATCTAGAAAATGATTAATACATCTTGGAGAATATATGATCAAGGTTTATAGGTTTTGGTATGAGATTTACGAGTAATTAATATTATTTTTATATTGATAATGGAAGGATATGAGATCAAATTATTTTTGTGTTTTGAATATGGTAAATAATATTTTTTAATATTCTTAAGGTTAACTACTTGTGGAATGAATTCATTTGAAAATTTCGATATTTTTTTTATGTTAATGTATACTTTATCATATATGGTACTAACCATTTTTTTAAAATATTTATGGTGGAAGAAATAACTTATGGGTATAATGATTCATTTAATGTGCTTCAAGCATGAAGAACTCATCCCAAATATTGATTTCCTAGAGTAATATATTAGGTGGGAATTGATCTAAGCACCGACAAAGGATGAGATTAATCTTACAAAATATAAACTAATAAACTAATTTTATTTAATAGAGTGTTTTATATGTATTGTAAAATAATCCAGTTATTATAGGAAAAGGACGATGAAATAAAAATGTTATTTTTTTATTTTATTACTGATAAATCAATTTCATTTTATCCCATCATAAATTTATAGTTTTTTATGAGTAACATTTTCTAGACAATGATCTCTATAACTCTTTATCATTCCTTGGGAGTATGGGTTTTCTTCAATATCCATGTTTTCACCTCCCACATATTTTCAACTATTTGGAAACCTAGTTATGTGATGTTCTAGATGATCCTTTTAATTACATTTCCTTCTTTTAAGTGGATGTTTTATTAACCATTTTTATGATGTGGGTTTCTATAATGGAATTAGAAAATGTCAAGAAATTGATTGCCAAGAAAAAGTAAAAATTATGTAGATTCAATTTATTAAAGGGGTTAGAATGTAACACCCAAATGTTTTTTAAATTTATTTCCAATAAGTTTAATTTTTTTAACATCTTGAAATACATACAAGACTTATTCTAAAACCAACTATGAAATATTATTATTATGGACTTTATAAAATACCTATTAAATTGGTGGGAATTGATAGAATATAAAAAATTATAAAATATAAAATATTTCTACTCATTTATAATATATTAATGCACTCTTTGTAAATAAGATCTCAATTATTTGTAAATTCATTGGTTTCTTAAAAAATATGGTTTCTTAACAAATGGAATTTCTATGTTTTTATTAGTGATAATTAAAATTATTTTATGAATATTTTATAAAATATGTCTGTAAAATTTAATTAAATTTTTTAAATCATCCTATCAAATTCATCTTAATAATTTTTTTTGATAATTTTTTCATATGATTATATTTTCATTAAATGGTAATTAATAACATTTTTTGTAAAACCATCATTATTTTATATTAAAAAATACCTTTAGGATTTGAATTGGATCTCAAAGTTACATACTTTTTATTTTTTTAGATAAATTTAAATTAGTTTTATTTTTATTATCCTGATACATTGTTTTGATGTAAGTTCTTTTTTGGGCCTAAAAACACATTTTTCAAGAAAGCAGGTTTTCACTACATTTTTCAGGACTAACTAAAAATTATATTCTACAACTTCAGTGAGTTGAATGTTGAAAATGGATTCCATATTTGTAATAAAATGTTCCAAACTTGGTAAATATATCTCCTTTATTTTTTGTCAATAGGAATAGTAACTATAATAATTTTATTTCCACGGTATGGGTAAATCAGTTAATTTAGATTAAAACTGATAAGGAATTTTAAATGACTCCAACACCATATTAAATTTAATTTTATGAGTTAATTTAACACATACTCATCCAATGTTCGGTTATATGATATTTTTATCCAATTAGATGAGATTCTGACATTTATTGTATTTTATTCCGTGAAAGCACAAACATGCTACACTATAGTTTTTAATAAATATATTATTTATAATATTAGGATAACTTAATGATATATTTTATTATAAATATTCTTTTTAAATATAAAATATATATATTACTTTTTATTTTTTATTTTTTATATTTTGTGAATAAATATGTACTTTAAATACTTACCCAACATTGACACAATAATTATTAAATTAATAATGAAAACGAATAAATGATATTAAAAATATTATAAGTATTATAATTTGGTATAATTAAGGTTATGCAGAAATTTTATATATGGAAATTACATTTTGGGGATGTCTTGAAATATATTGGTTAATTTTTGGTCTTTTCGTGATATTTTTATTTTCAATGTCATCAACACTATCAAAATCTAAAATAATGATATTTTATTAAAATAATATTTAATTAAATTTTTTAAAAAACTTAAAAATATTAAATAAGGGATAAAATGGATCCCATATTCATTTAAATACCATTTTGAAGTATTAATCTTTCAAATAGTCTTATTATATTTCATTCTTTTGAGAAATTGCAAAAGTTCACCTCACCTAAATTATAAAAGGACACCTCCTCCCTCACCTATTTACACCACTATGAGACATATAAATCAAAAATACAATAAAAATTATTTTCTTAATTTCATTATTCATATTTTTTAGGTTCTTTTATTTACAAAATACAAACCCAGTATAATTTTAGATCGGTTATAAAGGAGCTATTTCCAAGAAGAACTAATCATCTATACAGATCTATTTCCTTTTCTAATTTTCATTACCTCCTCTAAATCTATGATATTTCTCAAAAAAATAATATATTTAATATCCTCAATATGATTAAATTTTATTTTTATTTTGAACAAACCACTATACACCCTCTTTCTCCTCAAATAAGAACTCAAAGTATCTCTCATGCATACGTATGAGTTACCGTCTCCATGTAGCGAGACAATTCATTTTTCATTACCATATTTTATATATGTATATTATTATTAGTATAACCATTATATATTATATTTATAATATAATTGTACTTATTAAATGATATTATCATATCTAGCATTTTAACTTCTAAACTATTGGTAAATGATAACGTCGCTCGTACATACATGTGGAGTACCACCTCCATGAAGTGAGGCAATTCATTTATCATTTCATTATTACTTAGATGGTAATAAATATGAATTTTATGAATATATATATATATATATATATGAAGTATAATAATTATTATATAAATGATAATTATTATTTTTCTTTCTTTCTTTCCACCCGTCGAAAAATGAAAACATCATCCCTGTGTATATACGATCTACCGTCTCCAGTGATGGTGTAACTCATTTTATATATCTAACTATTATAGATTACTCTAAATATTTATAATGAATATATATATGATATTTTTATAATATTCTATACATTACTAAACAATGAAAAAATTACATGGACCAAATTTATGAAACCAAAAAAAAAATGTAAAGACGAAGCTGATATCACCAAGAATAGTTATTTTGATAAAAATTTTGATAACCAATAGTTAAAAATGATATAAATAAATAATATATTGTATGATATATATGATTAATTTTATTTAATCAATATATATTAAATATATATTTATTATACATGATTTTTAAAATTAGTCAATGGAAGTCAGTCCTAAGGTAAGGGATTTTCCTCTCGCTTTTTGTTTCGTGGGACACATGCCTTATACACTACAGTTTTTTTGTAGTGTAAATAATTAAGAATAAGGTATTTTATGATTATTATCAGGAAAATTATGAAAAATACATATCCATATAAACTTAATTCCTTCCTGGAGATTATTATTCATAAGTTACCAAAGTGGTAAGGTTTTATTTTACAATCTGATAATTATTCAGGATTGTTTATTTTTATGTACGAGACGATGAATATTTATATTCAATTTCCATGTTTTCTAAAAAATCCAAATGGTTTTTTCTATTCTCCAAAAATTATTTAAAATAATTTTTACCCATATTTTACTTTTTACAAAATAGTTTGAATGGATTATTTTTGTCATTTTCCAAATGAGGTACTTTTTGATCTCACTATAAAAAAATATGAAAAAAATGTTATTTTATCTTATGTAGGATTAGTGTATTTTCTCTCCATCATCATGCCTAAATTATTTAAAGCATAATTTATATGTTTATAGGTTTATTTTAAAAATTAATTTTTTTTCATTTTTAAGGGAACCACTTTTTTGTAGAGAAGTGACTTTAAAATGGAAAAGTTATTAACCACTTGAATTATTCCAATTGATCTTTCAGATTAAATTTTCCATTTAAAATGAAATAAATTGATGATACTTAAGATTTAATGATTATATTATCCAAGGATACTATAATTATTATTTTTCTAAATGGATTACAGTTTTGATTACAAGATGTTGATTAAACTCATTCCATTTTCCACTAGTTATATTTTGATGAAATATTTACAAAATTATTTCTTTTAATAAGTTCCAATATAGTGATTTTTTATTATTATTTGGCACACATATGTTTAATTTTCATTATATGATGGGGGAGACCTATATATCCCTCCAATGCCTTGGGTAAATATGGATAACTCGTGAGGAAAAAAATTTAAAGTGTAAACCAGATTTTATTTTCAAAATTTTATGCTTGGATCTGATTTTCATTTCAATAAGTGTGAGGACCAAAAAAATTACAAATAAAATTCCCTTTATGATTGAATTAAATGCTCATTTATGTATTATAGTTAAATAACAAACATGAAATTCTTTGGTTTTATGCTATTGAATTTAAAAATAATATTAAGCATCATAACTATTGATAATATATCCATTAAACAATGATCATATGATTAGTATAAATATAGGGTTATAATAAATCCAATTGAAACAGTCCAAAGCTATGATAGCCTCAACCAGAATGATCATACCCTATGAAGGCCATTTATCAGTGCTTCTAATAGATATATCCTCATTTGTATTTTTCATTCAACAATCCAAGTCGATATACAATAACTAAATAATGAGATAAAACATTTATATCATAAGTTCATGATCATCAAGATCACGACCCAAACCATATATGATAAAACTCAAATTGTATTTTTGGGCAATATGTATTTAGAATTAAAACATTTCATTCAATTAATTAATGGATCCTTAAATTTAATAATGTTTGAATAAAATATTGTTATTAAATAATTATTATTAAATATAAATTATTATATAATTTAAATAATGTCTAAAGTAATTTTTATAAGGGTTCAAAAACTATTACTTTCAAAAAACTGAACATTTTTCAATAAATGTCGATTCTATTTTAAAATTGGAAATTAAATTAGTTTATTAAAAATAGATATATTTTGGAATAAAAACATTGAAATAATACAATTGTGAATTTTTCAAAATTTTCTAAGACAGTTAAATATTCGGTTAATAATTAAATACAGTCACTACTATAAAACATTCATTTAATATGGCTAGACATTATTAGTGAGAGAGAAAGAACTGATAAATGTTTCATTTATATGGGCTAAAATAATTTTGATAAAGGGTACCTTTTTTCATGATAAAAAAATGTTGATAAAAGTACCCTTTATCATCCCTTTTTAGTGGTGATAAAGGTTAATCTTTATCAACGGTTTTCTTTAGCGCTGATAAAAGGTACCTTTTATAAGTGATTTTTTTAGCGCTAATAACATGTACCCTTTATTATTGTTTTTTTATCCTTTATAATGGTCCGTAATTAAATAAATTAATTAACCATATTAAAATTAAAAATGAGTAAATTAAAAAATAAGAAAAAAATTATTAATTAAATAATTATTGATTCAAATAAATAAATTTAATATATATATATATTATCAATACTAATAAATATCATATAATAAATATATAGATTAGTAAAATGAATAAAATGAAATAATTTAAAAAATAACAATAAAAGATGAGTAGATTAAGAAAAACATTAAACATTTTATTAGTTAAATATTTATTGATAAAAGAGAATAAATTTAATATATATATATATATATTATAAATATAAATTACTAGTATATATTTTAGACATATAAAATGAATAAATTGAAATAATTAAAAAATTTAAAATTGAATAAACTGTAAAAATTAAACAAAAAATTTAAAAAAATTAATTATAATAATTAAATGAAAATGAATAAATAACAAGATTATTTAAAAATTTTAATGAAACGATTATTAATAAAAATGAATTAGTTTAGTATATATATATATATTAATTATTAATAGAAATAAATATGTTATATATATAATGAATAAAATGTAATAATAAAAAAAATATTGATGCCTTATTGATTTTTAATGGTTCTTATAAATAATTATACATTAATATGTTTAATATAGGAATATATTCATATATATATATATATATTAATATATATAATATTTCCTAAAATACGATTTATATAATACAAAATATTTAAGCATTACATTAAAAGTGTTTATAATGTTATAAATAAATAATTTTCAAATTATAATAAATATATTTACATAATGAATATATTTACTATATTTATATTTATATTTATATTTATTTATTAAATATATTTAAATAATAATATAAATATATATAATGATATTGTTTCTGACGCTTTCACCGGGGCGCATGCATCCGTCTGTCGAGGACGCGCGGCTGTTGCCCCGCCTTCCTGCTTTCCAAAGGTGGGCAGCATTCGCTCCATGATCAGGGACGTTTGCTCCTTGATCGAAACGGGATGATGGGATGTTGTTTCTTCCATCTGTGGATTCCTCCTTGGAACTCATCACCTAGTCCGGGTCTCCCTCATATATTTAATACGTTTCTTGTGAAACTCTTCCCAATTCCATGTTTCTGTAGATGCAGGTTAATTACACTGCTTCTGTCAATACATCCCAAGGGGTCTGGTCAGGGCAACAACCTTCAGTTGGGGGAGTAGTCACGTCGAGGCATCACTAACATGTCTGAACACTGGGGAATTGTTGTGTCTGTCTTTTTCCCCTTATTATAGGGCATCTCGAGGGCGCGGAAGCCCGAGGCATCCCACATCAACTGCGAGGAATCGTATGCCATTGGCATATATCTGAGGTTTTCCTCACCTTTTTGTGTTTAACACGGGGTATGCTGCAAGTTTAACATCCAGCGGAGATGGATTGGGATGATCAGAACACTAGCTGGAGTGGATCATATTAAGGAACCCCCTTGAGGGAACACCGATATCGGAGCCAGCACGTGGATGGCTTCCCAAATGCTGTGGATGGGAATGGGGTGGCATGATCTCACCGGGATGTGGTGGCCCGGGTAAGAATCAGGATGAATGATGGAAACAGAATTGAGTGGAGGGGGAATGAAATGGGACCATCACAAGGGCGGTGGTGAAGTTGGGATTTAGCCTCGAAAAGACCTCCTACGTATCCCTGTGGTAGGGAATCAAAGTCTGTGTAGTTCTGTTTACAAAAAGAGGTCCAGAACGACCAACGGGTGATGGGCTTGAACCTCAAGGAGGCTTCCTATGTACCATGCCTTGACATGGATCTAAGTCCACGTAGTTCGAGATGGGGCTTCAGTGAATAGACGTGTAGAAGGACCATGCTCTAATGGGTGTTGGGATTGATCCTCATGAGGTTTCTTATGTACCATTCCTTGACATGGATCAAAGTCCTCGTAGTTCGGGATGAAAAGGGGATGTTGAACTGACATGAGGGGGTGTCAGAACAACTGGATGGCTGGGTCACAACAGCTTACTGCTGGATTGGGATGCATTTTAACATCATGGGGGATGAGGTCATGTCAAATAATTTAAGTGAATAAGGACCTTGTTCCATATGGATGGTGGGCTTGATCCTTGGGGAGGCTTCCTACGTACCATGGCTTAGCATGGATCAACGACCCCATTGTTCAGAAAGGATGCCGGTGAACTTACTTAATTGGGGACCTTGGTCCATTGGGTGTTGGACTTGAACCTCATAGAGGCTTCCTATGTACCATGCCTTGACATGGATCAAAGACCCTGTAGTTCAGAAGGGATGTGGGTGTCGGCGAACCGACGTGAAGATGGACCTTGGTTAAATGGGCGACGGGCTTGAACTTTAGGGAGGATTCCTATGTACCATGCCTTGACATTGATCAAAGACCTCATAGTTAGAGAAGGGTTTCGTCAGCGAACCGACGTGAAGGTGAACCCGGGGGTCCACTGGTGGTGGGCTTGAACCTCGTGGAGGCTTCCTACATACCATGCCTTGACATGGATCAAAATCCTCGTATTTCGGGAGTGTAATTTAACGTCGTGTGAGACAGGGCATTTTAGGGCTCACACTCTGAGGCAGCTCAGGGTGTGTCATTGTCGGTGCTCACTCTAAGACCACGGGAGTCATGATCGGTGTGAGAAACAAGAGGTTAAATGGACATGATGATCACGTCGTGAAGGATACGTCCGTGGGAAGCAAAGAGGGGCTTACACATTAGGCGGCCCATGGTGTTGGGATTTACTCCAGGATGGAGGCCCGGGGGAAAAAAAGTGATGCGAGAGAGGGAAAATACAGAGGTGCATGGGTGATACCTCTCGTAAGAAGTACTAGGGGCTTACACCAAGATGGATTCCCTTCCCCCGCAGACAGACACCACTCCCAGAAGGAAGATATCATCCCTTGTGAAGACTGTGAGGCGTGGGGAATTTCCAAGGTGGGGTCACCCTGCGTAAGAGGCATGGGGTGATCTCACAGTTTAACGTCGTGTGTTGACGATGAGGGTGCTTGGCAGTTTAACGTCCTACATCTCGTATGAGGTGGGTTTACTCTGTACCCCTAGGACATACATTATCGGTACCCTTACCTCCTTGTGGGAGGGAAGGTACCGGAAATTCCATGGAAAAAGGGGGGTCGTAGAGAGAACCACCGAGGGGTCCACGTTAGCGTGGCTATGTGAAGAATAAATATCCATTATCATGCCTATGTGAAGGAGCATTAGGCGAAGCAGCGCTATGGGCAGTATCGTCCAGGGGACGTTGATGTCACATCGTTCATACCTGGAGGGTCGCATGGGAAAAGGAATTTCCAAGCAAAGGGGTCCATAGGCAGAGGACTTATGGAGATTAGTGGCTCTGCGTGGTGAAGGGAACTTGCGAAGGGGTGTGCTTAGCAAAGTGGGGTGCCTTAGCCTTAGCATGGGGCAGAGGTGCATGTGGGAGGTGATTTGTGAAGTGGAAGGGTGTTCTTGGAGCACTTCCTTGTGGAGTATAGGTGCCTCGGGAAGAAAAGTGCCGCAAAGGAGTGTGCTTCACGAATTACAGTGACCCTGCCTTGGCATGGGGATCACGTGTACAGGAGGGGTGTTTTGTGAAGCATAAAATCTTAGTGACAACCCAGGTCCCTTTGGGGTTCCCTTCATTCGAAAATCCCTTAGGCTTCGAGAAACGAATCCCTCTTGGAAGAGGGGATCAAAACGAGACAATGTGGATGCTCATCGCGAAGCAAAAATACCTCGAGTAGCTTAGGGTTAGCAGAGAAAAGGATGCTTCACGATTCGAGAGCTTAGAAGCCGAAAGGTCAGATTTTCTGTCTGGGGGGCTCAGGGGGAGCTTGGTATTTATAGGCAAGAGGTACCGTGAAGCAGAGCTTATACGGTGTGAAGAGGGCTTTGTTTTCTTCATGGTGGGTTGTGAACATCAACCGGGTTTGCGGAGGGGAACCACCTCCTTTGCTTTGCAGTGGGCTCATGAACTTTCGGGGTGTTCGCAGAGCGTACCACCTCTCTTGCTTCACGGAATTATCGCGAACTTCAGGGGCATTCGCAGGGCATACCGCCTCGGTTGCTTTGCGGTGGCCACGTTGCTTCAGGCAGATCCTCTCCGTTTCGCAAGGCAGGTCGCGGGGCCTCTCTTTTCTTCTTTCTTTTCATTAAATATTTTGGTGCCAACAAATGCCCCCCTAGACATGGATCCATAGAGGGATCAAGGGTTGACGTGTGATGGAAATAGACAAAATTATTGGCCGTTCGCGGTGATGCCTCACGAAGAGGGCGCAGGAGGCGGACAGGGGTTGTGCAGTCTGGACGCGCCGCGAATCTCCATGAGGTCTGGTTGTGCCGTGAAGCTCTGAGGGTCTCTGCCTATAAATTGAGGGGCTGACCGCTATTTTTTCCTTTCCCTTCTTGGCGACTTTTTTCTTTTTCACTATCGATTCATGAAGGTCCGAGTACTCCATGACTGCTCACCGCGAATCGAGCTTCGTGGCGACCTGCGAGTCTCTGACTCCATGACAGCACCAAGCGAACGTGTTCTTGCAGTCCGAGGCCAGGCTCTATGATTCTACTTCACAAAGGATTTTCGCGAACAGGCTTCGCGACCCGAGCTATAAAATTTCCAAAGCCTTTAAAAACAAATGACTCATCAATAAGATGCCCAGGAGGTGCTTGCGGACGCCGCCCAGAGTGATGAGATGGCCAACTGTCAGGGCCTGGAGGAGCTAGTCTGAAGCCACTCGGACCATAATTCTTTGATTGAACTGTTATTAGAGAGCCAAAAGAACTATATGATGTCCAAGAAGATTCCCTTGTATGGTTTCGGGCTGAGGGATGACATCTTCATTCCTGAGGTGAGTAGGGAAGAACCAGTTTGCTGGTTCAGAAGCATGTCATGCCAAAACCAATGGTTCAGGGTGGCAGATGGTCATGCATAAGAGGAATTCACACCTATTACCGTCGACTGTCTGTACAACATTCTGAACAACATTGATGGGACGCCATTGCAACCAGAGACGTCCCCTCCCATGTACCGCACAATACTGAAGGCATCCTTGAGGGATTCGAAGAAAGGGTGGTCCGATGAGTGGGACCTACGCCAGGGTAGCAACTTCACTAATGATTGGGCATGGGCCTTCTGGGTAGGTGCCTCATGTGAGGAATTTGGAGCCGAGATAAGGAGAGTGGGCTTGTATGAGGTGGACCGGGACTCCCAATTCCACATTTATCAAAAAAAACAGCAGATTCTAAAGCTGTTGAGCAGATGGTCATCTAGGACCAACACTTTTCACCTACACCATGGGGAGGTCAGCATCAGCCTATGGGATGTCCATCAGATTTCAGGTGTCTCGATCTTGGGGGCTATGTATGATGATTTCCTCCCCGTCATGAGCGCGTGGGAGGATCCGGAGCAGATTTCGCGGCTGGCACTGGCACTGATGGGACTGGTCCCTGGAGAG
Source organism: Viscum album (assembly GCA_963277665.1). Taxonomy (NCBI): domain Eukaryota; kingdom Viridiplantae; phylum Streptophyta; class Magnoliopsida; order Santalales; family Viscaceae; genus Viscum; species Viscum album. The sequence goes on along the minus strand of CAUJRU010000099.1, from coordinate 1,078,017 downwards.
GATAAAGAAGCAGTGAGAGATGTCCACATTAAGATGTGGTTCAATTAAGCAGTTCTTGAACTTCTCGGTGGACTGCAAGTTTCCCCTGAGGCCTCGAACTTCCCCAAAGGGGGCTCAATGGGGCAATGAGAACTCGTATTGGATGCTCTTGGAGGATAGCCAATGGAAGACCTGGGGCTTCAATGTCAGCACTGAACAACGACTGATAGTCATACTAGTGGTGTTTATTGTGGGCCTAATCTATTGTTGGATCCAACCAGTGAGGGATACCAACATGGGGGGTGCGGCCCAGCTCATTCATCATGGCATCCATGCTGGCCACAGGAAGGCGGGTCAATCTGGGGACTCCAATGCTCGCCAGATTGTACAGGATGCTACATTATGTTAGCGAGGGCAAGAAGCTGTCGAGGATATGCAGGCCATTCCATATTCTGTATGGGTGGATCTCGGCACACATCAGGGGGGTTAATGAATATCTAAACCCCATATCACCTTCAGGTTCAAACTTCCACCCATCTATTCTGAATTCTTCCGGGAGCATTCCATCCATATTAACCGTATCGTTGGTACTCAACCATGTGTGGAAGGCGGACGAGTTTAATTTCGACCCGTTTTCATTGCCGACGGGGGTACATACCGATGACGGTCGGGGGACAGAGGAGCATCGGGCCTATATCCTGGACTTCCACGATGGAGTCTTGGTTTCACGGGAGGATTGCGAGCTTCTTTGCGAGCTGTACACCCCTCACCGGTTCGCAAGGCAATTCTAGTGCCTACAACGGCTGACCCCACAAGTCTAGTGGGAGGTGCGCCACGAGGAGAACCCATGTGTGATGAGGAAATTATGGCTCATGTTCGCATGGGAATATGGGAAAATGTGAAATTCATTCCCTCCACCTACTGCCACCTTCGGACTCGTGAAGAAGTATGCCATAAGTTGGGAGGCATCATATCCGGGATAAATGCAAAAGCAGCCAACTCTTCGAGTTGGTGATGGCAGGCCTCCCCTATTCTGAGGTCGGGGTCGGAGAGTGGTGAGGGCATCCCATAGTGGTGGGTTTTCCGTGGCGGTGAGGCCTGCACCAGCTGAGGGTGAGGCAGCAGCGGCGAATCCAACAGTGGTAGTGGACTCGGTGGTCTCTGAAGAGAAGAGCCAACCAGAGGGATGGCCACCAAGGGGATTCCACAGGATATCTACTCAGGTGATGGGGAAGTGGTTGCTCTATATCGACATGCCTAAAAATGATGTTTTCCCAGAGGCCTAGGACATTGGGGACGTCAACCGGCAGCACCTTAGTCTGCCTGAGATATGGGAACACCTGAACTGCCTTGGGATGGATTATCACATTATAGACCATATCCGGGCCGGTTTCGCAATGTCCCCAGTGGAGGTGGAGCAATACCTGGATAAGATGGAGGACTTTGTACATTCTGGTGATTCCCTATATCCAATGACAGACCTAGTGAGGGTACATCTGGATGGGATGGTTCCCCAAAAACTGTCGGCCATCGAGCTGGGGGAGCACTTCCCCTATCGGAAGATTCAGATGAATCTTTTCGGGGCGACGAGGCTGATGGAGAGAGCCCATTAGAGGAAGGCGAAGTTGGAAATCAAGACTCGGATCTCGATGATTTCACGGAGGCTCTTGAGGTAACATTAAAATTTTCTTCCCTTGGTGTCTGTTCTAAGGTCATTATGGACCTCTTACCAACATTTGAACCGCGTAGGAGGACCTGGTACACAGATCCTGTTCTCACCCCTCAGTGGGTAATGATGCAGGACCCTCGGAACCCGCACCTGTGGTCACATCCAGTACTGTGTCTAGCGGGTCTAGGACACCTAAGGTGGATCCTCCGAAATCTCCAGACCATTCGACAGTATACATAGGGCCACGCGTCGGGGTCCCGTCAGCATCAACTTAGTAGAATTACCATGAATTCAATCTCTGTAAGTCCTCTCCACTAAATTCATTACTATCAAACATTGATCATTCAGACTGACACCCATGCCCTTCTCTGTCATGTACAGTTCTTCGACTAGCATGGGCTGCTGCGGTGAGGCAGGTTGGGATTTATGGTGGAGCCCCTCCCAGAGGCATGCTAGTAATTGTGGAGATAGTTTCCCAGCCCACCTGTGCTACAACTTCCCACATCATTGGCGGGACCAACAGCGGGGTCGTGCCTGAGGTCATTAAGGTGGGGTCTGACATTGAGGATCTACCAGTCAACCCAAGTCCCGCCGCTTCTGATCCAACGCAAGATGTTGCGCCAGATCCCACGCTAGGTGCAGATCCCACTGAAGATTTCCTGAGTTAGTACCCCACATCCCAGCCTTCCAACCGCGTGGACTAGGATGAGACGGCCTCTGACGAAGAGGACAGTGACATAGTCTGCCGCCGATCATGGAAGATGATCATTCCCTTTATCTAAAAGTCCCCCCCCCAGGAATTATGGATGGAAAATATTGGAAGACTTCTCTCGCATCTGCGCAATCTGTGTGCTGAGGGAGTGGATTCCCAATGCCCTCATCTGCTCATCCGAGATCTCATGGTGGAGAGGATCCGGGAGTATGATTGCGGCCTCAGCGTGGGCTGGAAGTAGATGAAGGAGATGAAAATCAAGAATCTTTGGGATGATGAAGATGAGATCCAATGGCTACGGATCCGGGAGGATGAGCACTCAACCTCTCTTAATGCACAATCAGAGTTGATCTTACAATTGAAGTCTAAGCTGACAGAGGCAGAAGAGCGTCTAAGGAAAGCTTCCGAATAAATGGCCAATATGTAGGCTCACATAGAGCGAGCCCATACTGAGGCTGATGAATTACACACCATCGCTGTTGAGGAGGAGAGGGAGCTGAGTTGGCGGCAATAACTCTTGGACGCCACAAGTCATAGGGTGGCAGAGCTGGAATGATCTTTTGACGGGTTCAACCCTTCCATGGGAGAAATAAATCCCCGAGTGCTGTAAGGATCACAAAATCTCAGACGTACTTTCATTTTTTTTATTTTTTTAAATACATGAGTTTCATTATTGAGGTTGGATTCAGAACAATTGATGAGTCATTCTTCCGGTGTACTCTAATGCATAAGCTGGGTAACACCAAGGGAGTCGGGATTAGTCCGAACATAGGGAAGTGGAAGGTGTGAATTATGATACCCATGATTCAGAACATTGTGGGGGTGGCGTGACAATGGAGGATACCTGTTTACTGTGGAAGAAACGGAGAATCCATATTGCATTAGACTGAAATGGTTACAACAATTGAGGGCTGACCACTGACCATGTTCGCAACACGGGGCCTATCTCAAATATCATCGATCAGCCTTTCGGGACGTTGGCCCAGGAAGTAGGTGGACCATATGTCGGGCATCCATACTGTTAGGGGGTCCTTCCAAACATGACCAGTCTTCAGTAATGTTGGTCGAGGATAGGAGGTGGACCATAGGTCGATCATCCATACCATTAGGGGGTTCCTCTAGACATGAAAGGGGACAAGGGTCCGAATAACTGGGGCACACCAAGTGTGGAATGTGGAGTGAGTGTTTCTACGAAAAGAATCCAACACTCTTGAAATTACGCCACCATGGAGGGAGCACACCGGATGGACTCATCGGTTTGATAATGGATCAATCTCTCATTCAGACAGAGACTCTCTGGCGAGGGAGTTGTCACTTCCCAATGTCATCTTGGGGCATCATGAACTTGTTCAGGGCAGAGTTATAGTTGTATAGTTCCTCACAAGGGGTCTGGCTAGGGGGCCATAAAGGGGAAGAATAGGATTTCTGATTCCTGGGGGCTGGACCCTAGGAAAAATACCAGGGTGTCCCTATGTATCCAATGATGGTGGGAATCAAGTCACACGTAGTTTTGGAAGCATAGTTTAACGCCATGTTGGACGATTAGAAACCTGGTTGTGCCGGTACATATCCCACCAAAACTACTAAGCCCACTTGAGTCATGCTCTATGTGGGAAACAACAATTAATTGGGGACTTTCCTGACACAGGAAGGGCATGTTAGGGTGAAGAAATGCTCGGTAAATACCGGCCCAATGATTCTAACCTGTCCATGTAGTGCACCTAGACACGCAAAGGGGTGAAGCCGAGTATGTCAGAATTCCACTGGAACATGAGGAAGTGGAAATGCGTCAATCATGATACTCACAATTTGGATCACAATGATGGCGGCATAGAAATTGAGGATAACTGTTAATCGTGGTGGAAACGCAGCATCTATATCACGTTAGCCTGGAATGGGGACAGACAAATAGGGGTCGACCGTTGGCCATGTTCGAATCACGGGACCTGTCGCAGATGTCGTCCGAGATCCTTAGGGACGTTGGCCCGAAACGATCGGAGAGCCCTTAGGCCCAGCATCCATGAAGAGCCCTTAAGCCTATCATTCATGTTGTTCAAGGGTCCTTTTGTACATGGAAGAGGATGAGGATCCACATAGCGAGCTCATGAAGCTTGGTCATGGAATGAGGGGAATGTCCCCATGAAAATCCCACACTTCGGGCTCTTTGTCAAAATGCATCTGAATATGTTAATGATATGTATTAGATAGAGAGATTCGAGTCCCCTCTCATAGGGAGATCTTAGTTTAGGGTCATAGAATTTGGACCATGGATGAGAGGAATCATAGGATGCATGTGGTGGGGAAACTCGAATACCCAACGTAAATGGGAACATGGTCATCTGATCACCTCGGGCTTCTCAGAGAGTGTTTTTAGGTCGAGGGACTAAAAACGAGAGTTGATCTGGGCCTGAAGAAAAGTGAAAATTCATTCCTACGTACCCCATGAGGATGGGGATCAAGCTGCACATAGTTATTCAGAGGGTCTTATTTTAAGGTCTTAAAACTCGGACCATGAACGAGTAAAGAGAGCAGGGGACACATGGTAAGGTGGTTATAAAACCTGATGTGAATGAGGATATAATCCCTACTTACCATGTGTTCTCTGGGAGAGTGCTCGAGTCGAGGGACCAAACACGAAAGCTAGGCTGGCCCCGCAGGGAAGTTTATGGGCACTCTTACAAATTTCATGAGGATGAGAATCCATCCATACGTAGTTCTAGAAGATTAAAGGGGCATGTGGGTTTATCCCTCTCACCAAGAGGATCGGTAACTGATAAATCTTGTTTGTCTTTTACGGTGTGTGGTTATTTTGTGAAGCGACAGGCCTTGGGTTGAAAGCCCTGGCATCGTCACAAGAATCAAGTCGTAGTAGGAATTGAAAAATGGTATGGAGTATGACCAATACCCAATGTGACTTCCTCTATGATGAGGTTATCACAATGCAGTGCCATTTTTCATCGTGCGGCCAGGATGATAATGTCATAGTTTAGGGTCATGTGATAGGACCAAGCATGCATTTTAACATCAAGCAGCACAGACGTAGCGGAGATGATGCTAGGAGGGGAAAGTGTACGGTGCCATGAAACATAACTAACGTCGATGGGGACATGATCTCATATCATACCATACGCAATTCTGAGATAGCATCCTCAGGACAAGGGGCCCAAATAGGGGTATGAAGGAAAGGGGCTTGAGGAACTAGCTCCTAGCTGAGATGGACTCAGAAGCAAGACGTCTGGGTGACCCATCACATCCCATGGGAATGTGGATCGAGTCACACATATCCCTTAATGAGGATCTTAGTTTATTATCTTAGAGCTCAGACTGTGGGAGCCCTGAAGTACGCTGTATAGCAGCTTTTTCCCCCTGACATGTAAAGGTGAACCGAGGGATAGTGCCAAGAGTGTCGAGATTCCACCTGGACAGGATGGGTTGGAACATAATGTGAATCATGCAACCAACATTCAAGGACTGAAGGGGCTGGCATGACGACGGAGGATTACTACTAACCATGTTCAAAAAATGCATCCTATCACGTTAGCCTGAAATGAGGATAAACAAATGAGCATTCACCGCTGACCAAGTTCGCAATGCGGGATTTGTATCAAATTTTTATCCAAAACCCTCGGGGGTGTTGTCTGGTAACGGTAGGAGAGCCCTTAGGCATGGTATCCAGGCCGTTCGTGGGGGTCCCTCCGGGTGTGAAAGATGATGGAAGCCTGAATGAAGGGGAGAACGAAGCTTGAAAAGTGGAAGGAACTTGACTAAGATGAATCTGACACTGTTGGTCCTATACCAAAGTACTCTTAACACATGGGCGAACCACATCATGGGGTCTAGGGACTCAACATGAGGGCAACCAAGATATGGTGAATTCCCGAGAGATGGGGGGAATGGTGACAAAAACTCTATACCACACCTATATATCCCCCTCATGGAGAGGGACAGGCCAAGGGGACTAGGTGACTGGGAGATCGAGAGATCTCAAAGAGGTGGGGATGGACCTGAAGTCTAGACATTCGGGTGGTCCTACATATCCCATGAGGATGGGAATCAAGACACACGTAGTTCTGGAGATTTTCTTTTTAATGTCGTGTGGGACAAGAAATAGGAGGGATAAATTTTTAGCACGGGTTGTGTGTAGTGAGGCTATTGAAAACCCGACGTGAATGAGGAAACAGTCCCATACAACTCCACGCAGTCCTGTAGTCAGGGTCCCAAAGGCAGGACAGATAATATGAATTAGAAAAACTCAAGATGGCCCCATATACCAAAGGTCTGGGGGTTCCTATGTATCCCATGAGGATGGTAATTGATCCGAACGTAGTTCTAAGATGATCTTAGTTTAGGGTGTTAGTGCTTGGACCATGAATGGGTGGTAGCTATCCGGGTAATCGTAGACCTCAACCTGATCCCTAAGCCCACGTGAGTCAAACTCGGTGTGGGAAACAAGGGAGGAAGATCCATATTTAAATACATGGAATGAACGCCAAAGGGGAAATCGATGTGGATCCCCAAACGACACCCCTATCGCGGCTTTGTTCCCCTAATGTGGGGATGTGCACTGAGGAATGGTACCTAGAGTTTCGAAGTTCTACTTGGACAAGATGAGGTGGAGAAGGGTGTGAATCGTGTAACCGTCATTTTGGGATTAATGGGGTTAGCGTGGCGAGGGAAGATAATTGTTAACCATGGAAAAAAACAGTCTCTATTTCATGTTATCCTGAAGTGGGAACAACAGATGAGCATCGACCGCTGACCATATCCGCAATACGGGATTTGTATCAATTTCTTGTCTGAAACCCTTGGGGGCGTTGGCCCGTAATGGTAAGAGAGCCCTTAGGCGTGGTATCCATGCCGTTTTTGGGGTTCCCTCTGGGCGTGAAAGGTGATGAAATCCCAGATGAAGGGGAACACAAAGCCTGAAAAGCAGACGAGAACATGTTCGAGTAGAGTTCGACATTTCAGGTAATAAACCAGAGTACCCTTAGGCACATTGGTTAACCGCTAAAAAGGGTCGATGAAGTGGATTATGAGGGAGAGGTACATGGTGTGGTCATTACAAACCCATCGTGAATAAGGACATAATCCCATACCATGCCATATATTCCCCTCTCCAGGGAAGGGTAGGCCAAGGGGCCAAGGTGAAATGGAGATTTCCTGGAGATGGGGTAGGACCCGAAGCCTAGACATTCTGGTGGTCCTATATATCCCATAAGGATGGGAATCAAGCCAAATGTAGTTATCAAGATGTTGTTTAACGTCATGAAGGACGAGGAGGGGAGTAGGATACCCCCCAATGAAGGAGGTGTTGGTACGGAGAATAAACCAAAGTGAATGAGGACATAATCCCACACCACACCATACACTCCTATAAGAGAGGACCTAAGTCGGGGGCCCAAAAAGGCCAAAGGGCCTGATAGTTATGATTTGGTCAATAAGGCCTGACCTACTTGTAGTTTAATGTCTTGCAGTGAGGATGAGGGATGGGGAATAGGATTCCCTGGATAGGGGAGGTGTATGACACGACGAGTAACCCGATGTGAATGAGGACATAATCCCACACCACACCGTACACTCTGGGTATGAACTTGGGCTAAGGGGTACGAGAAGGCCAAGGGGCCTGAGGGAGAGCCTCGATAAAGAAGGTCTTACCAGCTTACAGTTTCACTTCTTGTAGTATGGATGAGGGTCGGGGCCCGGAAATGCCAAGGGGTTCGAGGCTGAGCCTCGGTCAGGAAGGCCTAACCAGCTTGCAGTTTATTATCATGAAGTGAGGATGAGGGATAGATAAGGTGTCTCTTATGGGTATGTGTATGGTATGGCAAGTAACCTGACGTGAATGAGGATGTAATCCCACACCACACTGCACTATCCCATTATAGAGAACCTGGGCCAGGGGCCCGATAGATGGCCCTGTCTGGAATGAGTTCGTCGCTTTGGGATGGGGCAGAACGAACCCCCACACTTGATGTTTTGGACATATTAGGGAGGACCTGAAGATCTAGGGTGGTTGTTGACCATGTTCGAAACACAGCGTCCCTATGGTGACCTGATATGGGAGCAGCAAATGATCATCGACTGCTAACCACATTCAAAACGCGGGACCGGTATCAGCATGTTGATAGACATCCTCAAGGGAATTGGCCTGAAGTGGTAAGATATCCCTTAGGCCTAGCATCCATACCATTTAGGGGCCCTTCTGGACAGGGGAAGTGATGGAATCCCAGTCAAGGGGTGGGTGAAGCATAGTTGTACCCATCTAAAAAAGAGGCGAACATCTCCAGGGAGGGGAACATTCAACCGGACCGAGGCTATCTCGACGTGCATTGGGGCAAAATTATGCACCCTTCCATATGTCTTAACCTGAGAGGAAGATTCTGGCTTTTGGGCTGGGCCAATGGATGAAGTGTCCGAGCATTCCTACTTATCCCATGAGGATGGGAATCAAGTCGTATGTAGTTCTTGAAAGCTATGCAGTTTAACGTCGTGCGGTGATGACGAGGAAGGATAGAAGAACAAGAGTGGACACATGGTGTGACCATTAAAATCCTCGTATGAGTGGGACTAAAGAAGCCTACTCCACATCATGTGAGGACCCTCCGAGTAAACTGTTCCCAGGAGGGATAGTCAAAGGGAAGAGTTTCGGGATGGGATCAAAACAAAGTGTCTGAGTGTTCCTATGTATCCCATGAGGATGGGAATCAATCCATACGTAGTTTTGGAAGCACTGTTTAACGTCATGTAGGTTGGTGAAACACATATCATCTGGGGATGTGTACGGTTCGGCGAGTAACCCGACATGAATGAGGACATAATCCCACACCACACCATAGAATTACACAAGAGATCCCAGGTCAGGGGCCAAAGAAGGCCAAGGTGCCTGAGGCTGGGCCTCGGTCAGGAAGGCCTGACCAGCATACAGTTTAACGTCTTGTAGTGAGGACGAGGGTTGGGGGCTGGAGGAGGCCAAGGGGCCTGAGGCTAGTTTTTGGCTAGGAAGGCCTTACCAGCTTGCAGTTTAACGTCTTACAATAAGGATGATGGAGATCTTAGTTTAGGGTCATAGATCTCGGACCGTTTTGTAGTTTATTGTCATGCAGGATGATAATGAGTAGTTTAACGTCATGATGGACGATGATATAGTTTAACATCTTGTAGGACTATGTTGTAGTTTAAGGTAATGCAGGAATAGACAGTTTGAGGTCATGCAGGAACATCGTGTAGTTTATGGTCATGCAGGACCGTCCAATTTAATGTCATGTAGTACCATACAGTTTAAGGTCATGTGGGATCGAGGTGCAGTTAAGGGTCATGCGGGACTCGGAGGCTCAGGCAAAGTATTTCTTGGGGAACTTGGCGTGTTGGGAGGAGTTATGCGCTCACCATCCATGGTTACCATGGAGTATGCTTCATTGGGGTAGACCTTTTGAATGATGTAAGGCCCTTCCCATTTGGGCACCAGCATTGGTGGTTTCCTGCCGGGGATCATTGACACTCGGAGGGCCAATACTAGGTCGCCTTGCGGAAAAGAGAGGAGGAGAACCTTCTTGTTGACGGCTCTGGCTATCTTTTTCTGATGCCTTTCTAAATTGTGTAGGGCATGAAGCCAGTTCTCTTCTTTTGTTTCTAATTCAGCTAGATAAATTTTGACCACCTTATCTGGTGCCTTCAGGTCATATAATACATTGCGTAATGAGGGCAGTGAGATCTCGATGGGTAGGACGGCCTTAGCCCCATACACCAGGGAATATCGAGTCACCTGGGTGGAATTGCGAGTCGTCGTCTGATACGACCAGAGGGTGTTGGGGAGATTTTCCGGCTAACTTTTCTTGTTTTGACCAACCATTTTCTAAAAAATGATAGAGATGGTTTTGTTGAAAGCCTCGATCTGTCCATTTGCATGTGCGTGATAGCGAGAGGTATGATTCGAATGGATATTGTACTTGGCGTACAATTTCTTCAGTTTGGCTACTCGGAAGTGGGTGTCGTTATCGGTGAGGACATCATGAGGAACTCCAAACCGGTGGATGATATTGGAGCACACAAAGTCAATGATGGAACATGCCTTGACCTCTTTGAGTGGAACTATCTCTTCCCACATGGAGAAGAAATCTGTAGCGCTCATGATGAACCTACACTGATGAGCTGTCGCCGGTGGATATGGTCCCATGACATCGAATCCGCACACTGCAAATGGCCAATAGTACTTGGTGGAGTGTAGATGCTTCGGCATCCGATGCATGAAGATAGCATGAACATGGAACACATGGCATCTCTTGGCCAACTCAATACAATCATGGATCATAGATGGCAATAAGTACCCCAGTCTCTAGATCTGATGGGACAGCATTGGCCCAGCCTGGTGGGAACCGTAGGAGTCGGCATGAACCTATTGCATGACCTGGGAAATCTTGACTCCTTGAATGCAACGGAGGATATCCCCAGCGAAACCCTATTTATAGAGGATCCGCTCAATACCAGGACCACTCTGGAGGGTAAACTGCTGTGCGCAGCGTCAGATTCGCTCGCGCTCGGTCCGATCATCCGGGAGGCAACCATTTTAGAGATACTTGACAAAAGGTGCCCTCCAATTGGGAGTGGCCTCAACCACTGCATCTGAGGAACCTGGGGCACCTGACGTGGAGGATCTGGTGGTAAGATGGCTTACCTGCAGGTCGTCACCATCCTCTTGGGTGAAAGGGGTGATGACTCTCCGGTGTGCCACATGTATAATCATATCATCCTGCTCGGGTTCTGCAAGTGACGTAGATAGGCTGGCAAAATCATTCTCTCGACCATTCTGTGACTGAGGGACATCGGTAACCAATGGTCGAGAAGGGAACTGGGCTATTAGAAGGAGGGTGCACTCCAACAACGGCATGAGCTCTAGCTTTCTGACAACATTGTTTCCATTGACCCGCTTGATGAATAGTTCGTAATACCCTTTCACATGCAAATGGGTCACATCAATATCAAGAGAAATCACGAGGCCAGTGACGAGAGCCTGATACTCTGTCTTGTTGTTTGTGCAGCCTTCTGACAACAGGAATGATTATGGCTAAACGGCTTGTGCCAGGGTGATGAAGACGATACCCAGACCCACTTTGTTGAGCCTAGGATCGTTGAGCCTCCTACTGGTGGGGCTCTGGGAGGTACCGTCAAAGTGAATTTTTTAACATGAGACGACATGATCGAGTGAGAGGATTGCCTCATCAGGAAAATCTTGGTCTAGGGATTGATCTGTAGTGGTTGGATGGGAAGCTAGGAATTCTTCCAATGCCTTCCCCTTGAGAGCCTTCTGAGGCACGAACCTAATGTTGAATTACTAGTGGATCACCACCCACCGTGCTAGTTGGCCCGTCAACATGGGGCGGTTCAGAATGTACTTCAGTGGTTCCACCCGAGAGACCAATTGTACCTCATGGTGCTGCAGGTAATGTCGCAAATTCTTTACGGAAAACATGAGTGCAAGGAATCTCTTTCCGATGCGGGAGTATCTAGTCTCTGTATGAAGGAGCATGTGACTGAGGTAATGGAGGTTGTTCTCTATCCCATCATTATTCTTCTGGGTGAGCAGGCTGCCAAGAGACCATTCAAGAGCAGTCACATAAAGGGCCAGCAGCTTTTCGGCGATGGGTGGCATTAGGACCGGAGGCTGGAGTAGATACTGCTTGATTTCCTCGAAAGCGGTCCATCACTCTTCATCCCATTCATAGGTGGAGCCTTTCTTCATGATCCAGGAAAAGGTCTTACACTTTCCAACCAGATTCTCAATGAATCGGCATATGTAGGCTATGTGGCCTTGAAGACGTCGAAGCTCCTGAATATTACTCGGGGGAGGCATCTGGATGATGGATTTGATCTTCTCTTAGTCGATCTCTATGCCTCGGTATCTGACAAAAAAGAAAATAAACATCCAGGAGGTGACCCCACAGGCACATTTAAGCGGGTTCATCTTCAGGTGGCGGGAACGGAGGAAACCGAACACTTTCTCATGATCCTTGAGATAGTCCTGGTGCTGACGAGATTTGACCACCAGAATATCTACATAGCACTACACCAACATCCCGATAATTGGCTTGAATATGCTACGTATGGCCCGCAAATAGGTGGAACCTACATTTTTTAGGCCGAAGGGCATAACCTGGTAATAGAAAGTACCTTGAGGAGCCCTGAAAGCGGTGGACTCCTCATCTTCGGGGGCCATCTAGATCTGGTTGTACCCGAAATACCCATCTATGAAGGAGAGGGCATGGAACCCGACAGTATAATCAATCAACATCTCTGTCACTGGAAGGGGAAAATCATCCTTTGGACAGTGGCGGTTGAGATCACGGAAGTCGATACAGACTCTGATCTGCCCGTTTTCTTCTTGACTGGGAAAATGTTGGCTAGCCACTTGGAGAACTGGACTTCCTTGATGAAGTTGGATTTGATAAACTTGTCATCTTCAGCCTCAACCATGGCAACATGAGAAGGGTGCATCTTTCTGGGAGGCTGCTCGAACCCGCGATGGTTTTTCGGTAGACTAAGGTGGTGGACGGCTACCTGAGGATCTAGTCCTAGCATCTCACCGTAACTCCAGGCGAACACATCTCAATGCTGCTTAAGGAAGTTCACGTATTATTGATGTTCCTCAAGGGACATGGCGGCACTGATCAATGCGGGTCTCGGTTCTACCTCGCTACCAAGGTACACCTGTACCAATTCATCGACCGTGGTAGAAACTCCTTCTTCAAAGGAAGGGGGAGAATCCTCTAGATCATCTTCTCCACTTGTGGAGGTATCTTCTGTGGGGGGGAGTTTCTTTCAAGCCACCATACTCTGATGGGAGGCCAGTACCAGCTTTAGCGGAAGTTGTCATCATATCAAGAGATTCATGCTCCACTGAGAGCATAACGATGAAGGCAGTTGATCCAATCCCATCTGGTCTTCGGCCGATGGAACCATGCATGACAACATCAAATTATTAGTGGCACGTCAGCTTTAGCAGGTTAATTCCAGCCCGATGAAATAGACATGTATGACATACCACCGTTACCATGAGCCTGACGTCCGGATACCGTACATGGGTAAAAGGTTCAGGGATCACCCGATCCTGGTTGTTGTAGGAGTACGAGGTGATTATCCACCATCAGTTGGACCTGGGAATATTCCTTCCTCTTGTACCCAAAATGACAAAGTATTTCCCCATGTCGGGGGGTCGTGGCCTCTAACCGCTTGATTGGGAAGATGTAGGCGTCATCCAGACCTGCCCAGGGATCACTTATGATAGTGGCAGGCTCAATCTCACTTTCCATAATCTTCTTATCCTTGCTCTTTTAATAGTCGGCCTCTAGATAATGGCCTTCACATGAGGAAAAAGGAGACGCACCTCCTTGGAGCACACCTACTCGACCATTGAGGGAGTATTTGAGGCATTGGTCATACGACGAAGAGACTGATACATGCCGGTGGAGCCATGGAATGTCCATCAATGCATTGTATGCGGTTTCCTGGTAGACAACCATGAATTCAGTACTAGCAACTAGGCCACTGAACTGGGACTTCAAATAGATCATTCCAACCGGGGTCTGCTCGGTCCTGTCGTATTCCAAGATTTTGGGTTTGAAGGGAGTTAGATCATCCTCAGACAAACCCATCTTTCGTAGTGTCCGAGTCGGGATTAGCTTAATCCTACATCCTTTGTCAACAAGACAGTGGTGGAATTCCACACCATTGAACTGGACAGTGATGTATATTGGACGAATGTTCCCCAGAATGGGAGGGTCTTCATCCTCACCATTGAACGAGATAACTATCTGGAATTTGGCATCCACAATTGCCTCAGCATGGAAGGCTTCTTCAACTGCTACCTCCGTCTCAAACTGGAGGGGTCTCTTTAGGGCCTCGGCAAGCGCCTCACGCATTTTAAACGATAGGATAAGATCATCAAGGATATAAAGCCTCGCTAGAATGCCGATAAGGTGCTTTAGAATATCATACTTCCATTCCAGATGCGAGCCTCTACTTACAGGAGGTCATTCTACAATTGGAGGCATGGTAGGCCTTGACGGCTAGGCGGGCGGCTAGCTAGTGCTAGGTATGCCCCGTTGCTCGCTAGTCAAGTCCTGAAGAGTGGTTATCAGATGTGGTTTGGAAAACTGAGATTGGTCTGTAGTAGGTCGAGACTGGCCGTAGTAAGGAGGAGGTAACTCTTCCTAATCTAGTAGCACAAACGGTGGTAGAGGTAGACCTAAGGGCACAAGATAAGGAGGTTGCGTGTGCTGAGATCTGCGTTGGGCCTGCTATCTGGTTTCAGTAGTGTGTACAGCCTGGCTAGAGGTTCCAAATTATGCACTATGATGACCCATGTAGTCTCGGCTCCACTAAAATTGACGTCAACCAGGGACAATGGTGGGGTTCACATGGCATTCCCCCTCGTTCGGAGTCATATAAGGATTTACCAACTCCAAGGTATTAACCGAAGTGTACCCCTTACTGTCACATGATGAATCATCCACCACTGGGTAGATTCAAGGAGTAATCCCCATCTCAGGGGGAATGAATTCACCTAGAGTGCGGGATGAAGACGACATTGGTGGAGCGTGTTGCTTCTCCTTGCGCCGCCGATGCTTGCCCTTTTGGGAAGAGGTCGGTTGAGATAATGATGGAGAGGCACTGGCTGCAGCCTCTGTAGGCTCTGGTTGATTCAGGCATGCCTAAATAATACCATGGTCGTGGGTGACTATTTTACGAGCCATCTTGTCATCGTACTTTAGGGATCCGTAGTTGGGAACCTCCTGCCACTCGCCTTCATCGTTGCTACCACCTTCTGACTTCTCAAAAACACCCTCCACTTGTGCTGAGGCCAGGCCCAGCCTGACTATGTTGTTATCGACCTGGTCTTGGAGCTAGTCTTTAAACACATAGCACAACTTGAGGGTGTTCCCCAGGATCTGATGATAGGGGCATTAGTTGGGGCGATCGGTGAGATTCGCCTTTGTCGGCGTTCTGCATTCGGGTAAGTGCACTATCCCCTGCTCTAGGGAACTACAGAAGTAACTGGGGACCTGAGCCTCATTGAACGAGTAATTCTCGTGCCTTCTTTCAAGATAGGGGGCTCTGGTTTCCTGGCCCTGACGAGGGGCCGGAGGGGCCTGTTGATGAGGCAGATCCTGATTGTCCCACCTAGGCGGTGGTGGCGCGTTACACAGGGGAACATTCCGATTCTGAGTCGGTCGCTGCTGGGCAGGAGGCTGTGCCAGAGGTGGAGGGCCTCTACAAGGTTGTGGAGCC
The DNA here is from genome assembly GCA_963277665.1 of Viscum album. Taxonomy (NCBI): domain Eukaryota; kingdom Viridiplantae; phylum Streptophyta; class Magnoliopsida; order Santalales; family Viscaceae; genus Viscum; species Viscum album. The sequence continues at coordinate 1,062,376 of CAUJRU010000099.1, read as the reverse complement.
AGTGCTACTGGCAACAATTTTGGCTGCTTGGGGGCTTCTATCTGGGCCACCGCGGTGGGCTCGGCTCTGGAATCCCTCCTTATTGGGATCACAGGGGGTAGTGGATGTGCCTGACTAGCCTGTTGCAGAGCTTCCTCAAGGGGTTGTGCCTTATCTGAGAAATATCTAAACCCTCCAGGGTAATTCTAGGTGATCAGGGAAGGAACCAGTTCAGTTTTTACATTCCCAATGCACATCGTTAGTAATTTCTCCTAAGTCAGTGGCATGTCGAGGGAGTATGTGAGCCCCTTCCACTGGGTGATGAAGTGTGCCACTCGCTCATCGAGCCTTTGATTGCACATGAAGAGATCTACGATGCTGGTCTTTCACGTGGTAGAGCTGAACTGGTATATGAATTGCCGGTGAAGATCCTCCCAGCTGGTCACCAATCCAATAGGGAGCTGGATGTACCAAATGAACGTAGGGCCCTCCAATGTCTTCACAAAAAATCAGAGCATGGCAGCATCCTATTTTGCTGGGCTCCCCAACATGGGGCCACACCTAGAGGAAAAATGGGCCAGGTGCTGCGGTGGGTCTCCTTTCCCATTAAAGGGTGAGAATGTCAGATTTCCAAAACCTGGGTGTGCAGGCATATCATCCACACACGAGGGATATGGATTGACATCTGGTGGGACTTCCACCTGCCGCGTTTCCAATGCCTCGAGGCGGGCGATGAGTGCCGCTATTGGATCATCCGGGCACGGTCACTGTCTTGGTGGGGATCCCTAACCATGAGTGCATTGTCGGGCTCTTCGACACAATAGATGAGTTCAATGGCTTGTGGAGAAACTGGCGGAGTGGACTGCGAGGCAGTCAGAGGAACCGGGGCCGGATTCCTCAGATTGTCACGTCATTTGAAAGGGTTTGGTGAGATGTATGGCACCCTCTTGTTGGGAGTTCCAGTTTTTTTCCCGGTCCACGGGAGCGGTATGATCAAGGTTTCCTGGAGGCATCTCGCTAGGTGGGGGGGTGTTCTTTCCCCTACTGCCCCGGCCTAGGATCACAATAGTCACGTCGCCACTCTATAGCGCGCTCGGCTAGGAGTTCTTCGACTAGCCTCTTCTGCTCAGTAAGTTGCTAGCGCAACACGACCTTCTCGGGGTCTTCGTCCATCTTCTGCACTGAGGAGGATGGGTCGGAGTTCTTGATAGCTCAGACATGCTCTTTACCCAAACCGGCATTCCAACAGAGTACCAATGACTCAGTGGGCACATGGAGACCTAGGAGGTTCCTCTAATGATGATTAATCCTCTCGGATGGGTCCAACTGTTGTGGTACACCCTCATGGGGTAAGTCTCCATCAAGAAACTCCAGCCCATCCTCCTTTTCCACTATGTTAGTGACCTAAACCCTTGTTTAAGCCAATCAAAGTTTAATATTTATATTCCTACTAACTATAGTATATGTGGAATTTAGGGTCAAACCCACAGAGAAGGAGAATTTGACCACTATTCTTCTAAAAACATTAAAAATATCCCACTGTTGTCAGCAGTCGGATAAATTTTCTATTTTTTTAATTTTTTTATTTTTGCACAGATGAAAAAGTATATTGTTTTTGAGTTTTTGTTCTAAATTGCAATGAAACAAGAAAGTAGCCAAAAATAGTAATAAAAAGAGATATAAAATGCAGGTAAGTGAACAATCAAGTAAAATGCCTGGGGAAAAGTCTCAATTCTACTGGTTTTATAAGTATTCCGATTCACTTTAAAGTTACTGCTTTTCTCCACCATAAAGAGAGTGACTTATCTCCCTCTCCAAGAGTTAAGTCACACAGGCTGATTGATTTTGGAGTTCACCACTCCAAAACAAATCAACTGTGAAATGTTCAAAAAGATAATTCCATCAAGACAAACTCACCGTAAGTCCCGAAGTAATTGTAAATTTATTATTTTTTTAAAAGATGTGTCCATAATCAATATCTCCGATTTGATTTTGGAGTTTTGAAAATTATGTTCTAGTGGAGAAAAGAAATTGAATGAACACAGCATCAATCTCAATGAACGATACTGTATTCATTGAAATGATTAAGCGAAAAATAAATTAAAAGATAACCAGTGGAACTTTGATTTATCCCTGAATTATATGATTTAGCTAGAAAACAAGTATATTATCAATATAAGAAATGAAAACATACTAAATCAGAGTACAAGAATTCCAACATGAGAGAAGAAGAACTCCCCTAAAACTACTATGCACTCAGGCTCCAAGGCCTCCAGCTCGTTTCCAATGCTACTCTGCTATCTCCTGGAAGATCTCTCTCTCGAAATGGTGTCTTCGTTGAATGAAAGAGTGTCCTCCTAGTTTTCCGCTACTCTAATTTTATGACCTCCGTCATCTATTGCTTGTCACCGACCAATTCAACCGACTTCAAAATTCCCTCAGTGGTGTACCACACACGTGTGTTCTTTCGCGACAGGCACGTCGCACTAGTATTTCCCTTGTAACTAACTCCCGGTGAGTTAGTCAGATGAATATGGATATGTTTCAGTCCTTTTAATGAACCTACAATGATAAAACAGAAAATAGAAAATGAATACACAAAAAAAAGTAGTATTCTTTTTTTATTTAAAATTATATTACTCATTAAAAGTTAACTAGCTGTTAAATAATAAGAATCTTAATTGCTAAATATTATTAAATATTATTATTATGATTATTAATTGATTAACTAGTATTTAATTAAATAAATTTATTATGTTTTTAAGTTATTATTTTTATTTAGTGTAAGAATTATTAATAATTAGTTAGTAGGAATTAGTTATGTTATTAGATTATATTAATATTAATCACTTAATTTAACAATTTTAATTATGTTGTTGAAATTGAATTGAAATTAAAGTGTTAATATATTTATATTAATTAACATTTAACGTAATTTAAAAATTATTGTTGTTTATATTTTAATTCTTTAAATTCTTATTAGCTTTCCTTATATTTTACTTTATAACTAATCTATTTATTAATATTATAACTTTTATAAATTCTAATCAATTCATTTCACTAATTAAAGTTACTTTAACTTTAATTTTTTTAATTTATTACTTTTCCTTTTTTACTTTACAATTATTATTATTTTAATCTATTTATTTTTTTGTTATGTTCTCTTCCTCCCCCAAGTTCCATGCTGCACAACAAATGGGGGAGGGCTTCCTCTTCAAATCCCGCAGCAGCGAGCTCCTCATCCAGTGCGGCGCACAGCTCCTTGCAATGGCCTTGACTACAGCCTCCTCGTAGTGGCAGATTTCCTCAAACTGGAAACAGGGAAACGACGGCTCTTCACAGCGGCATGGCGGTCTTCAGCAGTGCACACCCACGGAAGCTCGGCTCTTCCCAGCGACGGACCTGGTTCATCTCACGCGGCAACTTCATCTCAGCTCCTCACTGTGTGGTGCATGCCTCCTCCTTCTTCAGTAGATGTAGTGGTGCAACGATTCCATTGTGACCCAACCTGGACATTGTAGATGGTGCGACGACAGAGGGTCTCCACGGTGAGAGAAGGTGAGTTGTGGTGCGTCTGTGAAGTGGTGTTACGCTGTGTGGAGATTACAATTATGGTGTATGTGGCACCGTGAAGGGTTGAGATAATGAAGGATAGAAAACGGCGACACATTAAAGGGGATATGGCACGTCCGTGAGGAGTTTCACAGTGAGACCGATGTGGGGAAAGGAATGGTTCCACAGGAGTTACGGTGTAACCATTATGATATGGTGCAAGGAGTCACGGTGGATCCGTGAAAGGGAGATCACAGTGAGACAGTGAAGAATCCAGTGCGTGGTAAACCGGAGGCAATGGAATGAAACTGTGAACCTGCAGAAAATAAACAGAGTAATCCATTAAATTAAAATTTAAATAAAATAAGAACAAAATAATTAATCAAAGCTAAAACACAATTAAAAAAATTGAAAACTTAAATAAAATTTAAACATTAATAAATAAATAAAACCAATTAAACTTAAGTTATTTTATTAATAACTACAATTAGTAATATTTAAACTTCTAAAAAATTAAAAACTAAAATTTAAAAAGAAACTAACTAATTAAATATTAAAGTTCAATTAAAAACTTATATAGAAAATTAAAAATATTTAAATTAGCTACATTATCAAATTTTATCAATTTAAAGTAGATAGATAATTATTAAATTTTTAAACCATTATTTTAATTAATGAAATAGAATTTAAAGAGACTAAATAATTGAAGAAGGTATAAAATATTTTATTTTAATTAATGAATTTTTAAAAGTAATATATTAATTAGGTTATATTATTTAATTTTTAAAACATGTAATGTTAGATTAAGAATACATTAATTATGTGCAGAAGAAGACTTAATAAATTAATTAATGTTAAATCATTAGATATATAGACAATGTTACCATACAAAATAAAAGGTAATAGTTATATTAAATTAATGTAAGGAATAATTTAACTATTTTGAAGCTTATAATACACAATTAATTTTCAAAATTGATTATTTATTAATGTTAATATTAAAAATACAAAAGATCCATTATTTATCAAAAAGTATTAAAATATGTAAATAAACTGATAAAATTTAATTAACAAGATGTGGAAAAACTTTTGTTTTTAAGGCCACATAAAATTCCCCCACACTTAAACATTTTTTGTCCCCAAACAATCCCATGTTTTATTATCTTTTAAAACAGAAGTATGATATTCATGATACTGCTCAAAATGTAACATGTCCAACAAATTGAAACAAAGGACACTAACATGTCAATAGGCTTTGAAAATAAATAGCTCAAATGAATCCCGCTTAGAAAAAATACTCAATGGTAGTCAAGAAATCAAATACCATCCTTCAAAGAAGATGGCATGCCTCATATGTGATACAACATAATGACTCACTTCAATCCAATATCGGGTTCTAAATCCAAGAATGAATGGGGATAAAATATCAGTGGAATTAAGATCTTAACCAAGGAACCTTGTACTTTGACTTTTTCACCTAGGTTACAAAAATAAATAATTTTCTATGAATCGCCTCAATGACACAACCTAAATGATTCCCATATAAACCAATTGATCCCTTCTTCATCTGGCGTACATCATTCCCCTCACCTTAATGAGCACATTTTTGACCCTAGACACTTTATTTATTTATTCCAATCCATGTATCATTGTGTTATGCCATGTGCAATGCACTTATTCAAAGTGTACAGAGGGCTTTTAGTAAGCAAAAATGCACCCAACATCTAGGGTCTCAGAGACTCACCATGGTATCCCTAATGCCCAAATTACACAAGTTTCAAAATATTTATATAAAATTCATTTACATTGGCTCATTAAGAAATTAATTTTTATAATATAAATGATGAATGAGGCCCCCAGAATCTAAATAATACTTCTAATTCCAAAGGTTATGATCATAACTCCACAAACATATGACCCATATCACTTTTAGAAGTAGTTCCTAAACCAAATTTCCATTCAATCACTATGTAAGATCACTCAGCAATCATCCAACCTCATAAATTTCAGAAACAAAGCAGAACATACTACCATAGAAATATTGTCCATAGGAAACACCCAATTGAGAAAAATGTAAAGCCTAAAATTAAGCAAGAATTTTGAAAACATTTATCCATTTTTTAACAAAAAGTATTAATTTTCAGTGGGAAATGATGAGATCTCATTGAAGCATAGTTTATCACAGTCATGAATTGACCCCCTCCCATACACATAAAACCCAACTTTGTCCCCAAAGTTGACTTCCAAATGCGATAAGAACAATTAATCAATTAAGGTTCAAAATAGATTTTCAATTTAGTAGATGGATGACATGCACAAAAGGCCTCGAAAAAGTTCAAAAATATTATTTTCCACAATAAATAAATAATCAGCAGGTTCATTAACAAGTACATGCATTAACATTTATGTTCAGTGACAAAGATTTTTCAGAAAAGTTCAAAAGTATCATTTAAGGTGTTAGTGCACAATTAATTGGGTGTAAGCATTTTAACAAAGTATGATTCAAATGGATGTTTACTATAGAAGAAAGATGCATGCTAAACACCCTACAGACTAAACAGTTCCAATTAAAAACAAAACTACCATCAACCATGTACCCCTCCACACTTAATTTAATGAAGTGAGAATATTTTACACAATGAATATCAGTATTTTCAGCAAGAGGCACATTAAGAATTTTTAATCTATGTAGTGACATACAAAAAAATTATATTCCAATACGTGCAAGATTTTAAAAATATATAGAATTATAAAAATGCAGTAGCAAGACATGCAACATAATTTAATACAGTAGTACACATGTAGCAGATTTTTTCAATACAAGCAGATTTGTTTTTAACAAAAACAAGAGCAGAATTTTTTCTAAAGAATTAAGGAGCAGAAAAATGAAATGCATCAATTATGAATTGAGTACTTCCCTGAATATATTTGTCAATTTCCCTCTAGTATGGAAATTCCCCTCCTTAAATGACAAAGTAGCATCGTAAAAACACAGAGCATGTAAACCAGGAACGAAAATCCTACAGATATATAACAAACAGTTGGCAGAAAAGCTTCACATTATTCAGCACAAAACAGTACAAAAATTAAAATAAAGAAAGAGCATGGGTTGACTCCCATGAAGCACTGATTTTAAAGTCTTCAGTTAGACTTTATTTAATTAAAATTTTTTATTTATTAACAAAACAAAGACCATGGGTTGCCTCCAATGCAACGCTAGGTTTATAGTCCCCAGCCAGACATAATTTACATAGATATTTTTATCCATGATCATTTAATGGGAATGAATTATTAATATTGTGAACTCCACTATTATCTAATTATTTAATAATAGGATCAACCAATAAATTCTCATCAACAGTTCCAAATAATATTCTCAAGAGTTTTTTAACAAAACTATTGCTAATATAATATCCAGCCCATTTTGGCATCCAAATACCACTTCATAAGCTTTAAACATGTTCAATATCTTCCAAAAGAAATCACCAATTTGATCAGTAATACGGACATGGCTTCCCCTACACTTAGAGGTCAGCTCCAACCCAGAATCAAAAGAAAAAAAATCAGCAAACTCTTCAGTATTTTCATCGAATATTCCCATCATAGCTAGCACAAAGGACAAATTAGAAAACTCTTGGAAGAAGGAATCATACTCAGGTTCCAACAGGTGGTACCCAATGTCCACATATGACTCAAATGATTTGAATCTTTCAAGTTCATGTTGGATGTCATCACAAACAACATAAAACTGATCATGAAAGAAAGTTCCCAGAAAATACACTTGCTCATAATGTGTACACTTTATCTTTTCATAAGGACTCAGAACAAAACTTTCTCCTACATCAGAAACCCTTAGACAGTCGATTTCATAAGGAAAACTATGAAAAACAGGTTGAGACAGTTTAGGACAAGAATTTGTTTCACTCCCCAGAATGGGTTCTAGGGAAAGATTTTGCTCATCTAGAGGAAGAAGTGGGACAGGAATAGAGGCCTGAAGAAAAGTTTCAATAGGCTGGGGAATCATAATCTATGTGACCTCAAGAGGAAAAGAACCATACTCAGCTCGGACCTCAATTTTAAAACAATTATTCTCAGCAAAATCTATCAAATCGTAACCAACCACATGTTCAGGATTTTCAAACAATAAAAACTCCTCCACATCATCAATAGCATGACGAGTGAGTTTCCCCTTGGACACATCTATGATAGCACTAGTTGTAGCAAGGAAAGGACTACCTAATATGATTGGGAATTTTTCATCACACTTCATATCTAAGATAAGGAATATTGTGGGTAGTGCTAGTTTTTCAACACTCACTAATAGATCATCCACCCTCCCTGAAGGGTGTTTGAGTGACCTGTCAGCAAGTTGAAGGAAAACAAAAGTTGGTTGCAAGTCCCTAAGACCCAAACTTCTAAACATAGAGTACGGAATATGATTTATTCTTTCTCCTAAGTCACACAAACAATTAAGTTTCTCACTCGCTCCAATTTTTCATTGAATAAAAAAACTACCAGGATCTTTTAATTTTGGAGCCAACTTCTTTGACAAAATGGCACTACATTCCTAATTGAGATTAACTTTTTCTAGCATCGTCCGATCATTTTTATTTTTTAGAAACCTTTTGGTAAAATAAAAAGATGAATTAATTTTATCTAAGGCTTCTACAAATGGCATTTTGATACTAATGTTTCGAGTCATCTGAAGAAACCTCAAATAGTTAGGTTCATTATTCTTCTTTACTCTTTCAGGGAAGGGAATGAGAGGGGTATAATTTTTAAGAACAGGTTGATTATTCTCCTTCTCTCCAATTCCATTGTTTTTCTTTTCTTATTTAATTAATTCCCACTTTATTTTCTTGGGTTCTTGAACTTTTTCATATGTAAGTTTTACATTCTGTTCAGGTTGAACAAAGCTGTCCAGATTCCCAAATTCTGTTTCAAGCATATTTTTCTTTCCAGATTCAATTTTTTCATCAGTTTTAGTTTTCCCAGAGTGAAGATTAACTTGCTCTTGGGTGTGAAGCACATATGTTGTGGTTAAATCCATGATATTCTCTCTTGGATTAAGAATTGATGTTTTGGTCTGCTTTCCATTTTCCTTATCACCTTGATCCTTAGACATTTTGAATTATTCTGTGTTCTAAATTGTGAATCTTACCATCTGTTTCCTTCCCAAATTAACTGATCTCTCCCAAAACTTGTTGTAATAACCCCTTTAACTCCCATTGAGAATTATAAGATTCTCCCCCATTTTGTTATGAGTTAAAAATTTTAGGGTGTGATTTGGAGTTAGGGGCAGTGGTATGCTTTATGACACCTTGTTCTTTCCAGGATAAGTTTGGGTGATTTTGATAAGCTGAAGTGTACTAGTTGGAGTATTGATCATTTTTCCCTTGGTTCCTAGCTCTAAAATCCCCAAATTTTGCACTCTCATCCAACTGTACAGGGAGATAAAAATTAGGACAACATGTATGAGTGCGACCAAACATCCCAAAATGATTACATTGCTCCCTTAAGACCCTATCACTAACAACGGAAACCTGATAATTGTTTTCACCCTTATAGATGACTCTCTTACTAGAATACTTGTGCTGAGATTTTTGAGAAAGCTTTTCATACACAAGTTTTAGCTCATCAGCAGTCGAGTCAGAAAAATCACCCCCACAAAATTGGTCAGCTAAATTATGGTTGTAAGGGGTGAGAGAATTATAGAAAAGGTTTCCATGAGTATATGGGGAGAAAATTGATGATTGGGACTTTGTCTAAGGAGACTTCTAAACCTATCACATGCCTCGTGAAATAACTCTACCTCATCCTGAAAAATCCTAGTAATTTTGTGCCTAATCTCATAGGTGGTGTTCTAAGGATAAAATTTTTATATAAAGGCAGTAAAAACCTCTTCCCAGGTCTCAAAAATTTCTTTATCTAAGTTCTGAAACCAAGTACTATCCTTCCCCTTAAGGAAAAATGAAAACATCCTCAATCTCAACTCCTCCTCACAAAGCTCTCTCAAAGGTAAATGTTGTACAGAACTATAGAACTCTCTAATGAACTCAATTGAATCCTCTCCTGGAAGATCATTGAATGAAGGAAGTTGAGAAAGGTGATACTACTTAATTTCATAGTTCCTAGACCTCGGGGTCAACCTTATACAAGATGGGTTACTTGATACTATTGAAATTTGAAACTTCCTAAGTCTAGGTAATTGATGGGCTGGAACTACAGGTTGTGGCACATTCATGTTTTGATCAACTCTATTATCCTAATTATCCATTAAAATGTTTTTTTAGAAGAATATAAATGTTTTTCTAGTCCAAATTTCAGTGGTTCTAATGTAAAAGTAGAGTGTCTTGTGCTCATACAAAAACTAACATGCAATATTCAACAATAAAAAAACAGTAAGAAGTGGAACATATTTTTTTTACAGTTCTCATATTTTTCAATTTGATTTGAGGTTTATATATTTTTGTTTTTTTATTGTTATTTTAGAAGAAATGACACGTTCCTTCCCCGGTAACGGTGCCAAAAACATGAACTAAACCATCTTTGAAACCGGTCATAGTTTAATATTTTTATTCCAACTAACTACAGTATATCTGGCAAGTAGGGTCGAACCCAGAGAGAAGGAGAATTTGACCACTATTCTTCTAAAAACGTTCAAAAGATCCCACCGTTGTCAGTAGTGGGATAAATTTTCTATTTTTTATTTTTTTATTTATGCACATAAGAAACACTACAGTATTTTTGAGTTTTTTTTCTAAATTGTAATGAAACAAATAATAATCTAGAAAGAGTAATAAATAGAGATATAAAATGTTGTTAAGTGAACAATCATGTAAAATGCCTGGGGAAAATTCTCCAATCTACTGGTTTTATAAGTATTCTAATTCACTTTAAAGTTACTTCTTTACACCACCATAAAGAGTGTGACTTATCTCCCTCGCCAAGGGTTAAGTCAAATATGCTGATAGATTTTGGAGTTTGCCACTCCAAAAACAAATCAACTATGAAAAGTTCAAAAAGATAATGACAACAAGACGAACTCACCCTAAGTCCCGAAGTAATTGTGAATTTATTATTTTTTTAAAAGATGTGTCCATAATCACTCTCGCTGACTAGATTGTGGAGTTTTGAAAATTAATTTCTAGTGGTGAAAAGCAATTGAATTAACACAGCATCAATCTCGCCGAACGATACTGAATTCATTGAAATGATTAAGTGAAAACGAAAGTTAAAGGATAAACAGTGGAACTTCGATTTATCCCCGAAATATAAGATTTAGATAGAAAACCTATATATTATCAATAAAGAAAATGAAAATATACTAAAACATAGTACATGAATTCCAATACGAGAGAAGAAGAACCCCCCTAAAATACTCTGCAATTTGGCTCCAAGGCCTCCAGCTTGTTTCCAATGCTGCTTTTCTATCTCCTGGAAGACCTCGCTCTCGAAATGGTGTGTTCGTTAAATGAATGAGTGTCTTCCTAGTCTACTGCTACTCTGATTTTATGACCTCCATCATCTACTGCTTGTCACTGACCAATTCAACTGACTTTATAAGTCCCTCAGTTGTGCACCACACACGTGTGTTCTTTCGCGACAAGAATGTCGCACCAGTATTTCCCTCGTAACTAACTTTCGATGAGTTAGTTAGATGAATATGGACGTGTTTCTGTCCCTTTAATGAACCTGCAATGTTAAAACAGAAAATAAATAAATGAATACGCAAATAAAGATAATAAGTATAATTTTTTATTTAAAATTATATTACTTATTAAAAGTTGAATAACCGTTAAATAATAAGAATCTTAATTGCTAAATATTATTTAATATTATTATTATGATTATTAATTTATTAACTAGTATTTAATTAAATAAATTTATTATGTTTTTAAATTATTATTTTTATTTAGTGTAAGAATTATTAATAATTAGTTAGTAGGACATAGTAATGTTCATAGATTATATTAATATTAATTACTTAATTTAAATATTTAAATTGTGATATTGAAATTGAATTAAAATTAAAGTGTTAATTTATTTATATTAATTACCAATTAACTTAATTTATAAATTATTGCTGTTTATATTTTAATACTTTAAATTCTTATTATCTTTCCTCATGTTTTATTTTATAACTAATCTATTTATTAATATTATAAGTTTTATAAATTCTAATAAATTAATTTGACTAATTAAAGTTACTTTAACTTTAATTTTTTTTATTACTTTGTCTTTTTTACATTACTTTTATTATTATTATTATCTATTTGTTATTTAGTTTTTTTATTATGTTCTCTTCCTCCCCCAAGTTCCACGCTGTACAACAATAGGGGGAGGTATTCCTCTCCAAATCCCGCAGTAGCGAGCTCGTCTTCCAGTGCGGTGCATAACCCGGACTTTGTGGATGGTGCGGCGACAAATGGTCTCTACGGTGAGAGAAGGAGAGTCACAGTGCGTCCGTGAAGTGGTGTTACGGTGCGTGGAGATTACAGTTACGGTGGTTGTAGCACTATGAAGGGTTGAGATAGTGAAGGACTGAAAACGGTGAAATAATAAAGGGGATATAGTGCGTCCGTGAGGAGTTTCACGATGAGACCGGTGTGAGGAAAGGAATGGTTCCATATTAGTTACGGTGCGACCATAATGATACAGTGCAAGGAGTCACGGTGGGTCCGTGAATGGGAGATCACTATGAGAAAGTGAAGAATCCAGTGCGTGGTGAACTGGTGGCAATGGAATGAAACCATTAACCTACAAAAAAATAATCAGAGTAATCAATTAAATTAAAATTTGAATAAAATAAGAACAAAATAATTAATCAATGCTATAAATGAATTAAAACAATTGAAAACTTAAATAAAATTTAAACTTTAATAAATTAATAAAACCAATTTAACTTAAGTTAATTTATTAATAACTACAATTAGTAGAATTTAAATTTCTTAAAAATTAAAAACTAAAAATTAAAAAGCAACTAACTAATTAAAGATTAAAGTTAAATTAAACATTTATATATCAAAGTAAAAATATTTAAATTATTTAATTTATAAAATTTAATTAATTTAAAGTAGACAGATATTTTTATACATTTAAACCATTATGTTTTAAATGAAATAGAATTTAAAGAGACTAAATAATTGAAGTAGGTATATAATATTTTATTTTAATTCATGAATGATTAAAAGTCATCTATTAATTAGGTTATACTGTGTAATTTTTAATACAAGCAATGTTAGATTAAGAGTACATTAATTATGTGTAGAGGTAGAATTAATTAATTAATTAATGTTAAATCATTAGATATGTAGACAAATATACCATACTAAATAAAAAGTAATAATGCTATTAAATTAAAGTATGGAATAAGTTAACTATTTTAAAGCTTATAATACAAAATTAATTATAAAAATTGATGGTTTATTAATGTTAGTAATAAAGATACAAAAATGCCATTATTTATTAAAATGTATTAAAATAATTCAATAAATTGATAAAAATTAATTAAAAAGTTGTGGAAAACATGTGTTTTTAAGGCCACATCAGTCAGCCATGTGGACCACAACCCTTATTGGGGGCATGTCCTCAATGTCGCTTAACGAGTCGGGCTGTCGTCGGATAGGACTGAAGAGGAGGGCGGCATACTGTCCCCGGCCATGGACTTGCACATGGGGGGTAGCTTCCCGGATGATTTTTCGGAGTACCTTGAAAATCTGAATGCATTTTTGTTGGAGGGTGTTCGGCGACATGGTGGTTCAGGGTGCTGGGCCACAGGGAGTGCGGCCAAATCGACCAAACGGCATTGCTCACCGATTTCCTCAATGTGAACTTTTATCCTGGGGTACACCACCAAACAATAATGAAGACAGAAGTGTGTCGCCTATAGGGTTTGACAGAAGCACTCGACGTCCTCTGGGGTGAGGGATTCCGGCGCACGAAAGTTCGATACTGCTGCCGGCCAGAAGTTCCCCAATAAATGGTCTGCCGCAAGAATGTTCCAGAAGCTCTTGGGCTCAGATTCAGGTTCTAGCCCCGTATTTCCCCACTCGTCAATGAGAGGTGGATGAGGAACTGGTAGCGGTACTAAGGCGGACCGCTGGGATAGTAAACTGGGCGGCGGAGAATATGGCGAACGAGCTAACTGGCCGCCGAATTTTGGGCCATCCTCCGAAGAGTGCGGTGACCTGACCACAACGTCACCATATGATGGGATAACAGTCATAGCTTCTGGTGTAGGGATCTCGGTTACCGGTGTTGGTTCACGATGTTTCTCAACCGCCATTGGCCGCAAAAATAGCTCTCTATGATCTCTGGTCGAGGTTGAGGGAGCATCTAGTGATGACGGTGGTGACTGCATGGTCAGACCCCGTGGGACTCCCAAAATTTCCTCCTCTGGGGTGTACTTGCGATGAGAGGTGGGAATCTGGTGGACTTCACATTCTGGGAGGATGAGGCTAACATTCCTTGTTCCTACCCCGGTCCATGACATGGATGACCAAGGGGAGGGTTCCACTGCCAAGTTGCATTCTGCATCTGAATCTGAGAAGCGGGCTGGTTTGATATCTATCTGGGCCTTCCCAGGATTCTTCTTGTGGTGGTGACGAACCACCTTCCTGTCCCTAGGCAGCTCCTCAGGACAAGGCTGATTCCTGACATGTAGTCTCGAGGCCGCGTTGGTGTCAGGACGAAGAGGACTTCCACATGAGACAGTAGGGGTGCGAGGTGCACCAAGACAAATGTCGAAGGGGACATGGGGAGGACCTCCATGACTAAAACCTGAGTGGGCGAGACCTCCATCGGAACCGACAGGAGCATGGGGAGGACCTCCATGCTTGGTGCGGGTGGAGCAAGGCTGGCCTTCACCCCTTTAGTTTCTTGGGCTAGGAGGACCTTTTAGAGCTACTGAGAGAACATAGGGAGGATCCCCACTTAGTAGAGGGACTGGATGGGAAATACCCTCACATTTACAGTCATGGGAAGGAGGCAGAATTCCATACCTAGTGTGGTGGTCACGGGAGAGTCGTCCGCGACGAGCAACACTTTTGCGGGGCATGCCTTCGTTTGGGTTAGGGGTAGCACGAGGCATACCTCCATGATGAGCTTCAGAGCGGGGAAGGACCATTCTATGTGGAGTAGTGGTACGGGGAGGACCTCCGTACGGGGTGACATCTCTGCGGTTTGGTTCACAGCGATCACCACTCATGCCGGCTACCCGCGGAGTCGACCCAGCCGACCCGTGGGGCAGTTGGGGCCTCGATCCCGGTTAGGCATGGGAGCAACCCTCCTCAGTGTGGGCAGGGACTTTATGATATGTGTCGGCGATGGCTCGGGCCACAATAGCTATCAACGTTAACGCCCCTTGGTAGGCGTCCTCAGCTCGGGCCCAACGATGGCATCGGGTTAGGCGAGCAGGTGCGGGTGGTGCAGCCGCATAGCCTACCTTCTCGTCTAAAATGGCTGGGCGGCGGTGCTGACACGACCGAGTGGGGGCCCTTGCTTGGAGCCCTTGAATTGAGACTCTGACCTGCCTGAGCCGGACGTCACCCACCTCATCAGCGTAAGGCAGAGAGTCATCACGGAATTCTGGGGACAGGCTCCTGAAACGATTGAATTTTGGGGTGTGGAGCAGGGGCCCCCTACACGGACCTTGAGGGAGGCGTTGACGGTGGGGCCTGGATGCATCCAGGTCCAGGCAGGCCATATCCCAGGTTGGGATTATGCCCTCCTCCTCATAATGACGTACGATGTCATTAATCACCATTTTTTGGATGACATCCGATGGGGAGATGGGGAATGGGTGCCCCACATTCTTGGATGTAGACATCGTTGTGGCAGCAGTAGAGCCACGCAGAGTGGCTCTGCTAGTGTTGCCCCGGTCCCTACGTAGGCGGGCGGGTGGTGATCGTGTCCCTATAGTATCAACCTGATTCTTGTGAAGTAAGGAGATTAACTCATCAGCACTGCGATGAAATGAAATCAACAACCAGTTCCCCAGCTCCATCCCGTCTTCCGTGGCCGGTAAGAGGGATCCACGCCGACAATATTGCAGAGTGGAATTCCCAACATTCTACTGCCCCAACTTCTGGTGAGTTTCATGCCAGGCCTGCTATTTTCTTGGTGGGACCCAGTGCTAGATATCTGGATCTGGTGACACGTCAATCTACTGATGTCTCGAGTGATACTAGTCTCCACATTGAGGAGAATATCTCCACGCCGGGTTCACCATTTCTGTTCCTGATGCCTTCACTGGGGCGTGCCCATCCGTCTATGGAGGTCGCGTGGTTGTTTCCCTGCATTCTCGCTTTCCAAAGGCGGGCGGAATTCGCTCCTTGTTCAGGGACATTTTCTCCTTGATCCAAATGGGATGATGGGATGTTGGTTCATCCTTCCGTGGATTCCTCCTTCGAACTCGTCACCTAGTACGTGTCTCCCTCATTGATTTAATACGTTGTTCATGAATCTCTTCCTAGTTCCTTGTTTCCATGGAAGATTATTAATTACACTACTTCTGTCAGGACATTCCAAGGGGTCCGGTCAAGGAAGCAACATTCGGTTGAGGTAGTAGTCACGTCGAGGCATCACTAACGTGTCTGAATGCTGGAGAATTGGTGTGTATGTCTTTTGTCCCTTATTATAGGGCTTCTTGAGGGTGCAGAAGCCCGAGGAATCCCACATCAAGTGTGGGGAATCATATGCCATTGGCATGTATCTGAGGTTTTCCTCAGCTTCATGTGTTTAACATGGGGTATGCCGCAAGTTTACTGTCCAATGGAGACGGATCGGGCTGATCAGAACACTAGCTGGAATGGATCATATTAAGGAACCCCCTTGAGGGAACATCGATATCGGAGCTAGCTCGTGGATGGATTCTTCAATTTTTTGGATGGAAATGGGGTGGCATGATCTCATTGGGATGTGGTGGCCCAGGTACGAATCAGGATGGATGATGGAAAGTTGAATAGAGTGAGGGGGGAATGAAATGGGACCATCACAAGGGCGGCGGTGAAGTTGGGCTTGAGCCTCAAAGAGACCTCCTACGTATCCCCATGGTAGGGAATCAAAGTCTAAGTAGTTCTGTTAACAAAAAGGGGTTCGAGACGACCAACGTGTGATGGGTTTGAACCTCAGGGAGGCTTCCTACGTACCATGACTTGACATGGATCAAAGTCCACGTAGTTCGGGATGGGGTTTCGGTGAACCGACGTGAAGAAGGAACATGGTCTAATAGGTGTTGGTCTTGAACCTCGTTAGGTTTCCTACATACCATGCCTTGATATGGATCAAATTCCTCATAGTTCGAGATGAAAAGGGGCTATCGAACTGACATGAGGGGGTGTCAGAACAACTGGATGGTGGGGTCACAACGACTTACCACTGGATTGGGATGTAGTTTAACGTCATGGGGGACGAGGTCTTGTCAGATAACCGACATGAATAAGGACCTTGGTCTAGGTGGATGGTGGGCTTCAACCTCGGGGAGGCTTCCTACGTACCATGACGTAATGTGGATCAAAGCCCCCTAGTTCAGAAAGGATTCCGGTGAACCGACGTAAAGGGGGACCGTGGTCCATTGGGTGTTGGCCTTGAAACTCATGGAGGATTCCTATGTACCATGCCTTGACATAGATCAAAGACCTCGTAGTTCAAAAGGGATGTGGGTGTCGGTGAACCGACATGAAGAAGGACCTTGGTCCAATGAGTGATGGGCATGAACCTCAGGGAGGCTTCCTACGTACCATGCCTTGACATTGATCAAAGTCCTCGTAGTTTGAGAAGGGTTTCGTCAGTGAACCAATGTGATGATGAACCCAGGGGTCCACTGGTGGTGGGCTTGAACCTCGTGGAGGCTTCCTACGTACCATGCCTTGACATGGATCAAAATCCTCGTAGTTCAGTAGTGTAGTTTAATGTCGTGTGAGATGGGGAATTTTGGGGCTTACACACTGATGTAGCCCAGGGTGTGTCATGGTCGGTTCTCACTCTAAGACCATGGGAGTCATGTTTGGTGTGAGAAACAAGAGGTTTCAGGGACCTGTCGATCACGTCGTAAAGGGTGCGTCCATGGAAAGCGAAGAGGGGCTTACGCATTAGGCGGCCCACGGTGTTGGGACTTGCTCCAGGATGGAGGCCCAGGGCAACAAAGCGCATAGGGAGAGGGGAAATATGGAGGTGCATGGGTGATATCTCCCATAAGAAGGACTAGTGGCTTACACCATGATGGTTTCCCTTCCCACAATGATAGATGCCACTCCCAGAAGGAAGATATCATCCCTTGTGGAGACCGGGAGGTGTGGGAAATGTTCAAGGTGAGGGCACCCCACGTGAGAGGCATGGGGCGATGTCACAGTTTATCGTCGTTTGTTAAGGACGAGGGTGCTTGGTAGTTTAACATCCTCTAGCTCAGATGAGGTGGGATTACTCCACACCCCTAGGACTTACATGACCGGTACCCTCTGCTCCTTGTGAGGGGGAAGGTATTGGCAATACTGTGGAAAAAGGGGGGTTGTAGAGCGAACCCTCGAGGGGTCCACGTTAGCGTGGCTATGCGAAGAATCAATAGCCATTAGCATGCCTATGTGAAGGAGAATTAGGTGAAGCAGCGCTACGGGAAGTATCGTCCAGGGGACTTTTAAGTCACATCGTGCATACCTGGAGGGTCTCACAGGAAACGGAATTTCCAAGCAGAGGGGTCCATAGGTAGAGGCCTTGTGGAGCTCGGTAACTCTGCATGGTGAAGGGCACTTGCGAAGGGGTGTGCTTCATGAAGTGGGGTACCTTAGCATTAGCATGGGGAAGAGGTGCATGTGGGAGGTGCTTCGCGAAGCGGAAGGGTGTTCACGGAGCACTGCCTTGCGGAGCATTGGTGCCTCATGAAGCAAAGTGCAGTGAAGTAATGTGCTTCACGAAGTACAGTGACCCTTCCATGGCATGTGGATGATGTGTACCGGAGGGGTGTTTCACGATGCATAAATGCTCCATGACATCCTGGGTCCCCTTAGGGATCCCCTTTCTTCGTGAAATCCCTTAGGCTTCGTGAAAGTATTCCCTCTCGGAAGAGGGTATCAAAACGAGACAATGTGGAGGCTCCTCACAAAGCAAAAATACCTCATGTAGCTCATGGTTCACAGAGCAAAGGGTCTTCGCGATTCGAGAGCTGAGAAGCCGAAAGGTCAGATTATCCGTCTAGGGGGCTTAGGGGGAGATTAGAATTTATAAGAAGGAGGCGTCGTGAAGAAGAGCTTATGCGGCGCGAAGAGGGCTTCATTTACTTCGCGGCGGGTCGTGAACGTTAACCGTTTTCGCAGAGGGGTACCGCCTCCTTTGCTTCAAGGTAGGCTTGGGAACATCAGGGGCGTTCGTGGAGCATACCGCCTCTGTTTCTTCACAGAACCTCGCGAATGTGATGGGCATTCGCGGGGCGTACCGCCTCTGTTGCTTCGTTGTGGCCGCGTTTCTTGGGGCGGCTCCCTGTCGTGGCTTTGCGAGGAAGGTCGCGGGGCCTCTCTTTTCTTATTTCTTTTCTTCAAATATTTTGGTGCCAATATATATAAATATATTTATAATTATTGATAAATAATTATAAATATTTTTACAAATATTTTTATAAATTTATATTTACTATATTTATAATATTCTATAGTTATAATTATTAATAAAAATATAATTTTTTTAAAAAATATTTATATAATTATAAATAAATAATAATAATTTAAATAATTATAAAATTAAAATAAATATTTATATAAATATATAAATATATTTACAGAAAAAATTATTTATAGTTATAATTGTAAATATTTTATTAGAGCTATAATTTTTGTGCAGATAGATATTCCTTTTATCAGTATTTAGCACTGATAAAGTTTTAGTTTTTCAGTACTTATTAATTTAGTGTAGATAAAAGTTACCTTTACAAGTAATTTTTTGGAATCACTGATAAAAGTCTCCCCGATCTTTTTAATGAACTTTAACCATGACTATATCAATCATGAGAACTCATGCTTTCTGTGGAAGCCACCTATAGCTGGTGCTCCTCCATATCGAATCCAAGATCGAATCACGGATCATAAAATTCCAAGGATTGAACAAATCCAAGAATTGGTAATATCTATACATTATATCTTATGAATCAAAGATTGAATCCAACTTATTTTAATTTCTCCTCCTCACTCGCTCATTGATTTCTAGTTTGGAGGTTTCTTTTTTCATTTTTTCATTATCACTTGCTATACATTGACTTTTTTCATTTTGGTTCCACATCTAATTTCTATTCTTCTTGAAGCCTTTAACTTTCTATTGCTGATGGTTTTGCATAATCTTTGATATCCTTCAGAAGGAGTATTTATTCTTTATCTATTCTTTAATTAGTTTCATGTTTTTTGGTGTTTGAAATTTATTTCTCTAAAAATGTAGTTGTTATTTGAGTCTGATTGGATTTACATATTCTTATTGTGCAATGTTTATAAGGTATTATAATTTATTAGCAATTTGTTTCTAATGTATTTGAACTTTTTTTTATCTAAATTCATAGGATGTATATCATTGTTGTCCAATAAAACATTTAGAATCATTTTCATAAAGTAATTTGGTGTTTTAAAATTATTTGAGGCTATTTATGAAAACTATTTGGGTAATAACCACTACAAAACTAGGTTTTAATAACTCTAGTAAAGGTCCTTTAATAGGGATTATAATGTGCTTCCTACAAAAGTTATTTTAAAGAGAAATCTTTAATTGTGCCCTCAAAAAAAGATATTAAAGGAGTCCATTAACAATGCTACAAAAAAGCACTATTAAATGGACCATTTAACAACATTGTTAAATGGGGTAAAATTATATTTTTTTGAAACTCTATGAGACCAACCCCTTCATCATTGCATCCACAAATCCACCTCCCCCCCCCCCATATCAATGATTTTGACCCCCACTAACACTTTAACAGTGCTTTGCAAATTTCCTGCCTCATGTGCACGCTTGGATTTAAACCGTGCACCTCTCCTTTGAAGATGGAATGCAATTACCTTTGCGTCATGTTGTTTTGTTTCATGTTTAATGATATTTATATTTATTCATATATATATATATATATTTACAAATTTATATTTTATTTATATTGTATTATAATTAGTTTTCAATAAATTTATATAATATTTGTTTGTGGGTGTGTCATATATACACTTATATTTAATTAAATATATTATATAATACATTCATTTACATATACTAGAATATAGAATAAATATTTATCTATTTATTAATATACACATATATTTATATATAAATAAAATATATAGTTATAAATATATATATTTTTATATTGTAAAAAATGGATAGATTTTTTTTTGAATACCTTTTTTGAATACGTATTTATTTCCATGTAATAGAATATAAAAATACATATATATTATTTTATTTAAAAAGATATATTTATATATAAAAATTACATGTATATATATATTACTGAAATTGTACAAAGTAGTTTAAATTGACAATTTTTTAATTTAAATAAAATGGATAAAAAATATTTAGTTTACATATTTGGAAATAAATTTCTATGTAAATGTGTTGATTCATGTATTTATCTAAGTGATTTATTATAATTAAATATAATAAACTATACATTTATTTAGTTATAAATAAAACTAAATTGGAAAAAAAATGATAAAATTTTAAGTCAATAATATTAATATGAATGTAATTTATATGAATAAATTTAGTCAACATAGAAAGCGTGTAACACCCGAGACTTTTATGATATATAAATCATAAAAGGAATATTTTTCTACACAAAACACTTGCTTGGCTTGCTTTACACGCAATCGCGACCTTCCTCGATAGCGTGTGTAGTACGCTATACCGAGTTTCACTAAACAACGATATGTTATTAAAATATTATTAAAACTAGCCTTTATGAATAGTAATAACCACCTTTTATAATTTTAGAAATTTTAGCTCTCAAAATGGACTTCATTTTTGGATTTGGAGTATCAAATTTAGCCTAAGGTGAAATTTTGGTACTTTTCGGATACCTTTCATATTCTGATGAATAGTGAAAATTACTAAATTATAATTAAAAACAACTTTTTTAATCAAAATAATTAAAAGTGACAAATTATTAATTTGAGTGGTTTTAAAGTATATTTAGAATATATTTTTAAAATTTAATACAATGTTGGTCATTGGATGTAATTTCACATTTAAACTAGTCATAAACAAGTGTCAATCTTTTGATAGTTATTATCTCTTAAAAACACGCTATTTGTTTTGACGACGAGAGTTAATTTTTAAATTAATTAATACAACTGATATGTTTTGAATTTTATAAATTAGACATCATTTTTTAATTCATAATATCAAATATAGCTTAGATCTAATTTTTGGTATTTTTCTGAAAACTTTCAATTTTTGATGAATAGTGAAACCACTAAGTGGTAGTTAAAAAACTGAATTTTTCATAAAACATAATTTTACCGCTTCTGTGAGTGGAATTTCGAAACTTCGAGAGACACGGTTAATATCAAGGACTAAAATGTTTTTCAATGAGATGAAAATAATTTTTTTGTGAATAGTAACTTTTTACTTTTTTTTACCACGGTTAAAAGTAAATAGGGTAATTAAGGGTAAAAATGATAATATTATTACCCTAACACATGTCCTAATTCTATTGGACAAGTTTAATTCCACCAAAAACAGCCTTAGGAATAAAATATGACCATTTAGGCCCACTTGGATTAGATTAGGACATTTATTATTAATTTATTTAATGAAGGGTTAAAATAGTTAAAATAAAAGTTTAATAAGTAAATCATTTTTAATATGGGGATATACATAAGATAAATTCGAATATAAATATTCATTAGAAAGATAAAAATATTTCCTACATAATGGTATTTTATCTGTAATTTTTAGACATTAAATAATTTAATTTATTTATGACACAACGATGATGCAGTAATTATCTTATTAATGAAATATTGACATAATTGATGTTATAAATACCCAAATAAATATAATTTGAGACTTTTTATGAATTAAACTAATTTTATAGGTTAATATGACATGTTAGTATTGATTTAATTAACTTTTTTCTAACTTATCATTCTGTTATGATTTTCACAAAAATCAATTACTAAATAGTGTCAAAATTGACATAAAATAGTTTTTAAAACAAATATTATATTATTAATTGTTATTTTATTCCTAAAAATCTAAGGTTCCGCCAAATGACTTAGATAAGGTTATATATAATAAAAAACTTGGGGTTAGTTTGGCTTGATATAGTAAGTTTATTAACCTTATAGTATAAGAACACAAGAAGACACGGTAAAAGTAAAATTATTTAACTTAATGTTAAATCTAAATGATAAGGTTAAAATAGGAACCTAAACTTGTCTAAATTCTATTGGATGAGAGGATTTCGACCCATCCCCACCTTAGCATCGAAATAAATCAATTTGGAGATATTTAAATCCGAATTTGACTTTATAATAAAATAATAGTTTTTGTTATTCCAAAGGTACCCCTCTCCTCCCTTATAAAAGGGCACCTCCTCCCTCTCTTCCTCACACCACTTTGAGCCTTCAAGCTCAGCCAAACCCTGCCCCTTTCTCCTATCCACTTCCCTAGAGATATCCTAGAGGTCCTGGTCTTCTTCAAAGACAAATTTTAGTGCCTTAAAGGGAGATCTCAAAGAGGCACTTCAAAGAAGAGGTAATTACCGATTCTTTTATCTTTATTTCTTCTTCCACTTCTTATTATTAGGTTGTTTCATTATGAAGTAATAACATCAGTATCAATCATATACTGATATGTTATTATAAGTATGAAACAACCCTATTTCACCATCTATCCATCCTACGGAAAACGAAATCACCACGCGTGCGTACGTACGGAATACCGTCTCAACGCCGTGGTGTAATTTATTTTCCACCACCACCTTACTTGGATTGGTATAATGGTGTAAATAATGACTATATATGACTATTATAAAGTGATATTGATTCTGAAATAGTATACATACACTCCAATACAATTCCACGATCATAGGAATGATATCATCACTCGTGCGTACGTACGGAATACCGTCTCCACGATGTGATGCGACTCATTCTACATGATATTCATTTCATAATGATTATATAAATGAATTGAATGAATAAATATGATATATATTACACTAATTCCATTCTGGAAATGAGGTATCTATAACCTAAAGAGATGAATAAGAATTTATTCGACAAAACATGCATAAGAACAAAAAGTTATAAACACCCGAATAACAAATAGAAATGAAATATTACTACTAAGAAGCTAAGAATATGACCATATATGATATCATAAAAATAAGTATGATTCGGGAATAATTCAATAACATTATTTAAATCATTATACAGGAGGTTCGGACACATACAAAGCATATCGGACCTAAGGTAAGGGAAATATCACAATCTCATTTTTATCCGAGATTGTTTATACTTTGGCATTTACTGGGGTGTATTTTATCATCCACATCCATGTTTCCTAAGTATGTAATATTTATATCCTTCTACAATAGTTTATATCCAATTTTACCCTTCGGTGAGTTTTTAGTAAAAGATATGAAAGGAATCTTTTGTCGTTTTTCGTACGAGGTACTTTTTGAATTTTCCGACAAAAGTAAGAGAAAAATGTTTTTTTTAACTTATACAGCATGAATGGATTTTTAAAACATTATTTCCAAGAAGATTCCTTTACAAGTTTTAATGTTTATTTTTAATGAACTTATTTTAGTTTAAAATTGTATGACATGTTAAGAAAGGAAAAATGTTTTTGAAATAGAAAGGATATTTCCCTCCAAAATGGAGTTCAAGTGTTTTATCAAAATTATTTTCCATCTAAGATAATATAGGGTTCTGTTTCTAACCCTATTATTACATTGATTTGATTATGTTGTTATGGAATTATTTTTATGAATTCCATTATCTTATATGAATTGTTTTATGATGTCATGTTGTTTAAGAATCCCATTTTTATTACATGGGTTATGCAATGATGTATGATTTATGATTTTGTGGCACACATAAGAATGGTATCATTATGAGATGGGTAGGACCTATATCTCCCTCCAATGCATTGGGTAAAGATTTTATATCTCATGAGATAGACATGGCTGGAACGGTAGGTTATACCGGTTCAGTGAAACCGGACTGAAACGAGGGTGACTCGGTTCAGAAATGGACTTTGTCCACTAAGATAGTCTTGGCAATGAGTCTTGACTAACCAGAAATGATTCTCTATTATTATGTGTGTATGCCACAAAGTTTAATGTTTTAATTTATGATTATTGGGATTACATTTCACTACTATGATTTAACCCATGTTACGAAATTATGCTCTCTTTTGCAGGTTAAGATTTCCAAAATGATAAGTTCTTATGAAAATGATGTGATTGATATTTCTTTTGTTTACCCTTACTGAGAATTTGAGCTCACCATTTTATGTTTTCTTTTCCCCAGGATATAAAGAAAGGTTTTAGGTAAAAAAAGGAAGATATTTATGGGAGATGTTGAAGATCTTTCACCACGATTAGAAGATTCTATTCCGAGTTTCCAAAGACACTAAACTATTACGATCCTTGTGTGTGTGTTTTTGTTATGTACTAAGTATTCCGCAAAAGTAATGTAATGTCCATGTACGTAAAGCTTCGGGTCTCTACAGTTGGTATCAGAGGAAAGGTTTAGTCAACCTTTGGAAACTAGGATACAAAAACGTTAGTGAGATCCATAGAGATATTTCTAATGTATGTCCAGGGATGTCCCTAAGGATAAGTATACATATAGGATATAGTTCTAGAACTATGGTAACGATATTAGATTAAACCAAAGATGTTAGATATTGAAGTTACTCCTCATTTATTATGATTTTTTCCTCTCACACTATTCTTTTTGGGTTTTAGAAAATGGCTGGAAACAAGATGATTCACGATAATGGAGGATATGATGGACAATGGAATGATATTCCTCATAAGAAACCAAATGAAATGGGATTTGGAAGTCCAAACATCATTATTATTCCGAATCCGCAATCTCATAATATGATCAATAAAGTAAAATTTGGTAAGTTTCCTGACTCGGCTAATAAGAGAAAGATGGAGTTTCATGATGATCATAGAGGAAAGGAAGTTCAATTTCCCCTATGTAAATCATGTGGGAAGAGGCATCAAGGAGAATGTTTCAAAGGAACTGGAAGATGCACTGGGTGTGGAAAAGGACACAAACCCAGTAAGTGCAAAGGAAAAGGTTCAGTTAACACCAGGGATGAGGATAATAGTATTGCTACAACATCAACAATGGTTAAATGTTTTAAATGTGGAATATACGGGCATTATGAAAACCAATTCCCTAAGGGAAAGTCTCATGAAGAGAATCAGTATGGTCGTATGGGTAGTATTTATGTGGATGATGATGAAGAGACTAAAAATGATATGTGAGATGAAAGAATTTTTGAAGCTCGGTCAATGGTTTAAGAATGTAGTGGAATGATTACATGTTTATCATGTGTAATATTGTATAAGTAATCTCATGGTACTATGGAATAAAGAGACATCTAAGGATTGTTACACTGTTGTCTTTACTTGAGTTTTGAAAGTTTATGATTAATGTTACCAGTATCCATGAAAGGTTATTCAGATATTTTTGGAATGTAGATGATATGCGCATAATGAAGGGATAAGGAGAAAATTAAATGTTTGATAGTATTCATGAGCTCATGACTGATATAAGGAGAAGGTTATATCATGGTTTGAGTATATATATTTTTTGGATTTTGGTATGTGGAAAGAGTTAACTTTTGACAGCATTCATGATTTCACTAAGGTTTAATGGGTATTCATTTTTCAAGAGAATACATCATTAAGGTATTCACATGATTGGAATGTGACCAACAATATATATGGGGGATAAATTATGGAATTCACATGCTTGGTTGACGACATTTCAAGCTATCATTTTCTTTATACTATGAGCTTGGACCGAATTATTTTAGATAAGCCTAATTATTGGAATGGATTATGTTAACCATAAGTTAGTATTGTTTAGGGATAGAACTTTTTTTGATATTATTTATGTGATGTTATAGTAATGTAGTTTTAGAAAAAGGACAACCTGCAGGACGGGCGACAGCCCATCGCGTCGGACAAGGCTGTGGGAATCGAACCCACAACCGAAGTGCGACTGGCCTTTATCACCTACCACTGGCCTACAGGAAGTCCCTGTTTAGTAGGATATAGTTTTATTATATTAAGCAGTATGATATATGAAGTATAAGTCCATTTTATGAACTATATATGATTAATCTCACTATATATGGACTTATGTATTTTTTGATAACTTCTCTAACCTTTTGTTTGAGACTGATGGAATGACCCATCATTCTATCACATGATCTGCTAACACATCACGAATGACAAATTCAACTTCATTTCTTTAAGTGATGAAGTGGAAATTGTCCAAAGAACGACAAACGGCGAGACTATACCAAAATCACGAAAGTATATCTTCTAATTCCAATTTCATCAACTTTAGGGAAATGATCTTGAAAACCAAAATTGATGTCCTAGTGCTCTTATATCTGATGAATCAGATGGTACCTTAGATCCTCACAAATTTATGGCTTTGTGATTGCTGGCTTTTCCATAGCCATGTTCTCTACCACTCTCCATCAGAACATGATGGTTAGATTTCTCTTCCATATCCATATTTTCACCTATGTAGAAACCCAGTGATTAGTTTATTTGGGTAATCGTTACATTTCATTATTTAGTTTTTAAAATCCATGTTTTGGTATTCCTTTTTACGATGTGGGTTTCTATTAAAGAAACTTTCGAGTAGTAAACCATTTATAACCCCAACAAATTTCGAGGGCGAAATTCATTTTAAGGGGGGTAGAATGTAACACCCGAGACTTTTATGATATATAAATCATCAAAGGAATCTTTTTCTACACACAACACTTGCTTGGATTTCTTTACACGCAATCACGACCTTCCTCGATATCGTGTGTAGTATGCAATACCGAGTTTCACAAAACAACGATATGCTATTTAAATATTATTAAAACTATCCATTATGAATAGTAATAACCACCTTTTAAAATTATAGAAATTTTAGATCTAATGGACTTGATTTTTGGATTCGGAGTATCGAATTTAGCCTAAGGTGAAATTTTGGTACTTTTCGGATAACTTTCATATTCTGATGAATAGTGAAAATTACTAAATTATAATTAAAAACAACTTTTTTAATCGAAATAAGTAAAAGTGAAAAATTATTAATTTGAGTGGTTTTAAAGTATATTTAGAATATATTTTTACAATTTAATACAATGTTGGTCATTGGATGTAATTTCACATTTAAACCAGTCATAAACAAGTGTCAATCTTTTGATAGTTATTATCTCTTAAGAACACGCTATTTGTTTTGACGACGGGAATTAATATTTAAATTAATTAATGCAACTGATATGTTTTGAATTTGATAAAATAGACATCATTTTTGAATTCATAATATCAAATATATCTTAGATCTAATTTTTGGTATTTTTCTAAAAACTTTCAATTTTTTGATGAATAGTGAAACCACTAAGTGGTAGTTAAAAAACAGAATTTTTCATAAAATATAATTTTACCGCTTCTGTCAGTGGAATTTCAAAAATCCGAGAGACACGGTTAATATCAAGGACTAAAATATGGTTAAATGAGATGAAAATAATTTTTTGTGAATAGTAACTTTTTACTTTTTTTTACCACGGTTAAAAGTAAATAGGGTAATTAAGGGTAAAAATGATATTATTATTACCCTAACAAATGTCCTAATTCTATTGGACAAGTTTAATTCGACCAAAAACAACCTTAGGAATAAAATATGACCATTTAGGCCCACTTGGATTAGATTAGGACATTTATTATTAATTTATTTAAAGAAGGGTTAAAATAGTTAAAATCAAAGTTTAATAAGTAAATCATTTTTAATATGGGGTTATACATAAGATAAATTCGACTATAAATATTCATTAGAAAGATAAAAATATTTCCTACATAATGGTATTTTATTTGTAATTTTTAGACATTAGATAATTTAATTTATTAATGACACAACGATGATGCAGTAATTATCTTATTAATGAAATATTGACATAATTGATGTTATAAATACCCAAATAAATATAATTTGAGACTTTTTATGAATTACACTAATTTTATAGGTTAATATGACATGTTAGTATTGATTAAATTAACTTTGTTCGAATTTATCATTCTGTTATGAGTTTCACAAAAATCAATTACTAAATAGTGTCAAAATTGACATAAAATAGTTTTTAAAACAAATATTATATTATTAATTGTTATTTTATTCCTAAAACTCTAAGGTTCGGCCAAATGACGTAGATAAGGTTATATATAATAAACAACTTGGGGTTAGTTTGGCTTGATATAGTAAGTTTATTAAACATATAGTATAAGAACACAAGAAGACACGGTAAAAGTAAAATTATTTAACTTAATGTTAAATCTAAATGATAAGGTTAAAATAGGAACCTAAACTTTTCTAAATTCTATTTGATGAGAGTATTTCGACCCATCCCCACCTTAGATTCGAAATAAATCAATTTGGAGATATTTAAAACCGAATTTGACTTTATAATAAAATAATAGTTTTAGTTATTCCAAAGGTACCCCTCTCCTCCCTTATAAAAGGGCACCTCCTCCCTCTCTTCCTCACACCACTTTGAGCCTTCAAGCTCAGCCGAACCCTGACACTTTCTCCTCTCCACTTCCCTAGATATATCCTAGAGGTCCTGGTCTTCTTCAAAGACCAATTTTAGTGCCCTAAAGGGAGATCTCAAAGAGGCACTTCAAAGAAGAGGTAATTACCGATTCTTTTATCTTTATTTCTTCTTCCACTTCTTATTCTTAGGTTGTTTCATTATGAAGTAATAACATCAGTATCGGTCATATACTGATATGTTATTATAATATTAAACAAACCTATTTCACCATCTATCCATCCTATGGAAAACGAAATCACCGCGCGTGCGTACGTACGGAATACCGTCTCCACGCCGTGGTGTAATCTATTTTCCACCACCACCTTACTTGGATGGGTATAATGGTATAAATAATGACTATATATGACTATTATAAAGTTATATTGATTATGAAATAGTATACATACACTCCAATACAATTCCACGATCATAGGAACGATATCATCACTCGTGTGTACGTACGGAATACCGTCTCCACGATGTGATGTGACTCGTTCTACATGATCTTCATTTCATAATGATTATACAGATGAATTTAATGAATGAATATGATATATATTACACTAATACCATTCTTGAAATGAGATATCTATAACCTAAAGATAAGAATAAGAATTTATTCGAAAAAACACGCATAAGAACAAAAAGTTATAAACACCCAAATAACAAGTAGCTATGAAATATTACTACTAAGAAGCTAAGAATATGACCATATATGATATCATAAAAATAATTAGGATTCTGGAATAATTCAATAACATTATTTAAATCATTATACTGGAGGTTCGGACGCGTACAAAGTATATCGGACCTAAGGCAAGGGAAATATCAAAATCTCATTTTTATCCGAGATTGTTTATACTTTGGCATTTCCTGGGGTGTATTTTATCATCCACATCCATGTTTCCTAAATATGTAATATTTATATCCTTCTACAATAGTTTATATCCAATTTTACCCTTCGGTGAGTTTTTAGTAAAAGATATGAAAGGAATCTTTTGTCGTTTTTCGTACGAGGTACTTTTTGAATTTTCCGACAAAAGTAAGAGAAGAATGTTTTTTTTAACTTATACAGCATGAATGGATTTTTAAAACATTATTTCCAAGAATATTCCTTTACAAGTTTTAATTTTTATTTTTAATCAACTTATTTTATCTTAAAATTTTATGACATGTTAAGAAAGGAAAAATGTTTTTGAAATAGAATGGATATTTTCCTCAAAAACGGAGTCCAAGTGTGTTATCAAAATTATTTTCCATCTAAGATAATATAGGGTTCTGTTTCTAACCCTATTATTACATTGATTTGATTATGTTGTTATGGAATTATTTTTATGAATTCCTTTATCTTATATGAATTGTTTTATGATGTCATGTTGTTTAAGAATCCCATTTTTATTACATGGGTTATGCAATGATGTATGATTTATGATTTTGTGGCACACATAAGAATAGTATCATTATGAGATGGGTGGGACCTATATCTCCCTCCAATTCATTAGGTAAAGATTTTATATCTCATGAGATAGACATGGCCGGAACAGTAGGTTATACCGGTTCAGTGAAACAGGACTGAAACAAGGGTGACTCGGTTCAGAAATGGACTTTGTCCACTAAGATAGTCTTGGCAATGAGTCTTGACTAACAAGAAATGATTCTATATGATTATGTGTGTATGCCACAAAGTTTCATGTTTTATTTTATGATTATTGGGATTACATTTCACTACTATAATTTATCCCATGTTATGAAATTATGCTCTCTTTTTCAGGTTAAGATTTCCAAAATGTTATGTTCTTATGAAAATGATGTGATTGATATTTCTTTTTTTTCCCTTACTGAGCATTCGACCTCACCCTTTTATGTTTTCTTTTCCCCAGGATATAAATAAAGGTTTTAGGTAAAAAAAGAAAGATCTTTATGGGAGATGTTGAAGATCTTTCACCACGATTAGAAGATCATATTCCGAGTTTCCAAAGACACTAAACTATTACGATCCTTGTGTGTGTCTTTTTGTTATGTACTAAGTATTCCGCAAAAGTAATGTACTGTCCATGTACATCAAGCTTCAGGTCTCTACAAAGCGGGTAAAATTACCCCCTTAAACGAGGATGAAATTCCATAGAATGTTAAAAAAATTGGGATACCCTAACAAAAACACAGTTTTTGAGGTATTCTGGGACTTGTTTTTTCATAAAAAACAAGATTAAGGGTTCCCCTAGAGCACTAGTTCAAAGCGCTCATCAATATCTTCAATTTGATATGTGGTATAGCACAACCATACACCCATATCAAAAGTTATGACTTTTTCATGTTCATGTCTTGTTGTCAACTTATCTTTAATCGCTTATTAATTCATTCAATTTTTATGTCATCCAACTATTATTAATTGACTATTACTTAATAATAATTAGAAAATTATTAATTAAAAATATTTTTTAATTATTTTATATTTCATTTAAACTATATATCTTACATATTAATTGTAAATTCCTATTTATCCATATCTAAAACATATTTAATATATATATATTATATATATATTAATATGTAATTGATATATAAATATTTATTTTTTATGAATATACCTTTTATCAGTGATTTTTCTAGTGTTTATAATTGGGGGTCCTTTATCATCACTTTTTTACAAGCACTAATAAAGGACCCCCTTTAATGGGGCTTTTTTGGGCTATTAATGACCCCTTTACAATTCTAAAAAATCGTCATTTAAAGC
The DNA here is from genome assembly GCA_963277665.1 of Viscum album. NCBI lineage: Eukaryota > Viridiplantae > Streptophyta > Magnoliopsida > Santalales > Viscaceae > Viscum > Viscum album. Next base: position 1,030,302 of record CAUJRU010000099.1, on the reverse strand, counting down.
CCCATTTAATAGTGTTATTTCTAGTACTAAAAAAGTGGGTCTCTAATAGAACAATTAACTAGAGATATTATATTGTGAGCACTATATAATCCAAGTTTTGTAGTATTGAATTCGTGAGTTTTCAAAATTGATTAAATGGGGTTTTCCTGTTTGAGATTTTTTCTTATGTTTCATTTTGAGCTTGTGTTAATTATAAATTTCAATTGCTAAATATTATTCTATTCTTGTTTTACACTTATACACATATGAATTGTTCATAATTATTAAGGTCTCACACCATGGCGCACCATTTCTTGATGGCAAGAGCCAGGGATCATTGTGTCATACAACAACTATGCAATAGCCAAATTGAGATAGTGTGTTGTGTAATACGCTATGTCGAGCCATGGCACAGTGTGGCATTGTGCACCCCATTACTCCAACTTAATTTTTTTAACCTATTTTAACCATCCATCCAATCCATTATTAAAACACCTTTTATTAAATAATTTGACACCCCTCTTCCCATATTCTGTGTGAAACATTGATCGGGTTCCTCAACCAACAATAACTAGCAAGTATTCGTATGATAATATGTGAATATTTATATTGAGTGATATTTATATATTATTAGTGTTATTGAATTTGTTCATAAATTTTAAAGAGAATTTATCAAATTAAAACATGTTGGTTAATTTTTTTTCTTATATAGTTTTTTAATTATTTTTTCTTCAATTTTTTTCCATTTTAAAATAGTTTTTAGCTTACTTAATTTTATTAAAATGGCCTCAAGAAAAATGTGTACTTTTCTAGTGATTTTTCAAAGGGGTTTTCGAAATAAGGAATGGTTTCAATTTTGTTCCTAATTTTGGGTTGTTATTGTTAATGGAATGGATGATTTTTATGTGCATTGTTTTATTATATTCACATGGGAGGCCATATATGGAATGGAAAATGGATGGGTGATTATCTAACTTAATTAAGGTATTATCTTTGGTTTATTTTCATTTTCATTGATAGGCTCAGGTTTCATTACTTTATTTTGTTACATAGATGGCAGGTATTCGATAAGCAATTTAGTAAACTTTAGAACCCATAGGTCAGAGCTCCAACCCTTTTATTTTGTCTTATACTTGTGCTATTATATATATTATTTATTAAACATTTTCAATTTTTGGTAGGTTGTTAACATTACATTTATTTAATTTTATTTATTACATATTATACACTTTATATTCATATTTGGATTAGTTTTTTTTATTTATTTCATTTTAGTCACATTTTGTTATGCTATGTTTTATGTATTTCTTAAATTTATTTTAAAATAAAACTGAAACGGGTTTTTAAATTTATGTTTTTATCAAATAAGGGTTGGGCCAAGGTAAATGGTTTTCAAGAAATTTATTTCATTTAATGGGAAAATTAAATAGTTCCAAAAATGTTTCTATATGATTGTTTGAAATATTAATCAATTTTAAAGATGGATGTTAGGAAAAGATCATTGTTGGATTTTCATAAAAGAATAATAATATATTCTTCATACAAATTTCTAACTATATTTCATACAAATTTATTTTCTTGAATAAAGGTCTAAGTAATGTGAATATATATGTGACATTATCAAAATAAATTCAGGTAACATAACACAAAAATATGATAGCTACATTCTTTTATAGTTATTAAAATTATTTAAAGATTATATAATTTTTAAGCATGAAATTATATAAATTAATGAAAATAATTAAAGAACACAATTCAAATTTTTAGCTTCAATGAATAAATAAATTTTAAGAAATTAATCATGTTAACAGACTTTAAAAAATAAACTAAGCATAAATATATAATGTAAAAAACACGCTTGATGTGATTTCCATCTTGCCACAACCAATCACAAGAAAAAACATCATTCAATCATCTTATGGATAACTGTTTAATCAAATTGCCCAGTTTTACACTTCGACACATAATCTCATCGCTTTATCATAATTCCTAAAGAACTAAATCATCACATGATCATATAAATACCCAAAACAATGTACAAACTAAAAACATGTTGTAACTTCATTATTGGTTCATTTACAAATAAAACCCAAATTCATTATCGTTCTCTCACCCTTGGTATTAGAGAACCTCTAACATGACTCAAACTCAAAAAAATCCAAATCAAACCTATGCTCGATATCACATAAGGACTTTTTCTAATACCTCAAGGTATTATTGAAAATGTCATGCGTATTTGTAAAATATTCTTGATTGTTGATTCTTAAATAAATTTTATTGTATGTGGAAGCTTAGATTTGTGTCTTCTTGTGCGATATTTGATGAAACGGGTTTTCCTTAAATGAAAAATACCTTGATTAAATTTTTAAATAATCTCATGGGAACATTTTTATTTTGGTACGTAATTTAGGACAATCGTGTTTGGATTCAAATTGTTAATTTACTATTGTATTTTAAAAACAAAATTATTCATGAAAGGTTTATAAAATGTTAATGAAATGTTTATTAATAATGATTTTCTTTAGACTGGATGGTGGAATACTTATCATTTTTATGTTCATTCCATTTTTAAATGTAAGAATTAAAAAATAAAACATGATTATAAATGATAAAGTGGGTTTTGAATTGAAAAAAAAATCATTTCCCATCAAGATGAATCAAAATGGATTTGGTGTTTTGAAACTCATGAAGTGATTTCAATGTGAACCTATTAGGTTTTAAACATTTCAACGTGTACATAATTCTTCATAAATAGTTTTAAACATTTACATTATTTTTAATGGTTTTTAATATGATTTTAAAAATGTTCACCTAAAGGTGAAACATTTCAAAGAAAATGAGGTATGTATCCCATTATGTATTTCGAAAACAATTGGTCATTTTTTATAAAGGATTTTAAAAAAATTAATACAGGTTTTTTAAAAATGAAAAAAATTATTTTGAATTTTGAAAGTGTTTTTGGGATGATATTTTAAATTTTAAATTAAAATATGGTGATTTTAAAAGCATTAAGGAAATTTTTTATCCTCGTCAGTTACATCGTGAAAAAAGTTATTTTAGAATTTTGTTGCTTGAGACTCATCCCCCATCTATTGTAAACATGTTCCTATGCTTCTTGAACTACTATGAGAGGTAGTCATCCCATACTGGTAATCAATGATCATTTTGGATGAATTCATTGGATAAATCCTATGATATTTCAGTAATTATTTTCTAAAATTAAATTACCCATATCCTTAAAAGTATACTGAAATTAAATGAAAAAATTAAATTTTTCATTCCCTTTTTTATAATTATCTATATCTTTGACGTTTTATAATGATAATATTATGTGTATTTTTTATAAAAAATAAATATTTTAAAAATCTAATTAGATGGATATGAATCCAGAATTGATACATGATAATCATTTGACAAAACCGTATGAAGATGGTGTTAAAGAGTTTATCAATTTTTCAATAGAGAAAATATACAACACATCTCAAATCCTTTTTATATGTTTATGTTGTCTTTATTCTAGAAAAATTAATCTGGAAGAGTCAGAAGAAAATTTATTTTTCACTTAATAGACTAGATCTATAAATTTTGGAATAAACATGGGGAAAACTGAATATGCACACCGATTGGGATGATACTGTAATTTATGGATCATTTAATACGAATACTAGTGTAAATGATGATAAAGATATCATGAAATAAATGACAATAGGAATGTATGATAACCATCATGATTTTTCAAAGTTTTTTGTGAAATTAAATAGTTTTTCAACGAGACCATTTTTTACTAGTTGTACTAAATATGGAAAATTTTTTGTTGAATTGATGTTATATAATTTGGGAGCTGGAAGTGGATGAAGAAACACTATATTTACATAACTACTTAGTCTCATGAATGATATTCTTATAAAATAAAATAAAATTTAATGGCGAACATATGACACTAAAATAAATATAATATCAATGTGCATGATAACTAAAAAATACATGATTGTCAAAATGATTTCATAGTGTTTTTTAAAGACCATGAATTACTCATAAACTTTTAAAAGTGTTGTGTAGATCGACACAAGAAAAACAAATCAGCTCCTTTGAAAGTGGTATGGTACTTTAATATCATTCCATGGTTTAGAAGACTATATGGATGTTCAAAAATAGTGATAAAATTGACATGGAATAAAGAAAAAAGAATAAATTATAGGAACCTATGTCATCCAGTGGGTTCTTATTACTGGAATAAAATTGATTACGAGTATAATTAATTTTGAAATGTGTCGATAAACATTAATATTTCATTATCTACAGATGGAATAAATTCTTTTGGTGTACAGATTAGTACTCATAGTACATGGACCATCATGTTAGTAAATTATAACTTACTGCCATGGTTATAGAAGAATCATAAATACATTATGTTGTATTTTCTTATATATGGACCAAATAAAACCCAGTAATGATATAGATTTATATTTGGATTAATTTATTGAATATATAAAACTGATGTAGGATAAATGTTTTATAATATATGATTATATTAGAAGTAAAAAATTCAAATTGAGGCTCGTGTTGTACTAGATGATAAATGACTTTCCTTCTTATGGAAATTACTTATGATATAGAACTGATGGAATGTTGGGGTATTCCATTTCTGAAGAATGTACACACTCAATTCGATTGAAAAATTCTTCAAATGAAATGTTTTTAGTACATATGAAATTTTATCCTTGATGACATAAATAACGATGTTGGATGATAGCATTCGAGGGGAATACTGAAAAAGGTATAAGACCTTCTTCACTAGGTAATGAAATATTTAATAAATTAAAATATATTGAAACTATTTTTTGGTAAACCATTTTCGAAAAAAAATAAACGAAATTAGATTGGAAGAAGATATCAATTTTATTTTAATTACCATTTTGGAATTGTTTATACATCAGATGTTTTATTAATTCTATGAATGTTTAAAAATTTATTTAATAGTGTTATTGGAATGTTACTAAATGATCATAGAAAAAATATAGCATCAAGGCTAGGTTAGACATGATTCACCCGGGGATAAGGGAATAGTTGGTACTTGTGAAGTGTAATGGGAGGAATTCTATTCTTATAGGAACTTACACTCTATCTAGATAAAAAAATTGTAATTTTCTATTTTCCTTAATGGTGTAAAATTTCCAGAGGGGTATCCATCAAATGTCAATAATGTCATGTAAATGACTAATTTGATGTTAATGGAACTAAAATAACATGATTATCATCTCTTGAAGGAATATTTGAGGCATGTTTGTTTCTATTTCATTCTTATTAAAAATTTATGACATATATTAACTAGACTCTTCTTTCTATTAAAATCCATGTAATATAAATATATAGACCCAAAGAAAATTTAATCATGAATAAGAAGGTTCATGTAATATTATATGAATTATAGATGTTATTCCCTCCATAAATATTTTTTATAATGGCCCCTGATCTTTCACATTGTTAGATATGTTCAACTACATGCCATCCCTATTTCAGATGGATGTAAACCATTGAAATTTATAGGGAGATTTTGAGAGGGTCTGTCAAGAATCAATGTTGGCTAGAACTTTTTAATACAGAATGATATATTTTTGAATAATATGTTGACCTCTGTATAGATTACCTTTTAGATGTTGACAACATCAATCCCTAGAAGTCTCATCATAGTTGAAACCATGTCAGAGGAGAGATTTTTAGAATTGATTTTTTTATAATTTACATAATAGCGTGAGAGAAAACGAACCTTTACATTTTACATAATAATAAAAATGTTGATCCATAAATTGAACCAAATAATGTAGTTCTAAGAGATTTGAATCCATAAATTTATTAAGGGTGGATATCAAATACATTTACTAAATAGTTTATAGGATATTAAAGAGATAAAATTTATAAGGACTTATCTGAAAATCTGAATTCAGTTATTGAATGACTTCAATGCCTAGCCAAATGACCAAGTAAAAATTTTATATCTTACATGGGTTTTGTAATCAATGGTTAAAAATTATATAAAAAAGAACATTATGACTCCTATATGATGAAAAAATGGATTTAGACTTGTTGAGGAAGCCATATATATATCTGGTTCCATGGATAGAAATCAAATGTATGTGAATATGTCATCTTTCTACATTATGGAACAGATATACGATTTTAAATATAATATATTTCAAGTGTTGATTTTACATCGCAAATGGGATTATAATAGGATTTTAGTTAAAGTTGATGAAATGGGCTTCTTAAAGGTGAATTTTAGTATAGAAGGGGAAAGGATGATCCATCCATAATGGAATCAAAAGTAGTTCAAGTATTTTAGGTATTGGATAAAGAAAAAAATAATTGGTTTATTGTCATGTTGAAGACTAAAACAATTGTAGGGTCATATAAAAATTCAATCAAGGATAATCCATTCTTTGGGAGATCACAATAATTTCATATAGATCCTAATGTAGACAATGTTTTATACTTTATAGGTGAACACAAAGAGGGGATATAGATTCTTGATAAAGGATCACAATTCATTCAACCTTTAAAATATTAAAAGATCTTTCATTGAGAATGTCAATGTTTTTGTAATATACTATGCTTTTCCTCATAATATTATTTTATCTCTATAGCATTAATATAATCTAAATTAAATATTTGACTTCTCATACAGACCAACAATGTCTATAGAACATGATGATGTTACCTGTAATGACCCAAAGGTTTTCCATGGAAAATTCCCTTCTTATATCTATGTCATAAAAACACAAAATAATGAACTACTAAGTGATAAGTGACCTTTAAACATAATTTTGTCACCACTATGTTTGGAATTTTAAAAATCCAACATACACGGTTGTGTTCAAGATAGTTTTTTGGAGTGCAATGAAACAAAAATAATTTTTGGTGAATAGTAACCTACCCTTATGAATAGTAACCTACACTTATGAATAGTAATATGAACCTTATGAATAACATTACCTATGGATAATAAAATAAAAGTTAGACATCATAGAAAGTGATAATTGGACCTTAGTAAACGTTTTTTGTATTTTATAAGTCATAAATAATTAATTATAATTAATTAATTAATTTGAAAGAATATTTATTTTCCTGAAATATATTCATAAATTATAGAATCAATGTCTAATAGTTTATAGATAGTTTTATAAGACCCTATGTAATTTTTGAAAGAACTACAAAATCAGTTTTAATTTTAAAAGCTGTTTTTTATGTAAATTATGATTTTAATTAAATATTAAATTAATAATATTTAGAAAATTATTTTTGAAAAAAATACTTCATTTTTGGATTCTACACGTCGAAAAATGGTTGGGGTAAAATTTTGGGATTTTTCTGAGATACTTGAATTTTTGATGAATAGTAGAATACATTAATTTATCATATAAATACATTTTAATTAAAACCCACTATTATTGACATCACAAGTGATGTAAGCACCCAAATCCCAAATTCACAAGTCAAATTTACTATTATTATCCATCCAAGACTCATTATTCCTTGTCTTAGGTGAAATTAATAAACTAATCAATTTTATATTAAGGAAACCCCTCTCCCCTCCACTATAAAAGCCACCCTTCACTCCCTCTTTTCCTCACACCTCTCAAGCTCCAAGCCTTCTCTAAATTCTGCCCAAAAACCTTCCCTAGATCATCCCCCACTTCTAAAAGCTTCTGGTCTCATCAAAAGTCCAAGCCTAGCTTCCTTAAAGAGGATCTCAAGAGGAGGATTCTAAAGGTAATTTCTCTCTCTCTTCTCCTTTAATTTCCTTTCAAGTCCAAGTTCCTTTCTTGATCTCTCTCTATCTATCTTCATCCAAATTGTTCTGTAAATCCAGTATTATATATATACTGTAATATTATGATTCTAATGTTATATTATATCACCCTTTCCCTCTTCCTTTTATTTTATTAAAGAGAACGTTGTTCATGTGGTGATAATTTATCACCTTCAAAAACAACATGCTCTCTTCTTCCATTTATACCTTCAATCTGGTCATGAAACCATTTTTATGGTTGAACCAGAATTTTTTGTATGTATTATGTTCTTTTTTAAGTTCTGTAAATAACCTATGTCCATACTACTAAGTGAAAAATTAAAATGAGTTGGTTGTGATCCAAAAACCGCTCAAATTAGCCCAAATAATCTTCATTTAATTCTTATCTAATGATTCGGACACATGGATCTAATATAACTCATTATAAAATCATTCAAGATTCATTAATATCATTAATTACATGTAATATAAGTTCTGAATGTTTACCCATGATCTACCCAAACATCAAATTAAGAACACAAGTGGACCGCTCAAGAAAACCATGAAAACGAACATCCCCGATCAATGTTTTTAAACTCTATAAGTCATCCAAAGGAACATAATATGAAATAATGAAACCATAATGAACCCTATTAATGTATAAAAGTTTTTGTAATTTATAATTAATGAATATAATGTCATTATACGGGACATTAAAGAGAAAGAGGCATTCGAGTACAAGGTAAGGGGAAATCTCGAACCCAATTTTCTTCCTTCGGGTTCTCCCTCTTTCACTCCATTTTTGATATGGTTACTCCTCAAAGATCATTTGTTCATCATTTACTTTACTTTTCTGGGATATACATGTTTTTCACTGGTTTTTATGTCCAACAAAATGTTTTCCAAATGAACTCTTCTTTCAGGATCTCACCTTTGGCCTCTCATTCAAGGTTGATGGTTCTTATAGCAAGTATGTTGTTCCCTCTTTCTTTTGGGAACCCAAAGCTTATGAATGTGTTATTATGAGATGAAACCCATTCCTTTACATGGTTTAATTATGTACATGATTGATATGTATTCTATGTGGCAAGCATGATAATGATAATTTTTTGATGTGACGGGTGCGCCCAGAATTATATAGCGCAATATGAATGTTTAAATGTGACGGGTGCACCCGGAATTATATAGCTCTCTAATGCATTGGGTAAAGTGATGAATCTCATGAGTTAATGTGAAATGATGTGTGAACATGATTCTAGATTTGTTCACAATTATGTGTGGTAGTTAACCACTAAGACACGATGTTTCATTTTTTATGCATTGCCACATTTCAAGTTTATTGTCTATGCTCCTCTCGTGTTCAAGATCTTTTTCCTATGTCATGAATATGATCACCCCATGCTATATTGTTCTTATCTATCCTTTTACTGGGCATTTATCTCACCCCTTTTGATGTATATCCTCAGGTGGCTACATGTACTAAGGATAGGAAAAGTGCTACTAAGAAGCTAAAGAAGAAGAGATTAAATGAATTTTTATGCTTGATGTTGTACTTGTTATGTGTAGTCCTAGTTTGCCCAAGACACTAAACCTCTGGATCCTCCATTTGTAATACTATTATGTCGTTTATCTTTGAAATGATGTAATAGTAATGTAAGAAAAGGCCGGGTCACTATAGTTGGTATCAAAGGAAAGGTTTAGTTAATTTGGGAATTAGGATTAGTGAACCCTAAAGAAAACCTCTAGCATGAGACTAAGTACAAATATGCACACAAGGATATTTACCTAGGGATCCCATATGTTATTTTTTTGGTATAATTGTTTAAAAGGATAAGTTATTCATGACTTGTTTTCTTATGTTTTTTTCTATCCTTTTCTATTTTAGAAAATGGTGGGAACCAAGAGAAATCAGGCCAACAACTCTTGCGAAGGCCAATTCAACGATTTCCCGAACGACATCCCCAATGATTTTGGAGGTGGAGTTAAAAACTTCATGGTGATTCTTACCCAATTATCCCGGGTTATGAATAATAACCATAATAATGGGGAATGTCCTCCTTCACCAAAGAGGGAGCAACTAGCTATCGAATTTTTTATGCGGCAACGACCACCGACGTTTTGTGGATCTTCCGATCCACTAGTTGCGGAACTGTGGGTCAACTCCATGGAGAAGATATTTTCTATTCTTCACTGTTCCATGATGGAGAAGGTGACTCTAGCCATTTATCATCTAGATGGAGAAGCTGATCAATGGTGGGATTTGATTAAGAACACCAAGCCAAGGGAGGAAATTGAGGAGATGGAATGGGAAGACTTTAAGATAATGTTTCTTAATAAGTACTTCCCACGAACTCTTCGGACGAAGATGGAGAGAGAATTCATAGTGCTCAAGCAAAAAGAAGGATAATCTGTCAAAACATATGAAGCAAATTTCACAAGGCTTGAAAGGTATGCTTCGGGTTTTGTTATCAACAATGATAGCAAAATTGTTAGATTATTTAGTGGATTAAAACCACATCTTCGAAAAGCTCTTGCAATTCGAGACTTTGGGAGTTATAAAGAGGTTGTTCGGTGTTCTCTCAAAGTGGAGATGGAGTATGGAGTGTGGTCCCATGGATATGGTGATAAAAAAAGAAAGATGGAGTTTCAAGATGGTGGATCTAGTGATAAAGATGGGAAGAAAACACAACGACCCACTTGCCAAAAATGTGGGAAGTTGCACAATGGGAACTGCCTCAAAAGGGATGGGGAAATGCTTCAAGTGTGGGAAAGAAGGACACCTAGCTCACGAGTGTCGAAGACACATGAAACGGAAGGATAATGTAGCCGATGAAAGGAGAGAACCACTCGTGGTTCAATGCTACAACTTTAAGGAGCTAGGGCACTATTCAAACCAGTGCACTAAACCTCGAGCTTTCGAGGGTAATCAGCGCCAACAACCACCAAAGCCAAAGGAACAAGGGAAGGCTTATGCCATCACTAATGCAGAGGTGGAACATGATAATGAAGTCATACAAGGTACACTTCCTATACACTCAAGAATGGAAAAAGTCTTATTTGATTCCGGTTCTACGCATTCCTTTGTATCTTGCAAGTTTGCTAGAACTATAGAATCGAAGCCCCGAAACCTTGAAGTAGAGATATCTGTAAAAACACCAAGTGGTGCAATCCTTTCAACCCAAGTGTTTGATTCTTCTCTTATTGATGTATGTGGGAAGATTCTTCCGGCAAATCTCGTAATACTTCCCTTGGTGGAATTCGATGCTATAATGGGAATGGATTGGCTCTCTTTATATAGAGCGCATATCAACTGTTGGGAAAAGGAAATATATTTTCATATTCCAAACCATCCCATGCTCCTCTAAAAATGCAAGGAAGATCATGAATGTCCTTTGAGAAATCCTTCAATGGTGTGGGTGATGATTCCCAACGAAAAAGCATACCTCGCCCAAATGTTTGAGTCTAAGAAAGTTCCAACCTTGAGGAAATGCCCATCGTAAGGGAATACGGCGATGTATTTCCCGAAGAGTTACCCAGAATTCCCCCAGATCGTGAGGTAGAGTTCTCAATTGAACTCATACCCGGAGCTACTCCTATCTCGAAGTGACCCTATAGGATGGCTTCTATCGAACTGGAGGAGTTAAAGAAGCAGCTGCAAGAGCATCTGGACAAAGGGTTCATACGCCCTAGTGCATCACCTTGGGGTGCGCCAGTGCTCTTTGTTAAGAAGAAGGATGGTACCATGCGGCTGTGTATCGATTATCGGGAACTCAACAAGATCACCATAAAGAACAAGTATCCTCTCCCAAGGATTGATGACTTGTTCGACCAATTAAGAGGATCTCGATACTTCTCAAAGGTGGGTCTTCGTTCTGGATATCATCAAGTAAAGGTGAAGAAGGAAGATATTCAGAAGACTGCCTTCCATACAATATATGGGCACTATGAGTTTTTGGTGATGCCTTTCAGACTTACTAATGCCCCTGCAATCTTCATGGATTTGATGAATAGAGTCTTTAGACATTGCCTCGACAAATTTGTGGTAGTGTTTATCGATGATATTCTCATCTACTCCAAGAGCAAGGAGCAACATGAAGAACATATAAGACTTGTGTTGGCGACTTTGAGAAAGGAGAAGTTGTACGCCAAGTTCAGCAAGTGTGACTTTTTGATGAATCAAGTCACGTTCTTGGGACATGTGATCACAAGAGAGGGAATTTCTGTGGACCCTTCAAAGACAAAGGCAATTAAATAATGGACCAGGCCCTCTAGTGTCATAGAAATCCATAGTTTTCTTGGATTATCTGGGTACTACCGATGTTTTTTGAGAAACTTCTCAAGATTGTCATGACCGCTAAATAAGTTAACAAGGAAAGGGGTAAAGTATGTCTGGACGGATGAATGTGAGGGAAGATTCAAGGAGCTAAAGAGAAGGCTAATCACTACACCTTTACTCACACTACTGAAAAGTGGAGAATGTTTTGTGATATACATTGATGATTGAAAGAAAAGATTGGGTTGTGTACTCATGCAAAATGATAATGTGATAGCCTACGCCTCACAACAGATGAAGATCCATGAGCAGAACTACCCGACGCATGATCTAGAGCTGGCAGCCGTGATTTTTTCCTTGAAAATCTGGCGGCATTACCTTTATCGTGAGAAGTGTGACATATACACTGACCACAAGAGCCTAAAGTATATATTCACACAAAAGGAGCTCAACATGCGTCAAAGGAGATGGTTAGAGCTAATCAAGGATTACGATTGCTCTATTCACTATCATCCTGGAAAGGCGAACAAGGTAGCTGATGCTCTAAGCAGGAAAGAACCTACTACTCTATCCATGTTGTGGATTGAGAAAGACCCTATCTTCATGGATATGAAAAGGATGGATTTGGGAATCGTAAGGGCAGGGGATACATCCTACCTTGCCCAAATGATTGCGCAACCATCCATCCAACAGAAGATTAAAGAAGCACAAAGGGATGATGTAGAGATACAAAAGAGGGTGAATGCAGTAAGGGAAGGGAAGCTGCAAGAGTTCCATATTGACGATGATGGTGTGATTCGGTTTGGAACGCGGCTTTGTGTGCCTTCATCACCCGGAATAAAGAAGGAGCTATTGGATAATGCACATAGCTCAACTTTCTCTATTCATCCTAGAAGTACCAAGATATATCGTGATCTTCGAGAACACTTTTGGTGGGATAACATGAAGAAGGAGATTGTGGAATATATATCAAGGTGCTTAATATGTCAGCAAGTTAATGCTGAGCGGAAAAAGTCCAAAGGTATGATGCAACCATTGCCTATACCCATGTGGAAATGGGAAAATGTTACTATGGACTTTTTCATGGGTCTCCCAAAAACGTCAAGAGGAAATAATGCGATATGGTTTGTGGTTGACCGACTCACCAGGACTGCCCATTTTATCACTATTCGGGAAGACCTCTCACTTGAACAACTTGCAAGGATATATGTGAAGGAAGTAGTGAGATTGCACGGTGTTCCGCTATCGATTGTCTCTGACCGTGATCTAAGGTTCACTTCTAAATTCTGGAGGAGCCTTCAACATGCTTTGAGTACTGAATTAAATTTCAGCACGGCCTATCACCCCCAAACTGATGGCCAGTCTGAAAGGACTATCCAGACACTTGAAGATATTCTAAGATCCTGCTCTCTTGAATTCAAAGGTGGTTGGGATCAACATCTCCCATTGGTTGAGTTCTCATACAACAATAGCTTCCACTCGAGTATTCAGATGGCTCTGAATGAAGCTCTTTATGGGAATCTATGTAGAACTCCAACCTATTGGGATGAAGTTGGAGAACGATAGCTACTTGGTCCCGATCTTGTTCAAGAGATGACAGAGAAGGTTCAAGTCATCCAGAAACACATCAAAGCTGCTCAAAGTCGGAAAAAGAGCTATGCTGACAATCGTCGAAGGGAATTGGAGTTCGACGTTGGAGATAAAGTCTTCCTTTGAATATCTCCATGGAAGAGAGTCATGCGATTCGGGAAGAAAGGGAAGCTAAGCCCAAGGTACATTGGCCCCTTTGAGATCCTTGATCTTATAGGAGCCGTGGCCTATCGTCTGGAACTCCCACTGAATATGGATCAAGTTCATGATGTGTTTCACGTATCACTACTGAGGAAGTACATTCCAGACCCCTCACATGTACTAAACCCAGAGGTGGTACAATTGGAAGATGATCTCTAATACGAGGAGCAGCCGGTAAAAATTCTGGACCGAACTGATAAGGTTCTACACAACAAGACAACCCACCTTGTCAAAGTGTTGTGGAGGAACCAAAAGTTTGAGGAAGCAACTTGGGAACCAGAAGAGGCAATGAAGGAGAAGTACCCTCACTTTTTTGTGTAAAGTGAAATTTCAGGGGAGAAATTTCTTAAGGGGGGAAGAATGTAACGACCCGAAGTTTTTCAATGGAAAATTCCCTTCTTATATCTATGTCATAAAAACACAAAATAATGAACTACTAAGTGATAAGTGACCTTTAAACATAATTTTGTCACCACTATGTTTGGAATTTTAAAAATCCAACATACACGGTTGTGTTCAAGATAGTTTTTTGGAGTCCAATGAAACAAAAATATTTTTTGGTGAATAGTAACCTACCCTTATTAATAGTAACCTACCCTTATGAATAGTAATATAAACCTTATGAATAACATTACCTATGGATAATAAAATAAAATTTAGACATCATAGAAAGTGATAATTAGACCTTAGTAAACGTTTTTTGGTATTTTATAAGTCATAAATAATTAATTATAATTAATTAATTAATTTGAAAGAATATTTATTTTCCTGAAATATATTCATAAATTATAGAATCAATGTCTAATAGTTTTTAGATAATTTTGTAAGACCCTAAGTAATTTTTGAAAGAACTACAAAATCAGTTTTAATTTTAAAAACTGTTTTTTAAGTAAATTATGATTTTAATTAAATATTCAATTTATAATATTTAGAAAATTATTTTTGAAAAAAAGACTTCATTTTTTGATTCTACACATCGAAAAATGGTTGGGGTAAAATTTTGGGATTTTTCTGAGATACTTGAATTTTTGATGAATAGTAGAATACATTAATTTATCATATAAATACATTTTAATTAAAACCCACTATTCCTAACATCACAAGTGATGTAAGCACCCAAATCCCAAATTCACAAGTCAAATTTACTATTCTTAGTCATCCAAGAATCACTATTCCTTTTCTTAGGTGAAATTATTAAACTAATCAATTTTATATTAAGGAAACCCCTCTCCCCTCCACTATAAAAGCCACCCTTCACTCCCTCTTTTCCTCACACCTCTCAAGCTCCAAGACTTCTCTAAATTCTTCCCAAACACCTTCCCTGCTCATCCCCCACGTTCAAAAGCTTCTGGTCTCATCAAAAGTCCAAGCCTAGCTTCCTTAAAGAGGATCTCAAGAGGAGGATTCTAAAGGTAATTTCTCTCTCTCTTCTCCTTTAATTTCCTTTCAAGTCCATGTTCCTTTCTTGATCTCTCTCTATCTATCTTCATCCAAATTGTTCTGTAAATCCAGTATTATATATATACTGTAATATTATGATTCTAATGTTATATTATATCACCCTTTCCCCCTTCCTTTAATTTTATTAAAGAGAACGTTGTTCATGTGGTGATAATTTATCACCTTCAAAAACAACATGCTCTCTTCTTCCATTTATACCTTCAATCTAGTCATGAAACCATTTTTTTGGTTGAACCAGAATTTTTTGTATGTATTATGTTCTATTTTAAGTTCTGGAAATAACCTATGGCCATACTACTAAGTGAAAAATTAAAATGAGTTGGTTGTGATCCAAAAACCGCTCAAATTAGCCCAAATAATCTTCATTTAATTCTTATCTAATGATTAGGACACATGGATCTAATATAAATCACTATAAAATCATTCAAGCTTCTGTAATATCATTAATTACATGTAATATCAGTTCTGTATGTTTACCCATGATCTACCCAAACATCAAATTAAGAACACAAGTGGACCGCTCAAGAAAACCATGAAAACGAACATCCCCGATCAATGTTTTTAAACTCTATAAGTCATCCAAAGGAACATAATATGAAATAATGAAACCAGAATGAACCCTATTAATGTATAAAAGGTTCTGGAATTTCTAATTAATGAATATAATGTCATTATACATGACATTAAAGAGAAGGAGGCATTCGAGTACAAGGTAAGGGGAAATCTCAAACCCAATTCTCTTCCTTCTGGTTCTCCCTCTTTCACTCCATTTTTGATATGGTTACTCCTCAAAGATCATTTGTTCATCATTTAATTTACTTTTATGGGATATACATGTTTATCAATGGTTTTTATGTCCATCAAAATGTTTTCCAAAAGAACTCTTCTTTCAAGATCTCACCTTTTTCCTCTCATTCAAGGTTGATGGTTCTTATATCAACTATGTTGTTCCCTCTTTCTTTTGGGAACCCAAAGCTTATGAATGTTTTATTATGAGATGAAACCCTTTCCTTTCCATGGGTTACTTATGTACATGATTGATATGTGTTCTATTTGGAAATAATGATAATGATAATGTTATGATGTGATGGGTGCGCCCAGAATTATATAGCGCAATATGAATGTTTAAATGTGACGGGTGCGCCCGGAATTATATAGCGCTCCAATGCATTGGGTAAAGTGATGAATCTCATGAGTAAATGTGAAATGATGCGTGAAAATGATGATATCTTTGTTCACAAGTATGTGTGGTAGTTAACCACTAAGACATGATGTTTCATTTTTTATGATTTGCCACATTTCAAGTTTATTGTTTATACTCCTCTCATGTTCAAGATCATTTTCCTATGTCATGAATTTGCTCACCCCATGCTATATTGTTCTTATCTATACTCTTACTGGGAATTTATCTCACCCCTTTTGATTTATATCCTCAGGTGGCTACATGTACTAAGGAGAGGACAAGTGCTACTAAGAAGCTAAAGAAGAAGAGATTAAATGAATTTTTATGCTTGATGTTGTACTTGTTATGTGTAGTCCTAGTTTGCCCAAGACACTAAACCTCTGGATCCTCCATGTGTAATACTATTATGTTGTTTATCTTTGAAATAATGTAATAGTAATGTAAGAAAAGGCCATGTTTCTATATTACCAATTCTAGGGAAGAACATATTATTGATTATAAACCTCTAGAATTATTATCGGATCAACAACATGTTGATGAAAAAACTAGAACAACACAGAATCATAGTGTTGAATAAAATTAATAAGGCAATAAGTATGAGTATAAAATTTAAGGATGGATGGAATCAATGTGTCCAACCTATTGACCCCAATAAGTCAATGTTCATTAATTATGTTAGGGTCACAATGAGTATGGATGTGTTGATTGATATAGATTTTTGGCACCAGTTCATTCCTATAATAAAGAATAATCTTTGGGAAGATATAAAGGTATTGTTATAATATAATTTATCTACTTTTCAAAAAAATGAATAATGAAAATTTTATTTAATTTTCATTATTCCTTACTGAGTTCACTTTTTTAGAATATTTCCTTGAGAAATATTTCTTAATGTCCTTTGGAAAATCCTATAGAGGCATCCAGACTCTTCTTACAAGGTTAAAACATAGGGGTGCAGATGGGAATGTAAAGCCCCACCCACCAGTTACTTATGCACACATTATAAGGTAAAAGATAGTGAATTCATTCATCAGTAGTCATTATGAGAAATCATTTAAAGTGAGTTTTAGTTGTTAATATATTATTTTAAATTATTCATTTAATCAAATTTGATTTAAAATTGATAATTTTTTTTAAAAAAAAAGACTACTGAATATAAAGAATGTGTATCAAAACCATGTACCCTTATCAAAAATAAAGGATGGGGTATTATTCACTATAGAATAAATTTTTTATGTATTATAAATAAATACTAATATTTTTATGTGATATGAAAGGAAATTTGTTCCTTTGTTTCAATGAAAATTGATGAATCAAAATATGAATTTACTTCCATCCCATATCATGTGTTGTGGGAGGAGGCTCATGTAAATAAATAGTCTAAACTAGTTGATGAAAATATATAATAATTATAGGACATATGTATATGTATTAGATAATAGTATTTATTTATGCATTAAAATAGTATTACATAAAACTATCTATTTATTTTCAAATTTTTTTTATATATCTTAGACATAATAATCAGAAATGACCATAATAGATGAAAAACTACTTTTAGTATCATATAATTGGCTAGAACAAAATAGTTTCATTGGAGGATTAGTTTTCGGACTGTCTCCTCAAACATATTTAGAGAAGAAAAAAACCACTATAAGATGCATATAATATAATGAAAGTATTTAATGTATGACTATATGATTTTCAAAATATTATTTTCTATTATGGTTGGCAGACCAATATATGAGAAAGGATCAAAGAAAACTACAGGTGGAACAAAGAACTGCACATAGAGAACCAAATAAACCCACTAGCTTTGAGGCTAATCATTATCCTCAACAACATACCCTACTAGAGGTATTGAATTTCTTCATTACTCTTTATCTTAAATGAGAATCAAATAAATTTTGATAACATTATTTTACTAATATTTTGAAGTGTAAATTTGTATGTGATTCCTATCTTCCAACACCCATGCCCCATCTTATTGTGAGGGGTATGGAGTTTAATATCCTGAGAGACAAGAAAACCCATAATGACCCGCAAAATATTCCCATGCAAGTGGGGATTTTGGTATCTCATGTGAAAATCGATGATTTTCCTATTTTAATTGGTAATCAAGATATTATAATGGTCAATGATGCTATCAAAACATTCATATCATGACTGTCTAATCTTATAAAGATACATGATGTATATTTGTAACAATTTTTCTGTTATGAAAAACCTGTGACATTTTATGAGAAATGCTCTCAACTGAGGTATGTAATAACATAAAAATAACATGACAGGGAAACTTAAGATCTAATCAAGACAATCCAGTGAATATACAAAGAGATAAAAAGTTTCTTCATAGAATACCTTCTCCACATCAGTTTCACATCACATTTATTATCATTAAAACATTATGTAGATACAACATTTAAATATAGAAATATGTCTTATATTCAATAAGATAGAAATATTTAGAATGTTCATTATAGACGTAGTTGGTATCAAGATTATAAATGATATTCTCAAGATTCAATTGTTGGGATCCTTAGTCATGAATATATACATAAGGTACATTATCATAATATATATGTCCAAATAGTGATCTAAAATGATAATTAAAGTTAATAACTATTCGTATTTTCTACAAGTATTTATATTAATATTATATAAATAGAACATCATGAAAATGATTATTTGGATTCCTTAATTCATGTATCGTTTATACGTAAAATAATGTTTACAAGGAAGAAATCGAGAAGAAGAAATATGATCTATATGTTTCATTTGAGAAAAAAATAATAGACAATAAGCTCTTAATCATTCCTAAAATTCAAGGTTAAAACACTAAAATATAATCACATAAAATATATTATTATTATTATCATTACTTATTATTTTTGTTTTTAGAAGGTACTAGATGCAGATCACAATCAATATGGATACCCCAAATATTTATTTGTTGGATAAAATTCATGAATATCAAGAAAAACCAATGACACATGATATTTATTTTGAATTTGAAATACACCTAAATAAAAATTTAGAAAGTAAATTTATAATTATATATTTCAGTATGTTTTTTAAAACGATTTTTCTTAGGATAGGGAATTCACTTAATATATGCTAACTCAGGTCATGATGTATGTGAATGATCATAAAAAGAATGTGTATTACATAAAATGGAAATAGATTAAGGTATATTTAGAATTATTTAACTATCAAAACATATTTCAAAATCTTTTTACTTATTGTGGTTAAGGTTTCTAAGATGTCCAAACAATGATAATGGAAATGAAGTGGATATCATGTTTCAAAATTTATGAGATAGATTATAAACCATGAAGAGACCCACATTCTGAAAGAGGTAATTTCCAAAGGTAATTAAAATTTCATTAAAAATATTTCTTAATTGTTTGTTTGTCTATATTTTCATAGTAATACCATGATAATTTAGATAAATTTTACTTAAAATTAGAAGTAACTTTTTTAGAGATAAGTCGAAAGTATATATGGTGTCTGAATATTCTATGACAACAAAGTTAAGTGATTACCTACATGTTTTTTATCTAGAGTAGGATACACCCTTAGAAATATATTTGGGGGTGTGAAGAATTGGTATCATAATTCATATATATTATTTTATATCTGTCTCTCAATGATAAATATAATGTTTGAAATCTGTTTTTTTTTTTGAAGTGTTGTCCTGTAAAAAATAAATTTTGATGGGAAATGGTGGAGATGGAGGAAGAAGCGGAGTGGAGTGACCCAAACACAGTAATCCTGGAGCCAGTGTCATTATACCATTAAATTCTCATAGATACAAGTAAATAACATCCCAAATGATTAAAAAGTTTGTTATTCTTGGTAAAATATATGCATACATGAGTCTCATATTATAATTAAATACATAAATGAAAACATAATATTTTTTAATAATAACTTAATTCCCTTTCGAAATTTTTTTAATATATTTCATAGGAAACTTCAAGGGATCCTTGGTAATGTAAACCAAATAAGTGTGAGCTCAAACTCTCAGTAAGGGTTTACTAAAGTGGATGAAATAATAAATCGATGATTATACTTAATATGGAAAGGTAAATAACTAAAAACACATTCCATTTAATCAATAACTGATAGTGAAGTGCATAAAAACATGGAAAGGAAAATAAAATAAAACACATCATATTTAATCAATAAATAGATAATGAAATGAATCTATAGATTTTACAATATTAAAATATCAAGGATGGAAATAATAATAACTGAAATCTCAATAAAGGAAAATTCTTAATTATTTGATGTAATTTCTGAGGCACATAAACACTTATTTTGTCAAGACCATTCATAATATGGTTTAAAACTACATTCAAAAACCAATTTAATTTTTCCAAATGATTTTTCCCGTGAACAAATATCAACTAATAGAGAGAATATATAAAGTATAGGGCCCACTGTAGGACCATAGGACACCCTGAGAGGGGAGGGGTGAATCAGGGAGGAAACGTTTTCTTCTTAAAGTTGTGGATCTTGTTCCCATGTTGGTAGGAACTACTTAAAACTGTATGATGGATATGACCCGCAATGAAACATTCACATGCAAAGATATAACACAAAAAAATTTACTTGGTTCACCACTAAGGGCTACATCCAAGGAGCACACGTCGACAGGTTGTCAGTCGTACCAAAATCCACTATGCTTCACTAGCTGTAGATTACAAATGTTCGGGTACAGTCACTCTGTCCTAGGCTCACTTCCTTTACAAAAGTTTAGGGATAGCTCACTGCGTCCCTCGGGTCACTCCCGTTGACTCCCCCTAGCTCACTGCCGTTAGTGAAGTCCCACTCAGTTTATAGACGTGAAGGTCTCTTTAATAGATTTTCATTGAAGTATTTTTATCTTGTTCAGCATGAGACCATGCTTGCATTAGAGTCCTGATTTGATGCTCCTCTGTATTCCACCTTCTACTTTAGTGCAATAACTGAATGCACTAAATCCTCTTGTCGTCATTGAAGCTCACCTTACTCAGCGTTTGTCAGAATCATTTCTCCATGTATGCATGAGATCATACATTTATCATTTAGATTTCCTCTTTAATCTCACTTTGCATAGAAAGTATCAGGCAATCTTTCAGCTCTCGTGCAGCTCCAGAAAGACGAGCGTGCTTCAACAATATATGGCTCTCCTTTCAAGCCTGGCGCCCAAGTCTCAATACTTCACACAAGTCCTCGGAACGCAAGTCAAAACTGGTGCTCAAGTGACACCAAAGCACCTGCGTGACACTTCCTTCCCCAACTACAAACTTTCACGTCCCACTTCCTTTCTCTCCCAAACCGCCTTGGGCGCATAGCCAACAACCGGTGCGCAGCCTCTACTTGTGCGTCCCAAATACCACTAGCGCGGCTCAATCACCTGCACGACGAGAGCTCAAAAAATCTCTAAATATTTAACTCTGTGAGAAATGAGGAGGGTTGGTTCAGTATATATAGGGAATTTGACCACCCTGCACAACGGCGCGCAAGTCAACCATCGGCGTGCAAGTCTCGGTGCGCAGGTCTCTTCCGCTGCTATTCACTTGTGTGACCGACTTCCAAACTTTTCACAAACCTCTTTCCCTTGCCAAATTTTGATCTTCTGATCTAGAAAAACCATAGGCGCCCAGGATATCAAGCTTCCAAGGCATCGGCGCGCAAGTCTCTTCCCGGCGCGTAAGTCACCTGCGCTACCTCACCAAAACATGTGCGACCCTTATCCCTTTGCCATATTTTGATGATCTGATCTTCAAAAACATATGGATCGCAAGTTTCCTATCCTCCAAGACCTTGGTGTGCATGTCCATTTTCCAAAAACACTTTTCTTTAATTGTCAATTTTCAGGTCCAAAAATTTGGCAAACACTGGGAAACGGTGCCACCTTGTATCTGCTCTTTTTGTCTGCCTCCAGATTATCCATATCTTTGTCGATTTTCCTTGAATAAAACATGGATCATTATACACAATCCTTGAACTCGACATGCCACCATGGAATCTCCAATTTCAACATATTTGTATGTTGTTTGTTTCCTTTGTCAACAATCACGATCCCCTCAACAACACTTCTTCTTGGTGATCTGTATCCTTCAGCAACTCTTCTTCTTTTATCACAAACTCCACTATTGTGATATGTATTATTTGAAGGCATATATTTGTCATCATCATCTTCTATGACAGCATTATGTGCATGGCTATCTCATAATTCCAATCCCCTCACGGCCATCTTAGAATTACACTCATTTGCACATTGTCTTCTTCATCAACTATCATGATCTACTTCATGCAAACCATATGATTTAATTCTTCAAGAAGTCTCTTGCATGGTTCTCGTGAAATCATGAGTAATTACATGGTCTTCATCAAAAATACATGGGTCTCATGCAATAATGAGGAATTGCATGGTCTTCATCAAAACCTATGGTTCTCATGCAATAAGGAGGAATTGCATGGTCTTCATCCAAAAACCCCATTCGTCATTAATCATCCTCAGATGGATTACACCTCACATTATTCATTTTTGTAAGAAATGTATCACCTTTGACACATGTTCTTCGAACTTATGATCAGTACAACAATCGTCTGAATTATCATTCCTCTATTTCATCTGAGTACTTCTTGATCTCCTTCATTTTGATCTTCATTGACAATTATTGACAACAAATACAACCTTATACATAAAGTGGTTCCAACAATCTCTCACTTTGTATTTCATTTTCAATACCTTATACATCTTCTGAAATGAATTCGTCAATGTCAAAATGAGAATCTTCTCTTCAATCAACTTTTCTTTTCAAACGTTCATTTCACTTTCTCTCCCCCTTATTGACAAGAAATACAAAACGCATGGTAGGGAGGGTATCAATCCATACTTAAGAAATGTTTCATTAATCATTTCACTCTAACTCTACTTGAGAAATGCCCGATGTAGAAAACAAGAGGATTTGATTAAGTCAACAAGGATTTCCATTATTCACAGATCATGATACCAACATGAGATGAGAACTCATAGATTTTTTCTTCAAGGGTTTACCACTTTTATTTCAGGTAGAAGAAAATAAAATGTGTTTGGGAATAATCCACCTGAAACTCCTGCACTCACATCAGCAAACTGATAAAAAAACATTCAATTGCAATCCGTAGGATAAGTGGCCTTGGGGCACTTCCATTCTTTTTATGTCACTGATCAATTCAGTTACTCCCACTTTGTAGAATGATCTGAGTAACCAAGGTTGAGAGATTGAGAAATGACATACCTTCTCCAATGACATGTTCTTCAATAAATTTTCAAATTAACTGCATTTGATACCAGCTGGAGTTGATATTGATTGAAATAGTGATTTTGGAAGCTTCTTCATTTTTCTCCCCCTCAAGGGAAACACTTCTCATCATCTTCATCAAGAGTGATCCTTCATCATCTTAATCATTGAATATCAATTGAAAAATCTACTAAATATGGAAACTTCTTTATCTTGGCTATCAAGAGTTGACATCATTCACTACTTCTCAGGTTCTCCCCCTGAGAGCATGCTTCACCTTCAATTCCCTGCATTATTAGCACAAATACAATACACAAATGAATAAGGGAATAAGGTGGTTCCTCCTTGATTTATCAACATGTTCTGTATGGTTGAGGTTATTTTCTCAACCAAGTTCCTCTATTCACTCCTGTCTTCATGCCTGCACATTTGAACATATGTTCTGACATATGTTGATGTGGTATGGATTTCTTCAAATTCTCTTCTACTTTGTGTGAGGAATTATTTTGCTTAACATCCATCATGAATGATAAATTCTTACTCCTATTAAGGAATTATTTTTTCTCTTTTATTAAGGTTAAGAAACCTTTTGAAATGTGACCAGATTTCTTGCATCTCTCACGCAGAACTTCTTTGACACATGTGTTTCTCTTGGTTTGCAATCTCTCATGCACTGTGTCTTCATCATGTGAAAGTTTTTATTTTCCTTTTTCACCAGCCTTGGCCTTTTCATCTTCATGATTCCTCATTCTTTTCTAATCTTTCGGCCAGATGACCAATATGTCATTTGGAATTGTTGCAGCTGGTTTGGGTCTTCCACATGGGTTCATCTGAGTTTCATCCCACTTAGTGTTTCTTTTGGATGAATGACCCTACAATTTCATGTATCTAAAATTCTGGGTCTTATCAGCTTCCCTAGTTGAGATCTTATTGGGGAAATGTGTGTTCGAACTATTCTTCCCATTTCTTCCCAAGGAATATTCTTCCTTCTTAGCTGGCTTGTGTGGTCTTCTATTCCTATCAGCTCTGGATATTTGTTGACATAGGCATGCATCATTCTTGTGACCACTGCCACTACATACATCACAGATGTTATCAAGTATTCTAAATCTGTTTGTTGTAAACATATGCTTCTAGACCTTCAGATGTTTCTTCTTCTTCTCTGCCTTCCTTCCTTTTGATATAGTCTTTCCCAATGATTTTCCATGTAAGGGATTATAAAAACAATCCAGTGCACAGTGCCCAAATCTGTTGCAGCACCAACATTGACCCACAAACCTTTCCTTCTTTTTATCTTCTGTAAAATGTAGTTGGTCCTTCTTCAAGATGTGTTTTGCTCTATCTGGGGAACCATCTTCAAATTTTATCTTCCTATCCACCCTAGCCATGGTGGTAGGTTTCTTCTCCTCACCTTTCCCCATCCATACTTGTTTAGAATTTTTCTTCCAACCTGCACTGATTGTGGGAATGTATCTAGAAATATGAGTACAAGATGGTTTGGATGGTACCTTTACATTCTCAGTTTCTTGTGATAGATCAATGAGTGAGGTCATGATCTTCTTATCACATTTTAGAGGCCTTTCGACAATAGACTCCTCCAGTGAGCATTGAGTACCAGCTGCAACTGATTCTTGATGTGGATAATCAAGAGTTGCCATAATCTTCTTGTCACATGTTGGAGGTATTTCAGCTTTAGATTCCTCCAACAAACATTGAGTACAATAATCACTCATTTAATTCTTTTGTGAAGTCTCAATATGTGTATTCTCAATCTTGGTCAACTGGGCTTCCAATTTTTGACCCTCAATATTGAGGATGATATTCTGATCTTCAATCATGATCATCTTCTCTTCACAAGTCTTCTTCAATCTTTCAACCTCATATCCATGCATTTTAACTTTGTTTTGTAACAAATAGTCAAGTTACCTGAATTTCATGGATGTTTCTTCCAAACAAAAACTCTTGACTTCATGTCTCTTGTTCAAATCAGCTTCAAGTGCATGGATATTTTCTTTTAGAGTCTTATTGACTTCCTCTTTTTCTTTAAAGACTTTCACCTATTTGGTGAGATTCATACTTTCCATAATTTTTCATTCTAACCCCTTTTCCATATTGTCTACTTCCCTTTCTAATTGAGTGATCTCAACCTGCATAGATTGGAAAAGGCTACAAATAATAGAAACCCTTTCTTCAAGAATATCATGTAGATATGTTTTGAGTTTTTCCTGAAATCATGAATTAGGGATGTCATCCTTTCCTCTGGAAGAATTCCGAGCCACCTGCTCGATACTTTCCAAGCCTGATATGTCTTCATTATTGGAATGGCATGGAGAACAAGACACTGAATCTTCTTTGGATATGTGGGACATCTGTAGCTGCTTCTTCTCTTTCATTTTCCTGTTTGTCATGGTCTTTCTAGATGTAGACTTCTACTCAAAAATGACTGAATCATCATCATGACTGCTCTTCAATATTGACTTTAGGAAAGAAACTCAAATCCACTTCTAAATAGAATTACTGTAGAATATCCAACATGCGACAACCTTCCTCTAATACCACCTGTAGGACCCCGGGACACCCTGAGAGGGGAGGGGTGAATCAGGGTGGCAACTTTTTCTTCATAAAGTTGTGGATCTTGTTCCCACGTTGGTAGGAACTACTTAAACCTGTATGATGGATATGATCAGAAATGAAACATTCACATGCAAAGAGATAACACAAAAATGTTTACTTGGTTCACCACTAAGGGCTACGTCCAAGGAGCATACGCCGACAGGTTGTCGGTCGTACCAAAATCCACTATGCTTCACTAGCTGGAGATTACAAATGTTCGGGTATAGTCACTTTTTCCCAGGCTCACTGACTTTACAAAAGATTAGGGATAGCTCACTGTGTCCCTCGGGTCACTCCCGTTGACTCCCCCTGGCTCACTGTTGTTGGTGAAGTCCCACTCAGTTTATAGACGTGAATGTCTCTTTAATAGATTTGAATTGAAGTCTTTGTCTCTTGTTCAGCATTAGACCTTGCTTGCATCAGAGTCCTGAGTTGATGCTCCTTTGTATTCAACCTTCTACTTTAGTGCAATAACTGAATGCACTAAATCCTCTTATCGTCATTGAAGCTTAGCTTACTCGGCATTTGTCAGAATCAGTTCTCTATGTATGCTTGAGATCATGCATTTATCATTTATATTTCCTCTTTAATCACTCTTTGCACTGAAAGTATCAGGAAATCTTTTAGCTCTCGTGCAGATCCCGAAAGACGGGAATGCTTCAACAATATCTGGCTCTCCTTTTGAAGCTTGGCACACAAGTCTCAATACGTCGTGCAAGTCCTCGGTGCTCAAGTCTAAACTGGCGTGCAAGTGACACTGAAGCACCTGCGCGATGCTTCCTTCCCCAACTACAAACTTGCGCGTCCCACTTCCTTTCTCTCCCAAACTGCCTTGGGCGTGTAGCCAACAACCGGCGCACAACCTCTACTTGTGCGACCCAACTACCACTAGCGTGGCTCAATCACCTGCGTGAAGAGAGCTTGAATAATCTCTATGTCTTGAACTCTGTGAAAAATGAGGAGGGGTGGTCCAGTATTTATAGGAAATTTTACCACCCTATGCGACGGCATGCAAGTCAACCATCGGCGCACAAGTCTCGGCGCACAGGTCTCTTCCCCTACTATTCACGTGCGCGAACAACTTCCAAACTTTGCACGAACCTCTTTCCTTTGCCAAATTTTGATCTTTTGATCTATAAAAACCATAGGCACACAAGTTATCAAGCTTCCAAGTCATCGGCACGCAAGTCTCTTCCCGGCGCATAAGTCACCTACACGACCTCACCAAAACTTGTGCGACCCTTATCCCTTTTCCCTATTTTGATGATCTGATCTTCAAAAACATATGGTGCGCCTGTTTTCTTTCCTCCAAGACCTCGGCGCGCAAGTCCCTTTCCCAAAAACACTTTTCTTTAATTGTCAATTTTCAGGTCCAAAAATTTGGCAAACACTGGGAAACGACGCCACCTTGTATCTACTCTTTTTGTCCTCCTCCAGATCATCCATTCATTTGTCGATGTTCCTTGAATAAAACATGGATCATTATCCACAATCCTTGAATTCGACATGCCACCATGGAATCTCCTTTGTCAATAAATTTGTATGTCGTTTGATTGCTTTGTCAACAAGCATGATCACCTCAACAACACTTCTTCTTAGTGATCTGTATCCTTCAGCAACTCTTCTACTTTTATCACAAACTCTACTATTGTGATATGTGTTCGTTGAAGGCATAGGTTTGGTATCGTCTTCTTCTATGAAAACATGATTTTCAAGGCTATCTCAGAATTCCAATCCATGCACGACCATCATAGAATTCCACTCATTTGCACATTGTCTTCTTCATCAACCATCATGATCTACTTCATGCAAAACATATGATTTAATTCTTCAAGAAGTCTCTTGAATGGTTGTCATGAAATCATGAGTAATTGCATGGCCTTCCTCAAAAATCCATGGGTCTCATGCAATAATGAGGAATTGCACGGTCTTCATCAAAACCCATGGTTCTCATGCAATAAGGAGGAATTGCATGGTCTTCATCCAAAAACCCCATTCTTCGTTAATCATCCTCAGATGGATTACACCTCACATTTTACATTGTTTTAAACAATGTATCACCTTTGACACATGTTCATTGAAATTATGATCAGTACAAAAATCGTCTGAATTAACATTCCTCCAATTCATCGGAGTACTTCATGATCTTCTTCATTTTGATCTTCATTGACAATTATTGACAACAAATACAACCTTATACAAAAAGTGGTTCCAACACCCACCAGTTACAATATTCCAATATATTCCTCATATATCGAATAACCGATTTAATTAATAAAAAAATATGCCTCATAAAATATCTTTATTAATTAAAGAATATGGATTTATAAAAATATCCCCAGATATTAAAATAACTATAAAATTTCATATCATATGTGAAAATGTAGTATGGTTTAGGAAATAATCATATCCGTGATAAATAATGTGTATATTTTGGGGAAATTTTCAATTCAATTATCACTACAAATTGAATAACTCAACGGGAAGTTAACGGATACAAAAATGATTCAAAGAATTGAATTTAAATACTATCCATGTTCAAAATCATCATAATACATCTAGAGTTTTAATAAGCATTATTCCAATAAAATAGAACCCAATTAGGGTAAGAATAATGTTTATTTTCATTGAAGAAATAAAAAGAACTATAAAAACATTCTAGAGGAAATATCCTTATCATCATCAAAAACAACTTGAAAAAGAAATTCATTGAAAATCAATTTTTAAAAAAACTATTTTAAAATTTTCCTTCAAAAATTAAAAAATAGGAATCATTGAAAGGAAAACATGTGATTCTATATGATGTAAAAAAGAAAAGGTCACGACCCAACCTTGGGGCCCGTGTCGTGACTACCCCAAGCCCGCCTTCCATAGGCCAGGGGCTGGTAACTAGCACCAAGGCATAATTCCTGGTAAAAATGGAAGGAATTCCCTTTGTAAAGTAAACAAACACCACAGAGCAAGCAAGAAGAAGTAAACACTAAGTAAAAATTGGGTACAACAATGAGTGCGGAAAAGTTAGTGGGCCTGAATACAAACCCAAAATGAAAGTAAAGTACAAGCCTCGAGCCGTCCACTAGAAGTCCCACCTGAAGGGTGGGTACTGATAGCCTCCATAGCTCCTCGGGTCCAGCCGTCCACTTCGAGTACGCCCCGCCCAGTGGTCCACCTCCAGGTACCGTCCTGCTCCAAAAGCCTCAACCACAATCAGTGTTGTCTGTTGTCTTCAACCAACACAATGTAGTGCAGGAATAGCCCATGCAGGGGTGAGTATAAGCTACTCAGTAGGGACCCCGAGACCCCCGAAGGTCTCCCAGAATCCACAAAGGATAATCCACCAAGGAAAGATACAATCATGAAGTAACATCAGACACTACTTAGGTATATTCCCATACATATACCTATGTCATCAATTCTCATTCGGTTCCAACATTCGATCTCAAGTACAACCCATTCCACACAGGAAAACACAACCCAATCCACACAGGAAGCAAAACGTAATCCACACAGGATATCAAGTCAATCTTATCAAAGATAAGGATTGAAAGTCAAGATTCAGCTCACACAGGTATACTTCTTCGTATGACGATAGAGATGATCAGATATAGCCACTGATTCATCTAAGCCGTCACACCCAAAAGGATCGATAGGTACTAACCTCCACTATGACCCACAAAGGATCTGACCCACACAGGATGGATAGGTAACTAACCCCCACAATGACCCACACAGGATCGTACCCACACAGGATCTATAGGCGCTGGCCCACACAGGACCGCTGAGCGCTAACCCATATAGGATCTGACCCACACATGATCTGTAGTACTGATCCATGTAGGATCACTGAGTGTTGTAGTCATCGTCGTCGAATCCACAGAGGATTTCTGCACAGTCGTCATCGTCGTCGCAGTCGCAGCCTGCTCTAGGGTTCTCGCACACTGCAAGCTCATTCGAGAGGGTCCGCTCCACGAGCCGAGGGCTGATACATCAACTGACACATAGTCCGGAGTTGATATATCAAAAAGTTCCGGATCGTCAACAAGAACTCAACGTCACAGACGACGCGTCAATCGGACACCCGGTCTGAGAGTTATTGGTTTTTTCGTCCTAGGGGCCAGGTTGATTTTTAAGTCAAAACCAACCTGACCATACTCCAACTGCATCCAAACCTCGAGCGGAGTAATCCAAAAGGTCCGTCTCACTTAGATAAATCCAACAAAGTCGACAGCACATCAATCGGATGTCCGGAGCTCAAGTTATAAGAGTTTTCGCTCCGAGGGCCCAATTGGTTTCGTGTACGAACCTACCCGGCCAAACCCAAAGTATTGTGAAACCTTGAGTGTAATATACCAAAATGACCCTCTCGATCCAAGGATCAAATCACAGCTAACAGTGCGTCGATCGGAGGTCTGTAGCTCAAGTTATGGGCAACAGACCAAAAGAGGTTCTGTATTTGGGGGTTCGGGCCCGGTCCGACCCGGCCCGATACCCCCAGGGTTGGACTAAACCAGGTCCGGGTCGGGTCCGTTTGGGCGCGGACTGGCCCTACCCGGCCTAGGCGTAGCCCGGCCCGGCCTGGGCGCGGTCCGGTCTGGCAGACATGCCAGGGAAGCCGGCCCGGCGCGCTGGTGCCAGCAACTGGCTCGGCTGTTTGGCCGAGCAGATGAGGGGGGGGGGGGGGGCAGCCCCCCGTTTTGTAACCGCGACCCCCTTAATGGGGCCGCTCTAGATGGCCATCTAGGGGTTGTAACCCCCACTTCATTCCCTAACCGGCGGGCCTGCTCCGGCCGGCCGGCAGTTGCCGCCACGGGACCGGCAAGGCCGGTCCCCCTGCTCCGACAACGGCGGCCCGGAACCGGCCGCCGGTTCTCCTGCTCTGCCGCGGCCCGCTCCGGCCGCGGTGCTTTTGTGGTTCTCCAGCGCGACGTGATGGCGCCGCGACTTTGGTTCGTCTTTAACGGTGCGACGCGATGGCACCGCGCTTCTCCAACTTTCCTTAATAATTATTGCGCGGTGCTTTGGCACCGCGTTGCCTTGCTCCTGCCGCAACAATATTAAACAACCAAAAAGGGGAGGAGAGTCGGTCATGTTCATGCGGTCTGAACTCCTCCCATTATTGTGATAACATGCGGCCCCAAATAGATGTTCAACCAACGACGAAGTAATCAGGAACAAACAAAATAATAATTAAACCCCCACCTCATCGAACATGTTGAGTGAGGATTTTTCACAGAGATAACCATCGTGGAAGGAGACGTCCCGAAAGGAGACTTCGCGGAAGGAGACGTCGTAGAATGTGGAATTCGTGTCGTGGGGACGGCGTCGTGTCATTGATCTCCGAGGAATCCGGCGTTCTTCGCATTCTTTGTCTAAGATGATGAATTTCTTCAAGCTCTTTAGCTTTTTTCCCAAATACATCGACAACTAGAATTCCAACAAAATAAAATAAGTTCAACACTTATTTTATTAACATAACCTAAGCATTTGAAATTCAAAAGTTGAATTAAATCCCTAAATTAATTAACTCAACTTGACTTAATAAAAGAGGGGTTATGAAAGGTTAGGGATGGTGAAGGGGTGGGGTTTGTGTGGGCCCCACCACCCTCAAAACCTCCCATGGGATGTTGGGTGGTTTCCCCCAACTTCAACCCAAAGCTTTAAACCACTTAGTGAAAAATAAAATTTATGCTCAAATTTTATTTTACCTTCCACAAACTTTTAACAACATCTCGCATGTAAACACAACTCCGGAAAAGGTTCTCTTAAGTAATTACCGGCGATTCGAATCCATCGGTGCCCTCAGAATTCGATTCCAAGCACTGGATCAAAAGTTAGTAAAACCTGCTCGTTCGTTCACTGAACGTTCCTGAGCTAAATTTCGGAAAACGATTCCGGGCACACCGGGCCTCGGAATCAAGTGCCGTCAGGAACCGTGTTCTTGTAAAATCCCAAAGAAAATTAAGAAAAAATTTCCCTTGAATTTTACAGGTCTTTAGATTACACCCACCTCAGGGCTTTACATCCCTTTAAAGATACATCAAAACTAGGGGAACAAATGTGGGTACAGATCACGCATCTGAGCCTCCCGCTCCCATGTGCTCTCCTAGAGGTTCTCATGCTGCCATCTGATGCGCACTAAAGGAATCAACCATCCACGTAGGACCCGCTCCGATTGATCCTCGATCTCCACCAGGACCTCTGTAAAAGTCGCTCCATCATCAATGTCCAGCTACCCATGGTCAATGATATGCGTTAGGTCGTGCACTTATCTCCTCAGCTGAGATACATGGAAGACGTCGTGCACACGGTGCAACTGAGGTGGTAGAGACAGGCGATAATCCACCTTGCCAATCCTGCTGGGGACCTGGAATGGTCCGATGAAGCGTGGAGACAACTTTCCACCTCGGCCAAATCTCTGTATACCACGTCGAGGTGAGACCCGCAAGAAGACATGGTCGCCATCCTCGAACTCCAGTGGCCTCCGCCTTCTGTCAGCATAAGACTTCTGTCGGCTCTGAAATGTCCTCATCTGCTCCTGGATGACCTAGACCTTCTCTGTCGGGGCCTGAACCATCTCCGGTCCCACAAGGGCAGACTCCCCAGGGTCTGTCCAGCACAAAGGTGACCTGAAAGGTCGGCCGTACAATGCCTCGTATGGTTCCATCCCGATGGTGGAGTGGTATCTGTTGTTGTACGCGAACTCCACCAAGGGTAGGTGGTCCTCCCAGCTATGACCAAAGTCGAGGACACATGCGTGGAGCATGTCCTCGAGATTATGAATGGTCCTCTCCGTCTGACCATCTGTCTGAGGGTGAAAGGCGGTGCTCAGACGTAGCTGCGTCTCGAATGCCTCCTCCAACCCCTTCCAAAGCTATGAAGTAAAGCGAGGATCTCGATCGGAGAAAATAGATGATGGAACAACATGAATCCGTACAATCTCCTGAACATAGAGATGTCCCAAGCTCTCCACTGAGCCCTACTCTCTGATAGGTAAGAAGTGAGTTGACTTGGTGAGTCGGTTGACAATCACCCAAATAAAGTCATGACCTCTCGAAGTGCGTGGAAGTCCAGTCACAAAGTCCATAGATATCCTGTCCCACTTCCACTCTGGGACCTCAAAGGGCTGAACCAAGCCCGCTGGTACCTGATGCTCTCCATTCACCTACTGGGAGGTGAGGGATCGAGATACAAACTCTGCCACAGCCTTCTTCATGCCCGACCACCAGTACTGTCATCTGAGATCCTGGTACATCTTCCCCACTCCAAGATGTACCTCCAATGAGGAAGTGTGAAACTCTCTCAGCACCGCCTCTCGTAATTCAACTGGTACCAAGGTACATCCTCTGAAAAGGACATCGTTCTCTACTACAAAGGAGAAACCATCTGGTGCCAGTCCTGAGGATATCTGTGCACGCCGCATATCATAGTCGGCGACCCCACACTGTGCCTCTCCGACCCACTGTAGTAGTGGTGGAGTGACTATGAGTGACTGAAGGAAGGCTTATCAATCTCTATCCCCGTAGGATTTTCGCAAAGCAGCTAGCTGCTCTGTCTCCTGTAGCTGGATGCCCGTCCACCTGCTGAGAGTATTGGCTACTACGTTCCCCTTCCCATGAGTATAGACTATATCAAAGTCATAGTCCTAGAGAAACTCAAGTCATCGCCACTGTCTCAGGTTCAAGTCCTTCTGCATGAAGATGTACCTGAGACTCTGATGGTCAGAATAGACTGTAAAGCGCTCTCCCATCAGATAGTGTCACCACGTCTTCAGAGCGAAGACCACTGCTGCTAACTCCAAGTCATGGGTAGCGTAGTTATGCTCATGCTACCTCAACTGACATGATCTATAGGAGATCATGGCCCGCTCCTACATCAGGAAACATCTAAGTCTGGTCCCTGATGCATCGTAGTAAACTACGTACCCAACTCCCTCCTCTGGTAACCTCAAGATAGGTGCACTGGTCAATCCCTGTCTCAGCTCCTGGAAGCTCTGCTGACATCTGTATGACCACACAAAGGGTTTCCCCTTCTTCGTCAAGGATGATAGTGGTGCCGCAACTCTGGAGTTGTCTGGCACAAATCTCCGGTAGTACCCAGCTAGTCCCAGAAAACTCCGCACCTCTGTCACGCTCATGGGTGGCTCACAAGCTAGCACTGCCTCGATCTTCGCAGGATCCACCGCAACTCCCGCCTTAGAGATGACGTGTCCCAATAAGTGGTCCTCACATATCCAGAATTGACACTTCGAGAGCTTTCCATAAAGCTGGTGCTCTCGGAGTGTGTCTAGTACAACCCACAAGTGGTAGGCGTGCTCCCCCTCAGTGGTCGAGTATATCAAAATGTCGTCGATGAAGACCACGACAAACCGATCGAGGAATGGATGAAAGATCCTGTTCATGAGGGCCATGAACACTGTTGGAGCTTTTTTTATGCCGAATGGCATAACCAAGAACTCATAGTGGCCATACCGACACATGAAGGTCGTCTTCTGCACGTCCTCGTCCCGAACTCTGAGCTAGTGATAGCCTGACATGAGGTCTATCTTCGAGAACCACTGTGCTCTCTTGAGATGATCGAAGAGGTCATCAATCCTCGGTAGACGATACTTGTTCCTCACTGTCACATGGTTCACGTGACGATAGTCGACACAAAGTCACAGGCTCCCGTCTGCCTTCTTGGCGAACAATATCGGGGAAGCCCAGGGTGAAACACTGGGTCGGATGAATCCCTTGGCCTGCAAGTCCTCTAACAGTACCCTTAGCTCTCAAAGATCAGTGGGGGTCATCCGATATGCTGGAGTGGATATCGGGGTTGTCCCAGGGTACAGGTCAATATAAAAGTCTACCTCTCTGTGAGGAGGTAGTCCTGGAACGTCGTCGGGAAAAACGTCTGCATTCTGATCCACCACTGCTGGAAAACCAGGACTCCGCACGTCAACTACTCCTAGGATGAGGCTATCCAACTGATGAGTGATGGGTTGTCCTCTCCTCTGCAGAAGCCCATCATGTGCTGTGAAGGCTCCCTTCTCACTGATGAAGGTGAACCTGCTCCCATCGGTGCGTACAAGTCGCACCATGCGCCTAATACAGTCAATCTAAGCATGGACTTTAGATAACCAATCCATGCCCAAGATAACGTCGTAAGGCCTCGACGCCGCTACAAGAAGATCCCAGCCAAAGCTCTCACCTCCTAGAGTAAGCTCACACTGCCGGAACAAGTGCGTAATCGTCGAGTCTGCTCCCGTTGGAGTCTCTAGCCGTAAAGATCGAGCCAACGGCTCTGTCGGAATCTCCGAGCTCCGAACAAGGGAAGCGTCTATTAAAGAATGACTCGCTCCTGTGTCTATAAGAACTACAGAAAGGTTGGAATAGACACAGATAGTACCTCGAATCATATCAGGAGCGTTGTGGTAGTAGGCCTCCGCTGCCTAGAGTTGTGCCTGTCTCTTCCCGCCAGCTCTCTATGGTCGGCGTGGACCTCCTGGTGGTGGTTGTGGTAGAGCCTCAAAGAATCTTCCACCACCTGCTGCTCGGCCAGCTCCTCTGCCTCATCCGCCTGCTCCCTGCGGACTTCCATTGTCGACCCTCTACCTCTGCCTAGGTGGCCCCTAAACCGTCTGTTGCTCCTCGGCACGGCGGGTTGGGCAATCACGAGCCATGTGTCCCTACCCTCCGCATGAGTAGCACTGTCTGCCTCTCAAAAGACTAGCTCTATGCTGTGTGCCCCGCACTGCTTTGCCAGTGTCCTGAGGTCGTCTTCCTGAGGGTCTGGTCTGCCTGGACCCATGAGTCATCTGTCAACTGCCTGCGGCAGAAGACTCTGCTATGTGCCGCCCTGCGGTAGGTCTCGCTACGGATGTAGGCTCAGCAAGGAATCTATCGATCAGAAGGGCTCTCTCCAGTACCCCTGCCTGTGTCGGAAAGCTGAGGGAGATCGTCGATGCATTGATCTCATGCCTCAAACCCTTCTCAAAGGTCCGGGCCTGGAAGAATGGGTCTTGAACCATGTATGTCGAGTAGCGCGAGAGATCGGTAAATCTCGGTGAGTACTGGGCGACCTTCAAGCTACCCTTCCGCAGTTGTAGAAGCTCCTGGATTTGCACCGCACGGAGGGTGGCTGGGACGAACTCCGTGCAGAAGAGGATCTGAAAGTCCGTCCAGAGAAGAGATGCCTAGTCGTGCACCTGAAGCATCAAGCTCCACCATCTGCATGCTACTGCGTGGAGTAGGCTCGCTGCGAGGATCACCATGAGGTCTTATGGTGTCTTCACTAACCTGAAAACCCGTACAACTGTCTCCAGCCAATCCTCGGCTGCCTGAGGGTCCGTCTCCCCACGGAACCTGGACGGTCGCTGATGCTGAAACTCGTGCAGTGCACTAAGGAGACCTGTATTGTCAGTGGCTGGGGCTGGTGGCATCGGTGGCTCGACGGGTAGAGGTACCGCCGGTGCCTCTACTGTCAGAGGGCCCTACACCGAGGCCGCGTCGCTCGGTGGGCTGTCGTCACACACAACTCTCGGAACCCTAGCTGGCTGCCATCGTGGGGCCATCTTGAAAAAATACAGGTGCGCCACGGTCAAACATTATACCTGGTGAGCTGACATAAAGTAATCACAAAGAAAACTTGAAACACACATGCAATCAATATTTTCGTGCATTAAGTCGGAAATCAGAAGTCAGGGTCCTGCTGTATGGATACATCAGCCACCGCACCAACACTGGACTCCCTGGACTGATAAACACACTTAATACTGATAACACTATTGCTTCATATAGAAAACGATCAGAGTCCTGAGTTCTGTGGTAGAACCGAACTCCTCTGATACCAATTTTTCACAACCCGTCCTTGGGGCCCGTGCCGTGACTACCCCAATCCCACCTTCCATAGGCTAGGGGCTGGCAACTAGTACCAAGGCCTAATTCCCAGTTAAAATGGAAGGCATTGCCTTTATAATGTAAACAAACACCACAGTACAAGCAAGCAGAAGTAAACACTAAGTAAAAACTGGGTATAACAGTGAGTGCAGAAAAGTAAGTGGGCCAGAATACAAACCCAAACTGAAAGTAAAGTACAACTGAAAATGGGAGTACAGCAACTGAAAAGTAAAGTACAACTTGAAAGGGAAAACAGCAACTGAAAGTAAAGCCACTGCCTCGAGCAGTCCACTGGAAGTCCCACTTGAATGGTGGGTACTGATAGCCTCCATAGATCCTCAGGCCCAGTCGTCTGCTCCGTGTATTCCCCGCCTAGTGGTCCACCTCCAGGTATCATCCTGCTCCGCAAGCCTCAACCACGATAAGCATTGTCCGTCGTCTGCAACCAACATAATGTAGTGCGGGCATAGCCCGTGCAGGGGTGAGTATAAGCTACTCAGTAGGGACACCGCGACCCCCCAAGGTCTCCTAGAATCCACAAAGGATAATCCACAAAGGAAAGATACAATCACGAAGTAACATCCGAAACTACTTAGGTATATGCCCACACATGTACCTAAGTCATCAATTCTTGTTCGGTTCCAACATCTGAGCTCAAGTACAACCCAGTCCACACAGGAAAACACAACCCAATCCACACAGGAAGCAAAACGTAATCCATACAGGATATCAAGTCAATCCTATCGAAGATAAGGATTGAAAGTCAATATTTTTCTCACACAGGTATACTTATTCGTATGAAGATAGAGATGATCAGATGTAGCCACTGATTCATCTAAGCCGTCGGACCCACAAAGGATTGATATGTACTGACCCCCGCAATGGCCCACAATGGATCTGAACCACACAAGATCGATAGGTAACTAACCCCCTCATTGACCCACACAGGATCGGACCCACATAGGATCTGTAGGTGCTGGCCCACACAGAACCACTGAGCGCTGACCCACACAAGATCTGACCCACACAGGATCGATAGCACTGATCCATGTAGGATCGCTGAGTATTGTAGTCATCGCCGTCGAATCCACAGAGGATTTCTACACAGTCGTCATCGTCGTCGCAGTCGCAGCCAGCTCTAGGGTTCCCGCACACAGCATGCTTGTTCGGGAGGGTCCGCTCCACGAGCCGAGGGGCTGATACATCAACTGACACATAGTTCAGAGTTGATGTATCCAAAAGTTCTGTATCGTCAACAAGAACTCAACATCATAGACGACGCATCAATAGGACGCCCGGTCTGAGAGTTATTGGCCTTTTCATCTCAGGGGCCTGGTTGGTTTTTAAGTAAAAACCAACCCGACTGTACTCGAACTGCGTCCAAACCTCAAGCGGAGTAAGCCAAAAGGACCGTCTCACTTAGAGGAATCCAACAAATGTCGATGGCATGTCAATCGGATGTCCGTAGCTCAAGTTATAAGTGTTTGCGCTCCGAGGGCCCGGTTGGTTTCGTGTACGAACCAACCCAGCCGAACCCAAATAATTCCGAAACATTGAGTGTAATATACCGAAACGACTGTCTCGATCCAATGATCGCATCGCAGCTGACGGTGAATCGATCGGAGGTCCGCAGCTCATGTTATGGGAAACAGACTGAAATAGGTTCGGTATTAGGGGGTTCGGGCCCGGTCCGACCCAGCTCGATACCCCCAGGGTCGGCCCGAACCGGGTCGACCCGAATTGGGTCTGGGTCCAGCCCGTTTGGGCGCGGCCCGGCGGCCCGGTCTGGCGGACTGGCCAGGGCAGCCGGCCCGACGCGCTGGCACCAACAGGTGGCTCTGCCGTTTGGCCGAGCTGATGAGGGGGGGGGGGGGGGGTGCCCCCTATTTTGTAACCGTGGCCCCCTTAATGGGGCTTCTCTAGATGTACTGCCGAGGGTTGTAACCCCCGGCTAATTCCCTGACCGGTCGGCCTGCTCCGGCCGGCCAGCTGTTGCCGCAACGAGACCGGCAAGGCCGGTCCCCCTGCTCCGACGCCCGTGGCCCGGAACCAGCCACCGGTTCTCCTGCTCCGCTGTAGCCCGGAACCGGCCGCGGCCTTTGTTTGTCCGGTGCAGTGCAATGGCGCCGCTCCTCTCCTCTGTGACCCGCTCCGATCATGGTGCTTTTGTGGTTCTCTGGCGCGGTGTGATGGCGCCGTGTCTTTGGTTCATCTTTAATGGTGTCGTGCTACGACGCCACTCTTCCCCCACTTTACTTAATAACTCCCACACGGTGCTTTGGCACCGCGTTGCCTTGATCGTGTCGCAACAATATCAAACAACCAAAAAGGGGAGGAGAGTCGGCCGTGTTCGTGTGGTCCGACCTCCTCCCGTTATTGTAATAACAGGCGTCCCCAAATAGACGATAAACCAACAATGAAGTAATTAGGAACAATCAAAATAATAATTAAACCCCTACCTCATTGAACACGTTGACCGAGGATTCTTTGTGGAAATAACCGTCGCAGAAGGAGACGTCACGGAAGGAGACGTCACGGAAGGAGGAAGTCACATCGCGGGGATGGCGTCGTGTCGTCGATCTCTGAGGAATCCGGAATTCTTCGTGTTCTTCATCTAAGATGAAGAAGTTCCTCAAGCTCCTTAGCTTTTCTCCCAAAGACTTCCACAACCAGAATTCCAACAAAATAAAATAAGTTCAACACTTATTTTATTAACATAAAGTAAGCATTTGAAATTCAAAAGTTGAATTAAATCCCTCAATTAATTATCTCAACTTGACTTAATAAAATAGGGGTTATGGACGGTTAGGGAACGTGAAGGGGTGGGTTTCGTGTGGGCCCCACCACCCTCATAACCTCCCATGGGAAGTTGGGTGGTTTCCCCCAACTTCCACCCAAATCATTAAACAACTTAGTGAAAAATAAAATTTATGCTCAAATTTTATTTTACCTTCAACAAACTTTTAACAACATCTCTCGTGTAAATTCAACTCCGGAAAAGGTGCTCTTAATTAATTACAGGCACTGCGAATCCATCAGTGCCCTTGGAATTCGATTCTAAGCACTGGTTCAAAAGTTAGTAAAACCCACTCATTCGTTCACTGAACGTACTCGAACTAAACTTCGGAAAAAAATTTCGGGCACACCAGGCCTCTGAATCAAGTGCCGTCAGAAACCGCGTTCTTGTAAAATCCCAAAAAAAATTATGAAAAAATTTCCCTTGAATTTTACGGGTCTTTAGAGAAAATTCCTTTTACAATGTAAAATGGTCAAAAAATATCTTTGTTCAGAAAATGAAAAGAAGATTATTTTGACAAAAAATCTAAACGAAAATGTGGGTACCAATTACTTTTAATAAATAATTAAGAAATGGTTAATAAAAGTTTTTTTGAAAACATTTGAAGAAAACATGGTTTTTTAAGAAAATGGATTTCTGATCGAAGAGTGAAATAAAGTCCGATTTTATTAAAAACATTTAAATACCAAAGAGTGAAAAAATGGTACTTTTACTTTAAACAAATCACCAATAGACATAGGAGAGTAAAATTAAAGGGTTTATTAATCAATAATAAAATAATTAACTTTAATTTAAATTCAATAACAAACAAAATCGATTGGAAGGAGAATGTGAAATAAACCCTTAAAATAATAATAATGTTGAAGTGAGAATTAATCAATGAATCAATTATGTGTAGAAATTGTAAATACAGATTAAACAAGTATAAATATATCAATATATAGTCACAATTCATTATACATGTAATCATATAATATTACAAACAATGATGATATAATATAACTCAATGAAAAGGAATTGAGTTATGAAATTTATTTACCACTTGGTAACTATAAGTTCAAATAACCTTAAAAGAAATAATTAAAATTGAAACAATTAAAAACATAAATATAATATAATTAATTATTAAATATATATACAAATGGTCATTATATACATGAAACAAAATAATTAATTGGTGATTGAGACATTTATCTCATAGATGTAAAAACTGAGATGAAAATCCATTACCTTATGCGTTTTTATTTGTTGAATGCCCTTTAACCTCCTAAATAATGGTTTTACACATGTTACAAAATTATAGAATAACTATATTAATATCTATGATATCAGATATGATGTTAATATAATATTTTATTTCATAATTGTTGTCAATCCTTCATTGTTTTCAATATTTCCAGTGTTAATTGTCTTTTATTCCGAGTATGTTTGGACTTGTTATTTTGGTTTTTTTATTTAGATCATTATTTTATAATATATATAATGTAAAAAATGATTTAAATTTTTTATACATTCTTTATATAGTATTTTATATTAGTCTATAAAATTCAGATATAGGAAATGAAATACACCACTCATGGAGACAGTAGGTCGTACATACTTTTGAACATTGTTTCTATTTTCTTGTCCTGTTAAAAGAATGAAAATAAATGATATATATGTATATATTATAATTCTGATATCATTTTTATTTCATATATGTATTATAT
This sequence comes from Viscum album, assembly GCA_963277665.1. Taxonomy (NCBI): domain Eukaryota; kingdom Viridiplantae; phylum Streptophyta; class Magnoliopsida; order Santalales; family Viscaceae; genus Viscum; species Viscum album. The sequence goes on along the minus strand of CAUJRU010000099.1, from coordinate 988,556 downwards.
TTTTATAAAACTCATACTTAATACATTTTATGCAATGCATGAATGAATCACATCGCTTTGAGGAGGTGATAGTCTACATTTCTACAAACGATGTTATCATAATCACATAAAATGGAAAGCATGAAGTTATGTGTTAAAAAATAATTAAAAATAGATAAATAAATGATAAATATAATATATTTCAAATATAAAAAATAAATACATCCTTATTCCTATCCTTTAAATGTGGTAATGGAAGAACGAATGATATTGGTTCACAAGATGGAAGTCTGCCATACACATTAATGATGATTATGTATCCCATTTGAAGGAAGTGTGTGAAGTTGAATGTCATACCCCTAATATAAAAACATCTTAGTATATTAATGATTTTTTTTGTTATTATATAATATATATATATAACAGTAATTGAAGGATTGGAGAAACAAATAAAACAAAAGTGCTCGTTGAAGATTGTTACCTTTCCGTTGGGTAACTCCTTTTGCTTTCAACAAAAAGGATTCCTTGGTTGGATCTCACCACAATATTAGGATTATAGGATGAGGGTAGTAATGTTTGGAGATTTTTGTTCAGGTTTTGGACATGAATAAGGTCTTGATATGTGTTAAGAAGTGAAATGGGGGGTCCCTTTTATAGGAATGGATGACTGACATTATTGTAAATATAACATTGTAAACCCTATTGAGAGGTATCCCTTACATCATGTGCATCCAATAATGAACCCAATATTCTAAAAGGGATTATATGGAATAAATAGGTCCATATAAGGATTTTGGAAAGCTTTCTAGGTCATCTTGGCCACTAAGTTTATTGTTTAGTCCCTTTTATTCAAGTTTTTCTCTTAATCGATGTAAGTAATTTAAATTTTTTTCACAAAAATGTTTTTGTCAAAAACTAATTTTAATTTACTTGAAATTATAAATTATTATTATTATAAATATGAAATTCATTTTTCAAAATTACAATATTATAATTTTTAGAAATTAATAGAAAAATTAATCTCATAGATGGGACGAGAAAGAGGGGTTTTAAAGTGAAAATGATTAAATGTTTGCTACATTTTTAAATCTAAATAAAATTAAAAAATGATTCAAAAGACCAAAATTTTATTAATAGATTTAAAATTGAACAAATTCTATATAAAAAAAATATATAATTTAACACTATAAATTCTATAGAAAAAAAAGAAGTTTTCAATTATAATTTAGTATTTTTCACCATTCATTAAAAAATGAAACTTCTCAGAAAAATACAAAAAATAACCCTAATATAATTTTGAAATTAATATTTTTGTAATTAAGTTTATTTTACAAATTAAATATATAAATGTTCTGAAATATTGTTTAAAAATAGGTGCAATATTAAGAGGCGGTAAAATTACCTTTAGAAAAATATAGCTTTTTTCATAAAATTAGATTTGATCTTCTCTTATGCCTATAAAATCTATTGACTGCATGTAAAAAATATTTTATTGAATATATACTATGTATATAAAATTTATATCATTTAATAAAAGTTATTAGTTTAATTTATTAAGATAAAACACCTTTGGAAGCATAAAAATAGTACTTTATAAAAACATTTCCTTTATATTAAATTGGTTTTTATATTAATCTATAATTAATTGGTAACCAGTGAATTCAACCATATATTTTTATATGATATTTAATATTATTCATAACGACCAATTTAAGGGCTATTTTATGTCTGATTATATTTAATAATAATATTTTAATAATATATTTTTGTTCGGTAAAAATCGGTCTTGTGTGTAAAATAAGACATTGAATAATGATGTTATTAGTTGTAACACAAGATAACATAGTATTCAATGTAGAGAAATATAGGTTTATTATTTTTTCAAACGCAAGTTAAACTGAATTTTGCATGTACTTAAATCTATATAATGTATTTAATATATTTAAAATAGTAAATATATCCAAAATTCTTGGGTGTTATATTCAATTATATTCGTGGTGTTGTTATTCATACATGATATAAAATAATGTTTTATTATTTTTGAATTTTTAGGGTATTTTATTCTCCCCACATTAAATAAATTTCATATTCTCAATTTATACTCAATATTGATAATAAAATGTTTTATATTTTTAATTTTATTTGTTAAAATCCCTAATTGTGAAATGGATAATAAGATATTTTCTTTATAAAAAATAATTAGATGTACAATGTCCACATAAAAAAATAGATAACTAGGTGTTTAAGAAGGAGTAACTTAGTGGAATTGAAGATATGGACTTTTAGGGAAAGAGTAAATAATTATATGGAGTGATTGAGGTCATCGATCACAAACAAGTGAATGATAAATGGAAGGTTGAGCGCCATAAATACATAATTATATGATGATTTAAAAGACCAATGGTTTATCAAAAATTAAGTTATTATGATAACATAATGTTTCTAAATGTGAGTAATTATTTTACTTCGTATGAATATGAAAAAATATACAACATTTTACCCTCTTATTTTTATTCAATAAAATTTATATTCATCTATTACATCAGGAAATGAATATCCAAAAAATAATTTTTTTTAAGGTAGTATAATTCACTTTTAGTGGATCTTAAGATCCCTAATTCAATTCATTAAAACTATGTATAAATATTTTTCCAAAACCAATATGGTTGATATCTTAATCTATAAACCTCACGAATGATACTATTATTTCATTATTAATATTTATACATCAAATTGATTAACATTCAATTACTAACCATGACATCATGTAGTCCACTAGTAAACTCAAAACCCTTATTGTCCTTTGGTCACGAGTTCAATCCCCACAGCCTTTCCGAATGCAAGGGGTTATAACCCTGCATGTGGGTTATATTTGTTTCTATAATATATTAATATTATTTCAAAAATATTTCCATAAAGTATGATGTGCATATTTGAAATAAATCAAATCATTAAATAACATGTTTACTAGGGTGTTCAATACAATCGATTTTTTTCATACAAAGTCTAATAATATTATTTGTATATCAACACTAAATTTTATAAATACCTTTAAATTTTTGTCTATAAAATGTATAGGAATTGTTGATTAAATAACTCTTGCATAAAAATATACTTTCCATAAATTTCTCTAAAATGACCTTCATCTCGGTAGACTCTCATTAAAAAAAACCTACAAGAGTTTTTAAGTCATTGAACTTGTCTTCAAAATGGAAATCATAAATCCATGATCCTATCTAGACATGGAAGTATTCATTGGAAAAAACAAATGACCTATACATTAAAAAATATTAATATTTTCGTTTATAGTTATCCTCAATGCCATTCATAGATTTCTATTTGTTATTTATTTATACTTATATATAGTTTCCATGTTTTCCACTAACTAAACTTGCTTTGATACCAACTTTAGTGACCCAACATTTGTAATACTAGAGTTAGGGTCATTATACCATTAGATTTTAATAGATATAATAAAACACATCCCAATGGATTGTACATTTTTGTGGTGTTGGTAAACTAGATACATACATGTGTCTCATATTACAATTGAATACACATATTAAAACATAATTTTTTTTGAATAATAACATTATTTGCTCTATCATATTGTTTCATAGATATCATAGTAAACATTAGGAAATCCTATGGAATGGTAAAAAAAATAAGGGTGAGATCAAATAATCAGTAAAGGTTTAGTGCAATGGAAAAAATAATGAATCAATGAGAATAATAAATATATAATTATAAATAACTAAGAATGCATTCTATTAAACAAATAACTGAGAAGGAAGTGTGTAATTAATATTTCAAGGTAAATAACGGAAAAATCATTACATTTAATCAGTAAAATGATAATGAAATTAATCCATAGAATTTTTCACATGAAAATATCATTGATAACAATAATAATAAGTGAAATCTCAATGAATGAAATGCATAATTATTGGATTCTATGTCTATGGAACATGAAAACATATACCACCACGACCTTTCAAAAGATGGTATAATCATATAGGTAGAAACCAATTTAATTTTTCCAACTGATTTTCCTCATTGGAACTTGTTGATGCATCAATTGGTTGTATAAATTCTTGGATCTACCTATCACTGCATGTCCAATTCATTACTCATATTTTGAATAATCTATTTCATTAGTGAAAATTATATCTCATTAAATATCGTTATTTATTAAAGAATAAATATTTTTCAATATTTACCTAGATAATAAAATAACTATCAAATTGAAAACCATATGTTAAAATGGTATATGGTATAGGATATAATCTTATCCATCAAAAATAATGTGGATATTTTGGGGAAATTTAATGTTCAATGATTATTGAAAAGTGAATAACTCAAGGGGAAGTTAATGATTAAAACACGATTCAAGGAAGTGAATCTCAATACTATCCTTTGTCAAAATAAGTATAATCCACCTAGAAGAAGAATATGTTTGTTATCAATACTACTAATATGCATTAGAGCAATAATAAAGGTTATGGGCGTAGATGAAAAAAATATATTTTTAAAAATATTCCTGGGGAAAATATTCCCTTCATTTTGAAATAAAATATGAAAATAAGTTTATTTAAAATTATTATTAAGAACCTTTCATTTTAAAAATATCATTGTAAAATTTCAATGTCTTCCTCAAAGAAATTATTGAAGTTAATTTTGTATGAGGTAAGAAGAAAATTTCTTTTGCATTGTAAAATGGTTAGAAAAGTGACTTTTTTAGAAATTGATAATAAGATAACTTTAAAGGGATTTTCTAAAAGAAAATGTGGGCAAAATTTTATTTTAAAAAATCATTTTGAAACATTTAAATAAAATTAAATTGACTATATTTTTAGAAAAAATGTTTATCTAAAAATAGCTTTTCGAACAAATAGAGAAATGAAGTCTAATTTTATTAAAAACATTTTATAGAGAATTTAAATTATGAAAGACCGTGAAAATGATAATTTTACTTGAATATAGTCCTGAATAAATAGATGATAATTAATTTAATTTTTTGATTAACAAATAATTAATGGAAATACATGAATAAATAGTATTGATTAGAATGATATTGTGAAAGAAACCCTTAAAATATCATTACATTGATGTGAGAATTAATCAATGAAACTATTATGTGTATAAATATTAAATCTGCATATAAAAATTTTAAATACATAAACAGGTACTAAAAATTAATTATACGCATAATCATAGAATATTAACAACAATGAAGAAGTAATATATTATGAAATTTTGTTACCACATGGTAACCATAATTTATAATCCCCGTAGAAGAATTAATTCAAATTAAGACTTTAAATTCCATGAATATTGAATAATTCATGATATAATATATCAAAGGGGTATTAGATACACCACACAAAAGAAGTAAGTGGTGAATTTTCCATTTATATCAAAAATGTAATAAGTGAGGTAAAATCTATTACCTTACCGTCCTTTTATTGTTGAAAGACATTTAACCTCCTATATAATGTTTTTTAACATGTTAATAAATTATTATAGAAATATATTAAAATTTATCATATCATATATATGTTATGTTGGAATATAAGAAGTGACACTAGAGGGGGGTGAGTTGTGTCTTTTCAAAAATCATTCACAATTCTGGCTTTTGTCACCAATTTTAATTTATGCAGATGTGTAGTGTTTTTCTCTTATATTATAATATGCAGCAGATAAACAAAAATAAAGAACATGTACATTTACAGTGGTTTGGGGCACAACAATCCACTAGCCCACTCTACCAATCACTCTCTCTTTGATATTGGTAAATTTCACTAGAATGGTCCTCTCATCACAAGACCATGAAGCCACAACTGAGTGAAGGAAGTTGAAACCATTAAAAACAAACTAAAAACAAATTATTCTAGTTACTTAAGAGATAACCAGTTATCTATAACATAGATTGAGAAGCTAACACTCCCCCACAACTGGGTACAAGCAGTTGGAACTGCAATAAATCCAAAGAGTTTGATTTCAAAGGTTCCGGTTGTTCTTCAGAGTTGTAGCAGCAAGCAACTGAAAATTTATGGATCTTATTCTTCCAAAAATAATATCTTCCGGAATGAAATAGTCTAAATTTATTGTTATTGAAAAAAAATATCTTCAATAAGGTATCAAATTATTCAATAATAAATGATTGAACATGTATATCTCTAAAGTGTGTCTTCTTTCAAATCGTTCATTCATTTCAGTAGCACTATAAAAGATAATTTAAATAATAAATTCACATATGTGTATCACTTATTACACGCACATATAATTGAAAAGATACTCTGAATGAGTATATAGAACAGAAAATAATTCTTAAGTATTCTATATCTAAAAGAATAGCATGATTCATCACATAAATTAAAATTATAAATGTTCAAGGGAGTCATAACTTCCCATAGATGTAGGAGTGATTTTCTAAGATGAATCAGGTTCTTTGAAATAATCAAAAAAAATCCTTGAATCAGTCCTTAATTCAGACTTGACCATTACAACAATCTCAGATTGAAAATGTGGCTTGAAAACTTTATCATTGAGAACTCATCATCTGGTTGATATGCATAGTGTAGGGTTTAATTATGTGACATCGGGATCCTCTTTAGAGCATAGGGTCCCTTTTCATAGAATAGGGTTTATTTTTATAGCACATGGTTCATTTTCATAGTGTAGGGTTCCTTTGCATTGCATAGGGTTCCTTTGCATAGCGTAGGGTTCCTCTGTGTAGCGTAGGGTTCCTTTTTGTAGCGTAGGTTTCCTACCAACATATGGTTTTTAAACCATAATATCATCTTCACATAACATATGGAACAAAAGTAGGGTAGGGATAATAATCCATAATTTTTTTCCTTATGAGCATAAAATCCTGACCATATCATTGACTAACCATACATTAAACTTTTCTACACATAGGGTATGATTAGTAAATCGAGAATTCAACATGGTGTTGTTGATCCATAAGTTTGATGATTCTCCCAACGTAAGGATGTTGATCCAAATGAAAATTATTTTAGTATAATGTAGGGTTGATAACAAGGTTTCCAGATTTATTCATATAATGCTAAATTCTATAAAATAGAATAAAAATTCATATAAAACTCACATAACATAAACATTATTAGAAAACAAACAAGGGAATTTGTGAACATCATAATCATCATAAATTATAAAGTACTATAGATACAATACATTCCCAATAATATCCCCTTTTTGATTATTGCAAAAACAATAACAAAATTAATAAAATAATTTATAGAGAATGTTGAATTTGTAACATACAAAAATAGATATAGAAAATATTTTGATATTTTCATTTCACATTATTATTTAAATGATAAAATATAGATACTTGTAAATTAAATATTTTTTCTAATGAAATGTTATGGTTTGAAAATATTCTCCCCAAAGGGTATTCATAAATATTCTCCCTTCTCTCCTTTTTCAAATTATTAATTATCTCCCCATTTTTCTTAAATATAAAATAATGTTTTGATGAATATAAAATATCATCCACATTTAATATAACACTGAACTATTAATTAATTTTTATGAATACTAACATAAGAAAAATAAATATAGGATTTTTAGTGAATACTTGAACATCAAGAAAAGAAAATAAATATAAATACAGATAAATTGAATTCAATTTAAACAAAAATTCAATATTTTATATAGATTGAGTATAATCTATGGTCAAATTTCCTCAAAATTAAATGGACAAAGTTCAATATCAATAGGGACAGAGGGTTCTTCAGTATACGAAGTGGCTTGAAGTACACTACAAAGATAAATAAAATTTAGCAATAAGCTCTGGAAATGGTGTTTGAATACATATAACCAATGTTGAGGGAGCTTCATTGAATCATTTCCAAACATTAAATTCTAAACCAAATTAATCTTTATGAACACAATCAAATATCTTCCTAACTTGATGAATGAGGGGAAATAGTCTTTGGCTTGATGAAGCACCAATACCAACCAAAATTCAGTTGAAGTTAGTTGAATCACTAGATGTATTTGATTGTATAATAGAACCCTTAAAGGAAATTTATCACACTGAAGAGTGGGTATCCTATAATTGAACTCAGCCAGTACGAAAGTAATAACTTAAAAAATTCCGAGTAGTTCTAGCAGTATTTGTTGAGTGGAGGTTGATGATTGATCACTTGCCTTGAGAGACTGAAATTCTCACCCTATCATCACCTTAAACTCGTCAAAATATATCTTCCTGACAGAATCATCATTTAAAAAAAATAATTCTCATAGAATTTGGGCTATAAGATCTTTAATATCTCCACTGAAAATGATATTTTCTTTGATTTCATTTAAATGATGTTGTTGACCTTCAAATTGTGATCTCTATACTGAAGAAACCTTGTATTCTTCAAAATTTTTCTTCTAATCTTCCTAATGTTCCCTAAGAAATGAGTTTTGGGCCTCAAACAGATTGATCTTTATAACTATGTAATTAGTCTTAGAATCAAATGATTTAGAATAATGAGTTCTGGGGTCACCAATATCTTCTCTATTTTTAACTTCTACAAAGTCCAGACATGGTTATTCATAATTAATTGGTCTATTTCCTAAGACATATATTCTAGCTGATCCATAATTTAGAGCAACAATAGTACTGGGATTTCCCTTATATGTTTGTGATGTTGATCCTCATTCTTAACATGATCATCCACTAGAGTCTAAGGCTCACCTCCATTAGCTGTTTCAACTATAGTATCAAAAAAACTGACTGAAATTCATCTTCATTTTTTGAACAAGGGATTATTCTGGCCTTGAATTTTATTCTTGTTTAGGCCTCTATCAAAAAGTACAAACTGGAGGAATAATCCTTTTCTCCCTATGATCATCTTCCAACATCCTCTTATATTGTTCTGCACCAACCGACAACAAAATACTTCATGAATTTCTAAAAAAACTAACCTTTTTTATAGTTACAGCATTCAAAATGTTGATATTGTGATAAAATCTATCAAAAAAAGTTGAACATATTTCCATTACTTAAAAAAAAAGAAATTATCATTCCATAGGGATAGTATCCCATCTTTACATCTACAGGGTAGAAATGGTTTAGATAACTTATCATAAAATGAATGAAATTAAACATAACATTGTTCAGAATAAAAACATGATATACATGTCTGGGTAATATAATTTCTCTAACCCAGCAGACATAGGAAAAATCCTAGATTGAATAAACTTCAACATCAAGCAGTAGTCAAGAGAATGTTCTTTCCTTAAAACCTTCTTGATAGTTCTTATTCCAAATAAAGAAAACAGAATATCATTATATTAATGTATTCCATTACTGATATTACTTAAATAAAACTGAAACTCCTCCTCCGGGAGAAAATGAAGCATCTTAGCCATTTTCATAGAAGACAAAGAAAACTCATTATCGTTAATCATAGAGATAACATAATCTTTTTTGAATCCATGACTAGATGAATCATTTTTACAAAATTCCTTAACTTTTATTTCATAATCATCGACATGTTATCTTCACTAAAATATAATTGAAACCTTGAAATCTCATTGTGTCCTTGAGAGACAGATTTGTAGAATATAAATAGCCAAAATCAATTAACATTCCTTGTAACACCTTGTGATATTTCCTTGAAGCATAAACATTTTTTCCAACTCATCATCTATATATCTTCATTAGGATTCCATATTTGAAGGTTTTGAGACTTAAGGGATTGAAGGTATAAGGATTTTGACATATGAGAATCAAAGGAGAGAGGGGAATTTTTAAGCTAAAAGGACATGTAAGAGAGGAGAAAGAGAGCGGGATAAGGTAAATGGTTTTCTCACACTAATTGAGGTTATACTTATTAAGTTATAAATTTTTAATAGAAAAATATAATAAATTCGAAGAGAAATTATTTTCAAAATAAATTGAAACAAAATTGAATAAAAATAATTGAAACATATTAAATAAATTTTACTAAAATAAAAATGGAAAGACATTAAATAAATTAACAAACATTTACATAAAATTAAATAATCCAAAATCCCCCTTAATAAAATCAAAACTTGCACGGGGAAGTGGTTTAGTAAAAATATCATCTAATTGAAATTCAGTATGAAAAAATTATAAAGATATATCTTTTTAAGGACATTATATCATAGAAAATGATGTTGTATATCAATGTTCTTAGTCATAGAATGACTTATACGATTTTTGAAATATTTATAGAATTGGTATTATCCATTAAAATAGGAGTAATTTTAAATTTTAGTATAAAGACTAGTAGAGTGTTTATTATACACAATACTTGTGCATAGTAACTACCAATAGATATATATTCTCCCTTAGTGATTGATGGGGAAACTGATTGTTGTTTCTTACTAGACCATGGTACTATATATTTTCCTAAAAAGTGATAGGTGTTGGATCGAAATAGTGATGTAGATGCTCAATATACAAGAAGGGGGGTGAATTGTACACATTAAAAATTCCTTTGGAACTTTTAAAGTTAGTTATGAATAACTATGTCTTCCTTAAGCAAAGGAAAGGGCTATGTTTAACAAAGTTAATCTAAGAAAATTCACAACACCTCTAACACTGAATGCAAGCTTGTAAAGAGATTCCGAAAGTAGGTTCCGGAAATAGAATCTTAACAAAAAGATTACAATATGAGATTCTACCTTAAATCGTATAGAATCTAAATGAAACAGAGTACAAATAAGGAAGTATAAGAAAGTTATAATTTCCTTATAATACAAAATGCAGCGGAATATAAACAAGTAGTAGAACTACAAGTAACAAGATATAAGTCTTTTAACCCAAAGAGAAGGGTATCCAACAACCGTGGATAAAGGTCCCTTGATTTATACTTTCAAGCATGTCTGTCTTACCCACACCAGGGTAAGCCCTCGATATGAAGATCAGAGTCTCTGTCTTGTTATCCCCACAAGCCCTCAACTTCAATGTAGTTGGCAACCTCTGTCTTCCTCATCAAGGAAGCCCTCGAACTTCAAGGTAGTCGGCACCTCTGTCTTCCTATCCCCGGAAGCCCTCGAATGTAATCACCAACATTCAGAGTCACACAAAGCTTTGAGAGTTAATAAGAGTCTCTCTCTCTAGAAATCACTTCAACAACTTGTATGCACAAAACCATGTTGTTCATCTGTCATCAGTATCGAGCTCTTTCAAATGAGCTCCTATTTATAGGTAAGGTTGGCTCCTTCTTCAACGGTCGTATTTTCCTTAAAGATTGGAGGGACCTGTACACGTGTCACTTAGACAACATTTAGTTTATAACAAAATAGAAGACATCGTTTTATAACAAAACATGTGTAACAGAATGTACGACATCTTTTTAAAATCTAACTCAAAAGTTCGGAGTGAAAAGTTCGGAGTGATGGTTCGGAGTATAATGAAAATAATAAAGAGTAGAAAAATTATAGAAGTGTAAGCAGAATAAAAGTTCGGGGTCTAACCAAAATATTTTCCGGAGTCTGAATAAATTCAGAGTGTATAAAACAAAGATGATCAGATTCTGTTTAATAGATGAATTCAGAATGCGAATTCGGAATGACAATTCGTCATCAGAATTCGTAATGATAATTCATTATCAGAATTAGTAATGAGATTTCTTCATCACAATTCATAATGAGAATTCCTCATCAGAATTCATAATGGGAATTACTCATCAGAATTTGTAGTGAGAATTCCTCATTAGAAATCGTATTGAGAATTCGTTATCGAACTTCATAAGAATTCGTATCCTGAATCTGGATTAAAATTGTATCCGGAATTTGGAATGAAACATTATCACAGTTCTCATTCTGGATTTCGGAGTGAAACTTTATCATAGTTCTTATCCGGAATTCGGATCCTAAAACAGAATACATCATATCAAAGTTCCAAGTAATTCCGAGAAAATAGAAATGAATCCGAATCTTATACTTAAAAAAAAACTAGATAAAAATATGATGAGGATAGTTTTTCTTATAAAAGCGATTTTCCTTAAGAAAGCAAATTTCCTTATAAAAGCAATTTTCCTTAAGAAAACAATTTTCCTTATAAAAGCCATTTTCATTAAGAAAACAATTTTCCTTATAAAAGAAATTTTCCTTAAGAAAACAATTTTCCTAAAGGTAAGGTGTTTGTGATTTTCAAAACAAGAAGGAATGGAAAAGTCATAAGGAAAACTTTATTGACTCAACAATCTCCCCCTTTCTGGAAAACACAAACATCCTTATGAAAAAGAAATTCTAAGAATAAAAAGCTTATCTCCCTTGCTTTAAGGATATAGATGAATATGACTAACTCCCCCTTAGGCTTTGAAACTCTAAGGATCGTATTCTAGATGTCCGGAGTGACATTTTATTACGAATAAGAAATCCGTCCTTAAAAAAACTCCCCCTTAGATAGACTCTTATTAGAGTTCTTCTTTCTTATGGATCTTTTCCTTCTCCTCCTTATATAAACTCTTATTAGAGTTCTTCTTTTTCTTAAGGATCTTTTACGTCTACCCCTTTGTGATTTTCAAAAAGAAATCGAGGGAATGGAAAAAAAATAACAAAGTACCTGAAAAATTAGTAATAACAACAAAGGAACCAAGAAGCACAATTTTCATTAGATTTGAAATGTCGGCAACAAAGAAAATTAGATACAACAAAAAGATCGGATTTAGTTATTTCAGATCTTTTTCCTTCGAAATGAGCCCCTTAAGAGTAGTCTTGATCTTCTTCAGGTCTTTATGATCTTCTTCAGCTTGCTTCTCTAAGACAATTATTCTTGCAGATTGAGCTTCAATCTTTTCTTCCTGGGCTTTCAGCTTTTCTTCCTGAGCCTTTTTCTTTTCTTCATGATACTTCATCTTCTATTCAAACTCAATCCGATTATCCCTTTCAAACTTCCAGTTTTGAGAAACGGAATTCAGTTTCCCATTCAGATCTCTGACTTCTTAGATCCGGAAGTTATTTTTTTCTGTCATCTTCTCTTCAAAGGATGAAGTTAACTCATTTATCTTCCTGTCCTCAGTCTCAAAGGCATCTTTAACATTGTCTTGAAACTCATCGAATAGCCTCATCTCTTCCACAGTCTTCATTGACCAGCTCGTCATTCTCTTGAAATATCTTTTGTGGGATTCATAGCCAACAAGAAAAGATTTGAATTCGGCTTCTATCTTGACATACTTATCCATAACCAAGGATACGAAATCTGATTTCTGATTCAGAGCATGTTGGAGCATTTGTCATCTTGAGTCTATAGTCAAGATGGTCAGAATGGAACCAACTGACTTCCTCAAAGATTGAACAACAAAGTCGTGTCCCAATGAGGATGACTCTGAATCTGACACATTACTTGGAGAATTTTCTTCCTCAATAAGCTCTAACTTCCTTTTAGACGAATCACCATATTCTCTTTTCTTGCTTGCCACTGATTTTGGAGTCTCTACAAGGAGTTTCTTTCCCTTGTCTTTTTTCGGAATCGATTCTTGATCAGGAGTTTTCTGCTCGCCAGTAGACACTTGAATAATATAATGAACAACTTTTTGAACAACATCTTCCTCATTCTTATCCTTCTCTGGAGTTACTAACTTAGAGGATTCAGCCTCTGAAGTTCAGAGTGATAGGTGTTCCGAAGGTGACCCCTTATAATCATCTACTTCTTTCAATAAGTCTCATGTTTCACCACTTTCTTCAGCAACTACTTGTTCCTCTCCCACTTGCTGAATCTGATCGAGTTGCTCAACATGCTCAATTGTAATCTCTTCCGAAAAATCAAGGTTTCTTCCTGGAGTCTCAGGTAGAGATTCCAAGGAGAAAGATCCTGGAACTGGAATGCTTCCGGATACCATCTCATTAAACTTTACCAATACATAGACTGCCTCGGCTTCTGTCATCTTCTTCTTGAGCTTCTTTTCCTATAATTGTTTTTCAAGTTCATCAGTAGTTCTCTCCTTCAATGCCTTAGCCTCCACAGGGTCCAATCCGAACTGCAGATCCCCTTCATTCTTTTTCTCTTTATCTGCTCTCCACTTCGCAACAACTTCATCAGGATAGACTTTCTCCTTCTTTGGTTTGGGAGGTGCGGTTTGAACTTCCTTAGATTTAGGATCATCAACTTCAACTGAAAATTCTTTCAACTTTCTTTTCTTTACTGGTTTAGATGATTCCGGTTCAGAAACCTTCGGAACCGCTTCTTCTTAATTAGGTAAATCGAAGAACTCACCAGTCTCCTTGTTAAATGATACATCCATCCTCTTAAGGGTATCATTACTGACCAACAAAATTTTACAAACCCTTGTCTTAGATCTCCAAGCTTTCTTGAAAGATTCAAGGCACCGAACTATCAACTTTGATAAAATTGCTGGGTACATTACGATCTGGGCTCTGAGATTTCCTTTCTTACGATTCTCAATGGTTATAAGAATGTGCCTCATGAAGTTGAACTTCCTTAGGTTTATCAAGAAATCTAATATATAGATCTCACTCTTCTTCAAACTGTCTTTATCACCTTTCCTCGGTATGATAATCCCTTGCACCCACAACTCTAGAATCCGGAAATTTGTAGGCAAACTAGCAATCTTCGGAGCTTTGTCATCCGAGAGTCCAAGAGTTTTCAAGTATTTTTCCTTGTCAAAGATAACCTTAGAATCCAGAAAAACGTGAGATATGAACTCGGATTCTCCTTCATAGGACAGCCCTACAAAGCTTGCTGCCTTGGTATAAGAAAGCTTGTAAGTCTTTCCATAAGACTTGAAAGAAAACTTCTCCCTATTATCTTCCTTAAAGAAGGAAACTGATTCATAGAACTCAATAAGTAACTCCGAAAAAACAACGTCTTGATTCCCTGGTTTGGACACAACAATATCTTCCTAGCCATTCAACTTAATGTTCTTCGAAATAAGAGAATCATAGTTGTTGAAGAAATCCGGATGGACTAGCCATTCTCTGTAAACTAACCATTGGGAAATAGGCTTGGTGGATGAAATTTCATGAGAAGCTAACTCCACAGATATTCGGATCTGATGACCTCTGAGAAGTTCGGAATGGAGAAAGCTGAAGTTCGGAACGACCTCAAAACAGAGAGGCAGATCTTCGGGACGCTGGAGCTTTAAATCGATGTGGTACAAGTATTTGGGTCCCCTTTATATAGGCAATTAAACGACGGTTCAACTTCCTCGGTTGATCGAATGGTTATGATAAGATGAGATCAGATCTGATGGTTGAAAAAAAATTCTCTAGAAAACTTGAATCCGATCTTTTTGAGGTTTTTATTAAAACAGAGAATTAAGAATACTTTAATCCGAAAACATAATACAAGAAAATTTCATTAAGTAAAATATGACTACGAAAACTCGGGTAAGGAAATCATACCTTTCAGATTGGCATAGGAAGATTATTCGTATTTGGTAACATTCTTAAAAAAACTTTTACAACGAAAAATAAAATCAGTACTAAAAACTCAGTACGAAAAACAAACTCAATACGGAAAACTCAGTACATAAATTTTATTAAAAAAATTGAAAATGATAAACTTATTATGAAAGATTCTGTACGAAAATCCCGTTATGAAAATATCAGTACCAAATTTTCCATTCCGGAAATTTTCAATATGAACACTTCCATTCTAGAAGTATTCTGTACGAACATGTCCATTCTGGAAAAATTGTGGTTCCGGAAATCTCTATTCCGAAAATCTTTGTTCCGAAAAGTTTGAAAACAAATTTTTTGAAAAACTTTTTTATTCTATCAAACAAATGTACTCCCCCTATTAAAAGAAGTGTATTGCTGTAAGTAGTCTTTTTTAATAGAAAGTTAATTAAGGATGATTACCTTACAGTTATCATTCCTAACTTCTATTTAATATATTCAAATCTATCAGAAGGCAAAGATTTTGTGAAAATATCAGCAAGTTGATCTTGTGTTCCAATAAACTGAAGAATAATATCTCCTTTAAGTGTGTGATCTCTAAGAAAGTGATGCCTAATATCTTTGTGTTTTTCACGGGAGTGATGTGCAGGGTTCTTACTAAGGGAAATGGCACTTGTGTTATCATACAAAATTTGAGTTTTAGTAAAACTCAAGCCATAGTCTGTGAGTGTGTGTTGCATCCACAACACTTGAGCACAACAACTTCCAGCTGCTACATATTTAGCTTCAGCAGTGGAGAGTGCTACAGAATGTTGCTTCTTGCCGGACCATGAAACTAATGAATCTCCTATGAAATGACAAGTCTCGGATGTACTCTTTCTATCCATTCTACATCCACCAAATTCAGAATCAGAAAAGCTTTTTAGAACAAAATCATTTCCATAAGTATAAAATAATCCTAGATCCATGGTTCCCTTAAGGTAGCGAAAAATTCTTTTTACCGCCTTTAAGTGAGATTCCTTAGGATTGGATTGATATCTTGCACATAAGCATACTGAAAAAATTAATTCTGGTCGACTAGATATTTAGTATAGTAGACTTCCTATCATACCTCTAAAAGATGTTTTATCTACTGGTTTCCTAGCTTCATCAAGATCTAAAAAGTTTGAGGTACCAATGGGAGTACTTATACTCTTAGTGTTGTCATAACCATAATTTTTAAGAAAATCTTTAATATACTTATGTTGAGATATGTAGGTTCCTTCTGGTTTTCGAGAAATTTGAAATCCAAGGAAAAATGTTAGCTCACCCATAATACTCATTTTAAACTCAGATTTCATTAGACTTGCAAAAGAGTCAGTCAAAGATTGCTGAGTTGAACCAAATATAATGTCATCAACATAAATTTGAACAATCAAAAAAAATTTCTTATCTTTATTTATAAAAAGAGTTGGATCTTCATTTCCCGTAACATAGTTATTTTGAAGCAAAAAATCCAGTGAGTCTATCATACCATGCTCGTGGGGCTTGTTTAAGACCATACAAAGCTTTGGTAAGTCTAAAAACATGATCCAGATGTTTTGTATCTTCAAAGCCAGGAGTTTATTCAACAAAAACGTCCTCTTGAATATAACCATTAATAAAGAACATTTCACATCCATTTGAAAAAGTTTGAAATTAAAGAATGCTGCAAAAGAAAGTAGAATACAGATAGATTCAAGTCTAGATACTGGAGCATAGATTTCTTCATAGTCTATTCCCTCTTACTGATTATAGCCTTTAGCAACAAGTCCAGATTTATTTCTTACTATGAATCCATTTTCATCACATTTATTTCTGAAGACCCATTTTACTCCAATAACATAAGTTTCCTTAGGTCTTTCAACCAAGGCCCAGACTTTATTCCTTTCATATTCATTTAGTTCATCTTGTATGGCTTTGATCCAATCGTCATCACCTAAAGCTTCATTAGTGCTTTTAGGTTCTAATTGGGAAAGAAATGCTAGATATTCTACTTCATTTCTTAAGGAACTTCTAGTCCTTACAGGTTGATTTACATCACCAATGATACTATCACTGGGATGATTCTTAAGAAACACCTGATTTGGGTTTTGTAAAACCTGTTCATCAACATAGGGTAGAAAGTCTTCTGGAGTAAATGTTTCAGAAACATCTTCTAGAACATTATACTTATCAAAAGGTTCTTCTATCAAAGGTTGATAATGAGTTTTTGAAAACACATCCTAAGATATAGGTTGAGGTGGTTTAAAAACAAAAGGATCTAACTCATCAAATTTTACATGTACTGTTTCTTCGACAGTACAAGTGTTTTTATTAAAAACTCTATAAGCCTTAGATGTTGTGGAATAACCTAAGAAAATTCCTTCATCAGATTTTGGTGCGAATTTATGTAAGTTATATTTAGTATTCAAAATGAATACTTTGCAACCAAAAACCTTGAAGTAGGATAGTCTTGGTTTTCTACCATTCCATAACTCATAAGGAGTTTTATTAAGAAAAGGTCTAATCAAAACTCGATTTATAGTATAACAAGCAGTACTTACAGATTCAGCCCAGAAATGTCTAGCTACAGAATATTCACTCAACATGGTTCTAGTTATTTCTTGAAGAATTCTATTTCTTATTTCAACTACACCATTCTATTGAGATGTTCTAGGTGCTGAAAATTGTGAGTAATACCTATCTTACTACAAAAAGTTTCAAAATCAGAATTTTGAAATTCTCCTCCATGATCAGTATGAATAGTTTTTAATGGAAGGATTTTCTCATTTTTAACTTGAGCTCTAAAACATTTAAAATAAGAAAAAGATTCAGATTTCTTTGTTAGAAAATAGACCCATGTAAATCTAGTGTAATCATTAACTAGAACAAACACATAGTATTTGCCTCCAATACTTCCAGTTTGTGTTGGACCAAAAAGATCCATGTGCACTAACTGTAATGCATCAGTTGTTGATACTTCACCGATCGATTTAAAACTAGATTTATGTTGCTTTCCATATTGACAAGGATCACAAACTTTAGAAGAATCAAATCTATGCTCCGGTAGATCCTTAACTAGTTTCTTCTTAGAAAGATTACATAGGTTTCTAAGATTACAGTGTCCTAGTCTTCTATGCCATAACCAGGAATGATCTTCCATTGCACTTAGGCAAGGTAAATCTTGACTCCTGAGGTCTTCTAGGTTCAAAGTGTAGACATTCTATTGCCTATTGGATGAGAGAATAAAATCTTCCTTGGAATTGTGAACTAAACACTTATCATTCCTAAAATTCACAAGGTAACCTTCATCACATAACTGACTTATGCTAATGAGGTTGTGCTTAATACCCTTAACAAAAAGAACATTTGAAATCAAGGTTTTACCAAGAAGAACAATATTACCAATACTAACAATCTCGCCCTTAGCATTATCTTCGAAAGTTACCTTTCCTCCTTTCGTTTTGATAATCTTTTCAAAATAGCTTTTGTTACCAGTCATGTGTCGGGAACATCCACTATCCATGTACTATGTATTGTTGCTGGTACTCTCTGTGTTTTCCTGAAATCAAGAAGAAAATTAGACTTTAGGAATACAAACTTGTTTGGATCTGAGATTTCCTGATAATAAAATTTTAGGTACCCACATCTTCTTAGAAAAGTAAGCTTTGTGAAATCCTAATGATTGGGTTTTGTTTAAGGAACAATTATTTTCCCAGTGACCACCACATTGACACTTGGTACAAAATGGGGCACTTTGAGGAACAAAATAATTGTTACTAAAAATTGGTTTTGCATGGTTATAACCAAATCCGGATTTATTTCTTAAAGGTCGTATTTGGGAATACATTTTATCAAAATTTTCCTTACCATGGGTAAACTTTGATAAACACTTCTTTTACAGCCAAGTTTTTATCCTCAAAATCATTAGTTTTAGAACTAGAGCTAGGCTCGAAAACATTTTTATTAGAAATTACTTTTTCTAATTCTTTAGAAAGTTTATTCTTCTCAGAACTTACTTCCTAAAGATTTTTTTAAATACTTTCAAAATAAGCATTTTTCCTATCAAGATCTTTAGAAAGATCTGAAATCTCTTTTGTAAGAATAGAATTCCTAGAGTTTTCCTTATCAAGTTTCTTATTTTGTTTGGAATTCTCAATCTCAAGAAGTTCAGCAAACCTAGAGACTTATTCATCAGTAGGTAAAGTATTTTCTTCATCAGAAGAAGATTCTTAATCAGAAGAGTTATAATACTTACTATCATTAGAATTTAAAGAAAAATTGGTCAATGATTCATCATTTCGTACCTTAGCCATAAAACAATGATTATAAATAGGTAATATGGCTATAAGACCAAGATTCTTTTGTCCTGAAGATTCATAATCAGAAGATTCATCTGAAGAGTCACCACCACTGGCACTCCAGGTGTCATTAGCTTTCAGAACATTCTTAGCTTTGGATTTATAATACTTCTTTCTGTTCCTGTCTGAATGTCTTTCTTTCCTTTCTTTCTTTTTGAGCATAGGGCAATCTGGTCTAATATGTCCAGCTCTTTTTCATTCATAACAAGTAACTTCTCCATCTTTGTTATCTTTCCTGTCCTTTTTCTTATACTTGGATTGGAAATTTCTTTGACCAGCTATCTTGTTCATCATTCGAGCAAGATTTTCTAGTTCATTTTCAGATACTTCACTCTCACTAGATTCGGATAGGAAAATAACTTTCTTAGACTTGGATCTGGTTACTCTCTCAGGAGTCTTACCGTTCATCTGATTTGAAGTTGTAGTAAAAGAAATAGTACCATTTCCATTCTTCTTCTTGATATTGTCTAAATCTCTCTTCATTCTGGTCTCATGTTGTAGAAGAGTTCCAAATAGCTCATCAAGAGTAATTTGAGTGACCTTCATGTTCTCATCTATAGCTGTTCTCTTGGACTCCCACTAATTGGGCATAATATCAATTATATTATCCACAAGAGCTTCATCATCTAAACCTTTCTCTCCCATAGATTGTAGACTGTTGACGATAGTCATAAATCTTTGTTGAACATTACAGATAGGTTCTCCATGAGGAAAATTGAAGCCATGATATTCAGCTCTAAGCATTGCTCTTCTAGTCTCAATCACCTTAGAAGTTCCAAAGTGTGTAACCTCTAACTTCTTCCAGATACAGTTAGCTGCTTCACAAGAAGAAATTTGGCTATATATATTTCTAGTCATTGAACAAAGTAAGGTATTGTGTACCTTATAATTGAGTTGATATACTTTCTTTTCCTGGTTAGTAAATGTTCTAACTTCCTTGTCAGGAATTTTATAATCACTAGTAAGCATAACAAAGTTATCCACTCCTGTATTGATAACAAAGGTCTTCATACGATCTCTCCAGTATTCATAATCACTACCATCAATGATTGGTGGTCTTGTAGGATTTAGATTATCAATTGAACCAACATTAATTCTTGTCATACTTATAAAAACCTTGTACACACAAACTTGTTAGTAGAAAATATTTTTAATAACAAAGTTCGGAATGAGAAAGTTCGGAATGGGAAATTTCCGGAATGAGAAAGTTCGGAATGAAAAAGTGAGCAAGAAAAACTTATTCGTGTATAAGTATTTCAGAGACCTTCTCTGATACCAAATGTAGGATTGGTATAGAGTATAAGGTTTCCAACCTTTGATACCAATTGTAGGATCGAAATAGTGATGTAGATGCTCAATATACAAGTGGGGGGGGGGGTGAATTGTACACTTTAAAAACTTTTTTGGAACTTTTAATGTTAGTTATGAATAACTATGTTTTCCTTAAGCAAAGGAAAGGGCTAAGTTTAACAAAGATAAACTAAGCAAATTCACAACACCTCTAACACTGAATGAAAGCTTGGAAGGAGATTCCAAAAGTAGGTTCCGGAATTAGAATCTAAACAAAAAGATTACAATATGAGATTCTACCTTAAAGCGTATAGAATCTAAATGAAACAGAGTACAAATAAAGAAGTATAAGAAAGTTATAATTTCCTTATAATACAAAATGCAGCGGAATATAAACAAGTAGTAGAACTACAATTAACAAGATATAAGTCTTTTAACCCAAAGAGAAGGGTATCCAACAAACTTGGATAAAGGTCCCTTGATTTATAATTTCAAGCAAGTCTGTCTTACCCACACCAGGGTAAGCCCTCGATACGAAGATCAGAGTCTCTGTCTTGCTATCCCCGCGAGCCCTCAACTTCAAGGTAGTTGGCAACCTCTGTCTTCCTCAGCAAGGAAGTCCTCGAACTTCAAGGAGCCGGCACCTCTGTCTTCCTATCCCTGGAAGACCTCGAATGTAATCACCAACATTCGGAGTCACACGAAGCTTTGAGAGTTAATAAAAGCCTCTCTCTCTAGAAATCACTTCAACATCATGTATGCACAAAACCAAGTTTTTCATCTGTCATCAGTATCAAGATCTTTCAAATGAGCTCCTATTTATAGGTAAGGTCGGCTCCTTCTTCAACGGTCATATTTTCCTTAAATATCGGAGGGACCTACACATGTGTCACTTAAACAACGGTTAGTTTATAACAAAATAGACGACATTGTTTTATAACAAAACAAGTGTAACAGAATATACGAAATCGTTTTAAAATCTAACTCTAAAGTTCGGAGTGAAAAGTTCGGAGTGATGGTTCGGAGTACAATGAAAATAATAAAGAGTATACAAGTTATAGAAGTGTAAGCAGAATAAAAGTTCAGAGTCTAACCAAAATATTTTCTGGAGTCTGAATAAATTTAAAGTGTATAAAACAAAGATGATCAGATTCTATTTAATAGATGAATTCGGAATGCGAATTCGGAATGAGAATTCGTCATCAGAATTTGTAATGAGAATTCATTGTCATAATTCATAATGAGATTTCTTCATCAGAATTCGTAATGAGAATTCCTCATCATAATTCGTAATGGGAATTACTCATCAGAATTCATAGTGAGAATTCCTCATTAGAATTCGTATTGAGAATTCGTTATCGAACTTCATAAGAATTCGTATCCTGAATCTGGATTAAAACTGTATCCAGAATTCGGAATGAAACTTTATCACAGTTCTCATTCTGGATTTCGGAGTGAAACTTTATCACAGTTCTTATCTGGAATTCGGATCCTAAAACAGAATACTTCATATCAAAGTTTCAAGTAATTCCTAGAAAATAGAAATGAATCCGAATCTTATACTTAAAAAAAATCTAGATGAAAATATGATGAGGATAGTTTTTCATATAAAAGCGATTTTCCTTAAGAAAGCAATTTTCCTTATAAAAGCAATTTTCCTTATAAAAGCAATTTTCCTTAAAGAATACAATTTTCCTTATAAAAGCAATTTTCCTTAAGAAAAGAATTTTCCTAAAGGTAAAGTGTTTGTGATTTTCAAAACAAGAAGGAATTGAAAAGTCATAAGGAAAACCTTATTGACTCAACAATAGGTTCCTGAGGTACTTTTTCTATCTCATTTATAACCTTCAAATTCATCATCTGAATATGATATAAAATTAAAATCAATAGTTTAGGGGTAAATAAGATATTGAAAAAAAATTCCTTTTAAATATATATAAATTATTTTAATATCATTAATATGGGGCACTTTTGTATTTGATTAAAATCTAGCACAAAGTCATACATAAAACATAATGTTTGGTCTGTTAAAAGTAAGATATAAAAAACTTCCAATCATAACTTTATGTAACTTATTGTCAAATGGTTTTACATCTTCATCTAAATAATGTTTTATATTGGTACACATATGAGTTTTATATATCTTGTTATTCTCAAGTCCAATTTTTTTTTCAATAAATCAATAATATACATTATTTGATTTTAAACATTTCTTAAATATTTTTGATAAATTTGAAACCATAAAAGGAAATTTAGTACTCTCATAATACTCATTTCAAATTATTTTTTCATTAAATTTGAAAAATTATAACCAAGATTCTTATTAGTTAAACAAAAAATAATATCATCAACATAAATTTGATCTAATAAAATATTATAACAAATGGTTTTCATTAAAAGTGTTGGATCCTTTGATCCAATAGTAAATCTATTTTTCAAAAGAAAATAATTTGTTCTTTCATCCCAAACTTAGGGTGTTTGTTAAAGGAAATAGAGTGAATTAGTAAGTTTAAAAATAGTGTTTTTTTTGGATTATCAAAACTAGGGGTTGTTCAACATAAAATTCTTCAATTAAATATAAATTTAAAAAATAATACCTAAAATCCTTCTGATATAATTTAAAATTCATATGAGATGCATAATCTAATGGAATCCTAATGGATCAAATATTGATATAGGGGAAAAGGTCCCATCATAATCTACAACTTCTTTAATATTATATCATTTAGCTACTAATGAAGTTTTATTTTAGGTTATGATCCCTTTACCATCCTGTCTATTTCAAAAGACCCACTTGGTTCCTATAACTAGATAATTGGTTGGTTTTCCTAATAGTTCCAAAATTACATTCCTTTTAAATTGGGTTTATCTCTAGCTTCATTTCTAATATCCAAACCTCATCTTCTATGGATTTTATTTAGTATTAGGTTACAAATGAGATATAATGGTATAAAATTCATCAAGGTTGCATACATTTCTTATAGTTTTAATTCCTATGTCTTTTTCTCCTAAAACAATTTCTACAGGATGGTTTATAGAGTTCTAGACTATCTAGGAAAGACACATTCAGGTTCTTCATTATCATATTCTTATGAACCATACTGAGTTTTAATAATATATTTTTTAAAATCATTTATAAGGGTTTCAAATCTCATATTATCAAAACCGTCAGTAAATTCATTAGTTTGATCTTTCTCGTTAATAAATGGGTCAGTTTCATCAACCATCACATGAACTGATTCATAAAAAATCATTAACGTGTTACTAAACACTCTATAAGATTTAGAGGTAGCAGAATATACCAAAAATATTCATTCATCAGCTATTAGATCAAACTTTCCAAAGTGGCCCTTTATATTCATGATGTACACCTTACATCCAAAAACATTAAAGTTATTTATATTATATTTTCTGTTATTCCAAAATTCATAAGGGGTATTTCTGAAAATATGCATTATAAAGACTATATTCATGATATGGTAGGTTTTTCTTACATCTTCTACACAAAGATAGTTATGAAGACATTATTCATTCAGCATAGTCCCTCCCATTTCTAGAATAGTTCAATCTCTCCTTTCAAGAATTCCATTTTTTGTTATTGGTGTAGAAAAGGTGTGTTTAATACCCCGTTTTTTGAAAATATAATTGAATTACTGATTCTGAAATTCTACACCATGTTCACTTATTAATGAAATTAGTTTAATTACTTTTTAATTTTGAACAATTTTACAGAAACAATAAAAAATAGCTAAAACATAAATTTTGAGTTTTAGAAAGCAAACCCAAGTAATATAGAATAATCACATACTAAAACATAAATGTATAATTTACAATCCAAACATGCAACACTTGATGGTCGAAACAAATCCATGTGGATAATTTTTAACGGTTTAGATGTAGAATTTTTTTTAATATATTTTAAATAATCTTTTTTTTCTTTCCAATTTTTCATTCATCACAGAATCATTCATTGTCAATCAAAAGACTTGGAGAATTAGAAACAAACTATTTCTTAGATAATTTATGTAATGATTATATATTATTGTGTTCATGAATTCTATTCAAAATCTCTAACTCATTTTTCATAGAATTTAAAAAAATCAATTTCTATTTATATAGGGAATTTAAATTCTAAGTATAAACATTGTAATTTCTAAATGCTTTAAATTTATGTAACGAATCTTTAAACACAGAGTAATAATTTTTAGAAAAATTAATATAAAAACCATCATCAGAAATTTTAGATATAATTATCATATTGTGCATTAACTTTTGCAGATATAGTACTTTGTTGAATGATATAAATTTTGGATCTCCAATAGTTCTAACTCCAATTATTTTTCCTTTGGCATTGTCACCAAAAGTGACTAATCTTCCAACCATTTGAGTTAGCCTGTGAAATTTTGATGGATCTCCATTCATATGCCTAAAAAATCCACTATCCATATAACATATAAATTTTTTGTTCCTATGTCCTATTTCTTTTCTTCTTCTGCCATAAATCACATATTGAATTCTAGATTTGAATACTCTTCTATATCATACTTTTAAGTTCTATTAGAGTATTCAGATACACTCAATATAGCATTAATTTCACTTTTACTTTTGTGCCCATAATCATAATTTTTCTGATATCTCTTTTCTATCATTTTTCATTCATTATTCAATTGAGGAAAATGAGGCCAAATATACCCCAGTTTCTTACATTCATAGAAACAATATTCTCTTGTTTTCTTTTCATCCTTCCTGGAGGATTTTATAAATACCATTTTCATTTAATAGAACCTTTCATAAATTTTTGGATAGTTGAGATAATTCCATTTTAGAATATAAGGAATCTGAATTTTTCTCTTCTTTTACCTCTTTCTTTGATCTTGTGTTATGTTTCTAAGAAGTCACTTTTAGGGAATTATTTTCTTTATTCACTATAATCTTGTTATCTCCTTCATCATCGATTTCTATTTCAAACATCATCAGTGTCCCAATTAGTTCTTTCATTGTCAGATCTTTGATAGGTAACGATTGGATAATATAAATAGATATTCCATTCCCATTTAAAGGTAGTACTCTAAGTACTTCCAATGCTTTATTAGATTTTTTGATGGGTTATCCAATGGTTATAATATTATTAATAATTTATATATGACTTACATTTATCTGTGTAATTCCTTCACCATCAAAAATTCTAAATGTGTTGAATTTTATCTTGGATTTATCCTATCTCATTTTTCAAACATTATTTATTCCTTCATAAGAAATTGAAATAGTTACCACATTTCTTAGGCAGTTAGAAATTGTGATACATGATTGAATTCATCTAGTTCAAGAATTAAAATAATTTCTTTCATTACCTTTTCATTCATATCATCTTCATATTCATATTTTGTTCACACATCCCATATTTTTAATTTTTTATGAATCTTATAAGGAGTGATAATTGTTTTGTGGAATCTTAATCCAATATTCTCCAGATAGATAATTATTTAATATTTCCAGCATCCATAATTTTCACCATTAAAATATGGACCACGTTCCATTGACATTCCTTATCTAGGATCATCCATCTCCATCTTTGTAAATACCTTATATGATTCTACTTGATATAAATTTATCCAAAAGATCTCCTATGATACCAATTGTTATGTCGGAATAAACAAAGTACCATAAGTCGGGGGTGAATTGTGTCTTTTCAAAACTCTTCCAAAATTCTAGATTTTTTTCACCCATTGGGATTTATGTGGATATACAGTGTTTTTATTATATATGAAAATATGCAATGTATCAAAAAAAATAAACAACACAACTTTTTTATAGTGTTTTGGGGCACAATTAGCCCCTTGTACACTCTACCAATCACTCTCTCTATGAGATTGTTAAATTTCCCTATAATGGTATAATTATCACAAGACCAAGAATCCACAACGTGCAAGCAGTTTTCACCTTTAACAAAAGACTAAAAACAAAGTCTTCTAGTTCATTAATAGAGAACAAGTTATGCACAACATTGATAGAGAAGATAATACACCTCGACAACTAACTACGAGCAGTTCAAACTCTAATAAATCAAAAGAGTTCGATTTGAAAGTTTCATGTTGTTCTTTATAGTTTCAACAGTAAGAAACAGACAATTCATGGATATTATTCTTCAGAAAAGAATAACTTCAGGAATGAAATATTCTTAAGTGATCCTTGTTGAAAAAATATCTCCAATAAGGTAGAAACATAAATATCAGTAAATAATTGAACATGTATAGCTCCAATGTGTCGCTTCTTTTAGATTCAATCATTTTCTTCAGCAGCACTATGAAAAATAATTTCACTAATATAGTTAAATATTTTAATCACTTATCACACTCATATATATTTGATGAGATACTCTGAGAGAATATATAGAATAGAAAAAAATCTTTGGTATTCCAAATAAAAAAAATATTGATTTATCATGTAAATTCAAATCTGAAATGACCAGGGGAGTCGTAAACTCCCATAGAAATAGGATTAATTTTCTCCAATGAGTATTTTTCTTTTAAATAATCAAACAGATCCTTAAATCATTCTTTAATTCTTACTTGACCTTTCCAATAATCTCATATTGAAAATGTGGCTTTAAAAGCTTCGCTAATGAGAACACAATGTAGGGTTGATGTGCATAGCATCAGGTTACATTGTATATAGTAGGGTTCCATTGATTATCATAGGGTTCATTTGCATAGAATAGGCTTCCTTTTCATAGTGTAGGTTTCCTTTGTAAATTGTGGGGTTCCATTGCTTATAGTAGGGATGCTTTGAGTAGCATAGGGTTCCTTTGCATAGCGTAGGGTTCCTTTGCATAGTGTAGGGTTCCTGCCAATGTATGGTTTCCAAACACACATTCATATTAATGTAATGTTTGGAACAAAATTATAATATGGATGATAATCCAAACATTTATCTTTATAAACATAAAATCCCGAACGTAGCATTGATTAACCATACGTTCACCTTTTTCCCACATAGGGTATGAATAATAAATCTAGATGTCAATATATAGTTGTTGATCCACAACTCTTATGATTCTGTGAATATAAGGACATTTATCAAAACAAAAAGAAAATTTCATAACATAGGGTCAACAATAGTGTTTCTAGATTCATTCCTGTAACACTAAATTCCTCAAAACGGAATATAAATTCCTGGAAAACTCACTTAACAAAAACATCATTAGAAAAAAATGGTAATTGTGTACATAAAAAATAATCATAAATTATATAGTATTATTTAGACAATACATTCCAAACAATATGATCTTCTATTAATATATTTTCACCCTTTTGTTGATAATCTTACATTATTTTCACTATTTCTGGTGTTAATTGCCTAGTTTTTCAAGTATGTCTTAACATGTTACTTTTGTTCAAATTACTTAGATCATGACCTAAACATCTCCAGAATGTAAAACATAATGTAAATATTATATATATTATATATATATGTAATTATATAAATCCATAAAATTTGAATATTGGAAATGAAATACACCGTTTATGGAGATGACAAGTCATACGTACGCATGAAAGTGTTTTTAATTTTCTTATTGTATTAAAATAATGCAAAGTAAATGATATATATGTATATATTGTAATTAAATTATCACATTTATGTCATATATGTCACCTAAAATTATTAAGTACATCCTTAAAACATTCATTGTAAATCATGAATGAATCACATCGCTTTGAGGATGCGGTAGTCCACACGTCCACAAACGATGTTATCATATTCCCAAAAAATTGAAAGAATGAAGTTAAGTGTTATAAAAAAGTTATTAGTGTAATATATGGCATATAGAAATAATAAATCTATCATTATTCCCAGTCTTGAATGGTTGAAATAGATGAACAAATGATATCGGTTCACAAGGTGGTAGTCTTCCAAACACACAAATGGCGATTGTGTATCCCATTTTATGGAAGTGAGAGAAGGTGTAAGTAATTACCTTAATATAACAACATATAGTATATTTTATATAATTATGTTATTATATAATAAAAATATAATAATAATTGAATGGGTAGAGAAATAAATAAAATAAAATTTCTAACTGAAAAATGGTAACTCATTTTGATTTTTACCAAAAGACTGCCTTGATTTCATTTTTTTCAAATGTGACACTTCTAGGATTAATTGAAGGATTTTAGGATCTTATCTTTTTCATATTATTTATTATCTAAAGGTATTTAGATGCGTGAATAAGTGCGGGGGTGAGTCCCCTTTTATAGTAGAGGAGTGGAATTCATGTAAATATAAAAATGTAAACATTGTTTAGAGGCCTCCCATAAAAAATGTGCAGAAAATAATATATATAGTTTTATATATGGGATGATATGGCCGAAATATGTCCATAAAATGGCATTTGGACAAGTTTATAAGTCATTTTTTCCATTAAGATTATGGTTTATTCTCTTATAATGATTGTTTCCCTCGTAATCAATGTTATTAATTTAAATTTATTTCACTTATATTTTTGTTAAAAGAAAAATTTAACTTATTATAAATCATAAAATATTTTTATTCTATTTATTAATCCATTTTTTAAAATCCAATCAAATAAGTGGAAGAAATTAATATTAAATTAATCTTGCAAACGAGATGGGAAATAAGGTTTTTAAAGTGTAAATGTTCAAAATTTTGCTATGTTTTCATATTTAAAATTGATATAAAAATGATTCCAATGGCCTAAATTATTTTAATAAATGAAACATTAAAATAATATAATATTAATACCAATTTAAAATATAATTTAACAATATAAATTTCATATACATAAAATAATTTCCGAATTAAAATTTAGTATTTTTCACTATTCATTAATAATAAAACTAATTAGAAAAATACAAAAAAATCACCATGAGATAATTTTGATGTTACTCTTTCATAGTGAAGTTTATATTGAAAAATAAAATTTATAGTAGTTCCAAAATATAGTTCTAAAATATATGCTTCATTAAAAGGCGGAAAAACTACCTTTAGAAAAGTTTGTTTTAATGCATAAAATTGGATTTTTTCTTGTCATATACCTATAGAATATATTGAATATTTGTAAAAAAAATATTTTATTGAATATAATATATATATATATATAATTAATTTAATTCATTAATATTCCTTATTTTAATTTATTAAAATAAAAATTTGTTGTAAGCATAAAAATAGATCATTATAAAAATATTTCCTTTATATTTAATTGGTTTTAATATTAATCTAAAATTAATTGGTAACCACTGAATTCAGCCATATATTTTTCTAAGTTAGTTAATATTATTCATAATAACTACTCTAATTGAATGTTTATATCTTATTATATTAAATAATATTATTATAATAACATATTGGTGTCTGATAAAACTCGGCCTTATGTGTAACCCAAGCCATTAAAAAAGGCATTCTTTCATGAAATGTAAGCGGACTCAAGGTCCCGTGTAGAGAAATATAAGCTTAGTGATGCGTTTAATGTAGGATAAACTCAATGTTGTGTGTATTTTAATCAATATATTGTTTTTAATTTAGTTAATATAATAAATATTTTAAGATGTATCAGGAGGTTATATTCCTGTGTACACTTGGTGTTGTGTGTCATACACTCTATTTAATAAAATGTTATTAATTTATAATTTTGGTATTTTTACAGATTTGGGGGTAGAGGTAGAGGTGGAGGTGGAGGTAGTGGTGGATGTGGAGTCAAAGATCGAGGCAGAGGATGAAGTAGAGGTGAAGACTATGGTGGAGGAGAAATAGAAATCAAAGGTATTGAAGAGATCACACATTATACATTTAAAGATGATGAATGTAAATAAAACCAATAATGAAACATTATATCCACAATAAATTAAAAAATTTGACATATACCTACCATATTGAAATGGGTCATGTTTTATTTAGTCAATCCAATAGTCACTTGAGAGTCATACAAAACTAATCCAATCATCAAATAGGTATATAATCTAGCTTAAATATTTGAATAAATATGTTTTTAATTAACCACTAAAGCTAGTTGGTGTATGAGAGAACTATTGGAGGGAAACAATCATTGAGATATTGTGGTCATCTAGGTGGTATTTTGTCAATGTAAACATGGAATCAAATGAAAAAAAATTATTTTATGAATAAATACCCAAACATTAATACCTTACTTCACCTGAAATCATGAAGTACCAAAAAATAAAAATGAAGACTCATTTTAAAAATAATCTAGTAGCTTGATCAAAAACCTCTAAAAAATATAAATTTTCATCAAATGAATCAAGTATTTTTAGAAAATTACAATATAGTGGTTTCACCTAGGCGTGTGGTGGAATTATTTTGGCTTTTTTATCATCAATTAGATTCATGATAAAATATTGTAGATTCTTGTGAAATTCATAAAAGAGACACATCATATTTCCATCAGTTAAATGGATGGACTAAAAAAGATTGTTTTGAATGAAAAATTTCTAGAGTTAAATCATCCCACCAATATATCCAATTAAATATCATAATAATTATGTGAGTTTAGATGTTTAACTTATCCTTATAATTCAAATAGATAGTCTTTCACCATCTCAGCGTCAAAAAATATGTCCATCGGTTCATCACTAATATGAATGTGCACATTCCTTACATTAAATGATATATGTTAAAATTTTCATCAATAAAAAAACTCATCATCTTTCTCAATAAAACAAATACATGATAATAGGGATATTAACATTTTGATAAAAAAATTATGATGATTTTATGTTAGATTTTATCATCACCTAGAATATTAAAAAGGATATATTAATAAATATCACAATCTAAGAATAATTAATTCATTTGATATATTCCAGTGTCTTTTGGATTCTATAACGTTCTATAATGATTTTTAATACAATCAAAAAGGGGTAATCAATTTATAATGAAGTTTAGTATCTTCTGAATATACATAATGGGTTAAAATAAAATTTTATCCATCAACTATGGTAAATGGATTATCATGATCTTTTTACGTAGTATGAGAGTGAAAGGGAATGATATATATTATTATGTTCCATAAAAACTCAAATATAAATATTTATTTTAGTTTAATAAATTAATGATAATAGGTTTAAAATAATGTTTACTGTTGTCTAGGAATAAATAAAGTGAAACACTAATATTTGGTATAATATAATAATATTTAATGTGTTATGCTGGTTTTTTATAACAAATAAGAAGGAAAATATTTATATATTATTTTTATACTAACCCAAAATGATGAATGTTTTTATGGTATTTTTTTGTAATACACAAATTTTATGGTATTTTAAAGCGGTTAAATATATCATGTTGTTGGGATTAAGCTTATGAAATATTTTTTTAGGGTTATATAATATTTACTAAATTACTTTTATTTTAGTTTCATATGATCTTAAATAATTATTTTTTAAGGATATATAACTATAGAAAATTGGATTTTAGTTAATTTTCTCCTAATTTAATTGACTCTTTTTATGTAATTTCATCATCATTTTTAAATAACACTTATTTTATTAATTTTCACTGAGATCAGGAAGAAATGAATTTATCAACAATAATGATTCACTCCATTACTATATTCATAAAAAATTTGAGTTCATACTACTTATTTCAGAAACTCATTCTCTTTCACTAGCTTTCTAATCTAGTTGTTTTCAAAGTAAAATCATTGCCCGTAGAAATATTTTATTCTTTCATATTTATGTTTAATTTATTAGTTTTTATTATTACTAACATAATAACTTTTTCCTTATTCAAGTTTATTCTTTTGGTCTAGTTGGGGTGGTTTTTTGTATGCTTCTAATACTCAAGAGATATTAGAATTCATGTTTATATCTTTGATAATGATAATAACGTCATGGGTCAATAATGTATATAACCATCCTCAAAATGTTAATTCCAACTACTTATTTAATTAATTTTATTAATCATTTTTATACTATATTAAGTTAATTTCTATATCATTTTTATTTAATATGTGTTTAGTTTCTTTCATAGATGTTGGGGGAAGTCATATTTTACCATCAACTATCTGCAAAAAAACCTAAAAAAAAGAGAGCATGCTTCTTTCTAGTTCAAGAGGAAAATCCATGTTGCCTAAAAAGTGAAGTGTCTCAAGGAGAATGGAGTTTCTCTTCAATAAAAATGGAACATGTTATCTCTTTTATAGCTTTTAGCAGTTACTTGAAAGAAAAACACATATTCTATAATCAATTAGTTTCACCTCAATTCAATACACAATGTTCTATATATGACTCAGATTGTGTGTTTTTAGATTATAATTTATATTTCAGTTTAAAATAAACATCAATAACTGAAAAATGAGAAAAAAAAAACCATCATATTGTTTTGAAACATTAGGAAAACAGTAAATAAGTAATTTATCACCATTAGGAATCATTCGTACAAAAATATAATACATGGAATTCCTGGTATGACTCAAACTGTATCCTTTTTCAATTGAAATCAATTTTTATAAAAAAGACCAGTGACATAGGGGAAATTGAAAAAATTCACTCGGATAATCTTGATAATTTAGGACAATTATTCATAAGTAATTTTTAAAGTATAGGAATTAGTATCATGTTAATCTAACACATGATGTGATTGGTGTAACTTAAAATGTGTGTTTCCAGTTTAAAAATACATTTTAATAAAAAAAATCTATTGACATACTCAAAATTGAGAAAAAAAATTCAATCTATTTTAATACAATAGGAAAAATATCCATATATCATTTAAGAATTTTATGAATCAACTTAACCTTAATAAAATACACGGTGTGACCTGTATAACTCCAAGTGTGTCGTCTCACATAAAATTTAAATTAATTTTACTGAAAAAGAAACTGAAATACTCAAAATCAAGAAAAAAATTGATTTTAATTGATAATATAGTACAATAATCTATATTTTATTTTTTACATCTTGTAATCTGTCATACCTTAATTTGATACACAATGTTTCTAGTATGACTTAATGTGTATGTTATCAGTTTAAAATTTATATTTTATTTTAAAAAGTGTAACTTATTCAAAATTGAGAGAATGAACTTTTATTCTATTTATAATTTCTAAAAATGATTTATAATTAATTTGTAATATGTAGAAACCAGTATCGTTTCAAATTGACACACAATGTAACCAGTGTGTTTCAAATATCATGTTTTCATCATAAAATGACATTAAACAAAGCACAGGTGACATAATCAAAAACAATAAAAACACATTCTAAATATTTTTACTATTTTGTTAAATGATCCATAATTCATTTGGGACGTGTAGAAAGATTTTTCACCCCAATATGATGCATGATGTGAATAGTATGACTCGAATTATGAATTTTTATTTAAAATTGACATTAATTTTAGTAATAAATAAAACTAAACTACTCAAAACAATGAAAAATCATTCATATTGTTTTTATACAATACAAAAAAGATTCATAATTCAATTGGGATGTGTAAGAATCATCCTCACCTCAATCTGATCTACAATGTGACTGGTGTGACTCAAAGAGTTTTTTATTAGTTTAAAATTGTTATTTTTGTTAAAAATAGTGTCACTCACAAGAAAAAATATAGAAAATTTACTAGAACTATCTTAATAATTTATTAAAACTAATAATAAGTATTT
This sequence comes from Viscum album, assembly GCA_963277665.1. NCBI lineage: Eukaryota > Viridiplantae > Streptophyta > Magnoliopsida > Santalales > Viscaceae > Viscum > Viscum album. Next base: position 953,924 of record CAUJRU010000099.1, on the reverse strand, counting down.
TATGATATGTAGCAACCACTCTCATGTAAAACCAACACATGATGGGACTGGTATGACTGAATGTGAGTGTTTCAAATTTAAAATGATATTTTAGTAAAAATGAAAAGTGACACACCAAAAATCAATAAAAAACATTGATATTATTTATTTTAATTTAGTAAAACGATCCATAAGTCATTATGGTTATGTAGAAATTATCTAAACCTTAATCTGAATTTTGGTGAGATCGGTGTGAGTCCAAGTGCAATTTTTAATTTAAAATTGATATTGATTTTATTAAAAAAGACAAGTAACATCCTCAAAACTGCACAAATAAATTTGGATTATTTTAATGCTTTAATAAGAGGATTTATAAGTCAATTAAAACATTTGGAAATATATTCACTTCAATCCAATACATGATGTGTCTAGTATGACTGAAAGTGATTGTTATCAGTTTAAAATTGTTATTTTAGTTCAAAAAGTGTCACTCACTGAGAACAATAATGACATGATCATATTTTCTTGATAAGTTGTAAAAATTATTCATAATTCATTTTTGATATTTATGAATAAATCTCAAATCAACCTGACACACGATGTGAAAAATATGACTCAAACTGCGTGTTTCCATTTTAAAATGACATTTTAGTAATAAATAAAAGCGATGTTCTCAAAATTTAGAAAACACATTCAAATTAGATTTATAATTTAATAAATTATTTCATAAGTCATTTGATACATGTAAGAATCAGCCTCACCTAAATAAAATGCTCTTTGTGAATGTTATGACTCAAAAATAACTTTTTATTTAAAATTTACGTTAATTTATGTAAAAAAGACAACTAACCTACTAAAAATGAGAGAACACATTAATATTATTTTGATACTTTAGGAAAATGATTTATATGTTTTTTCTCATGTTTATTAATTATCCACACCTTAATACGATACATTATGTGATTGGTATGACTCAAATGTCCATTATCTGTTTAAAATTACCATTTTAGTTCAAAAAGTATCACACACTAAAAACTAATAAAATGAGATTAGATTGTGTTGATAATTTATTAAAATTATTAATGGATTGTTTTTTACATGTTGTAAGTTTTCTCATGTTAAATCAATACACGATGTAACCATTATGACCCAAAGTGCATGTTTCCGGTTTAAAATGAAATTTTAGTAAAAAACACAAGTGACATGCACAAAATAGATAAAAAATAATTGTATTGTTTTTTGATACTTTATTATAATGATTCACAAGTCATTTGTGACATGTATAAATCCTCCAAACCTCAATCTGATGCAACATGTGACCACTATGACTCTAAGGGAATCTTTTTATTTTAAATCGCATTAATTATAGTGAAAAATAGAAGTGTCATAATCAAAAATAAGAAAAAACCATTGGTATTATTTTGATATATTATGAAAATTATCTATAAGTCATATGGGACAAGTAGTAATTATACTCACCTCAATATGTTACATGATCTACCCAGTATGAATCAACGTGTTTATTATCAGTTTAAAATTGACATTTTAGTTCAAACATTTTCACTCATTGAATATTGAGAAAACATGATATTATTGTCTTGAAAATTTAGGAAAATGATTCATACATCATTTATGACATGTAGGAATCAGTCTTACAACAAATTGGTACATGATTGGACTGGTATGACTCAAAGTTCTTGTTTCCAATTTAAAATGAAATTTTAGTAAAAAGGAAAAGTTATATACTAAAAACTAGTAATACACATTTGGAATGTTTTGATAATTTATGATAACAATCAATAAGGTATTTTTGGAATTTAGGATTCACCTTCACCTCAATATGACATGCAGTGTGACTGGTATGACTCCATGTATGACTTTTTTATTTAAAATTGAAATTTATTTTTGTAAAAAATAAGTAGAGTAATCAAATCAGAGTAAACACATTAAGATTGTTTTTATAATCTATAAAAATGATACATATGTAATATGTGATGTGTATGAATCAACCACAGCTCTATCTGATGCACAATGTTCCCAGTATGACTCAAAGTGTCTGTTATTATTTTAAAAATGACATTTTAGTTCAAAAAGTGTCTCTCACTAAAAAATAATATTTTTCTATTGCATTTTCTTGATAATTTGGTAAAATGATTTATATGTAATGTGTGAAGTTTAGGAATCGGTCTCATATCAAATCGATACCCGATGAGACCATTATGACTCAAAGTGTCTGTTTTTATTGTAAAATTTAAATTTAGTAAAAAAGAAAAGTGATATAATCAAAACCATGAATACAAATTCAAATTGTCTTAAAAACATTATAAAAATGATCAATAAGTTATTTGTGACATGTATGAGTCATCCACACCTCAATATAATGCATGGTGTGACCGGTATGACTCAAAATGCATCATTTTATTTATAATTGACATTAATTTTAGTAAAAAAGATAACTTACCAACTAAAAACTAAGAAGACATATTTGGATTGTATTCATACATTATTAAAAATATCATATGTCATTTGGGATGTGTATTAATCAACCACACCTCAATCTAATACAAGATATTCCCAGTATGACTCAAAATATCTATTATCAGTATAACATTCACATTTTAGATCAAAAAGATAAACACATTGAAAATTGTGAAAATAAAATTAGATTATCTTGATAATTATGGGAAAATATTAATAAGTCATTTTTTATTATTTGGAACTAGTTTCACATCAAAATTTCACATTGTGTGACCGGTGTTACTCAAAGTGTGTGTTTCCAATTTAAATTTCATTTGAGTAAAAACATAAGTGACATACTCAAAACTAAGAAAATGAATTTGATTTATTTTGAAACTTTGGTAAGAAGTTCAAAAATTCATTTTTGTCATATACGAAGCAACTGAACCTCAATCTGATACACAATGTTCCCAGTATGACTAAAATTGTATGTTATTAGTTTAAAATTTATATTTTAGTTAATAATTATCGGCCTGTAAAAACTGAGAAAAAAACCTCAGATTGTCTCGATAATTTAGTAAAACAATTGAAAAGTCCTTTTTATGTGTAGGAATCAATATCAGGTCAAACCAACATGAGATGTGTCAAGTGTGACTCAATGTGAATGTTTCCAATTTAAATTTGAAATTTTTTAAGAAACAAAAGTTTCATACTCAAAACCGAGAAAACAATATCATATTGTTTTGATGATTTATTAAAACTATCCATGTGTCATTTAGGATGTGTGGGAATAAGAAACCCCTCAATTTGATGCATTGTATGACTGTTATAACCCCAAGTGCATGTTTCCAATATATAAGTTTCATTTTAGTTTGAAATGCACATCACATTTCCCAATCCAGTAAATGATCCTATATTTTTTCTCATTATTATATCTGCTATTACTAAATTAATTTTATTATAATTTTTATATTATACTTATTTATTTTATTCTCATAGTCATAATGCTTGAACAAAAAATAAATATGGTGTGACGTGCAGGAATCAACTAAAAATCAATTCGATACACATTTTCCTTGATATGAATTATTATTTATTTTACAATTAATAGTTTCTACTTAATTTATTTAATTATATTATTACTAATATAAAAATTTATTTCTTATACAAGGGTGTTATTTTTTTTACAAGGGGTGGTTTGTTCGCAAATATCATCAGTCAAAGTTAGGGAAAAAAGACAGAGGAACATCAATGTTTTCAAATGTATGTGATAATATTCAATTACTCTTTTAGTTATATAAGCTAATTTTTTAAATTTCTATAATTTAGTTCCTTTTTGTGTAATTTTGTTGGAAATTTTATTTCATTTAAAATGTGTATTTGTACCTAATTGTTTTTCTTTTTAGTGTTTTTATATTGCTGTAGTGTGTGGTTATAGCACACTGTAGTATTACCCTTTATCAGTATTAAATAAACTCCCTAGTAAATTTGATCCTCTATCAATACTACTAAAAACACTGGCAAATGCCTTGGTTATTTAATTACAATATGGTAGTCAGTGCTTTTCTATCGCCAATAAAATCCAATTTTAGCGATGTTAAAGGCCTATTTGTAGAAGTGGGTATAAATATAAAATAAGTATTATTAATTACTAATGACCCAAAAGTGATGTAATAAATTCTATAATAGGTATCCATAACTAAATATTAGTTTCCCCTTTGAAATAATGTGATTTTTAGGTTAATTTATTTATTTTATAAATCCTTTATGAATCCTCCAAAACCTATATTATATTTTCAGGTTATAAAATCATTACTTTATGAACATGAATCAATTACATATCACCAAGAGTAATATTTTAATGATTTAAACCCCTTTCATTATATGATAAAAAACAATCCTCAATGGTAGAAACTACAGGAAAAACCCTGCGAAGGTTTATGGTATTGATTACATTATCACTTAGAGTCGAAAACCTCTGTTTGAGAAATAAAAAAGAACTCCCCTATCCTTTCCTATATAATCCCACCCAATATCTGATTCCTATTCACTCAAAAATCGTAGTGCATTTCCTTACTCTTCCCTTCTGACCATATGGTCCTCATAAGGTTACCCAATCCCTCAAGAAGCTCCTCCCATTATTTTGGAATTACCCACTCTAGGTAAGAGACCACACTCTCTTTTTTTTCAATTCAAGTACCTTCTTTTATTTTGCCTCTTGATTTTCAATATCAAATATTGTCTTGATTTTATAAATATCCCTCTACTATCCAATTGATTTCTTAACAATGAGATATTATTTATCCCCTCTCATTATATCATTTCGATAAGTCATTAATTTTCCTAAATTTAGTAAGGGGTCATCCCCTTATCCTCTTTGTGAAATAATATTTTACATTTTATGCCATTTATTTTAAATTTCTAATGTTGGGATATGTTTTTACACATCCCTATTACTTTTAGTTTGATTTGAGAATGATTAGAGACTGCTTTCACTCTAATTAAACCATTTTATGAGCTTTTATATATAGTCTTTATGCTACCGAGATTTCACTTTGATTTTTCAATTCAAAAATATTTTGTTTGTGAATACCATCACTATTTCCTCTCAAGGGAATTCACTTAGACATACCAATAATTCTTTAATTGGTTATCTCAATTTATTTACATCACACTCCATGATCATGGAATTAAATGTAATGGAAAATTTTCATATGTTATATGTTTTATGAGGATCATGAATGCATGTACCTGATATGATTTTGATGGGTGCACCTAGATAGTTTTCTAATGCATTCGGTAATGATTTAGTCTCATGAGACACCATGTAGTTATATGGGATTTTATACTATGATATTTATGTTATGATGTCTTATTTGTTAACCTTGACTTATATTTATGATTTCAGGTTAAAATTTCTTATTTATTTCAACATTCCCATGTTGCATTTATCTTATCATGTTATATCATACCACATTGTTCGTTTTTATGATTATCAGCTATTTTATGTATCGTTTATATTCCTATTGTCTAACTTGTAATAACTTGTTCATGTTATTATTTTCTTATTCCCTTACTAGGATTTATAGCTCACCCCTTTCTTATGTATATCCCTAGGTTATCCCATGCATGATTAAGAATAATGGAATATTATGAGTATACTAAGGATGTTTTCCATAATTTTTATGTACCACTTATTTTTAGTTATTATGTAATGTACCTATTTATCCAAATACCCTAGACTGTTCAATATTCTAGATTGTATTATGTGTTTTATCATGTAATAAATAATGAATTAGTGTGTAATAAGGACAAGGTTGTAAATATTTTTATCAATGAAATGTTTAGTTATTTTTGGGATTAGGATTAGGAGACTCTAGAGAAATCCTTAGGGAAAAACTAAACATAAGAAAACATCCTTATTTTTTAAATTATTGATTAAGTGGTTTACAATAAAACACATTGCTATATGGATACTACAAGTGCATGTGGATATATCAAATATTTACATAGGGGTAACACCTAAAAAATATCATTTTGAGTTTTACTTGGTTGGGAATAGGTACCCCAAAATGGGCGATATAGAACGCCTTTGTTTGGAACTCCTGTGGGATATATTTTTTTAAATTCAAAATGTAGTTACAAACCATTATTAAGGGGAGAAATCTCATAAGAATTTATGTTCTCATATATATCATGGATAGTATAGATTGATTCCGTAAACTCATATGTTACAAAAATACATGTCATTTATAAATTATCCATTTAATTCTATTGAATTTTTGTTTATGTGTTTAATCGTTCAAAAATACTCATCCACAATGGTTCCCTTTATTATATTCAATGGTTATAGATAGAAGGAACCAAATTGTAAACTAATGTGAATGGAAATGTGATGTCTTCCCGAACGAGGTTCCCTCGTAATGTGAGTAGGAATCAAAAACATTGTGATTATACTCTCTCAATTGGATAAGGATTTAAATAGAATCCTAAATCATTAGGAACATCAAAATATCCCTAATAATTAAAAAAATACAATTGATAAATTTATACAACAAAGGACTTCATGTTTGAATGGATCATTTGATCCCTTAATCATAGAACAATGGATCAACTCTATTGAGAAGATCTTCTCTACCCTTTAATTTTCCATGTAAAATAAAGTCATATTGTATGTTAATAATATGGAGGGAGAATATTATTTGTGGTGTACATTGAGAAAGAATATGGAGCCTAAGGAATTTATTAAAGGTATTATGAGGAATAGATTACATAAATGTTTTTTGAAAAATATTTTCCTCACACTCATAGACTTAAAATGGAAAGGGATTTCTATTCCCTGAAGAAAACTGATGATAAATCCATCGGGGAATTTGAGGAAAACATGAAAATATTCAAATGATGTGACAATGTATTTTTTATAACCCCTGAATACAAATTTGACCTCTTCTTTAGTGGTATATTCCTGAGTCTATGAAATTTCTTGGTGATCTGATACTCTAATTGCTATGAAAAAATTGTTTGGTGTTCCCTCAATGTTGAAATTGGGATCAGTGAATATCAAGGGTCTCATAGGGATATGAAGTCGAAATTGAAGTATAATTCTGGTGCAGAGATTGAAAAATATAATGGCGGTATGAAATTTCAACATCTGACTTATCAAAAGAGTGGAAAGAAACACCCCAGAAATCGTTTATCGGGGACAAGGAATTGCTTTAGGTGTGTAAAGGAAGGGAACCTAGCTAGCGATTGTTGGTGGGGGAGACCCAAAAATTAAATTGAAGAGAGTAATGATTCAATATAACCTTATCCTATTTTCCAAAGTTTTAAATAAAATAAACAAGGACACTATGTGAACCACAAACCAATGACAAGGTTTTTCAGAGAAAATAAATGCCAACAACCTCCATGGCTAAAAAGGTGAGCATATTCCACTAAAACTTCTGAGGTGGGTACCAAAAATGATGACGTGAAAAGTAAACTAGTTATTCATTCAAGAATAATGAATTTACTATTTAATTTAGGTTCTATGAATTCCTCCATATCACTGATGTTTAGTAGAACTCTTAAAACACAACCATAGAACCTCGAAGTAAATATTTCAGTGAAAATGGAAAATGATGAAGTTATTGAATTCCATGTTTATAATTACTCCCCTATCGAAATTTATAAGCTTATATTCCTAAATTTTTTATTATACCCCCTTTACTGTAATTTTATGCAATTATTGGTATGTATTTAATTTCCTTATAAAGATAAAACATCACTTTTCACAAGAATGAAATCACTCTCCATATTGTGAATCGACCTCTAATTCAATACAAGTTCATGGAAGAGGATGGACATTATTTATCACCAAAATATCAAGAATAGATAATATTTCCATACGTGTATGCATATCTATCTTAAGTTTTTTATTCTATGGAAAAGACCATCCTTGAAGATAGATCATTATGAAGGATTATGCTAATGTCTTTCCAAAATAATTGTCTGGTACTTCTTCACGTAGAGAGGTTTGATTTTCAATAAATATTATACATGGGGAATTTCTAATATCCAATACTCTATATATAAAAGCTATTTTGGAACTTGAGGAGATGAATAAATAACTACCTAAGTATTTGTATAAAGGGTTCATAGGCCTCAGTGCCTCACATGGTGAGGACCAATCCACTTCATTAAGAAGAAGGATGGGTTGATTCACCGTTTCATTAATTATCATTAACTCAATAATATAATGAAAAAGGATAAGTATCTACTTCCATGTATTGATTACTTGTACACTCCAGTATGTGTATCCCAATACTTCTCTAATATAGATCTTTGATTTGGTTATTTTCAAGTAAGGGTGAAGAAGGAGGATATCCCCAAGTATTATTTATGTAAAATCTATGGTAACTATGAGTTTAGAGTAATTCCATTTAGACTCACTAATGCTCAATAAATATTCATGGACAATATGAAGAGAGTATTTAGACATTACCAGGAATTTTTTTTGGTAGTCTTTATTGATGATATTCAAATATACTCTAAATGAAAGGAGGAAGATGAGGAGAATCCGATAACTATGCTAAAGGCCTTAAGAATGGAGAAGATTTATGAAAAGTATAGAAAATGTGAGTTTTAGTGGAAGGAATTATTGCTCTTGTTTAATATTATCACATGTAACGGGATATTTATAGACCCTTCAAAGATGGATTTAATTGTAGGAAGGTTGAGGCCAACATCTGTGAAAAAAATCCATATTTTCCTTGGATTAGTTGGGTACTATTATTAATTTTTGTGAAATTTATCATGACTATTAAACCCACTAACCAACATAACACAAAATATTGTCAATTGTTTTTAATAATGAATGAGAAGAAGTATTCAAGGAGTTTAACAAGTGGATTATCCCTACACCAGAACTTATGCTTCCAATAAGTGGGGTACTTTTTAGGGTATAAACTGATTCATAGAAGTGAGGCTTGGGTTGTGTACTAATAAATAATGAAATTATCATAGATTATGCCTCAAGAAAATTAAAAAACGCATGTTTTGGAGTTATCTATAATTATGGTAATGTTGGAATTTTTGTGGAAATATCTCATTGTGGATAAGTGTGAAATATATACGGATCATAAGAAAATTTCATATATATTCACACAAAAAGAGATGGATTTTTTCTAGTGATAATGGTTATAGTTGATTAAGGATTATTAAATCTCAATTCAATACTATCTTGGGAATGAAAATAAAGTGGTATATTATCTAAGTATAAAGGATATGAAAATATTATCGTTAATGAGAGTTGAGAAGGGGCTAGTCTTCTTTGACTTGAAAAGGATGGACATGGTAATCATAAAGGAAGGAACATCATGAATCCTTTCACAAATGATTTCTCAACCATCCATTCTAAATAATATAATGTTTTCTCAATGATATTATGTGTAAATTATGAATAAGGTCGAAGCCATAAGAAAAGTGAAATCCAAAAAGTTCAAAATTAATGAGGAAGGTGTTGTAATATTTGGGTCCCAACTATGTATACCATTAAATCTAGAGTTAAAGAATTTATTGATGGGTGATTCACATAGATCAACCATCTCCATCTATATAGGGAGAAAAAATATGTGTCAAGAGCTCTGAGAGAACTTTGGGTGGGAAATAAAAAGAAGTAGATCATGAAATACACATTAAGGTGTCTTGTATGTCCTCAAGTAAATGATGAAAGGAAGACAATCCAAGGAGATTGTGAAACCATTACCCATAACAATACGGAAATGGCAAAACATAACCATATAATTTTTCACCGGTCCTCAAAATAAATTTATAAGAAACAATTCTATATGGGTTATGTTGGATTATCTTATAGAGAATGCTCAATTAATTACCATCATATTGGATTTTTCACTAAATAAACTTGTAATGATATACATTAGAGAGGTGGTGAGGTTGCATGGAACTCCACTATCAGTTTTATCTGATCATGACACAATATTTACCTCTATATTATGGAAGAGTCTCTCTATTTCTCTAAATATTGAGTTGAACTTTAGCACATATTATCACCCTCAAACTAATGTCTAGTCAGATTGGACTATCTAGACACTTAAGGAAATGTTTAGATTATTCTAAATGGTCTTGAAAAGAGTATGGGATCAACAACTTCATCTAGTTGAGTTCTCATACAATAATATTTTCTACTCAATCATCCAAATGGGTCCATATAATTCCCTTTATGGGAGAGGTGAAGAACACTTTTATGTTGGGATGTAGTTCAAGAAGACAAATTGTTGGGTTCGGAAATGGTTGAGTAAATGGTGGAAGTGGTAAAATCCATTCAATATCACATCATGGATACTCAATGCTGATTGAAGAACTATTCTATTGGTCGGATTAGATTACTTAAGAGGGTGGTGAATTGAATATCTATACAAAAATTTGTTTAAAATGTATTCTTAAAAAGTTTCCCCACTAAATTTCAATAGTCCCTATTAAGTAATGTAATACTGTAATGAAAGATTGACTGTTTAAAAAACTTGTTAAAAGATTGATTAATTCTCAGTAATCCTAATATAAATTATTAACATTACATTTGAAACTATTCTAATAAGGAAAAAATATTATAACTTCTTTCCAAGATTAACAATCAAAGTAAATTTAGTGATTTCTGAATTAAATAGTAAAACGGATATAACTAAAATAGAAATCATAGAGGATATAAACAAGTGGTTCAGTCCCATTATGAGGCCTAATCCACTCCACTTGGTGATCACCTACCACCAAGAAGTTTATATAAATAAACTTTATTCACACCCTGGATCATGGTTAACAATAGTACACAGGACAATCTATGTCACAAGACCACTTCCACAGTTCATAGTGGGTATATACTTTTTCATGCCACACAGGGACCTCTTCCACACTTATTCGTGGGAATACACAAGTGTAAAAAGATTTATGAGAAAGGATATCTTTTATCCTTCAGTTTAATGCAGGAGATAGTGTGTCTTGTTATATAGACACATACACTACTCAAGAGATAGAAAATAATACACAACAAAGCAGAAATAATGAGATAAGGTTAGAAGTGCTCTGAGTGATAGTCTATGTAGATATGGACTTATAGGATGAAAAAGACGGATAAATTGAGTCCTCTCACAGAAAATAGAGTATCGCAAGTCAGCTAGATCTGGTTCATCTTCTTCATGTAGTAAATAGTGAGGAAATGTTCTCTACTCTAGGATTCTAGTATGCTTCATGTGTTCTTTGGTAGTGTCAGGTTCCCTGTGTCAGTTCTTCTTTCATGAATTCTCATGGTTGTTCATTATCACTCACACACTTGTTTTTCTATTTCCACTATTATCACCTCTATCACCCACATTTCTCTTAGCCACATTGTTATTTTTATTCTTAGAATGTGCGTTTTGGAGCTGATAGGATGCATGTATTCTACACCTTGTACCTCTTACTGTCTGGTGACATGTCTACAAAGAAACATTAACTATGTGAGTGTATTTAAAAGATTCAAATATTACCGTTATAAATTAAATTGAAAAATGAAAAAATAGAATAAGAAATGGTGTCACAGTCTTTCTGTAAATGGTGTCTTAATGAAACGGTGTCTCTTTGTTTTCCTTTGAGCGGTAAGACAGATATGATGGGACAGTTGTATAGAGATCGGGAACTGGTATAATAGATGTGTTGTTTGATCAGAGTGTCTGGTTATGGTGTTTGGGTCATGGTGTCTAGTCACAAAGTCTGGATGGTCATGGTGTCTGGTCATTGTGTCTGCGTGGTCACCATGTCTGAATGGTCACAGTGTTTAGATGGTCACGGTGTCTGGATGGTCATGGTGTCTAGATAGTCATTGTGTCTAGATGGTCAGGGTGTTTGGATGGTCATGATGTTTGGATGGTCAAGGTGTCTACATGGTCATGGTGTATGGATGGTCACGATGTCTGGATTGTCACGGTGTCTAGTGACAGTGTCTAGTCAGGATTTCTCAGATGTAGCCAAATATCTGTACATAAACATAAATAGTGTTATTCATAGAATGAATTAAACTCAATCATTCATAATATAATTTCATTATAAACAAAATACTTTATAATAATTATTCAAAGCATAAAAAATCTGACCATCTGTAGACATGATTTTAGATAGATTAAACAGTATTAACAGGTTTTTCAGAATGTATAGGATTTGTGATCATTAAAACCCGATTAACACATGAGGAGTCAAAAAATATCCCCCATTTGATGATCAAAAATCATGGGAGTGAGATATCTGTTCATAGTGAATGTGCCTCATCCTTTGTGTGCATATATAATACATATTTCTCCCCCTTTTGGGATTATCAAAAAGAGTAAAATAATAAATAGAAAATAAAATTCCTTAATGCATTAGATGGATAAAAAGTTTCATTACAAACAGTAAGTAATAATAATACCAAAATCATCCCTATAAAAATATTTTATTCACTTTTCTTCAATAATGGATTTTCATCTCGTTTCCCTTGGAAGCAACATCAGAAGAGGAAGCCATAGGTACAGAGGTAGAAGTGGAGAAGGGAGTGAACCTGTTGAAAGCGAAGGTAAGGGGAGTCCTTAAAACAAAAGGGGCCAAGGTAGGTGCAGTGGAATACTAATGAAATTGTTGATCAAGGATAATAGGCCCGATCTAAATAAGATCCTGATAAAAATACTTTGATGAAGAGGCAAGGGCAAAGGATGAGAAGGTTGGAAAACCAGATCTTAGGGGAGCATCTGCAGAAGCAACAATTGTAGTACCCTTGACAAGATGATAAGGCCTAAAAAGCTTGATGAAGTTATCAATGATCTCACCCCATACTATATGGCTTCCTCAAAGTCATAATTGTTCTCCATAAACTTATCCAAGAAATGATTTGAATATTTGAGCTTTTGGAATGAAGTTTTGAAAGCTTGAGTGATATGAGGGATTATAAGATTCTCCACTAGGTACTTGAAATAGATGATCATGTCATTCTTAGAGAAGATATGTTTGAAGTATAAATCTACCTTTATAGAAATTTATTGCTGATCATAATTGGAAATCATGGAATGAATTCTCACTAAATCAAGAAATCTATCTTTTTTCTTTATAACGTCATATATAGATTCCTAGTCAAAGCCACTGATCACAGATTGAAGTTCTTATTTGACAAATGTTCTGATCAGATCACTTTATAAACAAGGTTGAGATAATTTCCTAGATGTACAAGAATTAGTAACTACTGATGTAAGGGATTTTAGTTTATTTAGAACTTTCGGGAGACAACCATTATACTCATCAGTTAACATGTTAAGACCAATAACAATCTCACGCATCTCTTCAATAATATTATTGTTTCATTCAGAGACCATGTCAGGAAATGAGGTCAGATTAGGTTGAATCAGTGAGGCTACTTCCTATGTAGTCTAACTAAAAATATCCTCAATAGGATAATAAACAAGTTCTGGTCATGAGGTTATCAATCTCTGTATATATTCAACCTTACCTCTAAGAGTATTTACTTCATCATTGATCAGTTTGTTCTCAACTCTAACTTCTTGAATCTCATGAAGCTTCTTGGTATGAGTCAACCATATGATCGTTTACCACAATAGGGATGTATCTCTATCACTCAAATTGGTTACAGGAGCATGTTGGGTATTCATGAGTTTTTCAACTCTAACTAATAGGGTAGCTCCAAATGCTATTAGATTAACTTTATTTACCAGGTTTGGAGGTTCTTGTGAAGGATTAGGAATAGAAGATGAGGAAAGATCAGGTTCCTTGGAAGGGATATGTTTTGGAGCAGATGTCAGTTTCAAATGTATCATAGTATACAGATCAATTACATTAACTGAGACTTCTTGGGAATTAGTCACATCAAAATGACTCGGTTTTTTATACAACGTGTCCACTGATCTTGGATCAATCGGATTTGGTACTTCAACAGATTCTAGATTCGGAGGCTACTCACCCCTTAACTAGTGCATCTTTCTTAGGACTGAGAGATTTAGATCCTTGATCTCTTTCCATAATTTCATCCTTTATATCCTCACCCATTTCCATTCTATCCAGCTGAAAGGCATGCTCCATTCTCTCTTCATCAGATGGACTAATCTAAGGAAAAACTTGTTCCTCAAGAGTAGTTTCTTTCACAAAAGAAATATCATATTATGTATGTTCTTTTACAAAGTCATGTTCATTTACCTTAACAACATATTCTTATTCAGTATTAGGTTGTTCTTCCATATCAGCAACATTTTCAGGAATAGGTATTTCCTTCTCAATTAAGACCTGAGGAGAAGATTCACTATCTTCCTCATCCAAAATAGTTTCTCTTGGATGTAAAATATCCTTTTCCTCTACTTCCACATTAGAATACTCAACAATATCATCTGGTTTCAAACCAAGATCAAAAATATCCTTAGGTCTTGAAGGGTGTTCCATCATATTAAAATTTTCATAAACTCTGCCATTTGCTTCCACCCAAGATTTTTTCCATGGATTCCAATTGATTTTAATTTACTTTCTTGTAACTATTGGAATATAAAACTCATAATACCTAATAGATTCTACATATGGTCCAACCAACCCTTTTTCAAGAATCATAGTTGAGATAATACTTGAATAGAATAGGGAGGTTGACATGGAGTTTTTCTTGATCAACTCACACATATGGAGTATAACATATCTGAATAGGTTGATCTTATGTCCATTCTTTATATGGTGTATCAAAAATACATACTGAAACTTCCATATCATAAAATCACCTTTTTGGGGATAATCAGATTCTAAACAAACATAAATAGAATCCTGGTTTAACCATCTAGCTTAGCATTTATGGCTCTTCACATTGTTTCATTCTTATTTAAGCTTCCCAATGCATCATCCAAATCAAATAACTCACATGGAGGTGGAGAACCTCTCATTTAGTCCTCATAAGTACCCTCATGCAGAATCCTAAGAAATACAACCCATAACCTAGAATAAAAGGTACAAATCTGGCCATTGATCCAACTTCTCACAACATAGTCATCTTTTGTATCAAAAGAGAATTGAACATACCGGTAAAACTATCCGAATAGTTTCAGGTAAATTGGATTATCCTTATTTTTTAACCAATCCAACCATCCTTTGTGTCTATGTACTTTCAATACCAAATACATACTTGAAATAATCCACTTAGGGCATATCTTCTTTTTCGGGTACCACTATTCTTTTTACCCGATTTCGATTTAGAGGTCCTTCAGGTGCTAACTTTTGCATGATTTTCAACTTCTTCTTTGAACTACGCTCCCTAGTAGTTGACGATGATGGGAATTTCAACCTGTAAGTCAATGAAGGTTTCATAGAGAGAGATAGAATACTGAAGGGTTTGAGATAGGGGTTATGGTTTGAGAGAAGATAGCTCGAGTGAAGAAATAGTGAAACTTATTTTATTTTATCATTTAGGGATATCAATCATCGAGGAATCAAAAATGAATGAAATTAAAAGGGTAAAATAATTAATTACTGTGATATGGGTTATAATGTACAAACAAAACAATAAATCATATTTACAGTGAGATCGTAATCAAATTTCACGGTGAGACCGTAAGTGTATTTCACGGTGAGACAGAAAGTAGCTTTTACAGTGAGACCATAACTGTGTGATTTATAAACTGTGTGACTGTATTGTTTGAGATAGTAAGTGCCAGACAGTAATCATGAATTAGTAACTATGAGATAGTAAACATGAAATAGTATTCTATGAAACTTTAAATTGTGAAATAGTATACTAATTACTTAAGATTTATCATTCCCAATTCATGTATGATGTAATATATTTTTTCATAATATAATGGTTTGGGGAATATATCAGTGGGAAGATATTGAGTTCCAATGAATTAAAAATTGATTTCACCTTTTTGATAATGATCTCTCAAAAATTGATGTCTTACATTAATATGTTTTGTCCTCGATTGTGAAACAAGATTTTTTTGAGATATTAATAGCACTTGTATTGTTACAATTTATTGGTACATGACTAAATTGATATCCATAATCTAGTAATGTGTGTTCCATCCACAAAATTTGTGAACAACAACTACCAGAAGCTTTTTATTTAGCTTCTGCAGTAGATAATACAACAGAGTTTTGTTTTATACTACACCATGATACTAGTGACTTTCCTAAAAAGTGACATGTTCCATATGTTCTTTTTCTATCTAACTTAAAACCATTGAATTCTTCATTAAAATAAATCACTAATTCAAATGATTGTCCTTAGAGATAGAACAGTCCTAGATTGGGTGTATGCTTGTGGTATTTAAAAATTATTTTAACATCATTTAAATGATATTCCTTAGGATTTCCTTGAAAATGAGCACACATACACACAATAAACATAATGTTAGTTTGGATTGTAGTTAATTAGATTAAGCCTCAAATCATTCCTATGTAAGTGGTTTGATCAAAAAGTTTCCCTTCTTCATCAAGATCCTACTTACAAGTAGTACTCATTGGAGTGTCACTACATTTAGTGCTATCCAAACCAAAACGTTTTAAAATATCCCTAGTATATTTTCTAAGATTTAAAATAATACCATCATTATTTTATAATATTTGTAATCCAAGAAAAATTTTTAGTTCACCCATTAGACTCATTTCAAATTTATTTGTCATCATTTTATAAAATTTTATACATAATGAATTTTTTTAAGATTCAAAGATAATGTCATCTACATATATTTGAATTACTAAAACATAATTGGAAATTCATTTTATTAAAATATTAGGATTAGATATTCATTTTTTAAAACCATTGGAAGTATAAAAAAGTACATAATCTATCATAACAAGCTCTTGGAGTATGTTTTAAACCATATAAATCTTTTGAAAATTTAAAAATATGATTTGGAAAATGATGTTTTTTAAAACATGGGGGTTTCTCAACCAAGACATCCTTAGTTATATACCCATTTAGAAATGCGCTTTTGACATCCAGTTGATATAGTTTCAAATTCATATGTACAGTATAAAAAAGAATAATTCTGATGGCTTTAAGTCTAGATACTGGTGCAATGGCCTCTTCATAGTAAATTCCATCTTCTTGATTGTATCCTTGTTCAAAATATCTAGCCTTGTTTCTAAGAATATTACCAGATTCACCTACTTTATTTCTAAACACATATTTATTGCCTATGTTGAATGTGTATTTGGGTTTATCAAAAACTTTCCAAACTTTGTTTCTTTCAAATTGATTAAGTTCATCTGGCATAGCCATCGCCCAAAATTCATCATTGATGAAATCATTAATGTTTTTAGGTTCAAGTTGTGACAAAAAGACTTGATGTTCAACCTGACTTCTAAGATAAGCTCTAGTTTGAGTTTCATTGTCCATTTCCCCTACAACATCATCTAAAGGATGGTTCTTGGGAGTTCTAACAGCTCTAGAAAACGGAGAACTAGTTATTTTAGTTTCTTTAATTGGGTCCAGTTCATTTTGACCGGAATCAAAAGAATTTCAAGAACTGGAAGTTTTCACATATTCCTTTATAGGATGGTTAGATGATCTTGAATTAATGTCCATATGTGACACATCATCCTCTAGGTTATCTAGAGTGGTCTTAGGCTCATGTGGATCTGTTTCATTAAATTTGACATGGATAGATTCTTCCAAACATTTAGTTACTTTATTAAGAAATATATAGGTTTTACTAGAAACTGAATGTCCTAAAAAGATTCCTTAATCACACTTGGAAGAAAATCTTCATGATTTTCCTCAATATTAAGGATATATATATTGCAACCAAATACTTTGAAGTAGCTATCTTTGCGGTTTTTATTATTCCATAACTCATATTGAGTTATTTTAAGAATAGGTCTAGTCAATATTCTATTGATAAAATAACATTTTGTATTTATAGAATTAGCCCAAAAATAAATAGGTAAGTCATGTTCAATAAGTGTGGTTCTAGAAATCTCTTGTAGGGTTCTATTTTATTTTTCTACAACTTCAGTCTGTTAAGGTGTTCTAGGGGAATATAAATTATGACTATATCCATTTTTTGAGAAAAAAGATTCAAGCTCTTGATTTTCAATCTCACATCCATAATCACTTATTAATAAATTACTTCTAATTCCAAAAATATTTTTCTACAGTTTTGGAGTATTTGGTAAAATGAGAGTAGGATTCACTTTTTTGATCCAAAAAGGAAGTCCAAGTATATATTGAAAATTAATCTACAATTATATAAACATAGTGCTTCCCATTTAAGCTAGAAACTCAAGACGGTCCAAAAAAATCCATGTGAACCAATTCTATAGGTTGAAAAGTTGACACTTCGTTATTTGGTTTGAAAAAAAATTGTGTGACGTTCCTTTTTGACAAGGATTGAAAAATTTTTCATTTAAAAACTCAAGTTTGGGTAAGTATCTGACTATGACTTTTCTTGTTAACTTTATAAGGGATTGAATATTAGAGTTTCCTAGTCTCCTATTCCAAATACAATATTATTTGTGAAACTAACTTATAGATGAATCAATTTTAGAATCTAAAGAATTTAAGTTAATAGAGAAAACATTTTTATTTCTTAATGTAGAAAGAACAAACTTATTTTTAGAATTAAAAACATTACAAGAATTATTTTCAAATTTAACATGAAATCCATCATCACATAGTTGTGAAATACTAAGAAGATTATATTTCAATACATAAACAAAAAGTAATTTGGAAATAAAAACTGAGTTTGAGTTATTGATTTGGACAAGGCCAATAATATTTTCTTTGGCATTGTCACCAAAGGCGACATGTCCTCCATCAATTTTTATTAAATTATTGAAGCATGAATAGTATAATGTCATGTCTCTTGAACACCCACTATCCAAGTACCATAAGCTTTTACAAGAACTTTTTAAGAAACTTTCCAACACAAAAGTCAAAGAAAAACATATTTTCGTACTCATACCTATTTTGGTCTAGTAATATTTATTACTAGTTCATTAAGAACCCGTATCATCCTCCTACGTTTCCTATAAGGATTATGTAAAGTACTTGAAAAATAAATTCTATTTGGTCCAGAAAAGATTGAAACAGTAGATATGGTATCATAACATGAACAAGCTGAATGTTTTCCAGAACTGGGAGTAAATTTTTATGTCCAATATTTAGAATTAAAATTTTTTCTTCCAAAATTTATTTTACCCAGTTGATAGCCAATACCAGTAGTATATTTAGGAGAAATAATTTTACCTAGTATTTCTACCAAGGTATCTTTACCATTAGTAAAAATTTCATGATCCTTTTTTAATTTATCATTAGATAGTGCCAGTTCATTGTTATCTTCAAGTAATTAAGCATTTTTCTCCCTTTCAGTACTAATTTTACTTTTAACAGTTGAGGTAAGAGCATGATATCTCGGTAAAGAATTGTATTTATATTTTAATTCATTGCATGTCTCTTTAAGCATATTACAGTACTCAAACAATTCTTTATTAGACATACTTTCAGGGCGAATATCATCTCTAGAATAATATGAATTGTATACATTCCAGTGTTACCTCAAATGTGTTTGTCATAAAACAAATATTGGATTTGTTATCCTATTCATCATGTGAATATTTTGAGTCACTTGAACTATCCTCAGATTCCATCCATGTTTCTTTCATTTACATTTTATACTTTTTATAATTGTCCTTATATTTTATTGGTAATTGAGCTTGGGATATTTAGCCTTGATATGTCCATTTCACTTATATTCATAGCAGACTATCTCATCAGACTTTTCACTTCTTTTCCAATCTTTCTTTCAACTTCATTTTTGATCATATCTTCCCTTAAAGTTAATATTTATGAAAAATTTATTATTCCTATAAAATTTCTTAAACCTTATGGATGATTGAGCCATCTCCTCATCAATTTTAGGTGATGATTTTTCACTGCTGTAACTTTTTACAGAAACTTCCAATTTCCCTTTCTCTATGTGTTTAGAGGTGGTGATCATGAATGCAACTAATTTTCTTTTGTGTTCATCCTCATCTTCCATATTAAATTTCATCTATACCTCATACATCATAAGTTTTTCAATGAGTTATTTTACAGATATCTTTTTAATGTTTCATGAATCTTTAATATAGATAAAGGTTCCTCTCCATCTATCAGGTAGGAATTGGATAATCCTAGTGATTTGTTCTTTGGCAGTGACTTCTCTTTCAAGAGAAACCATTGTGTTGAAAATTTTGTTGAACCTGAGATACATGTCAGAAATAATCCCATCATGTTTCATTTTAATGTTTTCATATTTAATAGTATAAGTATTGAGTATCATTTCTTTTATACGAGAAGTTCCATCATGTGAAACAACCAACGTATCCCAAATTTCATGGGATATTTTACATACAGAAACTCTATTAAATTCCTCATATTCTAAAGAGATATATAAAGCATTAATAGCTTTGAAATTTTTATTATAGGTATTCTTGGAAGGGCCATCCTAAGTGATTCTATCAGTGTCACAAATATTATACTCATCTATAATTGAAGACTAGATTTCAAAACTCATACTTTCTAAATGAATTTTGATTTTGATTTTCTATTGTGAATAATTTCTTTTATTAACGAATGGAAGTCTATTTGTTGTAGCACCATCCAATCTATTATCGATAATAATGAAATAATTTAAAAGATCAAGAAATTTAGAATTAAGAAATATTTTCATATATTTAAAGCACCACTACAATCACAGTTGAATATGGTAAAAAAAGACTTAATAAAGAATTATTTGATACCAAATGTTTGTCGTAGTAAAGTAATCAAGAGGGGGGTGATTTGAGTGTCTATAAAAATTTCTATTTAAAAATTATTCTTAAAAAGGATACGCAATAAATTTAAATACAAAACTGTTAATCAAAGTAATATGGTTATGCGTGTTTTATTGTGTAAATAATTTCTTAGAAGATTGATTAATTCAATGTAATCTTAATTTCAGTTATTAACATTACATTTGAAGCTATTCTAATAAGGAAAAACAATTATAACTTCTTTACAATATTAACTATCAAAGTAAATTTAGTGATTTCTGAATTAAAAGTAAAATATAGAAAACTAAAATAGACAACACAATGGATATAAAAAAGAAGTTAAGTCTAAAGCTGAGACCTAATCTACTCCACCTGGTGGTCACCTGCCACCAAGAATTTTATATAAATAAACTTGATCCAAACCCTGGATCAGGGTTAACAATATTACATAGAACTATCCTGGTCACATGACCTCTTCCACAGTTCTTAATGGATATAAAATTTTTCAGGACACACATGGACCTCTTCCACACTTATTCGTGGTAATACACAAGTGTAAAAAGATGTATGAGAAATGATATCTTGTATCCTTTAGTTTAATGTAGGAGACAATGCATGTGGTTATTCATAAACACACATTTCTTTAAAGATAAAAAATAATACACAGTAGATCATAAATTATGAGATAAGGTTAGAAGTACTCTGAGTGAGATTTTGCATCTCTGGACTTCTAGGATGAAGCAGATGAAGAAATAGAGTCCTCTCACAAAAAAAAAGTGTTTCACAAGACACCTAGATCTGGCTTGTGTTCTTCATGGAGTTGATAGTGGTGAAATTTTCTCAACTCTAGGATTCGAGTATTCTTTGTTTGTTATTGAGCAGTGTCGAGTTGTATGTGTCAGTTTTTATTTCATGAATTCTCGTGCTTGTCCGTTATCGTGCACACAATTTTTTTTCTATTGGAAAATTATCTCCTCTATCACCCACTTTTTTCTAGACACGCTATTATTTTTATTCATAGAATTCATTTGTGGGAGTCGACAGGATTCATGTATTCTTCACCTCGTACCTTGTACTATCAAGTGACATGTCTACAATGAAACATTAATTATGTCAATGTATTTAAAAGATTCAAATATGACCATTAGAAATTAAATTTCAAAATGTAAAAGTAGCTTAAGAAATGGTGTCATAGTATATCTATAAATGGTGTCTTCATGAAACAATATCTCCTTGAAATGGTTTCTCCTTGTTTACCTTTTAGTGGTGAGACAACTATGATGGGACCGTTGTATAGAGATAAGGAACTGGTAGCACATATGTGGTGTATGATCAGAGATTCCCTTAACGGTGTATGGGTCATAGTGTATGGTCACGATGTCTGGATGGTCACGGTGTCTAGTCTTGGTGTCTGGGTGGTCACAGTGTCTGAATGGTCACGGTGTCTGGATGGTCACAGTGTTTGGATGGTCACAGTGTCTGGATTGTCACGGTGTCTGCATAGTCACGGTGTCTGGATGGTCACGGTGTCTGGATGGTTATAGTGTCTCGATGGTCATGGTGTCTGGAAGGTCACGTTGTTTGAATGGTCATGGTGTTTGGATGGTCACAGTGTATGGATGGTCATGATGTCTAGTCACAATGTCTGGTCACTGTTTCTCGGACTTAGCCAAATATTAATACACAGACTTAGATAGTGATATTCATAGAATTAATTAAACTTAATAATTCACAAAAGAATTTCTTTATAAACAAAATAGTTTTCAATAATTATTTGAGTCATAATGAAGCTAATCATCTGTACACATTATTTTAGATAGATTAAACAGGATTAACATGTTTTAGAGAATGTAGAGGATTTGTGATCACTAAAACATGATTAACACATGGGGAGTCCATCATATTCTAAAAATTGTTGATGAGGTGTGGATTATGTGGTTGGATATAAGGTATTACTCTGCACATCTTTATGGAATAAATTCAATAGATCTGGGAAGAAGGGAAAGATTGGTCCAAGATACATGGTTCCTTTTAATATTCTTGAATCCACCAGATCAGTAGCCTATCGACTAGTAGTCTCACCTAACCAATCTCGAGTACATGATGTGTTCCATGTATCCTTCTTGAGGATGTATATAATACACCTCTCACAAGGTCTGAATCTAGAGGTGGTACCATTGAATAGTGATCTTTCATATAAAGTGTAAATGGTGAAGATATTATATTTTAGAGACAATGTTATATGAAATTTGACAATGCACTTGGTCAAAATTCTATGGAGAAACCAAAATTTTTATGAATTGATGTGGGAATAAGAGGAGGTGATGAAATATGAATTACCCTCATCTTTATTAGTGTGTTAAATGAAAAATTATAGGGTGAAATTTTTGCAGTGCAGAAGATTTTCATGACCCAAACATTTATAAATAAAATTCCCTTCATGATATAATAAAATGAACTATTATGTATTATGGTTATATCAAACTCATGATTTTTTTTGGTTTTATCATATCAAATATAAAATAACATTAAGCATCATAAATTTTGATGATATAGACCTTTAATAGTGATCATATAATTATTATAAATATAGGGTTTTGATAAATCCAATTGATATAGACAAAAGAAGTAATAGCCTCAACCAACATGTTTATACCCAGTGAAGACCATTAATCTGAGCTTCCAATGGAGATCATATCACTAATATTTTCCATTGACCAATCCCAATCTAAGATCCAATATATAAAACATGATTGAAACTATTTACCTGAGATTTTCAAGCTCAATGAGATCATGGCCCAAACCATGTACGCCAAACCACCCCATGAAAACCTCATCATCTCACACATTACCCTTAGGGAGTTTCCCAGTGTACAAAAGGGATATTCATCAATACCCAATGAATATGAACATTAATATTGTATTTTCTGTAGAATAATAATTATATTTACTTTATATTATTTTTACATTGTAAACTATTTTTTGGTTTTGATATAACAAAACTGAAATTGTATTTTTGGTTAATATGAAATTTCAATTAAGAAATTTCTTTTTGTTTAATTTATTGGTATTTTAAAAACATATTATTATTACATTTAAATTATAATATATTTTTTATAATTTCGAATGTAATTTTTATAAGGGTTGAAAACAATTATTGTTAAAAAACCCAACATTTCTCAATAAATATAATTTCTATTTTAAAAGATAAAATTAAATTATTTTGATAATTATTTTTATAAAATAAAAATTATTTTTGGAATCATTATGTTCAAATTATCCAATGGTAAATTATTCATAATTATCTAGGACAATCAAATTTATATGAAAACATAATACAATATAAATATATGTTGCATATTATGACTTCATAATGTCCCAAAAATGATGTAATGAATTCTATAAAAGGTATCCACATCAAAATATATGTTTCCCCATTAATATAATGTAATTTTGAGGTTATTTGATTAATTTTATAAAGCCTTTATGCTTACTCCCAAACCTGTATTCTATTTTAAGTTTTTAAAATCATTTATTTAAAAACAAGACTCAAATTCACATCACCAATGGTAATATTTTAATGAGTTAAGCCTTTTTACATATAAAATAATGAAAATCACTTTTATTTTCTAAAAAAAGACAGGTTTTTTTTTGTTTTTATTACTTTATTATAATTATTTTAAAATCTATGTTTGAGAAGTAATATAGAACTCTTCTACATTTTGCTATATAAACCCACCCAAGATCTCATTAATGTTCACTAAAAACATTGATAACTTAATTACTCCTAACAACTCTATATATAGTCCTCTATAGTTTCTCCATGTTCTCTGTAAGCACTTCCTATGCTTTTCAAATCACCCTCTCAAGGTAAAGGACTTCTACCTCTTCATTTCAATTCATGTACCTTCTTCTATTTAGAATTTTGGATCTCAATTGGTTATTATTTTAATTAATCAATAAATATACCTATAAATTACAATCTAAATGCTAATAATTAAATACATTTTATTCCCTCTCATTTTATATTTACCTATGTCGTTACCATACAAAAATTTATTAAAGGTTCCTCTAATTATCCACTTTATTCAAGAATTTTTTTCATTTTATGCCTTTTATTTATATTTACAAATATTGGTAAATTTTTTTCCATATCCCTAATGATTTAAATTTAAGGTAAAAATGTTCAGATAATACTTTAACTCTCATTAACCCATTTTATCAACCATTATTTACTATTGTTTTGTTGTCGTAAATTCACGGTGATTTTTCCAGAACAAACATTTTTTTGTCTGAATGCCACCACTATTTATACAAAATGGTATTCACTTATACATTCCTATAATTATTTAGTTGGGTAAATAAATGTATTTATTCCACACTCCTTGATCATAAAATTAAATTCAATGACATATTTTTTTATTTTATATGATCTCTGTGTCACACTTTTGCATGTACATAATGTTATTATGATGGATGTGCTTATATAACACTCCAATGAATTTGGTAATGTTTTAGTTTCATGATATTCAATTTATAGTGACTGGGAGGTTATACTAAGAGAATTATGTTATGATGTATTGGTTTTTAACCTTTACTTATATTTATGATATCATTTTTAATGTTTTTCCCATACTCCCATGTTTCCATTATGTTATCATGTCATATCATGTCTAATTTTTCATGTTTATGATTCTCACCACTTTTCTCTCTCATTGATATTAAAATTTTCTAACATGAAATACCTTATTTATGTTATTATTTTATTATTACCTTTACTGGGATACGTAGATCAACCCTTTCTTATATATGTCCCCAGGTTATCCAATGCATATTTAAGAACAATGTAAAATTATGATCATGTTAAGGATGTTTTCAATAATGATGATTTACCCCATGTTTTAAGTTGTTATTTAATGAACCTAATTATCCAAAGTGGATATAATTATATATCTTAAATTTTTTATTATTTGTATTCTTTTTTAATAAATCATGAATTGATGTGTGATAAGAACAAGGGTGGTTATAATAAGTTTTTATATGGACCAGGATTTCATGTCGAAAATTTATGTATGGACCCAAATTTAATGTACATAATATAACTATTACATATGGTTTAATATACATAAATTCAGGTGATAGCTTGATTTCATTTCCTTTTCATAATGAGTGAACTTTTTTCTATTTATACATGTTCACAGATTTATATGTTTATGCTAAAATTCCATTATTTATGTCAATATTATACTCCCATAGATTTTGTTTTGTGATTCTTTTTTTATTCAGGTATTATGAACTGTAAATATTTATTCATCGACTCATGATTGTGATCTATTATTTGAATGGTGTAAATTTAAAATGTTAATCTCATATTATCACACCATTATACTTATATTATACTTATGTGATCATTGAAATATTCGTTGTTTATCCTTACTAAGCAAATAGCTCATCCATTATTTTATTTCCATTCCATAGGATATGAAGAATGGTTTTAGAAATTATTTGACTAAAAAGGGTTTTATTTAAGAATAACTTAGTGGGTGACGATATAGATCATTTATGATCCAGTTGTTTATGTGCCAAGGTCTCCAAAGACACTAGACCTCTACGATTCTGGAATGAATAAAAATGTTATGTTATAAATATTCATATACTTAAATTTAATATATATATATATATATATGAAAATTCTGGGTTACTATAATTATAACCACTAATAAGAATTTTATGGGTGAAATAATTATAATAATCAATAACGATTATGGGTGAATGGTCCACCACCACTCATGAACTAAGTAAAGGGTACTAAATTCTCACCATATTTATTAACAAGGGGAATGGATTGTCATAATAACATAAAAAATAAAATTTTAATATGTTATATTTATGCTTATGATGATAACCTTTTAACCCATGTTATTGATGGGAGGTGTAATGTTTTATGATTTTGAACAATTCAATGAATTCAATTAATGTTTTTAAATTATCCTGGATTCCACTGAGTACCCCATCACCATTAAAGACCTGGATATGGGATATGGGCTACTTGGTAGTTTATCTAAACTTTTACACTTCCTACTCTTTCCACTAGGTACCCTATTCCAGGGAACCAAGTGCTTAATAATCTTTATCATTTTTGATAGATTTTTCCACTAAGCATGTTTCCTCCAAATATCACCCATGGCCTTAATAATCCACTATTATTGTCAAATCCCACTAAATATATACCCTATGTGACAAAAAAATAAATGAATACTTTCATTTATATTGGTCCTTAAAAACCCCATCATTTAAGATTAAATTTTCATTGTTTTTTTAGTTTTTAGCACAGTTTTGTGCACTTTTAAATTTAAAATTGAAGTTAAATTTTAGTTTAAAGGCTCTAATAATTTTTTGGAATTCAAAATGAATTTATAAATTTAATTATGTAATTTTTATATATTTTATCCATATTTATTGAAACAAATTGGGGGTAATTAACATATGTATTTTGATTTGATTTCAAGAATAAGAGCCTAATATGTAAAATTAAATGAAAAAAATAATGTTGTCTGTATGAAACTAATTATAAACATATAAAGTGAATTATTTTGGTATTTATTCAGAGTGATTTCTAATAAATTGAAACAAACATAAGACTATTTGTCTCTATAAAAAATGGGACAATATTTCCACCCAATGGGGGATGAAGTCTAAAGTTGCATAAAATGTTTTGTATAACTTGTCACTTGAGCAAATGATTTAGATGTATACCCTAAAATTTAAAATCAAAGCATAATTCCATTAAATTATTTAATAGTGTATGAAGAGGGGAGATTGATCCATGATATCATGGGTGAATATAGAATGACACATGAAAGTATTTCAAAACTATGAGGGACCAAGACAATCTCCAAACATAACTACCTAAGCATATTAAGAAATGAATTAACAAGTTATATAGATGAAAATAATTCCCAATGAGAGAGAAAAATATTTTTTTAGTTAATGCTAGTGGAACTATTATAACATAATGTTTTTTTAGTATAGATGCGGGATGATCTTAGAATCACTAGCTATATGGAGAAATAAAAATATTTAAGAAATATGAATGAATTTCGAAAAGAAGAAAACCACACAAAGGTGGAGAGTTACTTAGCTAGAGAATTAGAGGCCAAAGATGGAAAATAATGGGTATTGGTTATATCACTATTAGATATTAATATCCTATTCTTATATTATTATTTTTCATAGTATGATTAATATTTAATAGTTTTATGTTGGGGTTTATGTGCTATGGGGTTATTGAATTTGATAAAATCGTAAAAGAATCTATAAATGGATATTATTATTTTTGTTATTAATGGATCACTATCTTTATCACCTATTTCATGATCATTGAAAATCATGTAAAGTAACCAAAGTTGATTTATTTCATATAAACTTGACTTTGAGACATAGCTATCTAAATAATCAAGGTCTCCTAACATGATAAGGAGAATGTTTATTATAAAATTGACAATAAAACTCCCTTAGTACTATTGAAACATGAAACCTTGTGTGAACCTTTAGTTATATTAAAGACATAGATCGCATATCAAGGGAGTGCATTAAGTTTTGATTAATTATGTTCACAGATAATCAATTACATGAACTATTGATAGCATGGAAAAACAAGACTAACCCAAACACACCCACACCTTTCTTATTGAACACTTAAACAAACCACATTTCCCTTTTTCCTATATTTACTTCATTATGTTTCATATTATTCTCAGATAATTTTTTATAAAACTCAACATAATTCATGTATGCACATCTCAAAAATTCTTTTATATTCTTTTAATATAATTTTATTATATTTTGAAGTATTCCAAAGTTGTCCCTATGGAAATAGACAAGGTTAATCCTAGTTAATGTGAAATAAGACACTGTGAACTTATAAAAGGTTATCTAGCTATAACTACATAGTTTTACTGATAATGTTGAATGCTATTATTGGGGAAAATGGTTTAATTTCACATTTTAAATTTACTTTTATTTTATAAATTAATAAAATAATATATTTATACAATATACAATTTAAACAGATTTTATGGATTCATTATATTTTTTATCTATTAGTATATTTATTCATTTTGTAGGGTTTTGTGTACAATAATATTTCTCTATTCTTACCATTTTTCACTCGTAAAATAATAAAACTAATTCCTCATAAGTGAATAAAAATATCTAATGGAATGGAAGGTAATAGCCCTACCCAGATATCACATAATAGAGAAGAACCTTAATTCAAAGATATAATTTTATATAATTTTTATATTTCACCATGATTGGGGTGAATTTAAAGTTCCCCAAGTCTTTTACATCCTATATTTTATAAGACTCACCAGATATGTTAGAAAAAATAAATATAAGAATCATTATTTAGAGTATCTACATATTTTCAATCATAGATCATCAATGAATGTATTATTATTTAATAAATATTTCATCACCCCTATCTTGTAAATTACACTCAATGGAATTTTAGAGGATAATCATATAATATGGTGCATGAAGGTACAAGAATGTAATTGTTTTTTTTTAATTAGAAAAAAATATTTTAGTAATTGGGAAATCATATATAATAGATTAATTATAGTATTTTACTCAACATAAAGAATTTTTTTATCAGAACTAGAATCTAACTATTTTTATTGAATGATCAAGATAAATTTCAATAGGTATGAGATATATTTAGATATTCATTCCAATAGTTCACAAATAATTAATTTCATCAATCACTATTGATGACATCAATCTATTTATTAATAAATGAAATGGGTATTTTTTAGATTCAGGTATATGTGGTATTTTTAGTTTTCTAATAGCTATATAACTCTAAAACATATATAATATATTTATCATAAACTCACAAAAAAGGTAATTGGATGATAAATAGGTTATTTAGGAAGTTATAATGATATAAGATGTAAATTTTCAAATAAAATATTTAAAAAATAGTTGCAAAACATTCTATCAAGGGCCCATTGGAATAAGGAATAGTATAAATATTGTGATATTTTTGGTTAGACTGCCATTCAATTCCTAAAAATTGACATGAAACCATAAAATTCATTAAATGATCAAATTTTTGTAGTATTCTACTGGGTTAACTATAGAATATATGTTATGATAAATGAAACACTTCTAGTAATTTATAACCCTGGGTAAATGTATATTCAAAACAATTTATATAAATAGTGTATAAATTATAAATTGGTTAAAAAAAGTTATTTTCATGGAGAACAAGTATCTAGTTATCATATACATAATAATCTAGAAGCATATATAAATAATGATTCAAATTTAAAACAGGATAATCAATGGAATAAATGGATTCTAGAATATCTCAGTGAAGATTAAAATGAATAATTTTATCTACATATCAAATTATTATATCTAAATTCTTAAATAATTGATTGAAATGTGTAAATATCGTATAATAGAGTTAATATTTTATTTGGGGAAGCTCTCAAAAAAATTAGATAAAATATATGCTTCTAAAATCATTTATGAAATATGAGGGAAATCCCAAATGAAATTACTATATGAGGAGGAGAAATGAAAGGAAAATTTAAGGAAGGGCTTGAATATGTTGAAATGTAAGTTAAACATATTAAATAGAAACAATATCAAAGATAATAAGATGATAATAGGTAAAATCGAAATAAACAAACATAAAATTCATATTCAAAGAAGAATATAAAGGATAAAAAATAGAAGATTGATTTTTATGATAAATGTTTGTGATATCAAAGAATATGATCCACCAACACTGTTTCTAAGATGGTGTGGATTTATTAGAAAGTATTTACATAAGTAATTTAAATATTTTATCTAGATGTAAAAAATAATATATTAAACAATACATTAGATTAATCACTTTCTGATATTTTAATTTACACATGGTTTCCAAAAATAATAATTTTAAACCAGAAAACGTTCTTGGATTTTTCAGAAATGCCATTGATTAATTTGTTTAGTGAATGTATTCAATGAGAAAATATATAAAAATTAAAAAAAATATAGGGAGATTCACAATTATATATAAATTTTATGGAATAAACCATTCAAATTTATAGTTTAATTGGGACAAATTATTTACCTCATTTCATTATTATTTTATAAATAATTAACCGCGGTTGAATTTTAAATCAAAACAATTGTATCACAACATTAAGAAATATCTATTAATTACCCCATTTCTGTAGTTTGGGACATAATCGTGAGAATTATGAATTTAATAATTTAGAATAATTTATATGTATTGGATGTAGGAACAAACAAATAAGTGAATGATATCCTTGGAAGGCCATTCTTTGCCACTTGAGGGTCCTTGATTTGCAGGTCCTACACTAAACTAAATTTCGAGATTATTGAAAAATGGAAATTTTAAATTATTTTACATTATATAGTAAATGGACCTTGGTAGGATGACTGTGTTTTTGTTGATAAAGTTGATTATAATTTTTACATTTAATGGTAGAATTTTTAACCATTGAAATGTTTGAGATGAATGATATAGGGAATGAGATAAAAAATAGCATGAGGTATAAGAAGAGTATGGTAACTAGAATTAATAGAACCATAAAATACATATATATATATATATATATATATCATATTTGAAGAGGGGTTATTTTAAAAAAATATGGTTATGTACCTGTATGTACACATACCACCATGGATGTAGATTATGAATTTACCAATAAAACTAATATTTACATATTTAAAATATAAGCTGAGATTTTTATTAATTATTCAAACAAATTGGGGAAGGGGTTAAGAAAAGATAATTCTTGAGGTGATTACAAATCACAATAAATTAATTTCATAAATCATTTAAAATAATAATCGAATAAATACATCAATATCCTTGCATATTTACTCATGGAGTTTGAATTTCAACTTACCATTAATTACTAGGGAACACTAAACAAAAAAATAATGAAAGTAATAAAAGCTAAATCTATTATGTTTTTTGATATAGTGATAATATATCTTCTTTAATACTATTAATTTATAATTATAATACAAATTATTCAAAATAAAGGATTCATAATAATGGTAACCAATTATAAGAATGAGTAAATTTGAAAAAATAATAGCAATATCATTGAGAGTCTACATTGAGTATAAGAAGCTCAATAAGGGAAAAAGGAAGGATACTTTTTTAATTCCTTTTATTGATCATGTGGTATAATGTTTCTCAATAACCTATCATTTTTGTTTTAAAAATAACTATTTTGGATAAAAAAAATTTAAAATGAGCCAAAAATCCAAGATATTAATTTTTTTCTATATGATTATTTATCAATTTTAGGTGCTCCATTTGTATTTTTTGGTACTATTACCGCATTAAAAGGGTGTATGATTTTTATTTTCTCATACATGTTGAAAAGGATAATTTAAATATTGACAACTGATGTTTAGTGTTTGGAGTAACAATTTAATAATGTTGTGATAATTTACTAAAATACATGATAGATGAGAGGACACCCATATAGAGTTAAAATAATGAAAATGAAACTTTATAGAGAAATAAGGAATTGTGTTAGGAAATAACATCTCTGAGGATGAGATTAATGTTCAAAAATAAGAATTGAATTTAAAAAAAAAACAACCACCACAAAATTATTTGAATGATGTGAGAATATATTTGGTCTATATATGAATCTATAAAATATTCAGAAATTAATTTTCAACAATTAAAAAATCTTTTTAAACATTAAGTGTAATAGAATTGAATTTTAATTTCAATAGGGAATTTTTATAATAATATATTATATTTAAGGAATAGTTAATTTCAATGAAAATTATAACTATGTCAGACTATAATTTACCATTTTAAATCATGTGTGATGCTTGTCAATTTTTAGTGATAGTTTTTATTTTTTAAAAAAATGGAATAAAACATATATTCAACAAATCTATAATTATTAATAATTAATCTCACATAAAATATGACACAAAAAATAATAAAATGTTTATAGTTTGGTATCCCATATATAAATTTAGAACATATCTAATATGTTAGAAAGGTGATTTTATGCACTAACCATTCAATATTGATATTTTTTCTATCAAAGAAATAATTAAAATTATGATTCATAAAATAAGTTATTTTTTTAAGAGTTTAATTTGGAAATAAAATATAATAAAGGGGATATTAACTAAGATGCATACCAAAATTATATACCTTGTATTTCTCATAGATATCTATCTAAAAATATCTCATTAGTGAGATAGGTTTCAACCCATACCAGAACATGTTTTGGTTGTATATCCCAATGGTTTTATGGGGTTTTTTAATTCTTTGTCAGTGTTATTTTGTTCAATTCCCCTTATGGGTTCCATATATTTGATTCTCTAATTATTAATGTGATTTAAAATCAACAATGTTTCTTGTTTTTTATCAAACCATTTTTTATTTCTCTATATTGTTCCTAGTTTGGAGGAATACTCTCATTGAAACCTCACACTTTGGCCCTTTTATGTATTGATATCAAAGGGTCATTGAGGCTTGAGGGAATCATTCATGTTAAAGTGTTGTTGTAAATTCTCCTTATTCCGGATAGTTACTTGAATATTTGGGGATATTTTCACTATTAATGGAGAAGGGGTGTGTGTTTTTTGTTTTTACACATCATTGACTGCATCATTTCTCTATTTTTATGTCTTTTGAGTGCCCTTTTATAGTAGTCATTATATTACTTTTGGTATGGGGTTTCATCATTTTTCTTGGTTATTCCTAATAATCTTTACTAGTTTCCCCTTCATTCATTGTATAATGATAGTCGTCGTTGCAATCCCTCCCATACTCTTATTTAGTAACATTAATCCTATCTCTCTGATATACTTTTTGGAATATTTTTTAAGATGCTTTTTCATGGTTTTTTTACTATTGGAAGTAGTGTGTTCTATTTATTGTAAAAGGTTCATGATGTAGCTTTATGTGCTCAATGGTGGTGATAAATCATTCCCTTTTTTGCTGTTTTGTCGTGTTAGTTTTTCTCTAATGTTGGTTTGGTTGTGAATATATAGTAAGTGGCTCTTAACATAGTGAATATATGTTTATAGGAGATGATAAATATATAGTAATTTGGGTGGGGTTTGAGGTTAGTCATCGAGTGCAAAATTGAGCTTGTAGGGTAGACCTGTCGACCTTATCTTCCAATTTTGGTGAACATATTTTCATCACACTTTGAATTTTGAATATCATTTTAGGTTCTGACTTAATTTGAGATTTTAAATATGGTGGTTCCTATTTTCATTGATCAATGACTATTAGGGTCCAACTTAATAAAAAATTATGATTTATTCCAAAATTAAAAACAAAATATTTAGAGGTATACCACCTACAATAACTGTTTAAAACACTAAAAGAATAAATTTATCTTCTAATTAAATAAGAGTTACCTAATGGATAACTAATCCTTATAAAAACTAAAAACAATCCATTTTATTCCTAAAATGAAAATTAAATTAGAATAGAAAGGATATAAAATGGGTTATCAAGGAATGAGAAAACGATGATTAAAGATATTGTAAAATAATACCTTTTAAAGGATCAATATTTTTACAAACAATAAGTTAATTGAGTTATCTCTGGTTTTTTGGATTAGTAAGATATAATATTTTTTAATTCTTTTCCATTCATTACTATGTATGGGAATCTAAATACGCTCATATACTAATATGAATGTGTTAAAGAGTACATTCTATAGTACTCATATTTTCAGGGATCTGAGAGATTATGTTAAGAATTTTGAAATTTTTTAAAGGAATTGTAATGTCATGATAATATTTGAATTGACACCATTTGAGTTAATGGATTTTGAGATCACATATGTATGTGGATTGGAATTCATGGGACCATTTCCAATTCCACATAGAAATTATTATAATCTTCTTGTTATCATATCTATCACAAATTGTTTACGGAGAATGAAGCTATCTTTTTATTGACGAAAAAGAATTTTTTATCCACATTATCTCATTGAATCCAAAAAATATGATCCTTTAGGATATCAAATTATACTTACTATTGTATATAAAGTTCTTGAATGGATCCTCTCCCCTTCACTGAATAATCTATTATACCATCTTGACTTGCAAAATCAATATTCATCAAAGATTAAAGATTATTAGTACAAGGTGTAAGGGTAATTAGGTATTTTATTATTTAGATTCCAAAGGAAACCATGTTGAGGAGTTGATTAGTTACATAAGCTTTGTATCTTTACCATTATACAATAAGGTTAGTGTTTATAGGTAAACACATCTTCTTCCCCACTTTATATCTCTTTGAGGATTGAATAATTTTTATTTCATTTTTTTATAATAAACAATTAAAATTGGTATTATATAGTTTTTCTTGTCTAATTTTAATAAATATCAGTTAAATCCATAAATTTTCTAAAACAATGAATTCATTTATAGTTAAATTTTAAGGGAAACAAATATTCTAATATATAGAAAGCCAAAATCCATATTTATTGAAAAATAAATCAATTGCTTAAAAATAAAATTTATATATTTTCTAGATAAATGTGGATTAATACTTAATACATGATCACATATCATCTACATAAAACTAGATATTATGTAGTTTTAAATTAACAATTAAATGGGATTTTAGAGAAAGTAGTGTGTCACTTAAGTAAATATTTAAAAATAAATCTTGAGAAGGAATATTAAATATATCAAACACCATTCAAAAAACTAATATTAATTTCAGAATATATATTATTATATGAAGATTAATCATTTTCATTTTATTAAAATAATGGATAATAAATTATAGGAATTTATATAGTAAATATGAATTAAAAATGAAACTATGAAATTAAAATTTTATTTGAATAGATGGAGTTAATTAGACGAGAATTATATGATAATAAAATTATTGTGAAGATAAATAAAGGATTGTTCCATGATAGATTGATCAATGAAATGAATTTTAAGGAAGGAAAATAAGCCTTATTATTCAATTTTAATATTAAATTATTTACAAGAATGTTTAATTACTTATAGTTGGTACTATACTGGTTTATACATGTTAAATTGAATGGATTAGTAAATATTATAAGACAATATGGAGAACCATTAGTAGTTAATTGATATATAATGAATATATAATTCAAGAGTATAAGTTGTATAAATCCCGTATCATTTGGATAATAGATTAAAGATATGAAGAAGTTAGGAATGTGACTCTAAAATGAACACTCTCAGGGTAGGGGTCCAAGCATAAGGATTTTTCTTGTAATTATTATTTTTGAATAAATTTAAATTCACCCCACATGGTATATAAAATGTCATTTTCAGGATGGTTTTAGAAGAAAGAAATATGTACAAAATGAAGATAGGACACACATGTAATGAAAGGAGCCAACAAATAGGGGAATATTTAAATTTCTCTATCCATAAATATTATTTTTTGACATTATTTTTATATAATTAATTACATCACCTTAAATCTACTCATATTTTTCATAGTGAAAAAATAATGTGTGTAGTAGATTAATTTATGGTGAGTTATATATGAAATATACTTAAAAATTTCATCTGCTAAGTCATGGAGATAAAAAATTTAGAGAACATTATTTCTCTATTTATAGAATAGGGTTAGTGAAGTTTAATTGAAATGGTCTTATATATGTAACAATATGATATCTATACACTATATTTTTAACTCAAATTTTAGTGATTTATTTTCCTCTAAAATAAAATTAAATATTAAATAAATATATTAATAAAAAGGATGACAAGTCAAACGAACTATAGTAAAATCAATATTTGGGAACCAATGATATGTTTTATATGATGTTTTGGAAATCGGTTCATGAGTAAAATAGAATGATCAGAAATAATATTTTAGAAAAATTCAATATCCAGCTACCCAATCTGTCATATATTCGCTACATACATTAGTTAACCACAAGGGATTCCTTTTTTTATGGAAGGGTTATTTCTATAATATTTATACTCAATGAGTAATTTCAATTCACAAGAAATAGATTAAGAAGATTAAAAATAAAATAAGTTCCTAGTTGTTAAGGTGGGTGGATAGGATATAGAATTCCTAACATAATTAAGGAAGGGATAATTGAAATATCAAATTATTTTATAAGATTAATAAAGGAAATATGAAATTTAATAATTTATGAACAACATGAGTTAGTAGTATTTGAAAAAAATCGTTATATAATCACGATTAAATTGGTATCTATTTGGATCCTGAGAGCGAGAGAAAGTATTTTTTGAGTTGATGATGTTGGAACTGTGTGGTTATGATTCTCTGATCATTCATGTATTCATTCTATCTTGATTGGAAATTCACCCATAATAATGATTTGAAAATATCTTATAATTGTAAAGGTAGTCCAGTGGAATCCCGTTATCAATCTCAGAATAAGGGATTCTCTTTCTTGGATGCACTTCTTAGTAACTCAAATACAATCATGGAGGACGCACTATGTGTACCAAATATCAAAAAACGGGTTTATGGTGGATTCTTGATGATGATAGATTCATATTCCCTTTAACAGATATTTGAACTCTACAAATTTTCTCTCATTTTTCTTGTTATCTATAAAAAGGTAGAAAAATCCAAGACTTTTTATGATCTTCAGGACTGAATCATTCAATGTTGGAAAAATTTTGACTACAGACTCATTATAATAAAAATTTGATAAATTCAAATTTTTCTCAATAGAAAGGAGGATCTAAATAAATCCTTTAAAATTTGAAACCTCCATATGAAATCCAAATTCATTAAAATTTCTGATTTGGATTTCAACTTCAATCCCCTAACACAAAGGGAATACAATAACCAAATTTGGGTTATACTTTATTGTCTTAGTATGATATATTTTCATCCCAATATCTACAATGATCTTTCCTCTTTCATAGGTTTGATAATTAAATTTGATCAACATACCCTAGAAGGGAAAATTGGGTTTTATGCTAAAATATGGGTGGATATAAATCTATTAGCTATGAACTGAGATGTCCGAACTCTATTTTCCAATGATAATTTTTTTCATGGTGGAGTATGAATACTTTCCCCATTTCTATGATTTATGAAAGATATTGGAGATCCCCATTTTTAATTACTGGGTTTTACAAAAAAAAGGTAAAGACCATCCCTAATTCCATGTATTGGAATGATGTTCACAAAAACAAAAAATGTATCATTGTTGAGAAATGGGGGTCCTCCATACTCACGTAAAAAACCCATTACTCAAAATCTTGTCATTTTTTGTCTCGAAAGAATATGGATTCACTACTTCATGTCACCTCCTCCAATAATCACCTCGTGAATGCGGATGAATTTCATGAAACGTATGATGGGGATCATGAACATACCCTAAATTCTAATTCTAATGTAACCATAAAAATAGCTGAAGGACCCTAGAGCAACCTGAGAGGGGAGGGGTGAATCAGGGTGTCAAGGTTTTCTTCAAATGTAACAGATATTGTTCCCATGATAGTAGGAACCAGTTAAAGCTATCTAATGGTAATGTGTGGAAAACAAACAATCACATGAAAAGAGACAACACAATAATTTTACTTGGTTCACCACTAAGGTCTAGTCTATGAAGCATATGTCGACAGTGTGTTTGTCTTACCTAAATCGACTAATATTAACCAGTTTTTGAATACATAAGTTTTAAGATAGTCACTATGTACTAGGAACAATACCTTTACAAACTTTTAGGGATAGCACACTACGTCCCTCAAAACACTTCTATCGACTCCCCAGGGTTCACTACCCTGTGTGAAGTCTTACTCAGTTTATATACCTGAATGTCACTTCAATAGATTCACATTAAAGTCTTTGTACCAAAATATCATTAGAATATTCTTCCACCATAGACCTAAGTTGATGCACTTGGAAATCATTGTTCACTTAAAACCTTACATTCAAAACTGCCTTTTGTAAAGCTCCTTTGAGAACAAACTTCATTTCAAAGAACTCATTGTGTCATTATAGAATACCTAGTGATCCTGAATCACTTATTGATCAAAATCATTAGCATCAATAAAAAATTAAATATTAATTTCAAAATGATGAATCTTGCATAGAAATCTAGATTCATGAAACACCCATAGATTTGTGAAATCATATTAATTCTAGATTTTCCTTGATTAATTTCATCTCAAATAAAGTAGGCATTGTCTAATATTTATAGCCTTGGTTGTTCTCAATGTTCCTCTTCCCCCATCTCATTTTTTAGATCATTCAAAAATATCTTCATGGTGATCCTCTATTCATAAATACCCCTTAATATTTTTCATTTTCATAAAGATCTCCAACAAACCAACACGCACTCGTGGTCCTCTAATTATCATAATCATAGAGAACTCAATCTCCATTGGTGATGCTCTAAATCTTTATGAACCTGAACCCATTATTCACCAAACCCATGACTTTACCATATTCATGAAGAGTTGAATCCAAAAAAAATACTTCATGATGATTTCCATTCCTCAATATTTTGAGCCCAAAAAGATAGAAAACATTGGAAAATATACCGACATTTAATACTTTTGACAGCCTATACTATAAGATCACTTGTCTTGCAAACTCATTGATCAACCTAGTGTGGATTAAAAAAATACAAACCAAACCCTTTTTCCCACCCAGAACAGCCCTAATTCCAACAATCTCCCTCTTTTAGTTTTTTTGGAAATCTACAGATAAATTCAATAAAGCACCAACTACTATCAAAATATGTTATACAAGAAACAACACATACAACACTCTAAGTTTAAATGAATGATTATATGTGTATAAAACAAGAGGGGAAGCATGAATTGGGTTCTCATGATTTGGAATTCTTACATATATCCAATATAAGCTCTGAATGTTTCCTCGTAATAATGAATTTTTTTCACTATGATCATTATCCCCCTTTATAACTCATTCTCCCCTTTTTAACAGTGAATATATCCATATCTTTATTAACTCCCTTTGGAAATAAACCCAAATAATCTGACTTTTTACTTGTAGAGCTCAAAAATACACTCCCCGTGAATTGTATCTCTCTCATAAACCTACATCGCATCCACAAATAGATTAGAAGAGTTAAACAAACTGGGAAAGGGGATCATCTGTAACCTACTCACACATTTAGAGGCTGTTGGACATCGAGGATCAACCTATGTTTCTCGAACAGATGTGCTTCCAATGGCTTGTTTAGAATTGAAGCTACTTGGTCATTAGATCCAACATGATCCATTTTAATAATTCCTTGTTCAAAATTTTATTTGATGAAGTTATATTTGATCTATATATGTTTAGTACGAGTTTGTTGGACCAGATTCTTCATAAGATCAATCAGGATTGTGTTTTCACAGTGAATCACCATCAGATGTTTCACCTCATCACCAATATTAGTCAGTTATTTCTTCATCCAAAAAAGATGAGTACATGCCTTCATAGAAATGATATACTCTTCATATTTCATACTTATAGAAGTACATTATGGTTTCTTACTCAAATAGAACACATATTTCTTTTTAAAAAATATTGATCCACTACATGTAGAATTTCTATCCACCACATATCCATCCTAGACTACATTAGAAAAAAGTTGAAAATTCATTATCTCTTCTTACAGCAAAATATAAGCCTAACTTTAGTATACCATGAATATATATCATGATTCATTTAATTACTACCATATGTTTTTCCATTGTATTTATTTGAATGTGGGACACTAAGAATATTTCAATGACGATGTGTGGCCATGTTACAGTCAAGTATAATAAGATTCCACTGTTTCTCCTATATATGGTGGGATCCACAAAATTCATATCCTTATGCTTTTAAGTTTTTTCCCAACCACAAATGGTGTTTAAATTTGTTTGGAATAATTCATGTTGAATTTCTTTAGCAACAATATTGCATAGGTTTCCTAGGAAATGAAAGTGTAATCCCTCTTTTAAATCACTTGCAGACCCATTAAGTATGTGAGTTCCCCAATCATAGATATTTCAAATTTTATTTTATGAGATTGAAAAATTCTTCCAATGATCTCTACCTACTTCCACCAAATATAATATCATCCATGTAAACCAACACCATAAATTTGTATTCCTTTTAATTCTTTACATAGAGATTATACTTGACACATGTTCTTTTAAATTTGAGTTTCTTTATATAAGAATGCAGACAAGAATACCATGTTCGTGGTTCCTACATCAGACCACAAAGTTCCTTTTTCAATCTAAAAACCTTTATTTCATCATTAAAAAGTAGAAACCCCATGGTTATTTCAGTGTATAATTCTTCCTTATAAGGACCATATAACATTGTTATTTTAACATCCATAAGAAAAATATTGAATTATTATTGAATTGTTTTCCCAAGGAAAATCTTGATCGACTCGAGACTAAAAACTGGAGAAAATGATTCTTCAAAAGAAACTCTTTTTATATTTTCATAGTATTTACGAACCCAATAAACCATATTCATGTTCACATTTCCATTCTCATAATTTTTTTTTAAAATCCATTTTTTTCTAATCACATTGTGATTTTTGAGCCTCTTAACAAGATCTTATGATTGGTTTTGGTCAATCTGGTCTAATTCTTCATTCATGGCCTTAACCCATGATTCATCCTTTGAAGATTCTACAAATGAGGTCGGTTATAAAATTGATAGGAAGGAATAAT
Organism: Viscum album; assembly: GCA_963277665.1. Classification (NCBI taxonomy): domain Eukaryota; kingdom Viridiplantae; phylum Streptophyta; class Magnoliopsida; order Santalales; family Viscaceae; genus Viscum; species Viscum album. The sequence continues at coordinate 912,497 of CAUJRU010000099.1, read as the reverse complement.
GTGCTTAATCCCTCAATATCCTTGTCTATGTGGGACTTTTCCAATTCCCAATGATGTTGTAATAATTTATTTCTGCTCTTCTATTTCTCCAGTTAGGTTTAGAAGAAGTTTCATTAGCCATGGTTTCTTCTTTTGATTCTTCTTCTAAATCATCATCTTTTTGTGACCCTCAAATGTTTTTTCATACTTTTCTCAACTTATGTATTTTCATCTATTCCATTTACATTATCTTTCTCATATTCTATTATATTAGCATAATAATTCCTTGAGGTATTTTGGGTTTTATCAATAAAGATCATGACATAAATACTTCCCAAAATTTATATAAGGTGATTATTGAAACATTTTTAGGCTTTACTCTTCATCGAATATCCAAGGATTATTCTTTCATCTATAGCATCACCATAATTTCCTTGACTACATTCTTTTCTTCAGATGAAGTATTTACTTCTAAAATCCTAAAAATACTTCTAACATGGATTAATTCCATTCCACAACTCATATATTGTCTTGGTTTCTCCCATATAAATCTTTATTTAGTTTTGAGTATACATTGTAGCTTGAACAACCTCTTTCCAGTAAAGGAAAGAGATACAAATTTCAATCAGCATAGTTATGGCCATGTTTTTTACCGGTCAATTCATACACTCCACAACTCCATTTTGTTATGGGGCTCTCACAGTAGCCACCACATATTAAATTCCATGTTTATCCAGGTAATTATAAAATTAAATGGATGGTCATTCCCCTATATTGTCAAATATTAGAACTTTCATAGTGTGACTAATATCATTCTCTGTTATTAGGCAATATGTTTTCATGTAATAAAATTCTTGACATTTTCTGTGTATAATCTCCTCACAAGACATTATACTATAATAATCAATGAAAAAATTAATTACAATTCTCTATATGTACCAGAAACATTTATCAATCCACATACATCTATGTGGATTATATTAAGAAGATTTTATTCCCTTTTATTCTTTGGCTGATATGAACTACATACTAACTTCCCTTATATGCAAGCATCACAATTCTTTTCCCATTCACATTTCATATTGGGTATATCCATGAATATATTTATCATAGATATCTTTTACATGTATTTTTGATTAAGGTGACACCACCATTGATTCCTCAATTTGTTTTCTTCTTCAACTTTCTGATCAGAAATATTCTCTTTACAATCATTCTCATATAAGATTCCATCAATTATGCATCCTTTCATGAAATAATTCCCTATATTTACTTTTTTATGAATCACTCCAGATTAAATTTTACTATAATTTATGAGTCATAGAGTTTACTTAGAATTAGAATATGTTGATGCAAACTTTCTATATAAATAACTTTATTTTTCTTAATATATTCAGTTTCGTGTTCTATACTCCCAACGTTTTTGATCTTAATAGCACCATAATTACCCAACCTCGCTATTTCGTAAACCATTTCCTTAAAATTATTTACTAATTTTGTATTCCACTTCATAGGGGATCAGCACCCACTATTAAAAATTCTGGTGCTACTATTCTTTCTAAAATGTACGAGCAACTTTAACAAGGTTAAATTTCTCGATTTTCTTTTTTTCCTTCCATGAAATATTTGATTGAGTTGATGAAAATTATTGTATTTCCAATATATTTTCCATGTGAATTAGTTATTCATACTCATATTTTTATTCCATGTTAGAATCCCTATTTTCAAGAGTAACTCTACCTAGATCGCATACATTGACTTTTCTCTATGTTTTGTAGGTAATACTTACACCTTTCCTCTTACTATAATCAATAGTTGTATGACTATATTTAGAACATTCAAAACAATATCCATAAAAGATATTTCCTATATAAGATGTAGGATATGAATTTTTTCTTCTTTTTTGACTTCCAAGTTATTCCCTATTCAAATATCTTCTTACGTCTTCACAGTATGACATTGTATGGCCCATATAGCCATAGAATTGACATTTCAAAAGAGGAAATGTATTCTCACATATATTACTCCTCATCTCATCTTCCATAAAAAATTATTTGACTGGATATTAATTATGAATACATTTGGATGGGTTCTATTTCTCTTTTCTGTTTTATTTGTGGCTTTCTTTGTCAAGAATTTAGGTTCCTTCATGGTTTTCTCAACTTTAAGCATCACTTTATTTTGGCTCGTCATGATTTCATCCTTTGATGTTTCAACATCATAACCAATTACAATTTTTCCCATTCATGTTTATCATTGATCATTAAAATCCATCCCTACTCCTTCAAAACCATGGCTAGCTCTCTCTAATATCTCAGCATCTGAGAATCTTCCAAACTGTATTTTCATTTTTTTTATTTTAATTTGATTTACATTCAAGTTTACTTCTTTGAGTAATAATTTCTTATTCAATATTCTTAACTATCTTGGACTTCTCCTCCAGTCTTGTTAAAAGTTCATTTATGTCCTTTTCATATCCTTCAATAATAAGCTTTAATAATACTACACCTTATGATATTTCTATAGTTGTTGAATGTTATTTTACTACTTATTCTAATATATCAATTTCAGCTTCATGTCGATCATCATATTTTGATGACTCTTCCAAAACGTCACTCTACTTTTTTTTGTTTCTTGTATTTTTAGGCTTTCTAAGAGGGTCCTCTAATACTAACATAAGATTTACATCAAAAATCAACTGATTATCATTAGATTTATCTTTTGATGGATCAAACTTTTAAACTATATCCATCATGGATTCTTGAGTTCAATATTTAACCTCCAGTTTGTCAACCACAAAAAATTATTATCACTATCTTATTTATAGACAAAACTCTTCCTCTTTAATTTCTTTCATGATTTCTATTCTCCCTTTTGGGAAAATATTTTTTAAGATTTCTGTATATTTTCATCTTCTCTTTTACTATCATTAAGATTCCTTGATCACTGAGAGTCAATATTCCCAAATCTACCACAATCAATATAGACCAAAGGTATCTTTCCTTCAAATCTCATATTTCCGCTATTAAATTCCATAGAAAATAGAGAAATAAGTTCATCTTATTCATTATATTTATCAACAATATCACCAGAAATCTCATGTTTTTTCATGAATTCTTAAACCATATCCTTGATGACTCTACTTTTTGCATCCAATTATTTGAATCTCATTTCATATCCCATTAGACAGCTCAACAGACCAACCGATGAATGTTTAGAAAGATCCATTTCTTCATGGGATGACACTTTGGGATTGTCAAGAGGTGGAATCCTCCTCAATATATTTTTTTAGAAATTTCAATGTATTTTATTTATTCAATAATTCATCGTATTACCCCAAAAAACGTTGATTCTATTAAAATAGGTATTTTAATTTTCCTCAGGATGCATTTTCAGATCGTCAAACCTATTGTGAAAAACATGAAGTTTCACCTCCTACACATTGTGGTCTCCCTCGTATATATTTTAATGTTTTCTCCACATAGACATCAATTAATAGGAATTCATAACCTTTAGATTTATTTGGTAATATAGAGCTTTATTAAGGGAATTCAATGCTTTGGAATCTACGTCATACACTTTTATATCTATTTCAATCAAAGACAGTCATGTTGAATACATGACCTAAATCCCTTGCACATTAGAAAATATTAATTCAATTCCATGAGTTATTAGATAGTATATTCTCATGTAATACAAAATATGGTATTTGATTCCATCAACGAGGGGTCTCCACTAATATTTATTGAATTCTCTATGAAAGAAATAAAGGAAGGATTTAACACTAATAACCAGTACCCTCTAATACTACTTAAAGGACCAAGTATCACGTTGAGAGGGGTGGAGTGAATCAGAGTGTCAATTTTTTCATCTGAAGTGATGGATCATATTCCCAAATAGGTAGAAACGATTTAAAGCTATATGATGGGAATTTGTTGAAAACAGATAATCACGTGCAAAGAGACAACACAACAATTTTTCTTGGTTCAACACTAAGGGCTAGGGCAAGTAGCATATGATGAAAGTGTGTTGGTCATACCTAAATCCAATAATATTCCAAATTTTATTAATAGATAAGATTATACACAATCACTGATTTTCAATCCCATTGTCTATAAAAGATTCTTGGGATAGCACACTATAATCCTCATAACACTTCCATTGAATCCCCCTTACTCACTACCTTCTGTGATGTCTTACTCAGTTTATTGACTTGAAGATCGTTTCAAAAGATTTAAATTAAAGTATTATTCCCTGACTATAGGGAGAATCTACCTACACAATATACTTGAGTTGATGAACTTTGAAAGAACTGTTCACTAAAAATTTGACATACAAAACTACCTTTCATGAAGCTCACTCCTTCACGAAGAAACTTTCCTTTAAAGAGCTCATTGTCTCGTCACAAAATACCCATCCCTCATAAAGAACTCATTACTCAAAAGAATTGTAATCAATCAATAATTAACTATTATTTTCATGATTCACAATATCTCATAGAAATATAGATTCATGGATCTCCCCTTGCTTTGCAAAATCAAAGCGATTCCCGATTTTACTTGAATAATATAATGTAAAATTAAGTCGGGCTTGTCAAATCCATGTCCTCCTTTTCAGGTTTTGTTTCTATTTGATTATTCACCAATATTTTTCACCTAGTCTCCCTCTTCAACCCCCTAGAATATGGAAGAAAATAGGAATTTTTTCTGTGGACAGAACTTGACACATAGTTGGGTCGTATGGTTTATAAACCATGCAGCCAAACCATGCATCGGTGTCCAGGTCCAAAAAATATTTGTTATTCCATTTTTTCCATTTTGGGATTAAACATATCTTTTCCCATTATTCCCTCATTTGACCCTAATAACTATATAATTCTCACAAGATATCTTAAGATCCTTATAAATCCATTTTGGAAGTGGGTTCTGGTGGTGGAACTTCAATATACTTCAAGTAAGTGAATTCTTCTTTTTTTCCTTTCATTTTTATTAGGGTTTCTTCAATCCTTTTTGAAATTCCAAATTTTTAACAACTAGGGTTTCATACCAAGGGTATAATTTTGTGTTTCTTGTTTTAATATTGTGGATTGGGGTTTGTTTTCATCCCCTTGTGGTGCAACAATGGTGCGGTTGAAGTTTTGCACAAATATTTGAGTTTGTTGACATCTAAGGTATGTGTTTCCATTGGTAAGAATAATTTCATGAGTTATCTTGCTTTCTTGACCTTCCTAGATTGTCTTTTTTACATATTTTTTGTGGTAAAAAATTATTTTTGATAGAATTATTTAACATTTTGATTCTAAAGTAGAACTTTTTCTTCAAATTGTGTGTTTTTCATGTGAAAATCATGTTCTATCATTTGAGGGGATTTTATAATATATAAAACAGGTTTATTAAATGTTTATAGGGTCTCTAATTCTATTTTTTATGGTACTGTGGTGTATTTTTTCCTAAATGTTGGTTTCAAAATGGATTTTTTTTTTGCAACAGCTTGATTTACTTCTTGAAATTGGTTTATAAATGTTTTAAATTATTAATTGAGTTACAAAAAATAATGAAAAACCTATTGGGTACTATTTGGTGTGTGTATGATTCAGAAACGGTATTTGGTATATGAAAATGGTATTTTATAACATATGGAACTTTTTCTAGAAAAAAATATCGAAACCCGAGTATCTATATAGGAAGACTAGGACTAGTATTCTAGTTATCTAGTAGTGTTATCATCCATGTTTCACTTAGAAAGTTTTATAATGAAAACACTAACTAAACTTTGGTGATGTTTTAGGACCACTAGACTATTTGGGTTGCCCCTCCATGTGGATCGTGCACTAGAAGGATATTGTTTATGATTACTTATACACTAGGATACAATGTACCTAGGTCCCCAAAACAAGATAGTTCCTAGGGGTGTTCCCATGAATACTGCTCATTGGATATATTTTATTTCCCATCAACATATAGTGTGTTTTGTTGGAAAATTCAGTAGCATTTGTGTATTATTTAAAAGTGTTCATTCTTCAAATTTTCCCTCTTGAAAACTATTTTCTATTAATGTTTCATCATTCAAAAACTATTAACAACATTCCATGTTTATAAAACCTTGTATGATTATTTTCATAAAATGTTTATCACATGGAATATTTTTGTGGCATCTTATTTGGAATAGGCCCTCACCCTACTTACATCCTTGGGTGTATGTAGACATGATAATGTTTGACACAGTTAAGGAAAAGGTCATTGGCGATAGGGTTTTGGGTTGCTAGCTTCTTTTCTGAGTGTGGTGTTGCGGAGGAGGGTTGGGGGTGATGTACGATTACCATGTGGTGGTTCTTGAGTTAGAATTTATGCTTTTATAGATTTGTTTCCCTCTTAGGGTTTCGTTTAAAACTATGTAATTCATTTCTTAAATTTGGATAAGACTTTTTTTGTGTGAATTTTCAAATTCAATTTATTAATTATTGGCTGTTGTTTTATGTTTCTAAACATAGGTAAATCATTCCCAAACCTTCATTTATAATACTTGGGAACTTGTTCCAGCCCATGGGGATGGGAAATACCCTTAGGGCCTTTCCATGGACTAGGTCGGGTGCCATTTAGGATGGCGACCAGATCTGGTTTGTGATAAAATGGTATCATAGCAAGGTTAATCTCTTTGGGTCATATTATATGGGATGAATGTGGTTAGAACGGATCTAAGATTGTCAGGGCTCAGAGTTCTATTTTTGAGTAGAGTGACTAGCCAGTACCACTCATGAAAGACCATGAGTCACCATGGGATGTTGAGGTTTTTGTTTGAATTCCCTTCTAGGTGAGACGTACGGGCTGCATACTACATGTATACATTGGGTGTGGTGAAGTAGTTGTGTATTTCATTATTGTGATGAGTTTGAAAAATTTATATTTGAAGTTATTTCTAAAATTTTTTATAACCATTTTTCTATTTTTTTGTATTGTGAATGTTGAGTTTTTGTAGCAACGTGGATCCTGGGAATGCTCTATGATAGGGAGTGGATCCTTCTCCTACTCCAACTGGAGAGGATTATTTTTGTCCTAGGAAGGACAAAGCCTAAGTGTTTTTGACGAAAAATCCTCTAACATTCTAAGTTAGCATAGAACCCCAAGAAGTAGAGGAGTGGCTTGAGAAGATTGAGTGCATGTTAGAGTTCCATAAAACACATGAGGGAGTTAGGTTGAAATTTGACTCATTTATATTAGAGGGTCCAAGTTGCATGTGGTGGGAATCAGTGCTTTGAGCTGGGAATCAGGAACAGATGAGCTGGAAGAACGTCAAGGTTACCTTCAATGACTACTACTATATTGAAGTCATGGATGATTCCAGATCCCAAGAGTTTATGGAATTCATCTTGGGTGATTAGTCAATGATGGAGTATGACAACCACTACAATTATCTAGTCTGATATGAATATGAAATGGTCTCCAATTAGTATTTGAAGGCCCATAAGTTTTAAAAGATTTTGTGGCTAGATATCTATTCTCATTTATTTCTTTTCAAGCTAAAGAAGTATACAGAGGTGGTTGGTCAGGATTGTATGGTTAATATTTATTGTAAGGGATGGTCTGGTTTCATTAGGATGGTATTAGTTATGGGAAGCGGTAGTTCATCTGAGAAGAAAAGAAAGCAAGATGAGTTGGGGAAGAAGAGAGGAGGTAGTTCAGGCCATCTTCCCAGGTAGTTCTCATATGTATCTTCTGATGCAATGTATGTTGTGTTCCACAAATATACGAGTCTATGGAACACCCGACCTACATGTACATCTCCTATGAGGACTTGTTATCATTGTGGAGATATGAGGCACTTTCAATGCTTTTCCAAGGTGACACATCCACTACAGAGTGGGGCAGGATCAGTAGATACCATGAGAGTGCTAGTTCAGCTAGAGCTTCCTAGAATAGTAAGATCTCTATTTGGTGGTTGTGGTAGTAGGTCCAAATCTTTTTCTAGGAAGATCCAGTTCTGGGAATAGCCACAGTAGAGTGGTCATTCTCATGTATATATGTGGAATCTTCATGTTGTGGATCAGTCACCAGTGGGATCGAATACATGGCCTTGAACCGTTCTATGTGCCATTTTGATTTCATCTTCTTTAGCAATTGTTCTCATTGACAATGGTTCTACTATTTATTTTATCTATACCATAATTGTGAACCTTCTAGATTCACCAATTGGTTTTTTTTGTGATGGATTTGGTGACGTCCTTTGGTAAGAAGATGGAGCAGGGTCTCAATTTCCCATCATGTTCACTTTCTGTGTTAGGGGTAGAGATGGGGTGGGACCTCCATGTCTTTTACATGGATGCTTTCAATGTGATCCTTGACATGGAAGGTTAGTGTACTTATAATTTCTTACTGATTGTTATAGGTGGTGGGTGAGTTTCATCGAACCCGATGGGAGTCCCCCAGTTTTTCATGGGGATTGGGATCCCCGTTCAGGTCGTGGGGGACCTCCACTATTATAGTTAAGAAATATTATATTCTAGTTATCATATCTCATGCTAGAGGATGATGGTTGTGCTCCTGATGTTGGATCACCTCATGTAATGGATGAGTTCCCATAGGTATTTCCAGATGATTTTTCTAGCTTTCCCCTAGAGTGGGATATGGAGTTCTTGATTGACTTATTATTGGGAACATATCCAATACCTCTTCTATCATATCATATGTCTCCCACTAAGTTTATTTAATTAAATATATATCTGGATGACTTGGAATCCAAAGGATTCATTCGCCCGAGAATCTATCCTTAGGCCACTCCTATTATTTTTGTGGAGAAGGCTAATGGGTGATTCCTGTTGTGCATTGACTTCAGAATCTGAATAAGGTTACAATAAAAAACAAATATAAGTTTCCTAGAAAATATGATTTTTTTTAAATTAGTTGAATGGAGAAAAGTGGTTCTCCACGATAGACATTCATTCGGGTTTCAGCCAAGTAGGTGTGAGAGAGGTGGATATCCCAAAGACAACCTTCTAAAGTAGGTATGACCACTTTGAGTAACTGGTTGTGCCTTTCTGATTGACCAATGCTCCAGTGGTCTTGATGGTGCTCATGAATAGGGTGTTCCACCAATATCTCAACTCTTTTGTTGTGGTATTCATGGATGGAATCCGTCTTTACTCTACATTCGAGGAAGATCATGGAAATTATTTGTGAATTGTGTTGGGCACTATGTGGGATCATCGCCTTTATGCAATGTTTTCCATGTGAACTTTCTAGATTAGGGAGGTGAAGTTTCAGGGTCATGTTATATCAAAACATGGGGTTTCGGTAGACCCCAATAAGACCACTGTAGTTATGTCATAAGATTAACTGTGGAATGTATTATAGATCACGAGTTTCCTCAGGCTTGCAGGTTACAACAAGTGATATGTTCTGGATTTATATTGGCTTTATTTACCCATGACCATGCTCACCCAGAAAGGAGTGAAGTTTGAGTAGGGCCTAGATTTTAAGGCATCCTTTGAGGAGTTGAAGCAATGGTTTACTATTTCCCCATGTTGATCTTTCCATAATCTTGAAATGACTATGTGGTGTATTGAGATTCATTAGGTGTGGGTATTAGGTGTGTGCTTCTACAGGGTGATCACGTGGTGTTTTATGGATTTCACTAACTCTGTCCATATAAAAGGAATTACCCAAACCATGAATTAGAGTTAGCAGTGGTGATGTACTCTTTGAAGACTTGGTGTCACTACCTCTTCAGGGAGAAGCTTTTGGTCTACTCTGACCATAAGTTCTTAGCCTGCAGCTTCTCATAGTTGGATCTTAATTTGAGGTAGCACCATTGGATCGAGTACTTGCAGGTGTTAAACTATCATATCTTTTATAACCTGGGAAAGGGTAATATAGTTGTAGAAACATTGAGCAGAAATTTACCAGTGTAGGATTTGAGGAAGTTCAGCGATGAGTGGACTCTAATAGTAAGCTTTGCTCTGATACATGTGGATACCAAAGAGCATAGTGGAGGTACATTATTTGCAAGTGTTCTATTGAATCCTTCTCTTTTAGTGTTTATTCAGCTAGATAATCCCAGTGATGATTTGTTTCAATGGTCTATGTAGTTTTTTCATGGTTGGTAGACGTCTTCTGATTGGTTTTCGTCTCTTGAGATAATCTTTTTCCCCTAGGGCTGTTCAACCGTGTCATTGTCTTTGAGGAAGGTGGTGATGTAGGATAGCCTCCTATCTTAGTGGTTCATTCATCCTAGTGGTACAAAAATGTATTATGATATTTGTTGATATTTTTGGTGGCCAGGTAGGAGGTGGTATATAGTTGATCTTGTATCGAGTTGTTATACATGTTAGAAAGTGAAAGAAGAGAATCAAAGGAACTTTGGATTACATCAATCATTACACATTCCTACCTAGAAGTAAGAAGATGTCACGATTGATTTTATTGTTGGATTACCTCATTAACCTTGAGGTAAGAACACTATTTGGTTAGTGATTGATCATCTGACTATATCATCCCACTTCATTCTGATCTGATATACAACCATAGTGGATGAGTTGGGCCGATTGTATATTCTGGAGGTGGTAAAGTTTCATGGTGTGCCATCAATAGTAGTCTTAGATAAGGACCCCCATTTAACCTCTTGGTTTTTGGAAGTCATTAATAATGTGTTGGGTTGTAGATTAAGGTGAGAACAACCTACTATCATTAAACGGATGGCCAGATGGAGTGGGAAAACAAGATTCTATAATACATGCTCTATGCTTGTGTTTCGGACTTCAGAGGATTGTGGGATAGCCATTTGGGATTAGTCTAGTTATCATATAATAATTATTATCAAACCACTATTTGAATGGATCATTTTTATGTGCTCCATGGTCAACCTTTTCGGTCCTCTCTTTGTTGGGCTGGAGTAGGTGACACCTCACTATTGGGGCTGAGCCTTGTGCAAGATACGTCTGAGAAGGTCAAGTTGATAAAGTTGTGGTTATTAATAGCTCAAAGTCACAAAAAAAATATTATTATGATCAGAGCCATCGAGATCTTGAGTTCTCTATGGGTGGTTTGGTATTCTTGAAGGTTTTTCCATCATTTGGGTCACTGTCATTTGGGGATATAGGGAAAGCTAATGTTGAGGTTTGTAAAACCTTTTGAGATCACCAAGAAGATTGTAAATTTGTCATACATGTTAGATTTCACCTATTAGTTGACACCAATTCTGAATTTATTCTATGTCGCCCAATTGAAGAAGTTCTATCTGGATCCATCTCATGTGTTATATTGGGAGGAGTTGGTGATAGAACTCTATTTATCAGGGTTTGAACTGCCAGTGTGAATAGTTGATTACCAAGAGAATGTTCTTTAGGGAATGTCTTTTCCACTACTATGGGTCCTTTGGAAGCATGGTAATTAAATGCATGAGACATGGGAGTGGAATTCATGGGTTGAGAAAGAGTACCCATTCTTGTTCTCTAATCAAGCTTTATGTTGACTTTATAGGGAAGAAAGTTTTCATGGTGGGAAGAATTGTCACATACATGTGCTCTTTTTCAGATAATTTTCAACTTCTATTCTTGGCCTATATTCTTCTTCCTAGGATCCCTCTTTAACCCACTTGAATTTGGATGAAAATTGGAAATTTTGTGGAGGTCATAATTGGGTGCATGGTTTGGCCGCACGGTTTTCGAAACAATTCATCCAAACTATGTATAAGTGTCGAGGTTATAAAATTTACAGGTTATTCTAATTTTTCTCTTCCCGTATTAAACCTATATTTCCCCTTTATTCCCTAATTCAACCCTATAATCCATACAAGGCTCCCAATCTCCCTCAATATCTTTAGGAACCCATTTTTGAAAGGTTGTTTTGGTGGTTTTACTTCAAGATTCTTCATGTAAGTTAATTCCTCCCTTTTTTCTTCCATTTTCCATTTGGTTTTATCCATCCTACTTGATGTTTTAAATGTCTAGAAACTAGGTTCTTGTATCTAGGGTAAAATTTTGTGTTTCATGGTTCAATATAATGGATTAGGGTTCATTTTCATCTCCTTGTGGTGAGGTGGTGGCGCAGTTGAAGTTTCATACAAATATTTGGGGTTTTTGACATCTAAGGTAGGAGTTTCATTGTGTAATAATTCATTGATGAGTTATTTTTCAATTTTGACCTTCCTATAATGTTTCTTACCTATTTTTCATGGTGTAAAAATTAGTTTTCATATAATCGGATAAGTGTTTTATTCTAAAGTAGTATTTTTGCTTCAAATTGTTTTTTTCATGTGTAACTAATGTGGTATCATTTGAGGGAATTTTATAATATATGAAAAGGGTTCATTAAATGTTTCCAAGGATTCCAATTCTGTTTTTTATGGTATTGGGGTACATTTTTCCGTCAAAGTGGGTTATGAAAGGGATTTTGTGTGCAAATCCATGTTTAACTTCTTAAAATTGTTTGATAAAAATTTAAAATGGTTTATTGAGTTACACAAATGGGTGAATACATTTTTGGGTAATATTTGGGGTATTTATGATTTAGAAATTTTTTATTATATGAAAATTGTATTTTATGACATGTGTAACTTTTTTGAGCCCAAAGAGGGAAACCTAGGTATCTAGGTGGGCAGACTAGGACTAGTATTCTAGTGATCTGGTAGTGGTATCATCCCTGTATCACATAGAAAGTTTGACAATCACTACACTACCTCAACATTTATGATGTTTGGGGACCACTAGTCCATTGGGGTTTCCCCTCCAAGTGGTTCATTCATGATAAGGATATTTTTTATGGTTACTTGTACACTAAGATATGATGTACCTTGGGCCCCATAGCTAGATAGTGCCTAGGGGTGTTCCCATGACTAATGCTCATTGGATGTATTGTATTTACCATCATCATATAGTGTGTTTTGTTAGAAAACATAGTATCAAGTGTGTTTTCATTAAAGTGTGCATTCTTTAATGTTTCCCTCTTAAAAACTATTTTCATTTAATGTTTCATCTTTTAGAAATTATTACTAGAATTCCTTGTTTATAAAAACATGAAAGCTTTTTGTCTTAAAATTTTTATCACATGGAATATTTTGGGTGGAATCATATTGGGATTAGGGCACACCCAACATACACCCTTGGTATTAAGTATACTGGATAATGTTTAACATTGTTAAGGTCAAGGTCCTTAGAGATGACATTTCGAGTTCTTAGTTTCTTTTCCAACTGTGGTGTTGTGGAGGAGGCTTGGGGGTGATGTGCCCATGTCGTGTGGTAGTTCATGAGTCAAACTTGATTCTCCTTTTAATTTCTGTACCTCTTGGGGTTTTGTTTAAAACTATGTAACTCAATTCTGAATTTTTTATAAGACTTGTTTGGTTTGAATTTTCAGATTCAGTTTATTCATTACTATTGGTTTATTTTTTTTTTAAAATCTGCTAATCATTCCCAAACCTTCGTTTATAATACCCAAGAACTTTTGCTAGCCCTTAGAGATCAGGAATTACCTTATGGCCTTAACATGGACTGGGTTAGGTGCTGGTTTGGATATAGACAATATTTGGTTTATGATAGGGGTAGTATTATATTTAAAGAATAATCCATTCACGATGCTCCACCACATCCAGCACCTTCTTTGGATCTTTCAAAATCATCTTTTTGACACTCCTATATTAGTGAACCTCCCTTGAGATTTTTCTTTGTTATGAAGATCTCTTTCAAACCACTATGAACTCACAATGTTCTAATTCTCATAATCACGAAGAACACCATCTCTATTCACGATGCTCTACATCTTAATGATACTCAACTCAATATTCATGAAACCCATGCCATTAACTAATTTATGGAGGGTTGAATCCATAAAACACCCTTCCATGATGATATCCCTTCCTCCATATTTTGAGCCCAAATTTTTTTCAACCACTAGGAAATGATTCCACCTTCAACGTCGTTGATAGCTTGTACTATAAGATCACTTATCTTGAAAACTCCTTGGTCAAGCCAAAGTGGGTTGACAAAAAACACAAACAAAAATCCATTTCTAGAAAAAAAACATCCTTGGTTCAAATAACTACAAGTATTAATTAAAATTACCTTGATTCTAGGAACATCTCCCTTAGTGAGGAGACCATTCTCATTAAGGATATATCCACTAAAACAATGGGTTTTGACACCTTCCATCAGTATTCTATGTTTTCCACTTCCCCCATGAAAATGATATCGTGATCACTATTATTTCAAATGGAACTTATCAAAATAATTGATATTATGATAGTATTAAGGGTATTAATTCTATTAACCTACATGAAAACAATCCATCTCAAAAATTAAAGGTAGGATGAGATCATAACAAGTGTTAGGAGGGAATTATAAAAGGGGATCTTATATCAAAACTAGTTTTACATGAATATTATATATTGGAATTTTCTGGGAATATCTAATTCTAATAAAACCTGCTCCCTCAGTCTCCAGATTCAGAATCACATTCTCGTACCCTTAGTGCCAGATAAACTAAAAAGGATTTTTTCCCTATAAAATAATGTATTAAAAACATGGGTTATTATATATTGGACACTACTATGTTATTTCCATAATTCACAGGCCTCTGGGTAATTTCACACTCTTCCCTGGAAGATCCCATATTGATTGGCTCTAGTGAGCTGGTGGTCACTTGTAAATGAAATTTTATGTAAATTTAGAATATTGATCCATTATTTGTGCTGATAACAGATACCCAGACTATATAAGGCTTCAACAATATATTTATTCAATAATGGTATAATAACTAGTCCTTAGACTATCCTAGGATACATCATAAAAATATTAAATCCAAATGAGAAATCGTGTGTGTTGGCTACTTCCATTTCTTCTATGAAATTAAAAAATTTAATTGGGCACAATAGATTGGTCGAGATCAACCTTTATGGAGATAAATACACATGGAATAAGAAATATTTAAATGTAATTATTGATGGAAATATTTATAGGGATTTTTTTGATGATTCCGTTCTTGACACCGAAGACTCCATTTACTACGCCAACTTATCAAAACATAATTTATATAATCATCCCATTATGGTCAGTATTTTCCCCAGATATAACAAGCCACTCTTCCCCTTTAGGTTCAATAATGTATAAGTACCCCACCCTGAATGTTGTAATATTTTCAATGAAAATTTGTGCATTTTTTGTTACAAATCATATTCCTTATCCTATATCCATGTGCTCAAATTATACAACAGAATAATTATGACTTGGGAAAAAAAACCAATTCATCTATCTTGAAGCCTCCCTCCAAAAGATTCAAGAAGGATACAACTTTAATTAATATATTAATGTTATTTTGAATGATGAAGAGGTTTCCCATAAACTCAAAAATTACTTATCCTTCAATAAGGCTACACTGAGGTTTTCTTTTAAAACCATGTGTCTCAATGATGGTGAAAGGAAATCCAAGTTCCTACACTCTATTTAATGAGATATGATGGTCTCCAATAATTTTTTCATACTCATCAATGGACACAAAATCTTGGATAAAATGTACCACCCCTAAGATCATGTGGTCACTTATGTAACGTCTCCTCTTGAGATCCACTAAATGATGCCCCAAGCCAGTCGGTCGCATGGCCTTAAGCACACCTTCCCATAAATTGAGAGTCTGTCGACTAGTAGTGATGGTCCAATGTGGTATTGTGGGGATACTACCCTAATGATTCGAGTAGCACAATGTAGGAATAATTTGATATATAGTTGAAACATAATTAATAACTGACAGTGGAAGGTAAATCATCCAACGATAATAAATAACCAACATAAACAATATCAAGTGTGACATATGAAATGATGTAATTTCATGTAACTATGAAAAGGAAATAAGAAGATAAGGCAGTCGTAATGATGTACAAAACATGTATCAAAAGATTAAAAATACTAAATATTTTATCTTTAAAGTCATCAAGATCCATATTGCAGTCCTGTGATTCCCCTCTCATATGCTATTACCACTCAAGCATCAACAACTAGGTGCTTTACCCTAACCCTACATGCCTCTACATCAGATTCATGGGTACCATGGGAATCACAGAAAGGGTGTGAGATAGACTATGTGGTCCACCACCAATTATTACTATAAAAATCTAGTTAGTGCGTATAAAATGAGCAGTGTGTAGATACAATAATGGTAAAAAGGGGTCAGCTCTATTTTTTGAATGACACCAGGTTGAAACTTCCTTCTATATCCAATGCTGGATAATATAAATACAAGAAATCATATGTATACATATATATAGTTTGTATAAATAGTGATATCTAAATCCATATATATGGATACTACTACTATTCTATTCTTGAGACATAACTCAAGTGTCTATGGGTAGTATAATGAGTCTTTCAAGTGTTAAGGGATACCATGACCAGTCTTATAACTGTAGGGAAATGATGATTGTGCATTTTAGTTGTATGGATGTCACACTTGTGTATCATATTAGTAGGATCTCCTTCTCCATTAATCATAATCCATTAGGGTCACCATGCCCATTCATCGTATTTCATAAGGTTCTTCATGCCCATTCATCATAATATATAAGGGTATCCACGCCTAATCATCATTATATTTAGGGGTATCTATACCTATTGATCATAAGATATAAGGGTTTCAATTCCCATTCATCATAATTTATAAGGGTCCCCATTCCCATTTATCATATGCTACAATAGTCTCCATGCCCATGTTTTAAATATGTAAGGGACTTCATTCCCAAGTATCACAATAGAGTAGGGTCTCCATTCCCATATATCATAACAATATGGATTCAATGCATGAATCATAATAGTAATAAGAAGTCAAAGTATTAGTAATAGACAACGGATATCCCATAGTTTATTATACTTCCTCAGTAAAACAGGTGTGAAAATTTTCTTATTTAAGAAAGTAATGCGGTTGTATCACTCATTCATATTCAATTCATTATAATCCTCACAATTACGAGTCACACCATAACTATGTAAAATATGGTTTTTTCATTTACGAATTAATAATGAAAAAGGAAAATACATAGGCACAACTAAATATATATAAAAAATCTAAAGGGACCTATCCCAATAAATATAAAAGGGTACTTGGTCATCTCTATCAATGTTATTAAATTAAACATGGTTTATGTGTATTTTTTTTGGGAAATTCCTTGAGAATATGGAATTATTCATCATGACACATGGTATAATACAACAAGACGTGAGGGATAAATAATAGATCACAGACTTTATACCTATTTTAGAACACTCATCCAGTATCGGCCTCTAGTTTGGTCTAGATCATAAGCAAATGGAAAATTAGAAGAATACATTGAGAATAAAGAATATGAAATTACACGAAAATAGTGTCTTCAATAGAAAGAAGAATGATGAATGTATCTTAAAGAGTTGATCAATTATTGATAGTAATCTAATGAGTCGATCATAAGTCAAATCAGAGTTCAGAATGAATAATTAACCAAGAACCAAGCTTAAGAGGCTTGGGGAGCTCTTCATGGGAGGAGAAGAAAACCATATATCAACTAAAGGAATAAATAAAAAAGATAACGAAAATTTTAAATCATTAAAGGAAAATGGTAATTTTATCAATCTAAAATTGGGTCACATAGTTTGGCTGCACAGTTGGACAAATCATTCACCAATTGTGTGTGGACTACTACCCAAATAGGGGACTCACATAGTTCATGTGAAATATTTGGAAACCCATGTGAAAACTGTGATATATGGTTCTGTTAAAAACTATAGATAGATAAAAAGAGCATGTGACCTAGATTTCATGGTTAGGAAAGACATGGTGGCCACTTATGCTAAATAAGCACCCACACAGTCAGATAAAATAGTGTAGACTAGGATTCATGGTTTCTATTAACCATGAAACCTACTTGTTTCTTCCACCATTTGGGGTTCCGAGCTCCAAACAATCCCCAGACACACTCATTTTATTCATAACCATACTAGGAATTCATATTTTCTAAAAAAAACTAAAGAATTAAATAGAAAAATAGAGGTTTATTTCCCCATAAAAAATTTGAGTTCTTATAGTTTTTTCCCTTGAAGGATCTCAACCCCAAGATTCCCTTCGGGGGGTGAAACATCATCTAAGAATAACTCCAACCACAAAGCATGTACGTTGGTCTCCCTATCCCATGTTTTGTCATGCACATATCTATTATTCCATATCACTTGCTCTAAAGGGATATAAATTCATCAAGGATCTGTTGAACACTAATCAATGATGTGAATGGGATACTACTTGAAAGAAGAACTAGAATCTAATTCAATATCCTTGAGATCAAAAACATGAGATGGGTCAGCATGTAATGGTGAAGGTGTGAAATATAGAAGATGTAATGAATAACATGGTACCTATAAGGTAATAGAAACTAATAATATATCAGCCTAAATTTGGAATAGATATCAAAAGGAATGAAAAAAATATGGTGAGTGGTTCCCTTACCACTGAATTCCTTTATTCCCCAGTCTGAATGACACATGTAAGAAAATAAAATCCTTGAACACAAACTCCATAGGTTGTTGATGGGAATTAGTGTATGATTTTCTTTCAAGATTTAGTAGTATACTTACTATTTATAGTTAACTATACCTACTCTAATGTTTCATTTACTAGATAAGGACCTAGTCGCACTACCTCCTTGACCTCTATCCAGTATAGAAGTGAATGGAACAACCTACCATATAAGTCCCATTATAGAGCCATCTGAATCATTTCCTGAATGCTATTATTGTATAAAACTTGAAGAGGAATATATGCTTCTACCAAGAATGTTTGAAACCACGGAATGATTCTCAAAGAATGTCCTCTAGTACCTATATCATATGTTTTGAAAAACTGTTGGTATAGGGGTGAAAGTCTGTGATCAAAAGTACCTGCATACCCAATGCTCTCTGTAACCCCTTCCAGAACCTCAATGTAAAAATAGAATTCATATCTGAAACATTATTATGAAGGACCAATGTAGGTATATAATCTCATATATGTAAAATCTCCCCATCTCGCGAAATGAGAAAGTCTCTTTTATTGGAAGAAACTAGGCTACCTTCCTAAATCAATCCCTGAACACCCAAAAAATGTCTCTACAATGAGGAGACCTTGAAAACTAGTCACAAAATTCTTCATAATGTCATCCCATTTTCATTTTGGGATTAGTAAATACTATAACAAGCCAGTGGGATGATGTTTTTATGATTTCACTTGCTGATAGATGGAACAAATTGTGATAAAAGTCACAGTCTTACATTTCATCTCAGGCCACCAAAACTAAGGACACGTTTCAGGATACATCTTGAAGATACTTAGGTGAAATGACCACTAAGATTCATGGTGTTATCATATCTTCACCTATCTCATGTATGTAGGGACCTATATATTTTCATGTATATATAGGATATCATCTTCGTCAACAGAACAATCCATTGATGGTTCCTCACCAGAAATACTCTCTGGTAGGAACAAACCTTCTGGATCTGAAAACTGCCTTCTCTTGACCATATCCAAGAGGTAAAAGGTTCCTGCAAGGGATAAAAGAAAAGGACACTCATGAATTTCATCAAACTCTATATTCATCTCAAAAAATAAGGCCATCATCTCCTATTCAACACTATCTTCCTGAATGAATTTTTCTTGAATCCTCTGACTCAGTGCATCAACTACTTCATTTCCCATTCTAGGTGTATACAAATGTTCAAAGTCAAAATAAGGCATTTTACCAATATTAACTATCTAAAATTCAATTCATCCTTTGTAAATATAAATTTTAGTCTCGTGTGGTATGTGTACAACACAAATTACTCTACCATCAGGTATTGCCTCTAAAAACAGTAGTCTTGAATGACTTCTCATAGCTCATGGTAATGTGTTTGGTAATTATTATCTTGAGGTATTAATTGTTATTATATATATGAAATTAATCTTTCCTCTTTCATAAATATTTCAACCCACCCAATGATAGATGCATCACAAAACACCACATATCTTCTTCTAGTATCTGACAGAATCAAAATTTGTGTTGAAGTAAGCCTTCATTTCACCTTCTAAAAGGATTTCTCACACACTTCAGAACACAAGAACATAAAACCCTTCTTACTCATACTAGAAAGATGTTCTTAAAGGAATGAGAATCCTAGAATAAAATTTATGATATAAATATCCAACCCCAACAAACTACATATTTCAATAAAAATCCTGGGATTCTTTCAAGTAACTACAACACTCACCTTATATGGGTCAACTGATACTTATACCTCTGAGATAATACGACCCAATAAGTGCATTTTATCATCCAAAAATATTTAGTTACTAATCTTAGAATACAACTAGTTCTCTCTCAATTTATTCAAAATGATCTCAACATTTTTGGCATGGTAACTTTGAGTATAAGAATACACCAAGATACCATCCATGAATTCCACCACAAATGAATCCAGCTAGCAATAGAAACCACTATTCATCATGGACCTGAAAATATTTACTACATTTATAAGACTAAATAGCATAAGTAGATACTAAAAAAACCATACCAGCAATGGAACATTGTGCGAGGTATGTCTATTGGTCTAACACACACCTAGTGATAGCCTAACCTCAATCCAATCTTCAAAAATACCCTTGGTCATCTGATCTATTTAAAGTAGTCGTCTATATAATGTAAGGGATATTTCGTATTCAGAGTAAGCTGATTAAACATATGGTAATCCACACAAAGCTTGAGGGTTCCCTCTACATTTTCATAAAAAGGACCATTAAACCTGAGATGGTAGTATTGGGATGTATAAAACCCTTGGCTTCCAAATCCTATAGCTACGCTTTGGGATCCTAAAACATAATAGTATCCACCTTCTAATGAGGAATGGATACTAGTGAAACTATAAAAACTATCTCAATAGTAAATTATATCACACTTAGGGTGTTGTATAAAGAAATAGTTAGGGAATACATCCCTAAAATGGTCTTGTATAGGAGGGAAATCAGCCTGACTTAACCCTTGATCGACCACATAAATTCTAGCAATCTAGCTGGTCACTCCACCTAAACCAAGATGCTTTTGTTCAGCTCTACCTTCCCAAACATATCACTTTCCCTTATGAATATAAGTACCACGCTCTAATGATGTAAATGACACCCTTTGAAGATAAAAATATTCATTGGCATGATTGGGAACCAACCATCCAATCTTGAGAATGTTATTAAATTTGGTTATCTCGAAGGTAAAGATGTATCATAGAAATGATAACTACCTACCTTAAGGGGAATCCCTTGGAATGACGCACATTTTTTATGGAATTTCCAATGGGTATCAAACTTCATCACATTGTAGGAGTACTCATTATCATGCACAAGGATTTCTTCAATAGACACATTTATAATGGAATGAGAAGCACTTTTATTGAATAAGGAAGACACAATAGTAGAGGATACTAGAGTTGTACCTCAAACAGTAGATTTCCCATCATACTACTACTCTGGTATTGGTTTCATTTAATAAATATGGCCTAATATATATCCTTTTTTTATAAACTGATAACCTTAAGAAGGTCTTCTATGAGAGAACAATGAATCTGAATCTTGGATACCTCTTATACAACATCCTGCTTTGCATGTATAACCAGTAGTACTTTGGATACCTTCTTGAAAAGGTTCAACTAATCAATATCCTGAAAGAAGAGTTGATATGAATCTTCTCCCACTAGGAACAGATGGAAAACTAATTTAAAAATCTTAAACATTCCCCAACCATCCATAGTCTGGGCACTCAATAGGGTCTTTTGGACACTAGTGATTCATATTCCCTAGCTTCCCACATTAGTGAAATATAAATTAACTATAATGGGGTTCCATCTGGCTGCCACTTCTCCCACGTTCATTCTCAAAGCATCACATTTTAACACGACTCGAACCACTTCCATTTCTCTATTCTGAACTTCCTTGGACCACATTATCAACTCCCCTTAGGTTCTATTTGGTAATTATATATTGGTTCACTATATCGAATATGGAATTCAACTGGAAAACATTCACTTATGATCGAATAGGATTCCTAATCTTTTCCACAAACCATCTCTTTTTTATTGGTTCAATAGTATTAAATATTAGAATATAGTGTTCATTATTAGTTAAATGAGCTGATTAGTCCATAATAGAAAAAGAACCCTACTACAGGTTCACAGATTCTATGGCACAATCATAGTTAAGTGTCTCGAGGATAAGATATTCATAGAATGTAAATTGGAAAACTCTCTAAATCTCTTCCTAGTATTGGACTGACTAGTTCATAATATCCCACAAATAATTATTGGATCCAAGATTCTTTTAAGTAGTGAGATTAACTCTCCTATAAAAAGGTTTCTCTAGGTGATCAAAGATATATAAGACCATCTCAACCAATAAATCTGTAGCATGAGGTCCAATATCCCCTAATTATGTAGGTGGATACTACAACTAAAACTCTTGTGTTATCTCTCCTACAGAAGGTTCATGTCGTAGAGATTCTTATATAGTCTTCATAAGTATAAAAAAATACACTCAAAATTGAACAACATCTCCTCCATCAGGTAAGACAGGGGGTTCCACATGTGTCACCATAGAAGGTATCACTATTATATTAGGGACCACCAACTCTTGATCATGGTTTTCACCGCCCTCTTGGTGCATGAATAGAGGATGTCATGGTAGAACAGCTCCACAAATTCCAAAAAAAACACACCTCAGATAGGTTTATATAATGGTAAAGATGACATATACACATATATGATAGGTACAAACTATACTATATTAAATTCACACCCCTATGACTAGAACCAAATCTAGGTATGTGTGATATGAATGATCAATAAGAAGACAAGAGACACTACATACTTCCCACTACTACGGTTGGGTATGGGTCAAGATTTTTGTTTCACTATAAGTGTCCTAGTATATGGACTTTAATTTTGCATCTTATAAAGGAAAATATCTTTTAATTTGAAATTGGCATGCCAATTTAACAACAACCATATTTAAATTAGATATTTATCAATTATTAAATTTGAATAGTAGATAAGTTATCTGATGTACCATTCCCAGTTCATATCGTTATATTCATTATATATTTCAATTTGTTGTTCATTTAACTACATCCATACCCTTACATTTGATAACAAAATGTAATAGGTAATATGATATTATTGAATATATGGATTATCAATTCCAATCTAAATAGGTACACTAACTCTTTATATTACATATGACATTCATATATCACAAATAAACTAATATTTCAATATATGAAAACATTTTTCAGAAATCAAACATGTGATAATGATTTAATTAAGGAATCATCATAAATATATATTGAAAAAAACTATTTATCTTAATAAATCCTCTTTAATAATCCATTAACTAATCTCCCTTTTTCTATATAAATGTTGTTTTTATGTTAAATATATCATTCTAGGAATATACCACAAATATCATGTATCCATACAATGTATCGTACATGGCATGGAATAATGTATGAAATATTAGTCCTATAAAGTTCCCAAAATAATGCATGATCAATGATTCATTTCTGTATTAAGGAAAATATTGATTATAATCCAACATCATAATAATAATAAACAACAAAAATCATGTGTGTCACCCAATGGTGGAATTAGATGAACTATAACAAGCATAAACCATAACATGATATCCCATTCTAGGAAATTCCGCATTTTCCCCATATGTGGGTTAGATACTCCTAGGAATATGCTAATTTCAAAATTCTAACTCATCCTTGTATCCTTTATACCATCCCATAATAGTAAGGAAAAGAATATAAACCTATTAAACCACTTTATAACATCATGACCTTGGATCCACTAAAGAGTTCCCATATCTAGTGGGTCACATGCACTCAAGTGTGCCTCCCCATACACAATAGGCTAGTGACAAGTAGTATGGGTCCAAGGTGGTATAATTAGGAGACTATACCCTCATGATCAGAGTTGTACAGTAGTGAAATAAATAGATAAATAGTGGGATCATAATTAATAGCTAACAGTGGAAGGTAAGGCATATAAAAGTAATAAATAACTGGCATCAACAATGTCCATAATCATATACAGAATGATAAACTTTCATGTGTCAATCAAAAGGAAATAATAATACATGTAGCAATAATCTAGTATAACACATGTATAAAAGACCAAAACGGCCAAGAAAGTTTATCTATAATAGAATCATGAGCCTTAGATTAGTCTTGTTCTTCTATGCTCCCATGTTATAACCACTCAAGGATCAAAAACTGGGTTCTTTCCCCTATCCTTACATGCATCCACATGATCTGATCGGGTACCATGGACTCCCCAGATAAGGTTTGAGAGAATCTTAGTAGGCCACCACCAACAGTGCCTCTATATATACAGTTACTTCATATAATATGTGTAGTGTGTATATATAATAATGGTAAGTAGTAATAAAATTTATAATGGGGTTGGCTCTGGTTTCTGAAGGACACCATGATGACACAACCCACTTTGACCCATACTAGATAATCTTTATGCATGTAATCATATGTATACATATATATGGAATGTATACATAGTAACATATCAATCCATATATATGGGCCCTATTACTTGTCTGGACCCGAGGTTTAACTTAGTCATCCACAGGTAGTGTCATGATTCCTTCAATTGTCAATAGACTCTATTCCTAGTCTCATAATAGTAGGGATTTCAAGCATGTGTATCATAACATTAGGAACAATATGTCCATGTATCATTTTAGTAGGGTTCCCATGCCCATTTACCATAATCTATAAGGGTCACCATTCCCATTCATCATAATCAGTAAGGGTCTCCATTACAATTCATCATAATTTATAAGGGTGTCCATTCCCATTTATCATAATCTATAAGTGTCACCATTCTCATTCATCATAATTCATTAGGGTTTCCATACCCATTTATCATAAGCTAAAAGAGTCGATATGCCCAAGTGTCAAATATATAAGGTGTTTCATTCCCAAGTTACATAATATAGTAGGTTTTCCATTCCCATATTTCATAATAGTTGGGATGCCATGCCCAAACCATAATAGTAATAAGAATTTAAAAGTTTGGTAAAACCAAAGGATATTACATAGTTCATTAGTATTCCTATCTAACAAGGTCAGGAACATTTTCACATTTAAGTAAGTTAAATGGTGGTACAAAACACTCCTATTCAATTCCTTATAAACATAACAATTAGGAGTCACACAATAACTATGTAGAGTATGTTTTGTTCATTTAAGCATTTATAATGATAAGAAAATCCATAGGCACACCACAAGGGGTGGAAATAATGGAAAGGGGCATATCTTAATAATGATATATGGGTACTATGTAAACTCAATTAATGTTATTGAATTAAACGTGTTTTATGTGTATTTTTTTGTGAACCATATGGATAATACAATATGAATCATCAAAAAACATAGTATAAGATAACTAAACATAAGTGATAAATACTGGAACACTTACCTTATGCCTATGGAGGAACACTCATCCAGTATCAGCCTCTGGATTAGACTTTATTGAAAGAAAATGAAAAAAAGGCAAACATTCACCAAAAAATAATCATAAATATAAAAAATAATGATAAAAGGAGACTAAATAGTGGATCACTTACCATGATCATTCCAAAAAGATGATTGGAAGTCGAATCAGAGTCTGAATGAAAGAATTATCCAAGATCCCAGAATATGAGGCTTGAGGATCTCTTTATATGAGAAGCAGAATACCTCATATGTATTGGAGGAAGAAATAAAAATTGTGATTAAAATTATAAATCCTTAAGGAAAAAAATTTAATTTGACCACTCCAAAACAGGGTTGCATGTTTTGTTCATACAATTAGTAAAACTAAGTGCCAACCGTGCATGTCATACTTCCCAAAGAGGGGACTCTCATGGTTCACGTGTATAGTCTTGGAAACCATCCTAAAACCATGATATATGGATATATTAAAAACTTTATAAATATTTCATGATCATATGACATGGGTTCCTTGATTTGGGAAAACAATAAAACACAATCATTCTCATTGAACATCCATCACTATTAGAATAAACTATGGGGGTTGGGCGACATGGTTTCTACTAACTATGTGGCCTAGTTTTTTCTTCCACTGGCCTAGGTTTCAAGCACTGAACAAGCCCCAAAACCCCTTGTTTCCTCTATATCATTATTATAAATTCATATTAGGTCAATAAAAATGAATTAAAATGAAAATTAAAGGGTGTTTACCTTATATAAAATTTGGGTTCTTATAATTTACCATAAGGAAATATGTAATGGATCCCCTACCAACTTTGGTATGGTTGATGAAGTTATTCCTATAGTCATTAATCACGTGGATAACTCTATAGTCACATCAACCCCTTTAGAATATAAACCTAGATAGTTTGCCTTTGGTATTAATTATAACTATTCTCTTGGACCATATGGATTCACAAACTTTTTTTTCTAGGCCCACTTGGAGATCATTCAATCTGTGGTTTTCTGGATTTTCCTTCACATATTCAACGGTAATCCTAAAACTCCTGATGTGAATCCCAAGATTATTTTACGTATCACAGAAGTGTAATATTCAAATGAAATTTATCTCTTCAGTCAATATGCTCTTATCAACTCCTTTTCAAAAATAAATTAGGAAAAATTTAGCCAACAGGCTAGCTGATATCTCTATTATTATTACTTCTCTAATCATATGTGGCTTCAGAAAATGAAGAACCATCCAAAATTACCTAAATATATCCTTTGAGTGTGTAAAAAGTTTAAATAAGACCAATATATGAGGAAGAATTTCCTTAAAAAATATGTTAAAAATTCATTTCACTTTATGGACTTGGACTTCATTTAAAAATACTTAGAGATATTCGATTTTGATGGAATATTTATAAAGTGTGTTACACTATCCTGTGATCATCTCATGTAAATTTTCTTTTTAATAGATCCCTATAAGGTTACTTCACTTGGTTAATAGGTTTTATTATAGGTGACCCTTATCCTTAATCAATTTGTCTATTACTGAGGGTCATCTCTATAGACACCTTTCCAAAATGGTTTTAGATAGAAATCCAAAAACCATCAAGGAAGCTAGGTGAACTATCATCACTTTCCCACATCTTGTATGTCAATGATATCATTCTTTTCATACATGGATACATGTATGACATCAAAAACCTCAAAAACCCCTTCTAATTATGAATTTTTTTGAACCAAGATATTATCTAAAACAAAATCATGCTTCTATTGTGGAAAGAACATCACAGTTGATAGGAATGTTTCTACTATAAAAGTGAAGGGTTTTAGGGAAGGGAATTTCCCCTTCATATTCCTTAGTGTCCCTATTTATGGGGAAAACCAAAATCATTCTACATCAGTGGGATAATTATTAAAATGTGAACATAACTCACTTCCTTGAAGGTACATCCCTAATCCATAACTTCTAGAGTCTTCTAAGGTGAAATATGTTATCATTTCCAAAAAAAATATGCATTCATTGTCTATGATTGTCGTACTACCATAATCAACGATATCAACATTTATATTAAAAAATATTAATAAAGTTGTAGTATTCTTTAGAGATGGATTGTTAGAGTATCCTATAATTAATGTTTTAAACCCTATGGTTCTAGGGATATGTGAATCAATAACCATTTAATGTTCAATTAATATTTTCTGGAATAGTTCATCTGGAGGATTATCAATTGAAAATTAGAGTTTAATGGTTTTCTCCAAGAAATATCTCAAAATAAACTAAAGTCTGGAAACCTACATTACAATGATTCTTATATATTTTTAGTTGTTAAGACCTCCTTCCACAAAATTTCTATCTAACATTGGTTGATGGTCTCTAAGGAATGATATCTCATGTTCTGGTCTGATAACTAAATGGGAACACCACTGTTAGACATTCTCATACATGAAACATTATATGTCTATAAAAGGCCAATCAGAAATCTCTCTTAATGAATTTCCTAATGAGTTTAATTCCATGGCACTAAAATATTTCCTCCTTCTACAATATGACTTCATAGTCTTGGGAAATGATCAAATAGAGTCTTGGCCACTAAAAACCTCTACAAAAACTTGATTGGATAGAATACTATTAGATAAAACTGTATTATTAGGCTGAATATGGGGTAAATCAAACACTCCTGACTATAGATTGTATGGATGCTGGCATACAACATGCTACTGATGGAATCTTTTATCTAGACCATTTGTATTCCCTTATGCTATAATTATTCCCTTTTCCATGAACACAAAGAATAAATTGAGTATCTCTTCCTTGGTTATTCCACTTTCTTGAAAATATGGAATGGATAATTAAATATGTTTTAGATTCATTTTTCATGGGTTTCCAATACTCAAGAACTCGTTAAGTGATGCTCGAATCCCCCTCTACCACCTCTTCTTCTCAATATCTTTTAGGTGGCTGAAAGGATATAGATTAACATATTATATAATATGTGAAATAAATGGATCCATTGGTATGCACCCTTTATTATCCAAGCTATGTTGGCCCAAATATTGGTTAAAGTTAAATATTAAAGAACCCTCCAAATAAAATTTTGAGGCAATATAATATGTTATTTCATAGTCATAAAATTTCATACTATTAATGGATACTTACAACCTCCTTTAGCTACGATTGAATTCATTTGGAAGTATCCTTTTACAAGATGGATCAAAGTCAATTTGGATGGATATTCAAGAGTAAACTCAAGGATATCATAATATGGTTCTACATTCTTATATCATATGTGTTCTCCCATGGGGTGAGTTTATGGACATAGTGGAATCTCATATTCTCTTGAAGTTGAGATGTTTGGTGTTATCAATACAATTGAGAAAGCTCATTTATAGGGAAAGAATAATACTTAGTTTTAATGTGACTCCACCACTATCATATAGGCCATCAAGATGGGTTTTATCCTCCTTTCATGGAAGTTAACTATGTAATTGATAAAATTCTTATATCTTCTCTCATCCATTGACTTCATCGCCACCCATGTCGATAAGGAGGCAATATTCTAGGAATATGTCCCTAAAAACAAATTTGTGAATATAAATGATCTCAAAAGGTTAGGTGTGATTTATTATGACCTCATTTCCCTTATTTAAATATATAATTGTAAAATTCCATACATTACGTTCTTGTAACCGTGTTTTTTCCCTTAAATAGTGTTTTATTACCAATAAATATCTCACCTTTTCATTTAAAAATTAGTATCTCTTCATTTACCTATAAATTACCAGGGACCTATTTTTAAAAAATGGTTTTAAAATTTTATTTGGGGATATAAAATCACTCATGTGCGAGGAAATGTGATTAGAATAATTGTTTTTATATTATTATAGAGTTTTTCAAATTGGATTTTTGTTTTTTTCTCTTAAGAATTTTTGATATATTTATTTTATATCTTCTTAGATGTTTTGGGAATAAAAATTTAATATCCATCATAAATTATATTCCTATGTAATAAGGGATTAAGTAATTAAAGTTCTATATCATAATCAATTTAGTAACATAAATATTTTTGATATTTACTATGTCAATTGTTAATTCTATAAAATAAAAATATTAATGCTTAGATGAAATTATAGTGGGAATCATTGTCATCTAATTAAGGTTGAAGTTTTAAATTTATAAAATTGTATATTATGAGTTTTCACATTTCAAAATGATCTAGATGAATCCCATACTAGTAAGAATCATACTAGAATACACATATATGCTTAATTGAGAATGTAAAAGGTACAAGATTCCCTAATATTAATTGAAAAATATGTAAGGACATGGGGATCTCATAAAATACAGTGGGTATAATAGAATATCTATATTGACCTTCATAAAAATATTGGTAATGAATTAACAATCATCGTAGATTAAAATATATCTTGAGGAGATGGAGAATAAGATCTATGTGGGAAAGGTTAGTCATTCTTGAGGATAATAATGCCACATTTTAACATAATGAATGACCATAGCCTCTATACATATGTAGAGTATTTAAACACATTGAGTAAATTAGAATATATCAAAACAATATGTAAAACATACATAGTTGAAGAGACACGTAGTTGAAGAATTTGTGACCTAAGGAGGTAGAAAATTGGGGTCGGATTCATCACCATTATAAAAGAATATATAAAAATTGTTTTAATATTATTCATTATATAAGAACGTATGACTAGTTTCATTGTGGGATTAGTGAGGTGGTGATATTCACTTTTGTTAATTAATAACTAGTTATTCTTCTCTTTTCTTATTAATGTATAACTAGTTTGATTACTAAGTTATTGATCATTAATTATTTAGAAAATTAATGAGTTTTAAAATACATCTTATATAATATAGATATAGAATTAGTTTATTGAATAAAAATATTATCTTAAGTTTCTAAGGAATATTTTGATTGTAGACATTTTAATTAAACTCTCTTAGTGTCTCTAGTGTAGAAAATGTTATAAGGGCCTATAGTAATATAAAAAACAGATTTCATGTCAAGATATAACATTAAGGATTAGGTCGGTTTCTAGAATATAATCAATGAGTTAAATTTAAGGAAGTGAAACATAAAAACACTATACATAACACCCACACCAATTCCTTACTAAAAAGACAAAAAAAATATCAATTTGTATGGGCCAATAATAAATAGTCATTTTTGTATTACTCTAGTTTGTATTTCTTTATAACTTAATATGATTCACATATGCACACCAAATATATTCCTTTATATTCTTCCCATATAGTTTAATTGAATTTATGAATTGTGCTAAGAATTTCCATGAAAAAATTAATTGGATTATTTTTGCTATAAGACCTGATACACATGAATTAGAGCATATTGTAACCACTATAAAATAAAACAAAGAATACACTATATATATTATATTCATAGAGATTCATTACAAATACACATCAAAGATATACTATGGTTGTTAATATTATATATATACCATGCACTCTAAATTATCACCTCATATACATTTTTGAAACCACCACACATGTACATGTGGTACCATCTTCCCCCATTACATCTTCTTTATTTGGTTTGTATATAATGTTCATTCCATGTATTATGAATTAACCATAGCTTTTCATCAATAACTTTTATCGCATATGAGGTCTCTAATTGTTAACTCGGAAGCTAAGATATATGGAGTACATTATGTATACCACTATATCTTTGAGGTAGTTCTAATTAGTTTTCCACTATACTGATCACTGCAAAAACCTTGTATGGACCAAAAATTAAGGGTACTAACATCCCCAA
Source organism: Viscum album (assembly GCA_963277665.1). Classification (NCBI taxonomy): domain Eukaryota; kingdom Viridiplantae; phylum Streptophyta; class Magnoliopsida; order Santalales; family Viscaceae; genus Viscum; species Viscum album. Next base: position 881,217 of record CAUJRU010000099.1, on the reverse strand, counting down.
TATCTATAATCCCCAGTATCCCAACCTATGTTATACTCTCTAAAATACACCATTTACCTCCTTAAAGTCTAGAGGTTGATGTCAATAGTTTTTCCATGATCACTAATTTATCTATACTATCATAAACTATTTTTGAATCAGTAACATGTAATTTAATTACTATAGTATAAGTACTAATCTGATTGTTGAAGATTTCACTACTTCAATACAATATACAATATATTCAAATTTCCTAGAAAATATTTCCTCATATAGTTCCGTATTAAATGTTTTTTGTAAAAAAAATTTATAAGAAACCTTTTAAAGTGAAATATTACTCTCCCATGACATATAAAAAACATAAGATGCATGCTAAAGGAATTACCACTTAAAATAGGAATACTCAAAATACAATTTTTTTTATTAAACTTAGTGATATCTTTATGTGGGTAGTTATAAATGGAATATAAAAAACATTCATAACTAACACAATGCTCATCGATACTCTTTGTAATTTCATTATATCTAGTCTATATAACCTTTTAACTCATTAATCTCTTGGGTATCCCTGGTTGGTTGGATGTGAGATAACATTTTTATCCAATCAACAATGACCCATGTAATATCACTGTTGAGAATTTACCTCAACATTATTGTGAATAATTCCATAGTGACATTATCCCACATCCAAATTGTAATGAGTGGTGGTTGAAGAATACATGTGGGTATTTGGTGTTCAAATTACACCTTCTAATAATTGAATCACCATGATACAATGTCCACTATATCCTTCTTCATCCCTAATCACCTTAAATGTATGGGGATGTTATGATATATCTTATTTAAACCTATGTGATGTGACCAATTAGAGGCCTGATAATCTTACATCAACAACTCATTCATTGTTTTTAGAACCCAAATTCTACCTCATACATACAGGGTCCATCATTATCATAGTTCTATTCATGTGGTAGCTCTACACGATGTATTTTTTCCTAAATAACCAGGTAATATGAGTTTTTCATCAGAATTTTGATCACACTATCAATAAACACTATGTTAATGCTCAAGGTAATGATTGGGTATCTTCTCAAATACTCTATAATATCAAGGTTTGACTATAGGAAGTGTATTATAACATGATAAACACTAATGGATACTCACAAAACATTGTCCTGAATCCTCATAATCATTTTTTCAGCCATAGGGTTCCCATTTCTAGGGGTTTGAACTATCTCAATGTTGAATGGTTAAAGGTATTGAATTTGAATTCTTCATTGAAGTCTCATATCATTCTGTGAGAAGATATAAATCAAAATATTATGATTTTTATAGAAACAAAAAAATATCATTTAATATATAATTATACTGAAATTATAGTTGTTGCACAACTACCTAAAACTCTATATCATGCTTCAGTTATTTCCTCCCATGTGGTCTCTGCTTCTAGGACCCGCAATTTACTAAAAACTCATCATTAATTTGGAGTTCTTGAGGCCTATCTCATTATTTATCAAAGAATAATTTATATTCTATGAATTTTATATGTATACATATAATTGGTATAGTCATCATCTTACCCTTTTTCTCTTTGAATTCTCTCTCATATGGATTAGACCACTCCATATTTACCCCGATTTTGGTTAGGTCCATCAATAGTACAACCAATTTAGAGATGTATCAAATGAATATCTCATAGTATCCTTTAAATATTATGAATTTCTATATATATAAAAAGTGGATACTCTGAAGAAACCATAACCTTGACCTTATTAGGGTCCATAGATATTATTTACTTTAACATCATATGTCATAAAATGTGAACCTCCCTAATCCATAAGTGAAACCTAAAGTGATAGGTAAAAAGAATAATCACTCTACATATACCCAAAACAATCTCCAAATATTGACCATGAGCTTCTCATGTCTAAGTGTGTAGTAATATATCTTAAATGATCACATCCATAAAATAATTGAGATACATATTCAAGTTCTTATTCATCAAGGCTATTAATATTAATGTTGTATTAGCCTAATTTATCAACATTACAATAAACATGTATAGTAAATTCATTCCCAAATAAGTAGTCATTTGAATTTTTCATGTCCAATTCAACAATAAATAATACCCTAACATTATATTAAACATAGAAACCCACATATATATCCTAATGTAATATCATATAACATCAATACAATGATTGTTTTTTATATTAGTAATATTTAAACTCTAATATTACTTAAAACAGAATAAACAACTATTTCACTTATTAGAATAAAATAGAAGCACCCCATGATTAAGTACTGTGAAAAATAAATCACTTCACCTCCAAGTCCTCCACCAAGACTATTATCTTTCCCAAATATACATGATCTATCTTATATGACGAAATTTAGATGTGTTATAAGCAACAAATTAGTTCAATTATACATATAACCTTTATATTGGGAATAAAACATGACAATTTTATATTAATTGCATCTTGGTATAAATATACAATGGGGGAAAAGACCTTATTTCGTTTTTCCTTCATATTCCACAATACAGGGCTCATAAATTGGGTGTTGATCAAACCCAATTTTATATGGTTAGGTTCTACATGACCTAACTATAAGTCTCATTCCTTGAAATTGGTATAGCAGTCATAATAAAGGGATGTTAAATACACCCATCTATTGTAATAATCAATGAATTATCTATATAGAGTATTTGAACCAATGAAAAGGATTATATTTATGTTAGTCATATTGATCACCAAAAATACTATAGAATCTTCTACCTACTAATTACTAATAAAAATCCTATGAAACACTAATAAACTTCTGATATCTTAACCGAAGGAGATTCATGGGTCAATATCCCCATATAATATGAAAATAATAATCCTATATACCTAAATTTCTAAGAAAAAAAGAAATAATCCAAAAAAATAAACGTAAATAGTACTGAATACAATATATATTCAACTAATATCAAATCAAATAATTTTAATTTACCATCTCCATCATTAAATAGAGGGTTCTTGATATAAAAATATTATCTCGATCATAAAACTTGTCCTTGGTCTCCTGAAATATGGAAACCCTATAAGGTACTACTATATTTTCATAGTTTTATTGATGAACCATATCATCCACCACATCCATAACTATCTAGAGAACCATAAATACATCTATGTTGTAATGTTTCTATTCCTATCACAAATCCATGGGTCTGATCATTTCCTATATGACTATATGACTATGGTGCACATTTAAAAAAACCTCTCTATATACCACATATTACTATTGGTATAACACTCCTTAGTGGTCAATAAAAATCTAGTTGAAGGTTCCTCTACTGACTACACAAGTAGTACTTAGATGAAGTCCCCCCTTAAGGGAGAAGAGATGAGTATCTTCCCTCAATGACTAACATGTCCCTGAATTGAAATAAGTAAATTATATTGTCTACATACTACCTAGAGTCCAAATTTTTACCTCTATAGAACATTAAATCTAACCTAAATAACCACACATAAAAAGTATTCCCACTTTTATGAGGGTTTTATTCATGAACCTCCAAAAAAATATCACAAAAAATATGCTTACATGTACCTTGATATTTTATTATAATATATCTATAAAAATATTAAAAAATTATCCACATATATACCCATTATAGAAATAAAATTAGGTAACTCTAAAAATAATTTTACATTTCCTATCGTGGATATATTTCTCTTTACTAATGACATAATCACCTCATCCATTAACCAATTTAGAGTATTAGTGATAAAACTACCAAAAAATATAGACTAAAATTCCTTATAAGACAACATGTAATTCTAGAATGCATAAAAACCAACATCCCTCCAGTGTGTGGATTTTCCACTAAGCATGTATATCCCCAAAGTCACCATCTTATCAATATTATAATCTAACTACTTGAATATTCTTTATAGAAAATCTATCAAAAACTTTGTATACTATGGACCACCCTGCCCAAAATAGGGGTTGATGTTGTATATGGAACTCCTTTGTAGGATTTGAAATGGGTCAATTTTTTCTTAGAGACCCATGATCTATTCACCATATAAATTACAATAATATAATACTTATTTTCTCATTCATAGAATTAATTATCTTCATAGAAGGCCTTAGTTCCAAAGCTAGAGGGGCATACTCATCCATATATTCTTAGAACTCTATATGATCCAATAAAGGATTCTAGTCACTAAAATGTAAAATTCATGGCTTAAAATGTTTCTATTAAATTAAAATATATTATAGTTTAGAAGAATATATAACAGGAATCATGTACCACCAAACAATATACACAATTATCAAATACATTTCACATAAAATTCACAGATCTCCAAACTCAATTTTATTATTTATGTGGTTTAGTATAAGTACATATAAAATATATATAAATCATCATCAAATAGTAATATCTTAACCAAAAAACTTATATTTATCCATATAAAGTGACTCTAATAACAAATATAAAGAAAAAACTTTTGGATTATTATTTATAGATTAAGTAACCAAAACCCATTTTTTATCCATGTTATTAGTCATATATTTATTCCACGGATTTCATTTTAATCCTACCTACTCAATAAGATGCATGGACACAAACCCTATTTTCACACTATGATAAGAGTGAATGAATAAACCAAAAATCATGCACCATATTCCAAGAATTATTCAAATTATAAAACCAAAATATAATCCCTTATCTTGGTGACATAGACCTCTTCAATATTATTTTTATCCCTAAACAAAAAAAGGGTCCATTATGTGTTCCATCCACATCAATCTTATTATACCATGTTTCAAATAGTTAAAAATTAAAACAAGATAAGGAACTCAGTTTTATTTATAATTTCCCTATCCGAATTATCCTAAATAGTTCCAAGAAAAATATCCATATGATCTCAAGCATGACTACCCATATATAAGAGTCTATTCACTAATAGTGGGTGTGTACTAATATGTGGAGACTATACCCTCTATTAGATTTTAATAAATAATATTAAAAATATTAATAACACATTATAACAATAAAAAATGTTGATATTACACTGATAATAAAACCATAATAAAACATCAAATACTATAATAAAATATAAACCCATTGCAATATCAAAAAAGTTATACATATCATGTAGGACCAACTTATGGGTTAATTTAACTAAAAAATATGATATGAAAATAAAATGAAATTGATACATCTAAAAAACTATTCTTATGAATTCAAGAATATCCATCTCAAAATCAATCTATGAATCCTTTATCAATCATCAATTACAGGTTCTTTTCCATTTCCTTCTACCTTGACCATGGGGGATCTCACCAACCAAGGTTCACCTATGAAATGTTGGAAATATATCTTATATAAAATCACCAATGGTTTCCCTAAATAATTACAAAATATAGGGGTGGGTATATAATATGTTATTGAAATTTGACAACATAAATATATTCATCAACACATAACCCAGTGATAATAATTCACGTGGAAGAGTGATGAATCATACTTTGACCGATTCTTGAATGGATAAATGGGTTATCATATCTAATAATAATTCCATTGGTGAATGATGTTTCTCATTCAATTATGAATATTGGTTAATGCGTTATCACTTATTATAACATAATAATAAAGGAACTAATTATTAACATTATTAAAAATAAGTTGAACATGTTATCTCTATAATATAAACTACAATGTTAAAATTGTTATAACCATGGTGTAATATTAATGAATAATGTATTATCACCTTATATTAATTTGTTTAATGATCAATCACCACTAATCCGATGAGCGTGGTTGATTGATTCGTTATGATAGAAAAACTAAATAAGGTAAATGGAATATCACCAGAAAAAACTGATAAGGGTGAATAGGTTATCCCCATAATATTTATCTTCAAAAAGGGTAAATGGGTTTTCAATATAAATATAGTAATTAACATGAGTGAATAGTCTATCACTATAATAAAAATCATAAAAATATGATAATGAGATGTCACTATACACATAACAATAACACATGTCCATTCATTATCACACAATGAATAATAGAAAACATTGTTGAATGTGATTTCAACATAAGCATAAAAAACATGAGTGAATGTGTTATCTCAATAATAATAAAAATAACATGGACTTATGGTAAATCAATACAAGAATATTCCTAAACATGGGTTAATGGGGTATCATCATAAATATAACAATAACATGGATTATTGGGTTATCACCATATGAATAGGGATGAACAAGGGTGAACAAGTAATCAATACAAGCATAAAAATATCATGGGTGAATGGGTTATCATCACAAGAATAAAAATAACACTGATGAATATTTAATCAGAATAAATAGAAAAAATTATCATATAATTATCATAACATAGAGAATAGGTTACCCCTTGTGAAATTATTTCAACAAAACCCTATTTGTTTACTAGGATACCCATTCCTTAGAAGTTATACACCAATAATAATGAGGTTAAGTCCAGTCTCCCTTTAAATGACATATAATCCTGTATAGTTACTAATCAAATAAGTGTTGTACAATAGTGGGAACTAATTATCAAAAAACTAATAAAAATGAAAAATTTCTACTAGCCTAACCCATGAAAAAGATTCTCATTGTTACTGAACACTCAATAATTTTATAAAAAGATCAATAATTGAAATCATTGGCAATAACACACCTTATCAGTTCCATTATATGATTTTATTTTATCTTTATGAAGAAATAATTCTCATAAATGACCATATGTTAAAAAAAATTATAATACCTATAATGAGAAATATAGTTTATATCCATCACTTTTAAAGAAAGAAAATAAAATTTATATTAGTTATATGGATTTCATACTGATGTACCTGTACTCATATATCATAGGACACATGATCCACAAATAAAATGAAAGAATAATCTTGGGACCACCTACCTCATAGCCATTGAATACCCCTTATTGAATATTATTATGTTATTTGACATTAATCAGTGAAAATTACTAAATAAAAGAACATCCCCTTTTTAAGTAATTTTGATAGAGAGAGCTGACATAGTTAGATAAATAATTAATATATGGAAGATGAGTCATAAACTCAATATTAGTGATCCAATACATGGAGTATTTTTTGAATTTGAATACAAATTAAGGAAATTTAACTTTATAAAAGAGAATAATGGAGTAGAAGAATGATTTTAGTCATTTGATCTATTCATGTGAAGAGAGAGATATGTATTAACTTTTTAACAAATCAAATGAATTTAATTATTTTTTTAAATAACTTTGAGGCTAGTGGATACATGGTGAACCCCCTCCCCTATTAGGTTCTAGGAGGTCGTCAAATACATATGAAGCATCCACAAGCTAGTGGGTGGAAAAATAATGATTATCCTCTTTTGGGTTCTTCTACAAGTTACCTCGTACAATTAAATAAATTTTATAGTGTAATATATTTCATTTGAAAAATTATACTACCGAAGAATTTCCTCAAAAATATGACATTAAACTTCATCAAACACTTTCAAGGTGAAAAATATCTAAAATATATGATGAATGAATAAAAAATAATGAAATAAATATCTTTATCAATGTTAGTTACTAAAAATAATTTGTGGTTCTATATAAGTTTATTTATAATGGATTGTATGTATCAATTATGTTAACATTATATAAATTTAAAAGTATCTTTTATGTTAGAGGGTAATAATGTATTTTTGGAACATTCTAGAAGAGCTATCAATAGTAGGGATTCATATTAGAAATTTTATTTTTTATTTTTTATTTTTTAGGTCTAATTTATTATCTTAAATTTATGTTGTAATGTACATGCCAACATATTTTCTTAAACTATATAACACCCCACACTTTGTTTTGTTAAAAAAATTAATATTTGGATCATTATCTAATACACACAGAATTGTTTTTATTTCTAGTAAGATTAATAAATTATAATACATTTATAAAATTTCATATTTAGAATATAATAAATAAATAAATGTTAATAATAACAAATCCTTATGTTTATTTCATAATTTTTTTTATTTTTTTTATAAAATGCACCTATACTTTATAATATATTCATTTTATTTTTTTAACACTTTTTATATATTACCTATTAATATATATGTCATTAAAAATGATTACAATTTTTTTCAAAAAAAATAAAATAAATTATAGATAGGTTATTTCGATAGATTTATTCTTTAACATTAATTTTCTTTATTCATTATATAAATTTATTGAATTTTTATTATAAACCAATAAAATTAAAATTATTATTTTTTCTTTATAAGTTAAATAGAAATAAGAAATGAAAATTAATATAAAAAAATTTAATATTTTCATAAATTAATGAACACTTAATAAATTAAATATACAATAATAATAATATGCACAATAATTATAATTTTTTTTACAAGAATAATAACCATTTTTAAATGTCAAATTATTATTTAAGTGTACAAAATAATATGATAGAATAGTATCTATAAAACTTTCTCATTCTATAGATATTCTAAAATCATTAATTGGCTAGTTCATGAGAAAATTGGCACATAACATTCATGTTATTCCATACAAAAAAATAATAGAAATAAGATTGTACATATATGATGAATTTTTTATGAATAATATACTTAAATATTTATGTGTTATGTCAATATAAGGTGAACTCCATTATTAGGTATAAAGATAAAAAGAAGAAATGTTTTATTTTTTATTATGTTGGGTTTTATGAAAAAATTATAACCCGAACCAAATTATGGAAATTTTACTTTATGTTAACTTTATGACTTCTTTGATAAAGATAGAGGTGTTTAGAGGATGTATTATAAAGAATTATACAGAATTATAATTATTGGGTGCAATTAGGTTCCCAAAATAGGATCCCCACATATTTTTGTAGAAAGAAACACCCTAAGAGTTGTTGGAGGTTAAGTATTACTTTTAGGATGGAGAGTTGCGGACACCAGGTGTTCACCTAGAAGTGAGCAGAAACTTCTATATACAAGATTAGTTCAATGGGATGTATACAGTAGTGGTAATACTAGAGGTTTCCCAATCTTCCCACTCGCTCATAGAGTTAGTGTTGGTGCTTAGGATTTTACTTAATAGGATTTTGGAGTTGTTTGTTCATTCCCTAGTCTTGATAGTCTGCATGGAAAGTATCTATTTTTAATGATGGAATCTTATTTCACCAATATTGTGCCTTAAGTTATTGAAAAGTAAGATGTATCAATGATTACATGTTGTTCATTTCAACTCCATACACATGACAATAGGTTTTGTTGTCTTTGTTCAATTGGTAGTATGGAACCTAGGATTTAGATATTTTTCCTTGTGTTGTATGATACCACTATGTGTGCATCTTTACCTTATGATGATGGAGATAAGACTCCCCAAGAGATGTAGAGAATAGGTCCTCTATAATATACGATGATTTATCAAAGCACCCTCCATTGTGGTGTGAGATGTTCTCTCCGGGAAGGTTTTCTTACTCTTCATGGATATTCTCTACCATTTAGATTAGTGCACAAAACACGACACAGATGTGGTGTGGTACATTATTGACAAATTTTTTTTGATATAGCTAAATACATGACTAAGGTCAATATCCCCTTGTCCAACATCCATATTTGGTTATGGTATGGGTACCCCATTATGTTTGTGGGTTACATGGCTTGGTGATGGTGATGATTCGAATTTATTGATCAACTGTGAGTATAGAAGACTATGGATCAAGGTGTGATCTATTTCTTTTCCCACATTTTTATTCTTATAAAATATTTGGTTCAAATAGTGTTTTTTTATTTTATGGTAGATATTTCCTCTTGTTGACTAAATGTGGGATACTGGGTTTCTATTATTAGTGTTGGGGTGGATGAGAAGGTTTTTTATGAGATATTTTTTCATATGATTCCATCAGAGGTTTAATTCCATTAAATGGGAAACTGAGCACTGGGTAATTAGATTTAATGTTTCATTTATAATCTTCCTCATGGGTCTCTATCCTGGGGATGTTGGCATGCATGAAACTCTAGGTATTAGCCTCTACATATAGGTGTACTGGGGATGTAGAAGATATCATTGTAGTTAATGGTCGATATAATATTATTTGTCTAGATCTCACATACAAGATCATTGAGGTGTGATGGTGATGTTTAATTTAACAGTTGTATCTTGAACAATATTTATGTTTAGTAATCCATATTACTAATAATATGGGAGGTTTCTTCCACTAAGGTTTGATATATTGATCAAAAATACCTCCTTCCATGTAATGATAAACATTTAAGAGTCTTCCTAAAATGTTTTCGAATTTCTTGGATTGTGGAATTTTTGGGAGTTTGTGAAATAGTTTATCCCCCATGATTTCCCCCTTCACTTATTGAACTAGAAAGTTTTAGGGGTAAATATTTCTTGTTTACATGTCTATATCCCTATTACACTTGTTTCCATGTCATCCTAATGTGTATTTTTATAATCGCCCCTACATTATCATTATGCTCAATCTTTTTTTGTCTGTGTTGATGATGTATAGATTGGAAAAATTTCAAACATCAGTTTTTTTATCAATCTGTGCAGAAGTCTTGGTAAACTATATAGGTTCGTTAGAAAATGTAACTTATGAATATTGTTTGAGTGGAAAGATGATATCCCTTCCATTTATATGGGGTTATTATGTCTAAATTCATATTTTTAATTAATAATTGTATATATATATATTCATGGTTTTTCTTTACTTTTCTATATTGGTTGATATATTTGTTATAGGATATTTAGGGTGTGGTATCCCATTTGTGAGTAAAATTTCTTAGGGATTGTCATCAACCCTTAGCATGTTGAAGGTTCGATTGAGGTGGAAACTCAACCTAATTCAACCTTATAGTGGTCCATGTGGGTCGGGTCCTGTTAGACTCAAACAAAAGTTGTATTTTCTTGATGACAGATATTCGAGATAAGGTATGTTTTGTATAGGGAAACTATTCCCCCCATTCATATATAGAACAAGAATATCTATAAGTGTGGAATTTTATGAATGTATTCTGCATTCCGCCTACATGATCACGGAATGTTATCCACTATAATTGGATGGGTGTAACCCACTGCTTTACTAATTTTTGGCTAACTGTTGGAATCCCAAATAGCACACCAGACCTCACTATAGTAGAGTTGATTGGAGACATTGGTAGGAAACTACAATAGTGTGGACTTTGATATTTTACAATAGAATTTTAGACATTAGAAAACCTGGTATTATACATCTATCAGATTTCATCCACCATTCACTATAGAAAATGGACTTACAATACGATTGATCGAATAGTTACATACTCATTTTATGACCTCATGCAAGATGGGGTTTCAATATATGTGATACACTAAAATCATCTTGTAATTACACTCTAAAGTTTGTGAAACTATTATATATCTCTATGGATGTATTAATTATTCACAAACCACATAAATTAATGTGTCTTGTGGTCTTCTTTTTTATCTTTTGGGCCTCCCCTTTTACTCTTATTATGTCATTTATTTATCACTTGTTTCTACTAGAGTTATCATATCATCTATATTAATATATCAGTAGGGTTGGTATTCCTTCCATTCATATAGGGTGTGGGATCCTATATTTGTTGACCATATTCATTAAGTTGAGGTTTCTTCTAGTAAGGTGTGAGATTTGTTTTCTGATTTCAAGGATTAGTTCCAGGGCCTTCCTTCAAGAGAGGTTGATGTGGTGTAGATCCAACATTAGTTTGGTCGATACTCCCTTGACTGGTTGTTTGATACTCTATAAGGTTTGAATCCTTCAAAATATATCAATGATTTGTGGTAGATCAGAGGATTCACAATGTTTTTTAATGATATCCTTGTCAAGATATACTTCCAAGGTGATCGTTGGTTTCAGTTAGTGTAATATATTTGGTCTATTTCATGTAGTGGGTGATGGTCATGATGAGTTGTTAAAACATTTTTATTGATTTTATTTTAAATAAAGTACCACAACAACATAGGAACCCGAGAGAGAATAAACAAGGAAAGGATCAAGGTGTTCTGAAGTAGTGAATACTATGGGAATCTGGTCGAACAGGTTTGACTCCTTCCAGAGGAAAAGACCCAAGAATAGAAAAGTATACAAAATTTACCCATTGGGATGCTTTGTATGATATAAATCCTACCTCAATGTTCCATTCATTCTATGTTTGTCAAACCTCCATGATATTATTCAGAATCCCCATTCACCTATAAATTATGTATAGAGTAGTCTTTGGGATGGATCTGATGTCGTATATAGCATTATATACACCAAGTGAATCTTTTTCAACAGCCACAAGGTGGAAATTATTTTGACTTCATAATAATAATCTGGTGGGCATTGAAGAATCCTCCGCATGAAGAGAATTGCCTCTTCCAAATGAAACACAAAAATTAAGTACCATCAAGTCCCTTGTATCTTGGATCACCTCACCTCCTCGCATCATTCCCATGTTACATGAACTATCTGAATTTATTTTGAGGCTTGAGTGATTGGAAACCTAGTAGAACCATCTTCCCTATATAGAACTATGTGTGTTTCTAGATGTTGAGGTTCTCTCAAAGAGATGCCTGATTGAGGGAGCACTCTTCCATGCATTGCATAAGAAAATAAAATTGGAAAGTATGTACTTGGTTTTGAAGATGTGTCCTAGTCATGAGTTGGGGACACCCTTATAATGGACAACATTTCGCTACTTCCAAATACCCCAACACCCAGCCTCCTTTATGATCACTCTCCCAAATCTCTATAGTTCATAGATTTACACCCCCTAAACACACTTCTCATGAAAATTAGTGTATGAGATTGTGTGGGGGACTCTACCCATGAAGCCCTCAAACTCATATCACACCATGTTCTCCCTATCACTTCCAATGAATAAGTGATCAATTATTTCAGTCTACATCACCCTACAACAAAGGGATTTAGAGGATAAATTCACACCAAAAATTTGATTATTATCCACAATGGGAAGCACCTTATTCTGGATCCTCCATAGTATAAAATTTAACTTTCCCAAAATTTATCTATACTATAGTATTTTTCCCCATACATCATGGTCATGATAGAAAGAAGATCACTCTGAGGTAGTCTTTAGATGAGAAGGATCCCAAAGAATAACCCATAAAAACAAAAATAGATGGATCATAATTAATAAAAATGTTTTCATATATAATACATTGTTCCTAATCCAAGGTGGCATGGATGAAACTCAAAAAAATAGTGGATTTATTAAAGGTGATGGTTTGAAATAGGAATCACAGGATGCCAATTATAGCCCCTCCATTATTATGATTTTAAATACTAATGTCCTATATCCCCAAAATCCACCAAGTATGCTGTTGGAGGGTCAACAAATAAGGTTGAATCATGATCCCGTGAGTAAAAATACCACCTCTATTTATAACCATGTCACTCTCATACATATCCTACATAAACATTCCCCTAAAAATTTTCCCCTATAGAACCTCCCCTAAAATCATGGCATTAAAATCTTACATCATAGCTGAGACGCTCCTAACATTGATCCGCCCTTCAACCAGATGCCTGGACATCCCGCTCCACACCGCCCAATGGTGCATCCCTTATGATTGTGCATAACATAACAAATGGTACATGATGTTATCCATCCTAGAGATGATGCCTTTTGGGACCTTTATAGAGGAGAGAATGTGCCTAGTTATAGAAGAGAGAACACTATTTATCATTGTTATTATACCTCAAAAATACAAAAACATATTGATCTAATTCAACATTTTTCTTTTGATTTTAACAACCATCTTGTCAAAATGGCTGATGAAGATATTCCTTGGTGAAACCAAAGCATCTAGGTACTCTATATGAAAAGCTACTCTATGCAAACCCAGTCTTATTTGTAAGGAATGAGCCTTTCTAGTTGATAAAATATTAGAAATTAAGATGATTCTTTTATCCATATTGATCACTTTTCCATTCCATTTTCAGTATTTTTACAGAACCCCATTGATACCCCCAATGTAACTTTACTACCATTCCAAAAATCCATGGTGTCATCAGTAAACATAATACTTGAAATGAAAAGGTCATTGTACCTAGAACAGTAGGTGAGAATGCTTCTGAAAATAAATATTTTATTTATATGTCAGTTGAGGGAGTCTTGGTCCCGGATAAATAATGTGGGGGGAAAGGGGATCACCATTACTTAGACCCCTGAATGCATTAAACAACACAAATTATTTCACCATGAAATACGTAGATATATAGGAGGATTTGAAGCACAAGAGTTGATGGTCTATCACCCATGATGTAAAGTACATTTATAATGAAATACCACTCCATCCTATCATAGGCTTTGTTCATCTCAATATTGATTTCAATATTAGAGCCAAAATACCTCTGATTGATATCACCAGTCATATCCTGGTCCAACTCAATTACCATAGTATTGATATTTCATTGATAAATCCATGTTTATCTTCAATGATTTGGGTGGGTAGATATATTAACAGTTGTTTGTGGAGAATAGATCCTAGTACTTTATAAGGGAATTCTCACATAAAAATGGTCTTATACTATTGAAGGGAATGGGGGTCTGATATTTTTTTGGCAAGAACCAATTTTGAGGCACAATACACACTAGGAATATTGTAACCCTTAAACAAATAATGAATTCATTCCACTAGAACTTTATTGATCAGGTCCTGAAAACCATTGTAAAATGATATCGGGATGTTTTTAGGTAATGGCACATTTTTTGGTTTTAGGGAATAAACTCCATCAAGAACCTCCATCTTGATAGAGACAATCTCCAACATCTTTTTCGTTAATGCAATGAAAACATGAGTAATTTCTTAAAAGAATATTTCATTGTCCAATGGGTATCTTTTAGACATGTAGGTATTGGGGCTAGCTAGAAATTTCCTAAAAAATTAACCTTCTATATTCCCCACTAAATATTTATCATTATAGTATGATCTAACTTTCATATGGTGGTTGGGTCTCTTTATACACCATTTCTCTCGGATTCATGTGTGGAATAATCTTATTTGTGGTCCCCTAAACGCAACCATTTGGTCCTTGATTGTTCATGGGCCACTCGCTCTTGTTGAAGAAGCATACCTGCAAGGGATACTTTTTTTATAGGTACGATCATCAAATAGAGTTTTATTCCATTTTCTTTCCAAGATGGATTCAAGTCATTAGATCTCTTTGATAATCACATCTATGTTTTTAAGGTAAGATAGTTGGGTTTTATCCCATGATTGGAGATCATCCATAAGGTGTCATTGTTTTTTGTGATGCCTCATCCAAGAACTACCATACAAATATTTACACCACGATTTTGTGACAACTTGTTTAAAACCACGATCCATCTTCCATATGTGAGAAAACCTAAAGGGTTAAATTCCATCTATCCTAGGTAGCACAACAAATTTGAGGGGGAGAATGATCCGACAATGTGAGTGCGATATGGGAGACCTTGATATCAAGGATAGTGGGTATGGAATGAAAATTTTCAAGGAAACAATCAAGGCAGCCCCAGATTCAATTCCTATCACTTGGATTATTGCACCATGTGTACTGATCTCCCTCAAAGCCTAATTCCATAAGCCCTCTACTCTTTATAAAGGCTACTGAGTCTATACTATCCTTATGGGGGTAGGATCCATCACCCTTATTCTCTTATGGATTAGAAATGAGGTTGAAATCACCCCCCCCCCCATAATCCAAGGTTATCCTCTAGATTTGAAGGATCCATGGTCATGAAAAAGGGCCTCCTGAGTATGATCATTGTACATTGAATAAACAAATGAGAATAAGAAGTAGCTAGATTTATAAATAATGTTTAAAGTTAAGAACCGATCTGAAGACATGATCAGGTCCACTAAAATTGTTTGTGTCCTGAATACCCCAATGTAATTATTTTTTCGATCTTCATGTAAAAAATTACACACCCTTACACTATGCACCATATCTTAAATTTTAGATGAACTTTGTTTTAGCTCTAAGATAGCCATAAGAGACACTGAGTAACTAAGTAATTCCTTAACGATGAATTCAAACTTAACTTGGTATCCTAATCCATGATCATTCCATATGAGAAAAGATGTCATAAGTGTGATTTTCACCAAGTTGTGTCACCACACACATTACTACATGATATTGGTCATGATATTCCCTTACCTTTTTGTTTTGACTATGATATGGTTTCCATGCCACTTGGAATTGCATAGGATTCCACTTTTGGAGACATGAGCCCATTTTTCACCTTGATCTTCATCTCAATACTTCTTAGAGCAGAGGGGAGCCCAACCATCGAAATCAATAAGAAGAATCTTGATCCACCTAAATGATATCTATCATATAAGGGTAAGAGAGGGCCATAATTACATGTAATAATGCACTGTTTCTCTGGGTGGGCATAGAAATAAAAATATCGGAAAACATTGGGCCAAAAAGATGATAAGGGATGATCAATTTTAGAGATGGGATGTAAGGGACCATATTCATGCACAATAGTCCAACCATCAGCAGTTGGATATCTACTAGGTCAGGAAGATAAGACACTTAAGGAGGGGAGGGGTTGAGGGTAGCATGATCCTCCAATGACTGATCCCCCAAATCATGGTAGGCTAATGGATAAGTGTTGGAAGGCATTAAAAGATAAGAATAATAACCTCCTGGAAGGTGCTCTTAACAGTTATTTGTTCAGTCATAATGTCTTTTGCATCATATAGTTAATGATTGAACCTGCAAGTGGAAGTGGGAATAATAGTGAGGCATTGCAAGATCAAGAATGGATTGAGACCAATCCACCGATCATTCTATGCAATGTAATATTATCTCTATCCAGGGATTGTAAATATTCATTTCAAGATAGATCCTCACCTCCTCCACAGACACATACTAAAGAGTTTGATAAATGACACATATAAATTGTCCCATCGAGTGTCTTATGGAATGTATGAAAGAATTGTTCGATAAGGGGAATGGAAGACTAGGAAAAGATATCCACACCACCACCCAAGTTGGATTCCACCTTGAGTGAACTTCCATAAAGCACAAAAAAGGAGATCCGCCATCTTCCAATAGATCTAAGCCATGAGCTCAAAGCCCTGACAAAGTCAACTTCTGAATCTATAGTGTTTTAGAGGCTTTTTTATTCAAAATTACCACCTTAGTTGGTGACTCCAAACCCCATGAGTTCACATAGTCACGAAACAAGTGGAGAGGGGGTTTTCATGGCCAAATATAGAAACCAGAGTACACTTGATCAGAGTCATAGATTCCTCAAATGTGGATGATGGGAATGATAGAACCAAGCAATAACATCTGAAGACAACACTATATTAAGAGTCACTCTAAGAAAATCCACCCCTACCGCAGAGGAGAAAGACTAACAGAGATAATCTTTGATGGAAGGAGTAGTCTATTTCCCGATGATCCTGGGACCACAATATTCATTTAGGGAAGATAGTGGTAGTTCCAAAGATTATAGCCCCCATTTCTTGGGTGTTTTATAGATAATGGATTATGATTTCAATAATGAATACCCCATTAGTGTGGTCCTTGGATGATATGATCATTCATTATTTGACATGATTCATCTTTATTTATAAGAATAATTGGGGGATTATAAGTTATTAACACTAAAATGTGACATCCTCTAGATGCTATGTTGTTAGATCATATTATAGAGATCCCCATAAGGCCTCTAAACTAGCATGGTATAGTAGATTATCTCTTGGTAGTGACATTATACCATTTTACTTTTCAGCTATGATGGATGATTTTTAAGGATATATTCCAATATATATAACCATGGAAGTGTGATACATAGATATAATGTTGTGTGTGGTGGTAAACACAAGAAAAAATATTTTAAAATATTTTATGGTTATATGAGTAGTTTAGTAACAAATTTGATGGGTCATGCCCCACCTCACCCTGAGTGAGACCTGGTTAGTGTGAAATACCAACACATGTAGGCTAGTGTTATTTCCTTCATAGTGTGGAGATCCTAGATTCTCGTAATTTATTTTTTTAGGGTCAAGCCTATATTTTTAGGGTAAGATATTTCCTCTTTTCCATAGTTATTTTCCAGATATAAATAATGAATTAATCAATGTGTTCTTAGGTAAGGCCTACTTCTAGGACTTTTAAGAGCTGAGGAAGAGGTTGAGGGATGATTCTATTTTCCTTTTGTAAGATATCAGAACCATTTATATAGTAAAATAATTTCCTATTAGATTTTTTTTCTTTCTATTCTTGGAAGGATATATATTGGGTCACATGGGTAAGTTAGTATTTAGTATCACACCGACTAAGAGTCATCTGTATTAAATATGTGATCGCATAGGCATAACAATGTGAGAGTATTTTTGGGGATTCCATGTGTCCTCTCATGGTATTTGTTTTTGTATATCTAACCATTCATTAGTATTTATTGTGGGAGTTATAAATCTAGTAGATATATATTTTGGGTTCTAGAGTGGGTGAAGTAGTTAATTAATCATGGATAGGGATGTGAAAAAGAAATAGTTGTATAGATGATTCATCCCTAAAGTTGTTCATGAGGAAAGGTTTAGAGGTTTAATATTAAAATAGTTTTCCAAACTAGAAATCATGTATGTGTGAACATATATGTTGTTTAATAAGAGAAGAATTAAGCTTTAATGACATATTGTGAATCCCTTGCTGAGATGCATAAGAGTGGGTGTTAATGAGAATAAATTTTCTTCATAGGATATTCTTGGGTTTTACCATTTATAAGGCTCATAGTATGAAATACACTTAGAATATTTCTTGGTGGAAAAAATATATCCAATAGATAATTAATGTTTATTACATCATTTCATTTTTTGATTATTTTTTCATCTTCTCAGTATGGAAAAGGGTGTGAGTGGAATGCATTGATGACTCATGTGGATGG
Source organism: Viscum album (assembly GCA_963277665.1). Lineage (NCBI taxonomy): Eukaryota > Viridiplantae > Streptophyta > Magnoliopsida > Santalales > Viscaceae > Viscum > Viscum album. The sequence continues at coordinate 862,275 of CAUJRU010000099.1, read as the reverse complement.
TGAGTTGCAATGGTTTTAAAGAGATTACCCAGAATTTGGTGAGGTTTTATTTTAGTCATCGAGGAAAAAATATCTACTATGGTATCCCTAAACTAAGTGATTGAGAATGTATGACTTCTAAAGTGTATGTCATGTTTTGGTTCCTAGGGGATCTATGGGCCTTCAGAGTTATAAAGTTATTTCATGCGAATGTTTTTATTTGAATGACTAAAACCCCTTAAGGTTGGGAGGATGTAGATAACCAAGATTTTTATACTAATGACTTAACCCATTTATGGATTTTTAGACATCATTCCCTTGAGGAGGTTAAAATGGTCATTTTCCCAATCAAGAAACTATATAATATTTATTGATCATTTTAATTTTTTTGGTTTTTGGCCTATAACATTGGGTTATAAATTTGGTGATATTCTTAGATGAATGAATTATATGGTAAATATAATGTTTAATAAATAAATATTAGTTATTATAATGGGTTAAAATATTAATATCTCATAAATTAATCTCTTGATTAGAATTTTGACTTTGTTGTTGAGTCCTTAATGACATGTTTTACCTAGGTGAGTTGTAATTTTTATTCGGGTTTTAAGACTTGGGATGGGACCATTTAGTGTGTATTACTATTTAATTTATTATGGTATAATAATAAAACCTAACCCCCCCAATATCTCCCCATTCACACAAAAAGGGAGAACCATTCCCTTTATTGGTATGTAGAACCAATAGAGAGGTGTCATTGATGGGGTAAATTCATTCTAGCTGATCAAAGCTATGAATATTAATTCAATGATCATGGATTAGGAATAAAATTCATGATATCATGAAGTTATGATGATTATAAATCAAATAGGGACCGTTATTTTCAATTCTAAAAAAATAATTAAATTTGATTCTATTTTTTGATCTGGAAAACATAGCACATTAATTTATATTTTGTTTCTCCCTCGATCAAATATGAGGAGTTTCGGGTAAAATCAAGGCATTTAGAGGGAACTGGATCTAAAATTATTGACTATATATCATGTAGTCTCAGTAAAAATACCCTTTATAGTGTGTCATTTATCTCTAGTGGAATATATATACCGTAAGGTGTATAGGCTTAGTGTACATGTCATGTAGGACCCGTGGTTACACAACATAATTTCTGACCATGTACATATCCAGAAACATCATGTGGGGTACATGGAATGTATAGGTATATGTCATGTTGAGTCACATGGAATAACCAAGTGTGTAGAACACATCCAAGTACCCATGAACCGTACATGTTCTGTTTCAATGGGTCACACCATTTTCTTATGGAGTACACATTTATTCAGGATAAGTTACATGCCCAGAGTGAGGGTTTGGGTGGACACACCATATACTCCAGATACATGTTTTTTACCATCATTTTGGATGGGTTTTAATACATTAGAATATTTGGATATGGATATTGAAAAATATTAGTCTTATTCAACTATATTTACATATAGAGAATTATGGGGTTGTTCTATTCCTAATTATAACTTTTTGGTGAGATGAAACAATTCTACATGAAGATCATGGAACTTTCATTATGAAAACCATGTTTATATAGTGGGTTATATCTATTGTAGGGGAAGTTTACATACAAGGGTTTGATCAAATTATAATAATAATACACTCACATGTTTTTGAAGAATAGTATCCACTGAGAGTTGTAAGAGGTGATGGTGTCCTAAATGCAAAGATAGTTAAGAACATTAAGAGATTGGATAAGTGTAAGAAGTAATTTCTTCACAATAGAGAAGTTTGATGGGATATAAACTAATGTAGGACTCGTGAAGGTTTCCCCTTCTTTACATTCACCTGCAAGAAAAAATATTGGTTTGGGTGTTTCAATGCATAGGGTGATGGAGTTAGTCACTCCCTCTCTATTTGTAGAGGTATCCATGTAAATTTTTTGTTTAGGGATAATAAGTCATCATTCATCTATTTTCCATCTCAAGATGTTACCAAGGAAGATAAAGCCTTGATTAATGTGTGTTATTGGCAGTTCCTTCCACTGGACTTGTTTTTGATATTTCCTTTTTAGTGATGGATTCAACACTCCCCCAATGATGTAAGAAATGCATCTTCCAATCTCAATAATGATTTTCATAGACATTTCTTTTTATAGGTGCCATTTTTCTATCATGGAATGTATTTGTTACTCATTACCGTTAGCCTATTCCATTTTATCAGTGAAGAAAACTCAACACAGATTCAGTGTGGGAAAATTATTGATAGTTAATATATGAAAGAGGTTAATTGGTGTGTGAGTTTAGTATTATATCATCCATAATGCATGTTCCAAAAATTCATGTTTCTCACATAATCATTTTAGGTCACATTTCTTATTGATGCTGATGTTTGTTCTCCCTAAATATTATGTGATCTTAAGACCTAATTGAGCAGGAATTTCTCTAGTTATTTTCCATCATTATGCTTCTTAGAGGATTGTTTTTTTTCAAACATCACTTTCTTTTATAATGATATACATTTACTCCCTTTGAATTTGTTTGGGTGTTGGGTTTCTATCAAAGGTGTTGGGGTGGATAAGAAGGATTATTTCTTTAAATATTTTTCCCCATAGAGTGATGGGAGGTTTGTTTCCTTTCAATGGTCAACTGGGCTCTTGGAATTAAGATCATATGTGTCAGTTATGATTCTTCATCATATGGACTTGTTTGGGGAATGATGGAAATTAGGTAAATCTGTGAATTATTCCTTTCTTTAAAAGCTAATAGTGATATAGAATTTAATAGCGCATTTCATGGTTGGTATACTGTTTTTGATAAGATATCAATTTATAGATCCTTGAGGCCCAATGGTGATTTTTCATATCATGGTTATCTTTTACATAGCATTAGAGATTGGTCACCTATGTTGTATTTGAGTAAGGATGTGTCTTCCACTAAGAGGTGTGACCTTGATCATGAGGACTACATTCCTTGGAATGACGATTGTTTTGGGAGACTTCCCTATAAGATCCATAAGGGATATGATGGTGAAATATTTGGTATTGAAGTGTTAGTTTCCTCCTAGGGTGTTACAACTATTATTTTTCAGTTGGGTAGTTATAGGTATTGTATTTGATTGTTTGTTGACCCAAATCCTTGATTACCTTTTATTTTCAAGGCATAATATAGGTTATTTTTATAATAAACCCTAAACAAGGTTTATTACCACACATGTTATTTGAGTGAAGATAAATTATATATCGAGATATTTCATAAATGGGGTTTTGGATCCTTGTGATAATGGAACAATATTATTGGTGATGTTTAAGAGGTTATTGGTATATGTGCTCAAGACGATGGTTATTATGGCATGATGATCTCCCTTATAATTATATGATGTCAATTCCTTTATGTTCATATTCTAAATTACTGATATTATGTACATAATGTGTAGTTTTTCTTTTTCTGATTATAATATTTCTATATGTATATTCTATTATATTTAAGCTAAGGCATCCCATGTGTGATTATGCCTTCATGGTGATAGTCACCATCCACTAGCCTATTCGTGGTGGGCTTGGTGTGGCACACATGTCCCATTTCTATCAAGGAGGGATATTTCATGGTTATATCAATTAAATTAATAAATCCTATTAAGTAAAATAAATATAAATAAGGTTACTATATAAATTAATAATAAACCAAATTTTATTATAGATAATTTGAGAGTTCTCTCAACCATTAAGGAATCTAATGATACGGTTTTCTTGGATTAATTTCATTTAATTATGCACACTATTTATTCTTTTGTTTTGTTCTTATAAGTTTGATATATTATAAACCTTTTCTATAATATTTTATATTCTATTTGTTTCTAGGGTAATTATATTTTCTTATAATAATCATATTTTTTATTTATTCTTATTTTAACATCCTTACCCGGTTCCACATACCAATGCCCTAATCCGGTTTGTTACATAACCTCATGTGCGCCACCTCATATGCTAGAGGTTGTGGGCTAGCAGTGAGGGTTTAAAATATATCATGGGAGACTATGCCCTCTATATAAAAGTATCTCAACAATGGAAATTAATTAGAAATATCTAACTAGCAATATCAATAACCATAATAATTCCATAACCAATAAATAACAACATCACATGATAATTGCAAAATAGGAAAACAAATATCCAAACCAAAGTAGTAAATAAGTCATGTCCTATCTATGCCAAATGTCAATTGTAACCCCAAAATACACTGATAATTCCCAAGAGGATCCCAGTATCATGTTCATCTCCCTCATCAATGTTGCATCATGAATCCCAACACAATCATGAAACAAAGGGATCTTGCCCTTTTCCTGTCTTGCAAACATGAAGTCAATTCAGGTACTTATTAGGAAACCTATGTAGGGTGTTAGTACAATTCAGTACGCTACCACCAATGACATCTAAAAAAATATCCACTCAAAAATAATGTATACAGTTTTATAAGAAAAATAATGTGAAAATAATAATGTAATTAGTTTTCACATTTAAATTATTGTTTTACTAACCACATGAATCCTTGGGTTCACGATCACACTCGATCCAATATTACCTACTTCATACCATACAAGATTCTAAACCATCCACCAAATCGATATCACATTTCATTCCATCATGGGTTTTCATTAATCATTTATATCTAATTTCACATTCATACAATGGGGGGCCTAGAGCATCAGTCTCGCAACTTGTGGGTATTTGGAGAAGCAGTCCTTATCCCACAACTTAATGATATATATATGTATGTATTTGGGGCCTATAGTACTAGTCTAGAACCCCATGGGTATTTGGAGTAGTATTCCATGCCCCACAACTCATTCATAAATATCATATATCATGGTTCCACATTCTCAACCAATTTATCAACCATTTACATAATTCATTATTCAACCCAATTCATAAATTCAATTATCAAGCATGCATAATTTATAAATAATAATTTAAATCATATCACTATACCCCATATTTTTTCATCAATTTCATCATCCCATTAATCCATCAATTTCATAAACCCATTATTCAATCAATTTCATAATCCCATGTTAAACTAATTGATTAATTAATATTAAAATGAAACATCACAATGTGTAAATTGAAATTGCACAATTTCATGCATGAAATTATAATCAATACTCTGTGAATTGAATGTTAGACCACCTACCTCAAGGACATTGATGAATTCTCGCCAAACCACAATCTCCAATTTATTGTGGAACGATAGAAATCACTACAGCATGGAAGAACTAGGAAAAATATATAAGATCATGATCCAAATGAATAAGATCCATTAAAAAAAATATATAATCATCACAAATAGTGAAAAAAATATCCCTCTTCATCAGAATAAAGATATTGGATATAGAAGAAACCAAATGAAGAAGAAATAACACACTAACAAGGAGCTTCTCCTTCAACTGGTTCATCAATTCACCAATAAAGGGGATCAAGAAGCCTTAAAGTCATCCTAGGAGCTTCCATAATAGAAGGAAATCATTTTGGACTGATTTGGGGTGATTATGGGTCAAAACTGAGCGTTTCAAAAAACTAAATAAAAAATTTGGCGGTTTTAAAACTTGTACACATGGTTTTCTAGGTGGAGGCACATGTTTTTCCAAACCATGCACCTTAACCATTCACCTCTATTTAAGGGTCTTATAGTTTTTCTTAAGTGGAACATGGTTTTACAAAACATTCCCCAACCATTAAAATCCCATCTGTTGGAGTGTGTATAGTTTGGGGAAGGAGGCCTCAAGGTTTGGCCAAACTATATGCTAATCGTGCACCACCTCCTATGCCTCCAAAATGGGGGTTCACAATTATCTAGGGAAAAATGAATGATTTTCCCTAACCATGTGCCAAATGTGAAATTATCCATGGACATTAAAATTTACCAATTTGACTTGAAACAAATACTAATAAAAACCCTAACAACATATAAACAAAATAATGGTAAAAGGGTAAATGAAAACTAGCATGATACACATCCAAAATGTTTAGGATATTACAATCTCCCCACCTTATAACAGCTCATCCTCCAGCTATACACCCTATCATCACTAAGATTATGAGGTAAACAGGTCAACCCAATAAGACCATATATGTTCTTCCCTCTCCCATGTTTCCTCTTAAACATGATCATGTTTCCACAATGCTCTAACTATCAGCATAGTCTTTCCCTCCAACAATTTGTCACTGTGATCCATAACATGAATCAGATGATCCTCAAAGAATAGATCAACCTCACGATCAACATATTCATGTTTAATCACAAGATATGGGTTGTGGTGATACTACCAAAGACATGACACACAAAAAACATAATTCATATCATTATACCACTATAGAAGAGACAATTAGTATGCTACTAGCCCAATTCTCTCCACAATATTAAACGGTCCAACAAAACAGGGTGACGACTTTCCTTGCCACTGAATCCTATGGTGACCCACTCTTGGATACACCCAAAGGAATACATAATTTAAAACTATAAACTCAACGAGACATCAAAATTGATCAATATATGACTTCTTCTTACTTTGAACCATACCCATATGTTTTTGAATCATTCAATCATTCTATGATGTCTCCTGCATGAGACTTGGTCCTAACAAATCAAACTCACCTACCCCTATCCAGTATAGAGGTGAGCTATATGGCCTACAATAAATTTCCTCACAAATTTTCATCTAAACAGTTGCACGATATGTTTTCTTAAAGGAGAATTAAACGAGTGCAAACTGCTTCTCCTAAGACCCACTAAAGATGAAGATTCAATCCCATAACATATCTTATTATACATGTATAGTGCATTCTGATATCTCATCTATCTATAGGTGGAAGAAATACTCTGAAATAAATAGTTACCTAACACCTTATATATGAATTATCCAAAGCATGAAGTAGAGCACAAATTATGATCTGAAACTATACTCCACCATACCCCATGTAAATGGTATATCTCCCAAATATAAAAATACCCCAACTGATTCACATTGTAAGTATCTCAGATAGGAATGAAATGGGATAATTTCTACAATAGGTCCATAATTACTCATATAGAATATTTTTCTGAGGCATCCTAGGAAGACCCACCATAAATTCCATGGTAACGTCATCCCACATCCATTCTGGAATAGGAAATAGTTTTAGTATACCACTAGTTCGTTGATTATCAACATTAACCTATAGATAGATGTATCATCATGTCATGAGCCCTACAATATTCCTATTAATTCCTTCCCACCAATACTATGGATGTAGTTAATGGTACATTTTAGTCCAACTAAGATGCACTTCCCACTTCGAGGTATCAAACTCATGCATCAACTCCTATCTCATACTCCTAGGCACAAAAATGTGGTTTTAGAAAAAAAATGATCACATCCTCATCTATAGACCAATCAAAAGATGACTTCACACCTTCAAGGTATTCCATCAAGGAAGAACCATTGAATTTTCATATTGAATCTCTTTTATTCATCTCAAAAGTGTGTGGTCCACTAATACAGATATAAGTTCATCTTCTCCTGGACCTCTTAAATCTAATTATATATCTCAATCAGTAATTTCATTATCATTCACTTAGAAGTAGACTCTTGAATTGTTTTATTCTGTTTCTTTCTACTGAAAGAATCAGCAACATTGTCACCTTTCTTGAGAATATATGCTGGATAAAAGTCAAATGATATCATATATTCAAACCACCTCCACTATCATAGATTAAAGTCTCATTGTGAAAATATATACTTTAACCTCTTGTGATCTGTATACAGAATAAAATTTATTCCTAAGAGGTGTCATGGCCAACACATTAAGGAATAAACCACTAAAGCTAAATTGATGTCATGTGTAGGTTAATTATGTTCTTGTGGCCTCAAATTTTGTGACTCATATGCCACCAATTGATCTCATTTCATTAACACAACTCCAATTCTAATCCAAGTGTCATCACAAAAAAAGTCATTCTTTTCACCTGATATAGTAGGATCAAAATCAGTGACGTAGTCAAATGATTCTTCAACTCTTGGAAAGCATTATAACATGCTATAGACCATTAAAACATGATCCCTTTCTTGACCAATCAAAAAAGTGGTTATTTGAAACAAGAAATTTTTTAGATAAACCTCCGATAGTAACCCACCAACCTCAAGAATCATCAAATATCATAACCATTCTAGGGATGTTCCTAGAAAACCATTTCCCACACTTTCTCTAATTCCACTAAAACACATTCTCTAAATATGATGTTTCCCAATAAGTGTACCAGGTCAATCTAGAATTGACACTTAGATAGATTAAAAAATAGCTGATTCTCTATTAATTTACTCAGGATGATGTTAATATTTCGAGCATGATTTCCATTCAAAAACAACTACAATATTATCCATGTAAGGGTGAATGATTTGGTTCATCAATTCTATAAATATAGTCAACTCATTCATTAGTCTGAATGATATCACAAAGAACTCATATAGACCATAACTAATTCTGAATGTTATTAAGGGTATATCATAAGGTCTAAATCTCAACTGATGATACCCAGATCTCAATTAAATCTTAGAGAAAACAAAATATCCTATCAATTTTTCGAAAATATCATTGATATGTAGAAGAGGATAATAGTTCTTCACTGACATCTTGTTCAACATTTGTTAATCCACACAAAATCACAATGTATTTTCATCATTATTATAAAAGAAAACTTGATAACCCAAAGTGGCACAATCAGATAAATATTTCCATTATCCATAAACTATTTTATATGATTATTATGTTCTTGAATCTCTATTGGTGCCATTCTATAAGGTGGAATATAAAATCGTTAAGCTCTAGTCATTAGCTTCATTGTAAACTCAAAAATCCTCTTAGGTGGTAGCCCTAGGAATTCAACTAGAAATTTGTCTTGGAACGAGTCCACTATGGGTGGAATGAAATCATGCTTCATAGCCCTGCCATCCAGTAAAGGAATTGAAACTTGGGTGGGGAGCTCTCTCAATTGAAAATGAATTTTCCCCACATAGCCTATTTTTATATCCAACTCTCCATAAAAAACATAACTATTACCCTATGTAGACATAAAGGTCACTCTCCAATAGTGACAATCGATATAGGCTTGGTATGATATGACTAAATCCATACCTAGAATCAAGCCAAATCCTAACATTTAAAGTATGTGTAGATCCAAAAGGAAATCATACTTTCCAACCTCAATAGAACATCACTTGAATAAATAGTTATCCCTCGATCGAACTCTTAACGTGTAAATATTCATAACCCCACTCAAAAACATAACCATCAGACTCAAACCATTCACAATTTGAGTAGATATAAAAGATTGAGAGGCTCCTATATCAAATAAAGAACTAAAAATTATAAAAGATCAAATAGTAGTGCCACTGACTATAGATTGACCAACCTCACTATCCACACGTGTAGGTTAAATAACATAAAACTGTCTTACCCCTCTTATATGTGTTGCAGTATGAGTTCCTTGATTTACTCCACTCTGCTGATATGAGAACTCTTTCCCTAAAGTACCAAATCGGCTACTTAGACTATCACAGTTAGAATAACTCCAAATTCATGACTTCTATGGGGTAGAAGACCACCTACCAGTACTCTGATTCTATGTGGAACTTTTTTCACTACCTATCAGTGAATGATTATGTAGGTTTGGTACTCCACTTGTAGTTGTGGACACTGGCTATTAATGTGACCCGATCTACCACCCTGGGGAAAGTATATTTGGATACTTATCTAAGTAACAAATCCTTCCACCTAGCCACGCTGGTTGCTATTTATTTGGTTTAAATTCTCATAGAAACACTTCTTACTCTTGGATGATGTACCCCTTGATCATCTAGTAGAAAACACATGTATTCCACTGGAATACTCTTTCAAGTTACCCTAGGAAATGATTGCTTGATTCACCACTTCAGAAAACTTTTTCAGCTAAAATATATTTATATGGGACTTAATATCTAATTTAATCCCATCCTGGAAATGATTCACTATTATAGCCTCATCTTCTACCAACCTTGGAAAAAATTGTTGCAAATCTGTGATGTGACCGGAATAGTCAATCATGGACATACTCCCTTGGGTAAACCCCATAAACTCAACTACCCTCTTCAGCATGGGTGTATCAAGGTAAAATCTCACTAAGAACTTATCCCAGAATCCCTTCTATGCTATTTCCTCCAGTTTCTCATTCCGGTTATGAATATACCACCGTTTTTCCCTAATCTTTGATCATATAAAATTCCAACATGAACCTCTTCTCAGTAGGAGTCTCTAGATGGTCAAGGATCATCTGTATAGACTCCATCTAAAGCTCTTCTACCTTAGTTCTACACTCTCTTGTGATGGTTGGAGGGTTTGGAAACTGAAACTCCCATGTCAAGTCAACCATATTTTACACAACCTACCATGGGTCTCTTTCCATAACCTGCATAAAGTGATATAATTTTTCATGGAACTTCTCTTCAGATCCTTCACTTGGAACTTTCAGAGCCTTTATTCCCACTGCTAGTGGAACATTTCCATGTCATCCTATCATCCAATCAAAAAGCATCATTGTGAAGGCATTCATCTGTCATTCCAAAAATATTTCCTTGGACACATGACCCATCATTATCACACTTACATAATATGGATTTGCATAATACCATAATAATCCATCCCATATACCCTCACCACGTGGTCAAAACCAAGGTACTATTACTAACCTCAACCATACATCTTCTGGGTCATAGTTAAAATAGGGAAAACCAATTCATATTATAAGGTTTAATATTAGAAACCCATTTATCCATTTCAATTTACCACATTTAGCATCTTTTAAAATTGTAGATTTCATATTTTTCACCATTATATTTAAATTAAACAAATGAATAAAATAATTATATTTTAAAAAAAACTCACTCATAACTTTCTTTTCCATGTGTTCCTAAAAATGTTCTTTCCACATAAAATCATGAGTGACTAGAATGATGAATTTATACCTAAATTATCTATTATTCTAAGTAATGAGTAAAATCATAGAAACTAATAACATTGCATAATAAGTGCATCACCGAAAGTGAAATAACATGCAACTATAATAGTAAAAATTAAGAACATAAATCCCTCTCTGGGATCTTTTGATTTCCCCCATACATGGGATAGCTACTCCCATAAATGATATGAAAACTAAGACCCAACTCATCCTAGTATCATACCTACCATTTCCAAATAATAGGACAACTGAAAATAAAATAAAATAAAACCTCTTTTATACCACTTTGTAACATTCCAACCTAGATCCCCCAAACTGATTCCCTAAGTTGGTTGGTTACATAACTTCAATTGTGCCTCCCTATATGTTAGATGCTTCCAAATAGTAGAGAGGGTATAATATATACCATAGGGAGACTATACCATCTTTATAAAATCATATCAATCAAAGAAATAAATAAATGATACCCAACCAATAATAACAATAACCAGAATAATACCATAACCAATAAACACCGACATCACCTAATTACCCAAAAACAGGTAAATAATATCCAAACCAAAGTAGTAAATATGTCATGTCCTATTTGTATTAAGTGTCAAGTGAAAACCAAAATTAAATACATTGATAACTCCCATGTGGGTCTCGACATCATGTCTGATTCTCTCAGCCATGCTTTATCCTGAATCCCAACTTATCCATCTAATATTTTCAATGCCTCGAACCCAGTTAAAAAGAGTTGGTGAATTACTTTAATACATTAGAATGATTACAATGAATCAAGTCTAGAAGGACCGATCAGTTTATCATTCTTGGAAAAATGATTACCTATATGAATGTTACATTACAATTTCGTAAAAAACACAACAAAAATAATCCTTTGAGAACACCATTATTCCCCTAGCATAAACCTACATATCAATCATAATACACTACTTCAAATCCTGGTAAAAATAAAACATAAGAAAGGGGTGAGGTCATATGATTAGTAAGGATAACAATATAGAGAAAACTATCATAAATAAGAATAAACATTTAAGGCAACGTATAAGACTAAAACATGAAACTTTTAAACTTGAACATCAGCATAATAATGAAAATATAAATCAAATAATTCCATTTAATTATTAAAATGGATATTCTACTAGTCAAATAATTACATGAAATATCAATAGATAATTTCATAGTGATAGAATTCTTAATGTCGGACATCATAACCACATAGTCAAGGCCTCGTGCCAAGACGATAAAAATGATTTTGGCATGGCCTCAATCCAAGACACTAGTTTGTCTCATTAGACCGGCCAATGTGTCGAGGAGCTATATTAGGCTCCACACTTCACTTACTATGTCCAATGAAATCCTCATATAAAAATTTTGAAACTTAACATAAACATTCGTATTAAAACTAGCATATGAAATGTTAATACTTTAACCATAAACCATGAATGGTATAAAAATAACACGTACACACTCAGACATATCACAAAACCTTTAATAACATATGTAATATTGTATCATAATAAATCCCCTTTAAACTAGTGTAAAATCTATCAAAGGATGTTGACATAGATGAAATGAAAAATATTTGAGAGAAATATATCTTTATATTTTGAAATAATTTAAAGGTCACATAATTATAAAATGAAAAATTTATTTTAAAAATATTATTATGAACTTGTAAGGGAAGTTCTGAAGGTTTTATAATGGTGGAAAATAGTTTCAACCTTCATATAAGTTAAAAAACATTCTTACCTTAATTTTTCGAAAAGGTGATGAAGTACCTTCTTTGGAAAATGACAAAAATATTCCTTTCAAAACATTTTATATAAAGTCAAATAATGGTATAAATGAATTTAACCCATATTATAGAAAATAGTAAAAATGGTTTGAAATACATTTTTAAGAAACACAGATTTGGATGATAAATAATTCCCAATATATACTTACGTAGAAACAACCTCAGATAAATAAAGAGATTGTAAAATTAACCCTTACTATGTACATTTCCTTAGTCGAGGGAAGTTTAACGTCGTGCATAATGGTAAAATAATTGTTATTAATTTATAAAAGGACCACATAAATAAATATGATATCATATATGATATTCTAAAATTGCTTTGTTAATGATATTTCAGCAGTATCATCATTTTGGGTGTTAACATATTTGTTTTCTTTTATATATTTTGTTATATAAGTTATGTTTGTTATGGATAACATGTATTTTATTCATATCCATAATGATATTATATTCCTAAACATTATTTTTTAATCATAAAATTAAATTTATTCTATAATGGTTATGATGGGGAATGAATCTCATCGCGTTCGTGGTGATAGTAATCTGTACATACACACGAGCGACAATACCATTCTATTGCTGGTGGATCATATGTAATTGGGTGATATATAACACATATAGAAAAATTAACATGTTATATTTATTATTTACATAAATTATAATCCTTATTATACCCATAAAAATAATTAAGTGTTTAATAACAAACAACACCATGATGTGGAGATAGTAAGTCGTATGTCCCTTCTTTACGCTTTTTTCATGTGATTAATCCTTTTCCTCAAACCTCCTTATATAGAGTGTAGTGGAGGTGGGTTTTCTGGTGTCCTCCAGGTAGTGGTTTCAAGATGAACACTAATGGGTCCTAGATTATGGGAAACATGAGAGGGGGAGTGGTGTACGGTGCTTTAGTGAATGTGTTTCTAAATTTCACCTTTTCCTTTCACACTGGCAACTCTCTTATGGTCGAGGCCAAAGCAATGCTTACCGGGCTCACTCTTTTCACATAGAAGAAAAGTACCATCTCTCAAGTGGAGACCGACTCTTTGATTCTGCACAACTCCTTTCTTGGTAAAGGCTTTATCCACTGGTCCATTACTTACATTGTCAAGAAACTTAAAAGCCATCCTATACAACAACTTTAAAGTGACACATATGTCACGTGAGGGCAATAAGGTTGTGGATTACCTGGCTTCTTTGGTGGACTAGAGTTCTATCAACACATGTCTTTTTAAGCCTAACTTCTTGAAGCCAAAGTGTGTTATTTTGATCAAGGGGGATGCCCTCGGTTTTTATTATTTTAGGCCCCCTATGACTTTTTGTTCTTGTTGAAAATTTCTCTTTTTAGAAATAATTTGATTTGGATTGATGGTAAGTCGTATGTACGCACATATGGTGAATTTTTCATTCAAAGGATGAATAGAATAATGAATACGGTTTCACAATATTTATAATAACATCAAAATATAGAGAAGGTACTATAGTTACTATTTTTGTATGGAAACAACAAAGAAAGAAGAAGTGGAAGAAGAAAAGAACATTGAAAGAGGTGATGAAATTATTACCTCTTTTTCAGGTTCTTCCTTTTGATTTGTTCAAAATACCTCCTAAGGTTATCTTTCTAATCAAAGTAAGGCCTATAGGTTGAAGTGAAGGTAGTTGGGAGGATATTTTATTAGGGGTTGGCCGACCCAAATGTCATTGGAGGTGTGAAATTAAGAGAAGGGGAAGTGCCCTTTTATAAGAGAGGTGAGGGTCACTTTTGGAACAGCTTGAAATATTACTTTATTATACCATCATATTCGGTTTATAATGGATAAAAAAGGTTTATTTAGAGGATAAGGTGGGTCTGGGTCGAAAAAAACTCAACCAATAGATTTTATATAGGTTTAGGTCACCATATTAACTTTATCATTTAGATTTAACTCTTAGTTAAATAGTTTAACTTCTACCATGTATTCTTGTATTGTAATAATAAATGGTTTATAAACATACTACAAAAAGTCAAGAGAACCCCAAGTGGTTCATTATTGACATATCTAACCTTATATAAGTCCTTTGGACATACATTATTTTGTAGAATATTATATCAATTAATAATATTGTATTTGTTTTAAAAATTCATTTATGTCAATTTTAACACTATTAAGTATTTGGTTTTTGTGAAAGTAATCAAAACATGATTAATTAGAGAAAAAATAAATTATATCAGTCTTAAAATGACATATTAACCTATAAAATCATTGGAATGCATCAAAAGTCTCAAATTACATTTATTTGGATATTTATAATACCAATTATTTTAATCATTCATTAATAAGGTAATTACTACATCATCATTGTGTCATAAATAAATTTCAAAATTTAATGTCTAAAAATTATAAAAAAATTAAATTATGAAGGAAATATTTTTATATTTCTAATTAATATTTATAATATAATTTTTCTTATGTATATCCCTATATTGAAAATATTTTACTTATTAAAATTTTAATTTAACACATTTAACTCTTCCTTAAATAAAATAATAATAAATGTTTTAATCTAATCCAAGTTGATCAAAGAGGATCATATTTTATTCCTACGGTTGATTTTGGTTGAAATAAACTTATCTAATATAATTATGACATGTGTTAGGGTAATTATAATATCAATTGTATCTTTAGTTGCCCAATTTACTTTTAACCGTGGTAAATAAAATCCAAAAGTTATTTTTCAACAAAAATTATTTTCATCATATTGAACCAAATTTTAATTAATAATTTCAACTATATCTCTCAAATTTTTGAAATTCAATTCACAGAAGCGGTAAAATTATGTTTTATGGAAATTTGTAAATGTGCCTAGAAGTTGAGTAAAAGCCATTAAAAAAGTTCAATAAAATTATATGTCTAATCTTAATATAAAATGACACCAATTAATTAAATTATACTAATATATTTATCATGTATATATTTTTAAATTAAGATAAATTTTTAATTAAAAATAATTATTAAAATGAAATTTTTCGTTTTTATCTTTAACATAGTGTTTTTCACTATTCATCAAAAATTGAATGTTTTTAGAAAAATACCAAAAATTCACCCAAAGCTGATTTTTATATTAAAAGTTCAAAAATGATGTATATTTTAATAAATTGAAACCATATAAGTTTAATTTCTTTATTTAATATTAAATCCTGTTGTCAAAACCATAAATCAGGTTTTTTAGAAGTTAAAACTATCAAAAGATTGATATGTGTTTATGTTCAATTTAAATGTGAAATTATATAAAATGACCTAAATTATATTAAATGATAAAAATATATTCTAATTATACTTTAAAAACACTCAAATTAAAAATTTAACACTTTAAATTGTTTTGATTAAAAAATTTGTTTTCAATTAAAATTTAGTATTTTTTTATTATTCATCAAAATATGAAAGTTATCAGAAAATAATAAACAATTTATCCAAACAAAATTTTTATGTCCCTAGTCTAAATAAAATTTAATTTCATTAAATTGAATATATCAAAGTTTCAAATATTATATTTAAAATGGATCCCAATTAAAACGCGATAAAATTGAATTTTAAAAAAAACATCTTTTATCTAAAAAATTGAATTTGTTCTTAACTTATGTCTAATAAACACATAATATGGATGTTATAATTATATGGAGTATATAAAATTAAATATACAGTTAATACTATTCATAATTTCTTTTTTAACGGCTAGTTTTGTAAGTCATGCTACGCTCGAACTCAGTGTTGTGTGTAAAGCAAGTTATTGAATTACTTTAAAAAGATAACATGCTATGAAATCCTAGGGGGGTTACATTCTCCCCGCATTCAATAAATTGTTTCCTCTCAATTTGAATTTATTCTTCGAAAAAAAATTAAAAAATAGAAAATACTTTTGTGGAAAACCCACAACGTAAATTGGGTTAATAAAATTCAGTATTAATTAGATTGAAGGGAAATGAAACATTCCACACCATATTAAAATTTAGAATGTGATAAAATTGGTGGAAATGATAATTGGAGGAAAAATCTAAATATTTATAGGGAGTGATTGTGGTCATCAATCACAAACAAGGGAATAGAAAATTAAGGGGCCCAAATCCATAAATCTTTGAGGATTTAAAATATCACCAGTTCAACAAATCATAAGTTATTTGGATAACAAATTTTTGGTTTTAATATCCTTTCCATAATGTTTATGAATTAATTTCTTCATAAAATAAGAAAAAATAGAATACTTGAAAAATATAGTCCCATCCATTAACTAATTTCTACCACAAACTCATCCTAGAACTCAAAAATATTCTATTTATCCTAATCATATAGGGTTCCAAAAAAATGAATTTATAATTAAAATATCATAATATTTTTTTAAAAATCTACATTATAAAAACCAGGAGATCACGTAGGATAATAGTAGGTGATGCACCCTTATCTCCCTTCAGTTGTTGGATCAAGTCTCACAGCCTTTCCGGACGCAACGAGTTGTCTCCCAACCTCTAGTTTTTTCTTTTTCAAACAATCCAAAAGTAATCAAAAGAAATTTTTTTACCATAAAAAATAGTATCCAAAGTCCAAATTAATTCATTCCAACCTTTAGACTTATCCAAAATACTTCTTTCTAAACTCGCAATCCCAAATTTATAAAGAAGTTAAACGTAATGAAGATCTATTTTTCCTACATAATAACATGTTAATACCTTCATCATGTATTCTCTTAAAACATGGTAACACACTAAATTACCATAAAACCTTATTGAATACATTCATGCTCCCTTTTTTACTTATAGAATATTTGATATAATCCTTAAATACAAAAAACTTGTATACTCCAACAATGATGGAATAAAAAAACCATCAATCACTTCCAAGGATGACAATAATACCCAATATACTTCATCCAACTGAATTATCTCCTTTTCCAAAACCATTACCTCAGTATATAGACCATATTAATGTTTATCTTTCTCTCAACAATATATTTTCCAAAATTTTAACTTCAATCTATGTCACTTTACTTGGTACCATAAAATCTCAAATCCTTGATGAAAATGTACTACAATACAATCCTTATTTTATTTAAAATTCTTATAACTTGAACATCATTAATACAATATTCAAATGACGCAATTCTTTAATAACAACTTATGAACACTAATCATTCTTCTTCATCTGTGGTAGTATCATAACTTGATTATTATACAATAGCATCATTTAGGGTATACTATGATGATTGGGACATTGATTTGCGTAGTGTCCCAACTCTTTACAGATGAATAATTGTACATTTGAAACCTTTTTCATAAACATGCAATCAAGAACTTGGTGCCCTTTTTCTCCAAACTTATAAAAAAACTCCCATTACATTCAAGCACTTCCTAGAGTGATTCCTTCCATAGTTACCACATAGGGAAAATCCTTCTTTCCCTTCTTCCCTTTATCCATATTTCACTCTACCATCCTCTTCTTCTATGGATTTCCTTTAAAGCCATAGGACTCAAGGAATTCATTACTTATCTTATTAACACAAGATACAATTTCTTTATATGATTAGAATATGTGGGAGACTATTTCATTCTTAAATGTTTCATTTAGGCCATGAAGGAAATGATCCTTCTTACTCTTTTCATCATGTTTTTTTCTTGAATTATCATCCCTTCAACTAGGCGTCATTTATAAAATAAAAAATACATTAATTTAAATGATATCATAATATATTATACAAAAACTAGAAAAACACTCAACATTAATTGATGATTTTCACACATCTAGACTCATAATCATAAAAATGGATTCCTTGCTAACATATTTAATCATAAATCCTTCATAATGCTTTGTAAATAAAATGTGAATTATCCTAATCATATCCCCTGAGAGTGTCGTAACGAAGAGTGTAGCAAGGCCCATTGTCATGCACCAGTTCCCATTCGAGTATAGCTCAAAGTAGTGTTTTCTAGTTTTACCTCTAGATAAAACTATTCTAGAGAATCATCTACCTGCTCATATCCAAACAGGGATGTATTTCTTTGAAAATTCACAAAATATTTACATTACCAAAATTCTAGGATGTTCTTCTATACTAATCCTCAAAGTTTATTTTAGGGTAATGTTCTCCAATCAGAGTTTACCTAAATCTATTTACACGGTTGTTTCTATACTTCCTCTAATACCAAATGTAACAACCCGACCCCAGTTTCCTAGAGTAGGTGAATTATTTTAATACATTGGCATGATTTCAAGGAATCAAGTCCCATAGGACTGATCAGTTTAGCAATCTTGGAAAATAGATTACATATGTGAATGTTAAATTACAATTTCTAAAATAAAACACAACAAAAATAATCCTTTGAGAACTCCATTATTCCCCTATCTTAACCATGAAAATCAATCCTAATACACTTCTTCACATCTAGGGAAAAATAAAACATTAAAAAAGGGGTGAGATTAGATTATCAATAAGGATAAAAATATAGTAGAAACTATTATAAATAGGCATAAACATTTAAGGCAATGTATAAGACAAAAACAGAATCCTTTTAAAATTAAACTTCATAATAGTATGGAAAAGATAAATCAAAGAATTCCATTTACTTATTCACATGGATATCATACTAGTTGAATAATCACAAATAATATCAATAGCTAATTTAATAATGATAGAATTCATAATGTCTTACATCATAACCACATAGTCAAGGCCTTGTGCCAAGACTAGAAAAAAGATTTTATCAAGTCCTTGTGGAAATACCCTAGTTTGTATCATTATACCTACAGATGCATCGAGGAGCTATAGTGGGCTCCACCCATTACTTACTATGCCCAATGCATTCCTCATATGAAAAGGAAGAAACAAAATACAAACATTCCTATTAAAACAAGAATAAAAATATTAATAATTAAACCATAAACCATTAATGGTACAAAAATAAAACATCCATAGTCAAACATATCACAGAACCATCAATACAATATGGAATATTGTATCATAATAAATAAACTTCAAACATGTGTAAAATTCATCAAAGGATGTTGACATAGATGAAATCAAAAATATTTGAGAGAAATATCTCTTTGTATTTTGAAATCATTTAAAGGTCACATAATTACAAAGGAAAACATTTATTTTTTGAGAATATTCTTATAAGGTTGTAAGTGAAGCTTTGAAGGTGTTATAACGGCAAAAAATAGCCACACCCGTCGTATAAGTTAAAAACACCTTCTTACCTTTATTTGTCAAAATGGTCATGAAGTACCTTGTTTGTAAAACGACGGAAAGCCTCCTTTAAAAATATTTTATAAAAAGTCAAAAAAAATGATATAAATGAATTTGACCCATATTATAGGAAATAGTAAAAAATGTTTGATATACATTTTTAAGAAACACGGATGTGGAAGATAAATAATTCATAGTAGATACTTACGTATAAACAACATCGGATAAATAAATAGATTGTAAAATTAACCCTTTCCATGTACTTTTCCATAGTCAATGGTAGGTTAAACTCTTCTATAATGGTGAAATCATTGTTATTAAATTTTTAAAGGACCACATACATAAATATGATATCATATATTATCTTCTAATATTGCTTTGTTAATTATATTTGATTAGTATTATCATTCTGAGTATTAACATATTCGTTTTCCATTATATGTATGGTTACATAAGTCATATTTCTCAAGGATAGGATGTACTTGATTCATAACCATAATGATATTAATTTCTTCAACATTATTTTTTAATCATAAAATGAAATTTATTCTTTAATGGTTACAATCGGGATTGAATCTCATCGCATTCTTGGAGACGGTAATATGTATGTTTGCATGAGCAATAATACCATTCTATTGATGGTGGATTAGTATGTAATTTGATGGTATATCATATATAAATAATCATTATCATGTTATATTTATTATTTACATCAATTATACTCATTATTATTACCATCCAAATAATTAAGTGTTGAATAACAAACTACACCACGACGTGGAGATGGTAAGTCATACGTACACACGTATGGTGACTTTTTCATTCCTAGGATGGATAGAATAATGAATATTCTTGTACCATATTTATAATAACACAACATTATTCATAATTTACTGTATTTATTAATTTTGTATGGAAACAAAAAACAAAGGGGAAGTGAAATAAGAAAAGAACATTGAAAAAGGTGATTAAATTATTACCTCTTCTTCGGTTGCTTCCTTTTAATTTGATCAAAAGGGCTCTTTGGTTGAATTTATGATAAATGTATGGCCTATATGATGGATTTATTGCAGTTTGGGGGATATTTGAACATGGTTTGGCCCTGAAAAATGGATTTGGAGGTGTGAAATTAAGAGAAGGGGAAATACCCTTATATAAGAGAGATGAGAGTCACTTTAGGGAAAGCGTGAAATATTATTTTATTATACAATGATATTGGGTTTATAATGGCTCCAAAATGA
The DNA here is from genome assembly GCA_963277665.1 of Viscum album. Classification (NCBI taxonomy): domain Eukaryota; kingdom Viridiplantae; phylum Streptophyta; class Magnoliopsida; order Santalales; family Viscaceae; genus Viscum; species Viscum album. The sequence continues at coordinate 841,015 of CAUJRU010000099.1, read as the reverse complement.
TTTATGTCAATGATATGGTGGGTATGAGTCAAAAAACTATCAACCAATAGGTTTTCTATAGGTTTAGGTCACCATAAAAACCATATCTTTTAGATTTAACTCATAGTTAAATAGTTTAACTTTTACCATGTATTCTTGTATTGTAATAATAAGTTGTTAATAAACATACTATAAAAATCCAAGATAACCCCAAGTGTTTAATTATTGACATATCTAGCCTTATATAAGTCCATTGGCCGAAAATTATATTTTTAAAAATATTATATCAATTTATAATATAATATTTGTTTTAAAAACTCATTTATGTCAATTTTGACACTATTTAGATTTTTTTTGAAAGTAAAAAAACCTGATTACTTAGAATAATATAAATTAAATAAATCCTCACATGTCATATTAACCTAGAAAATTAGTTTAATTCATCCAAACTCTCAATTTACATTTATTTGGATATTTATAATATCAATTATATTAATCTTTCATAAATAAGGTAATTACTACATCATCATAGTGTCACAAATAAATTTAATTATTTAATGTCCAAAAATTATAAATTAAATAAAATTATGTAGGAAATATTTTTATATTTCTAAATAATATTTATAGTAGAATTTATCTTATGTATAAACCTATATTAAAAATGTTTTAGTTATTAAAATTTGAATTTAACACTTTTAACGCTTCTTTAAATAAATTAATTATAATTGTCCTAATATAATCCATGTTGACCAAAGAGGATCATATTTTATTCCTAAGGTTTATTTTAGACTAAATACACTTATCCAATAGAATTAGGACATGCATTAAGGTAATTATAATATCATTTTTACCTTTATTTACCCTATTTACTTTTAACCGTAGTAAATACAATCCAAAAGATACTATCCACCAAAAATTATTTTCATCCTATTGAACCAAAGATTACTTGCTTATGTCAACTGTGTCCCTCGTATTTTTTAAATTAAATTCATAGAAGTTGTAAAATTACATTTTCTGCAAATTTTCAAATATGCCTAGAAGCTGGGTGAAAGACGTTAAAAAAAGTTTATTAAAATTTGATATGTATAGTCTTATTATAAAATGACTCTAATGAATTAAATTAGAATAATATATTTATTATGTATATATTTTTACTTTAAGATAATGTTTATATTAAAAATTATTATTTAAATGAAAATTTTGATTTTTATCTATAACGTAGTGTTTTTCACTATTAATCAAAAATTGATTGTTTTCAAACAAATACAAAAAATTCACCCAAAGATAATTTTGATATTAAAAATTTAAAATTGATGTATATTTTACCAAAATGAAAACATAGATGTTGAATTAATTATTTTAAAATTAATTACCGTTGCCAAAACCAGGAGGCGGGTTTTTAAGAAGTAAAACCTATCAAAAAATTGATATGAGTTTATGTCCAATTTAAATGTAAAATTACTTTAAATGACCAATATAATATTAAATTATAAAAATATAATCTAATTATTCTTTCAAACCACTCAAATGAATAATTTAACACTTTAAATTATTTCGATTATAAAAAGTTATTTCCAATTAAAATTGAGTATTTTTTACTATTCATCAAAAAATGAAAGTTATCAAAAAAGTACCAAATATTTATCCAACCTAAATTTTTATGTCCGGATTATAATAAAGAATTTAATTTGTTTAAATTAAATTTGTAAAATTTTAAAATATTGGATGTAAAAAGGGTTCTCTATTAAAAGGATGTAAAATTTCACTTTTTGAAAAATAATTCTTTTATCTAAAAAATTGAATTTGTTTTTATATTATGTATCAGAAACACATAATATGGATGTTAAAATTATATGGGGTAGATAAATTTCAAAATTATGTTAATAAAATTCATAACGGTTATTTGAAAGGATAGTTTGGTAGGTCGTGGTGCGCTCAAACTCGGTGTTTCATGTAGTGCAAACTATATAATTACTTTACAGAGATAACGTATTATGGAATCCTTGGGTGTTACAATATTTGGATCTTACCCATATCATGTCCTGAAAACATGATGTCTGTTTGGGTAACAATCAAGAAGCCTGATTAGGGTGTGAGTACAACACAGTAGTCCACCACCAACTACATCTTAAATAATATCCAATATATAACATTGTATACTATTGTATAAGCAATAAAGGAAAAACAATAAATTAATCAGTTTTTACATTTAAATAATTATTTTATTAAACACAAATATCCCTAGATTCACAATAACACATGAACCAAAAATGCCTTTTTCAACTCATGATGAAGTCTGAACCATCCACTGAAGGGATATCACATTTCATTATACTATGAAAAATCCACTAATTATTTAATTCCAATTTCACATTTATATAATGGGGAATAAAGAATAATTGTCTATCACCCTATGGGTATTTGACCTGTAGTCCCCATCTGACAACTCAGTGATCACATGAAAAACATATATATATTGTGGGCCTAGAGTAGTATTCTAGCACCCTGTGTATATTTGGAGTAGTAATCTGAGTCCCACAACTCAGTCACAAATATCACATCTCATGGTTCCACACTCTCAACCCATTTATCTGCCATTTCTATTATTTGTTATGAAACCCATATAAAAAATTCATTTATCAACTATTCATAATTTATAAATCTTCATTGTAATCATATCAGCACACCCCATTAGTCTCCATCAATTTCATAATCCCATTAATAAATCAATTCCATAAACCCATTATTCTGTCAATTTCAAAATACCATATTGAAAAAATTTATTAATTCAAAATTAAAATTAAATTTCTTGATATGGAAATTTCAAGCCCACAATTACATATAAATTATTATAATCCGGATTTTGGGAATTTAAAATTAGACCACCTGCCTCAAGGACATTGATGAGTATTCTCCAAACTACAATCCCCAATTTATTTCAAAAAGATCAAAATCCCAATGGTGCAGATGATCTAGGACCAATACCTAAGATCAAGATCCAAAATAATATGATCCATTAAAACCTAGATAAAAACCATCAAAAATTGAAAAGAATTATCATAGTACATTAGAAAAAAGAAATGGGATATAGAAGAAACAAAATAATGAAGAAATCACTTACTAACAAGGATCTATTCATTCAACAACATCTTAAATTCCCTAATAATTAGGTTCGAGAAGCCTTGAAATCATTTTGGGGGCTTCCAAAATTTAATATAATCATTTAAGGATGAGAAAGGATGATTAAGAGTTAAACCTGAGGCTTTCTGGAATTTTAATAAATTTTTTAGGGGGTTTAAAACCTATATTCAAGGATTCCTGTGGGGATGCACCTAGTTTTCCAAACCATGTGACTTAATCGTGCACCTCAACATAACGGATTCATAGTTTCTTTTAAGTGGTGTAAATTTTAAAAACCATGCACTAACCATGAAAATACCCTATATTATAGGGTTCTCAATTTATGTAAGGAGGATGCCTGATTTGGAAAAACCTTGCATTAACCATGAACCACCTTTTATGCCTCCAAAATGGGGTGCATGTTTTATAGGGGAAAACTTCATGGTTTTCCCTAACCATGCACCAACCATACATAGCCCCATGTGATTTAAAATTTATCTAATTTTACTAGAAATAACACCAAATATAAAACCCAACAAAGTTATAATAAAAATATGTAAATGAGTACATGAAAATGAGCATGATACACCTCTGGAAAGGTCATTACCTTACACATCATAAAAATATGATGTTTTAAGTCATGATTCTCACCCTTAATATTTTGTATTTCTTTTAAATGCCTATATTATTTTTTCCCAAAAATCTCAATATTTATTATTTTTAATGTAAAATAAATATTGCCTTCTTTATCTTTATAATTTATATTTTATTCAATTTAAAATATAATATTTAATCGCTTTTATATGTGGATTACTTTAAGCTATTAAAAATGATGAAAAGTATTTCTTCTTAATTTTGTACCATTTTGTATCTTACATGATTTTTTCTAAAAATTTATTTTTATATTATCTCAATGTCGCGCTATTGAAATGTATATTACTAAAAAATATTTTCAAATGTTCTTCTTCCAGCATTTTAAAATTATTATGTAATTGATTTTTTCAGAAAATAATGTTTTAAAAAAATTATGAAAAGATATTTCATAATTTATCTATAACGTTTTTTATTTATCTAAAATATTAATCATTTATTATAATTTTATATAACATATTTTTTACCCTATAAATTCTATTTTTCTATTTTTATTTTTTATAAATGAATTTTTATTATCATTTCATATAATTATTGATTTCTTCTTATGTAATAACAAAAATGTTTTGTATGCAATTTTATTTCTATATTTTAATTAAGCTATGATTTATGATATATATATAATATATAACACACACGTATATATGTATATATTATCATTATATGATGGGTGGACTCAAATTATATATCCCTTCAATGTATTGGGTAATGATTTTTTTCTAATGAAATTATAATGGGCCATGGTGATTATCCTAGTCAAATATGTTATGAGAGATGGGTATTTAGACCAATAACTTATGTTATGATGAATAAGTGATTATCCAAGTCCACTATAATATAAATGTGATGAAGTTTAACCTAACAATGTATTAATATTTTCTATTATTGTTTTTCTACCCCATTCTAATATTATATCTATATGGCTCAAGATTATTGTTTTATGATTTCACATTATTATTCGACAATGTATCTTATAATTTCATGATAAATATTTTATGGTTATATTCAGTCATTTTATGATTTATAATTATAATATCATGCCTTTAGATAACTTATTTGGATTCCATAATCTCATTAAAATAATCATAGAGTTTCTTCTACATTAATGACTCCTCACTTGTTTATGATATTACAATAGTTTCTCTTTGACACACTATATTTTCCCATTATAAATAATTTTTACTTCCACTTTTATTGTTTTTCTTTCTTCCTCATGAAATGGAGAAGAATATTACGCTTTATACATATTAAATAGAATCATGTGTGAGAAATATTTTTTATGGAAAACACAAATGGTGATTTTAAATAAGATGATTATATAACTAATCCCCAAAATAACTAAACCTATGGGTTTTAGAAGTGTGTTTTACATGTGATGAATAATGTATAATTACATGAAATGATTTAAAGTATATGTATTCAATGTTGAGGTCACCTTATTTTATTATCATATTAAATAATTTATAACTAAGACAAATTATTTATGATTGTTTAATATTTATGGTTTATTTTCTTTCAATCTAAAATGTATTATATACCTAGAAATATTTGTATTTTCAACTCAATACACGCCCCTTGATATTATAGGAGAAAATGATAAAAAATTATTGCCTTGTGACTAATAAAATTTGGAGTATCAAAAAAGGATCAATAATTTTGATATTCGAGTTCTTTTTACAATGTTTGGTCAGTAGTACTATGGAGTTTTGTTATTATTGAAAAATAATTACATTGATGATGTAACTCATACATTAGAACGTACCGTGCATAATGAACCAAAATATATAAAACCTTCTTATACAATGTAAATTTGTTCCTTTTTTATTCTCAACTATAAGTAATTGTTTTATTGTCACCGACTAAATATAAAATCATATATTGATATATAAAAAATATTATTTAGTGACAAACTAATTGAATGGTTTGGAAAAAAGATTTCTTTTTTACATTTATAATTAATATTTTTGTGGATAATTTGATAAATACAAGACGTACTCCCATTATGAAAAATATTAAAACCATAAATATACATTGTCTACCATTTTGAAGTGAAATATGTATATTTTCTTTACATTAAAATTTGAAAAAAGGAATGACTTAATGTACTAGTACTATAATTTACAGGCACTCAAAACATATGTATAATCTATAATATTTTTATATAATTCTATCAAGTCACTAAAACACTCAACTATGATTCATTATCTACTAAGAATCATATTCACCTTATTTTTAATTTATTTTTCACATTGAGTACTATTGCCTACTAGTCCTTATATTTTCTTAATAAACTCTCTATACTGAATTTTGGGAAGCATAAAACTTATCATCATTATTTTTATTTATTTTACCTATATTTATATATATTTTTAAAAAATTTATAAAATTGATACATGTTTATTGTTTCATATTATTTTGGTATAGGTCTAATTCCATGTTTTCGTAATAATCATTTATTAAATAATGTCAACTTTTGATTAGTATATCCAATGAAGAATAATGGGGCCATCCTTTTACCTTCATCACTTTTTCATTTTCAATACTATTATTTTTTTATGATTTCATCTTAAGTTTTCCAAAAAAAATTGAATTTTTTCATTTATTTATATAAATAATTTGATTCAAATTTTTATATAAAATTAAACAAATTTTTTTTACTAATTTTGAAATTTGTTTTATAATATTATTAAAATTTGTAACATTTTAACATTATATAAACCAATTTTTTATCAAATTTTAGGAAAATAATTAAGATCATTCAAATCATTTTGAATTACTATTTACACGGATTTAATCTTTTCAATATTGGAAGTATTATATTTTATGTTCACTAACCTAAATTTACCCCCTCCTTAGATTTTACTTTGGTTATTATTTTGTGGGAAATAATTTTTTTCTAATATATTTCTTTTAATAACATGATCAATTCAAAAAAGAAAAATATTATTTATTCCACTGAATTCAATGGAAAATTGGAAAATAGATCCCCCTACTCAACCATATTATTTAAATAACACATGTAGTCAAAAGGAAGAATCATAATGAAAAAATATATATTTCCTGTTTAGAAGAATATATATATTGTTTCAAAAATGATGAATATTTCATACATGAGGAGTTAAGAAACACCTACTATGAAACAAAAAAAAATCTTATTAAAATAATTCAAAATCTTTGAATATTCATATATATTCTTTAGGGATGATGAATTTAACATTAATTAACTATATAAAAGAACTTTTTAAATATACGATACCTTGGTTGTTTATAAGATATATATAATTAATTACAATTATTTTAATATATATATATATACTATGAAATTTTAAATATTTAAAATTAATCATAATGGTTACATATCTCAAGAATATGAAAAATAAAAAATAATGGAAAAATATTAATCACCTTGGGGATTATTTCCACAGACAGGATTCATATGCAGAAAATTTTGAGAGGACTTCCTAAGAACAGTTCAAATTCAATATACATTAGTTAGAGTATCGATTAAAATATAAAATATTATTTTGAAAAATCATATATGAATGATTATTTTGTATTATGATGAGGATTAAATCATAAATGATGATAAGGTTCAAATAAATAATGTTCAATATTTCAATTCAACAACTGAAAATAAGTATCGGAAAAGATGATTCCTCATATGCTAAAGATGATGATGATTATGGAAGTGATAAAAAATGAACATGTGATAATTATTATAAGAACATTTTAAAATATAATGATACATTTGATGAAGTTATATAGAGAGAAAACATTACATTAAAAATGATTTTTTGGAAGATAATGTTATGGAAATTTTAAAAAAATCTACAAAAAATAGATTAGACACATGGATTTATCATTGTCAATAAAAAACTATCATGTATAAATGGTCAATATTTTAATATTTTTTGTTAATTATTAATTATATATAATACTTTCACCATAAATCAATGTTTTAGTCAATCAAAATTAAATTTTTTTTCTTCCATTGTGTGTTCAATAATAATTCATTTGATTCAATAATTCATATGAAGTGAATTATTTTATATTCTATGATTAATAAATAATTTTAGTGTAATTTTTAGCTGGATAAAATCATGATCCATGATATTTTCAATGAATTATAGACCAAAAATAAAATAATATCATTTTTTATATATGAAAATATGAGGGATATTAATGATATAATGAAATTTTAGATAGAAAAGAAGTATAAAGAATGAAATTAAATATTTAATGTTTATTTAATAAGAGAATACATCTATTAAATGTGAGATAACAAATTTAGAAAATATTGGTATTTTGAATTTTCTCTTCCTGGAATCTACATCTCATGTAACTGTAGTTATAGTTTCAGAATTTATTAACACAATACAATAGGACTCTATGTAATTTCATGGTGATTCATTAGTATATTTTAATAACAATATGTAAACCTTGAATTCTATGATAAATAAATATAAAAATATAAAAAAAATCAAGAAATGATTTTCAATGAAGAAATAAGGATTTGTTTCTAAAAATAAATTAACACTTACTGTAAAAAAAATAGAATTTCACAATTAATAATAAAAATTATTATCTCAAAATGTATATATATTATTTTACCCAAGGAAATAATACATCAAATAAAATTATTATCTCCCAAATACCTTTTATATCTTTAAATTAAATAGTTTACCAAACTGCAGAGTAAAAGTTGTTGTCTCAAGATTACATCTTTAATGTTTTGACCTAAACCCAAGTTAACTCTAATTAATTTTACACTGATTTTTGAAAAAAATGAATTTATTTCAATTCATATTTATAAAAAATATCTAATTTTATAAATATTAGAATATTTTTATGATAAACATTATAAAATATATTCATAGTTATAAAATTGGTAAAATTTGGGAATCAGGTTGATTTATGAAAATATATATTAAATTTTATGATTTTTTATAAGAAAAATGATTAAATATTTTAACATTAAAATTGGGTATTAAATAAAAAAAATTAACTAATTTTAATATATAAAACTAACTAATTAATATGCGGGATATGTTAACATTATATAGAATTCTTAAGGAAAATAGTTTGATATAGACATGTAGGATTTCGAAAAATTAGTAGTTGAGAATTGATTAATATTGAATAATATTTGTATGTTTATAGATAGAATAATAACTTTCTTAAAAATAGTCACTTATTTCATGATGGATTAAATTTAAGGTTTAAAAATGTTTCCTTAAATATTTTCCATTAAAAATGTTTTTATATTTCTTTTTAACATTAATGGGAATGCTTAAATATTATTTTTAACACTTTTATTTATAAAATATTTAATTATTAAAACATTTTAAAAATTTATTCTTCGTAAATTAATATAATATTATATTAAAAATGGGAACTAACTTAGTATGATATAAAATAATGTATTATTCAAATGCATTCACATGTTTAATTTTTCTGGTTATTATGTATTCTTAATGTGAAAAAAGAGAAAACAACATAAAATTTATTCAAATAAAAAAAACTTCCTACCTTAATACCATTTAAACTAGTTGCATGAATTTTTTATCGCATTAAAATTTTCTATTGTAGGATTAAATATTCACATTAATCGACCATTAATCTCATATTATTGAAATGTTTTATAGTATTATAATTTTTTATAAACTAAATGTGAACAAAAGTGAATTTTGATTAATATTTTAAGTAGCATCAATAGCTATGAGTTTAAAAACAATGTATTTGAAACCATTTTCATTTATCATTGGCATAAAAATATTATCAAACCCAATGGAACCTTAATAAAAAAATATTAATTAGAAATATATGTCATTCTAGGAAAATTTTAAATTCATTTATAGTGAGTAGAGTCATGTATCTTATATTTTTAAATGAGTCTATACAAATTTGTGTAAGTGATAGATATGGTGTTAGTAAGAATCTGTTAATGAAATTTCTGTATAAAATATGAAATTAAAAAAATAGAAAAGTTAAATTACTCAATATTTATAATTTTACAAGTATCTATCTTAAATATACATTAAAAGTTACATAATGTATAACATATTTGTGGAAAGTGTTTTGGATTTCCATTATACCATGATCGAGGAAAATAAAGTATTTGAGGAAAAATATAGAATTGTGATATTTATTTAAATTAATCCATATGAACCTATGTACTCAAAGGATGAACAGAACAGTGGTTTTTTAAAATTAATTATTTATAAAACTATTAGTAAATTACAAAAATTAAAACCATAAATTATTTGGTTTTTGTTAATCATAACACCTATTGAAACATTGTTAATAATTTATTTCAAATGAAGATATATATTTTGATAATTTATAGAATTTTATAAATCATATATTACAATAAATTTACCCACAAAAATAGAAATTAATTCTTTCTATCTAAATTACTATATCATAAATCATAAAACTTAATTAATAGTTATGAAAAACATGCATAAATTATAGTCTTGATAAATATAAAATGAATTTATGGATACATAATAAATTAGTGAATTGTATAAATCAATATTCTTGAAAAAATCATTTAAATATTCGATAATTTCATGTTTCATAAATATAAAATAAATGTTAATCATGATTTATAAGAATATATAAATGCAAACATTCACTTCATGTATATAGAAAACTGTAGTGAAACTCAAAAATGGTCATAGGTATCAATAGTCATATTCTAGATATTATATATAGATATAAGAGGTAATATTCCAATGTATTAAGTTTCTAGTTAAATAATATCCTAAACCATGAATTTACATGAAGAAAATTCATTTTCTTTTATACTTGATTATTTTTACTCATTTTTTTGTGTCTTACTCATATATTTGATTAATTTATCAATAGAATAAGGAACACTTCTTTATAGATTTTTTTAATAATATTATACTTGTTTTGTTTAAAATATCATACATAAATGTTATAAATCATGTATATGATAAATTGATAGAGGTTAATAAATGATTCTAATAATGAACCTCAATAATATATTTACATGTTAATATTTTCTTATTTTTTCAACTTATTATCATATTATGATAAGAAATTTAGTTAACTGGGATTGGGTAATATCCCATCAATTATGGGTTATCACTAGTTTGATTTTTTTTATTATTAATCACCTCTGACCTATGATGAAAAATAAAAAAAAATAACAATAGAAATAAAATGAAAAAAATATAAACATTAAAGTTATTAAACAAAATAATCAATTATGTTATGTGAGATTTTCATTTTAAATAATATTTACTAAAATTCAAATTTTAATATTTCATCTCTAATTATATAATATGAATATCACTTTTGAACTTATTGTGTCTAAATAATCCTAGAATGTGCTTTTGAAATTTTACTTTAGAAATATTTTTTTATTAATTGTAGAAAATGTTGTGTTTAAAATATTAGTTTCATTTATAAATTTTTTTTAGACAATATATAAACACCTTTATTATAAATTGGTTTGAAATAAAGAAAAATTCATTAGAAAGTAAAAAAGAGTTAATTTTTTAGAAAACTATTTTTAAGTTTCTAAATTAAAATATACTCTATTAATGAATTATTTTAATGACATTTTTATATTATAAATTAAAAAAATTATATTAATATAATGGTTTTTAATATTAATGATTTATAATAAGTCCATTTTAATCTTGATAACTAATTTTCATAAAAAAAATTGATCACATATTATGATTTTTGTTTTCATTTAATTTTTTATAATTATATAAATAGAATTTTATAAAAAATCATTCCAAATTTGATATTATAATTTCCATAAGTAATAAATTTATTAATTTTATTTTTGGATGTAATTAATGGTAATTTAGGTAAAAATTCATTTTTAAAATAATGTTTAAAATGGGTTAAAAAGGGGTAAAATAATATGATATGTCTTAAAATGAACTTAAACATGTGGAAATTATAATGGTTTATAATATTTATACCTTATACATGTAATTATATATATTTACAATTTCAGTCCACTTTACTTGAGTATTTCATATAATGTATTATGTTATTTCCAGTTTTTGCAACATTGACACCCATCTCGCATATAAAAGGGAACCCACTCTCAAGTATTATTCAAAATATTTGATCCACATACCTTCATAAGTACATGAATCAAATATCATAAAAATTATCTTTTTCTCATCCTGGAGGTCATAATCTCACTAAATGTCCTCTTCAGGAATTATTAATATATACACTAAAGGATATTAAAAAACAAATTGTTATATATTCATACTAGGATTTTCCAAATCCTTCTTCTTAAACCACCTACAAATATTCAATCACCATCTTAAAATAATTTCATAATTATATTTATCATACTTATATGTTTTTATTTTAATGGTAAATCTTATTTCTATATCATTTTCATCTTATGGAAAATTAATACTTTGTTCATGTGTATGTATGACCTATTGTCCCCACATAGTGGTGTAATTATTTTTTTACCACCACCTCGACAAGATGATTATAAATATATGATTAATTATTAAATATTATATTTATGAAATATTTATCATTATGGAACAATAGTATGACTTATACCATCTTATAATTCAATTTTTTGGAAAATGATAATGCTTCTCATGCATATGTGTGGACTAACACCTCTAAAAAGTGATGAAATTCATTATTACATTACCACCATGCATGGATAATTATAAAATTTTATATAATTAATAAAAACTATATTAGTGAAATTATTATGATTTTGTAGGTTACGAACTATTTAATTACAAATTTCACCACGAAAAATATACCAAAATAAATTTATATTAATTGAACAAACAACTTTTAGTGATCAAAATGAGAATGAACTATTTATTGAATAGATTTGAGAATAATATAAAGGGTCTTAAAATATAATATAGACTCAATTTTCTTTGATGAAATTATTCAATGAATTTTACTTCATTATATTTAAGGATCAAACATGTATGACTAAGTAGAGACACAGGGTAAGGTATTTCTACTTAAATATCCTTTTACATTAATATTTTTTATATTTAGATTCAAATTGGGAAATTTATATGATCAAAAATCTCCTAAAGCCCATATATTTTCTCCTATTTTACTTATTTTTGTGGTTTAATTCTTCATAATAAATTTTTTCTATTGTTGGATCGATACTTTTCATGTAAGTTACATGTAGGGGAATTTATTTTTAAAAAATATTATTTTAATGTTTTCCTTCCAAGTCTTTTAATCTATGTAGAGGTTATTTTAAATGTTTAAATAATATTATTATTTACACTCCGGTTATTATTTAAATTCATTTTCAACTACATTTTACTTTATTCAAAATGTTTTAATAAATAATAGTCTAACAATTTTTTATAAATAGTAATTTAGAGTTTATTTTAAAAATTGTGAAAATAATATTTCATATTTTATATGGAACGAATGGATGATCCCATCTCCAAGACCATTTTTATATATTTACTTTTTAATAAAAGTTTCTATTGTTCTCAATGAATATATTTTCATATTATTTTTTAATAGTAAATAATATAGTATTATTTTCTTTAGAGAATTATAATAATTTTGAGATATATTTATAACATCATTATTACACATATTTACAAGGAAGTTATGTTTAATGTTTTAATTTTATATTTATTTATTTTTATAAAATTATTTTATTTATTAAAAACAATTATTTTTGATAAATTTTTCATCTTCTTTAATCCTTTACAAATTTATGGTTTTTGGCCATTAACTTTCACATGATCACATTCCCTATCACTCTTTATTTATTTTGACATTATTTTCTCCTATGTGTCCATATTTAATGTATCATAGATTATTACAATATCAATTCCACCAATTTGATTCCGGATTAATCATGTATCACATCTATATACGGTATCATTTTAAGGAAGTTTATTTGGAATCTAATTTAATTTAATAGGTAATTATTCTCTATTCTTAATTTGATACATATGAATGTTGATTTATAATGAATTTTAGAATCAATTGTATTGATCAGTAAAAATATGAGGAAATCATTTGATTTTAAAGTGATGGGGGTATTGGATATAAATATCTCATTAATAAATCGAAACATCTTATAAGAAAAAATAGAATACAAGCTATATTACATCGGTATCTCATTTACACCTACCCATTTATTAATAATATCTTACCAGATACCTTAATGATTAAATTAATGATATCATGGTCAAGGAATTGATGGTAGGATCATTATTATCTAGAATTATTAATTTCATTTATTCGTAATTCAATTTTAATTATACTTTTTTATTTATAGGTTTATATTGTCCACATATGAACATTAATCTCAAGTTGTTGATTGACTGGTTTTTGTTTTAATTCTCTCCTCTACTATGTTGATTATGTTTTATTCACTCAAGATATTATTCATTACATGTAACCCTTACCAAGCATATGATCTCTCCCATTAGTTTCTCTCCTTCCCTCAGGATATGAAGAAGGATTATTTGAATGATTCCATGAATTCAATAATGTTTATTATGTTATTTATTAAATTTACAATTTAATATGGGAATAAAATATGTAGGTTTTTTTCCAAGGCTACAAAATTGATCAATACTATATCATGAGATACCTTCATCTTATAAAAAAATAATAATATAAAAATAGTATATATTTTAGTGTATATAGGGTCATTACATAATATGTAAGATTATCCTTGGCCTTATAAATAAATCAATTTATCTTTTTTATTTAAATAGTTACCAGAAAAAAATTAACACATCCACAGGCATCATAATCACTAGTATATGATATAATTTATTAAAATATTATAATACTCAATAAGTTTATAATATTATAATACATGAAACATTATAATAATTTCTAATTCCTTCCTATGACCACACTTTTTCAGTTGTTCTGAACATTTTTATGAAAGGTAGTCAACCATTTATAATTTATCGAGTATAATTAGGTTGTTCATTGGATGATTGTATGAGATGTTTGGTCTTAAAATTCGGTTTTGATTCCTAGTACAATGCTATTTTATATATTGAAGATGTGTTCGTGAATATTTCCATGTAATAACATTACTACTGATCACCACTGTGTATGTAAACATTTGAAACCATGTATCATTATTATATGGTTTAAAGTCCAACAACTGGGTGATCTAGAATTTATCCTCGAACATGGTTATGGTAGGTATTATATAGTTGGGTTCAAGAACATTGAATGAGATTTAATCTTATCCATGTTAGAGGAATCATAAACCATACAGTTTTAATGTTAATATTATACAATTGAAACATTTTATGTTTCTATGATAACAACCATTATGGTTCCTTTTATGGTCATTCAGCCATGAACAATTGAAATCCCTTTTAAAGTCATATATTTATAGCCAATAGGGTATTGGGATTCAACCATAGAGTATAATACTATGTATCATTATTAGTATGAATCAAATCCTATTTAGCTGTGTTATATAGTTTAAATTCATGTGATAGGAACAGACCATATTGTTTAATGTCATACTGTAAAAAGATGGGGTTTTATATGGAATATGGCCCAGGGAAAAGGGGTTCCATAGGGAATATGGAACAATCAATATAGATTTCATAAGTAATATGACCTTTTTATGATTTTATTTTATAGATAATATATCCTAGTGGACAAGATTTAGGGCATACACAATCTTGAGCTTATGGTTCAACCTCAATGATGACTCAAGTGAATATTGTTTTTTGGTGTCACATTAGAATGTGGATTATATATAAATATAGATCATTGAGGGAACCATGTATAATGTAACCACTGATAATTTTATTGGGTCTTATACTAGAAAAGATTCCCATATGGATCCTTGGATCATTGAGTAGGTGAAAAAGGCCCACTAGATACTGGATTTTACATAATACATGATATGGGTAAACCAGGATGATCATATTGGCCTAGGGAGATTCCATAAGTACCCTTACAATATGGATCAGTATTATCAAGTGATTTTATGATTTCAAATTCCTGAAGGGAATTATTGGTTTAGGAGGAAAACATTTGGAAGTCCTTTCATAAGAGTCTAAATCCCCATTATCAAGTAAATACATGATTGATATGGGTAATAATGTGAATAACCTTGTCAAATACCTAATAACAAAGTAGAAGAGTCCTAGAATGATGGGAAGCCAGATATGTGTCTCATGTTAAGATTTTATTTGGTTTGAGACATGCGTGACAATGACACCTAGTTAAGAGATCTGGGAATATATAGTTCCTTTGTACAAGACATGGGTTAAGGTGCACTCATTCATTATTCCATGGTGAATATAGGCCCCTATAATGGGCCAAGGTTAAGTGGATCCTTGTTATAAGACTTGGGTTAAGTTATAACCTATTTTTAATGGGAGGGTGAAGTGCCCCTACAGTATAAAGGTTTGTACAAGTTTCTCCCTGGTGTAAGGGTAGGAATGAGTGTCAACCTAGTGTGGGGGTAGGGTGAGGTTTCTCTCATTTATGGGTATCCTGGGGTTGGTTGGGTGAGTAATTACAATGTATCATCCACCCTGGATAGTATCATTTTTTTTCAATAAAATTAGTGGTAGTGATTTTTGAAATAGTTTTATTGTTAAAAAATCATATGAGACAATTACCCTAAATTTCCTATTTATCCATAGGTTCTAACTTACAAAATCATAAGAATGAGATGACAAGTCTTGGGTTTATGAGATTGGTTCACTTCTTTTCATCAGTGATTCTCCCTACTCTCCATCTAGTGTCTCTATAATGGGATTCATAAGTGGGTATTTAAAGGAATAGGAAGAAAGGTTGTTAAGCCAAGTGGAAAAGTGAGCCACACATGTTCTACATATAAAGGGAGATATGATGGAAAGTTGTGTATTTTATTATTTCTCTTTAAAGGAGATATAATAACATGATGTCACCTAGAAAAATTATGTTATGTACAAGAAGATACCTAAGATAATATACCTGGGAGAACACTATGTGTCTTCTCATTGGAAATTATCTCCAACCAACAAACTTTACAAAATGAATTTCTAAAAAATTCCCCCAATGAGAGTTGGACTCGATCAGTATAAATATGATCAAATTTATAAGTATAGGTGACTCTGGAACAATTTTTTATTTAAATAAGGTGATTGAATGTGGGTCAAGGACATGGGATTGGGTGTACCCACACTAAGAACAATTTGAATATTGTTATTGGGATAATGGTTCACATTAACTCCTATTTATGATATGTGACTCCACCATTATAAATAGTGGGCGAGTTTATTAGTTTCACTTTTCGGATTGATTTGAAAAAACATGAAACTTTTCACTCTCATTTCACTAATGTATCGTGATATACCCAAGGTGGGATCATCCATTTCCTTCACATGAGACATAGCATGACAAGGTTGGTCATGACCTACCTGAACACAACACCACCACTTGGAGGAAGACACATAGGCAAGGGGTTCTCACTTAAGATACTTGTGTTAAGTGAATGGAGAAATGAAACCTATTTGAAAAAAATTCTTAAAGAAAACATTATCTTCATACTCATTTGGATTAACTTTTTCCTAGGGTTTAATTCTCCATATTCAAATTATTATACATTAAACAAATATTTTTTAATTTCATTTTACAATAAAACAACGGACAACTCTTCGATTATCACTGAAACTACCCAGAAAATAACTGTTATTATTAATAAAAGAACCTATGTCTCATAGTGACTATATTATTATTTTTAATAATAGAATTAATAGAACAAATTTTTTATTTCTTTACATATCATGAGATAATTTTTACAATAATAACTATAAATAATAGAATGAGATAAATGAAAAAAGAACAATTCAGAGAGTAATGTAAAATACTCAGGCTTGAATTCTCCAATAAATATCACTCCAACAATAAAAACATAAAAACATAAATATAATCCTTAAGAATGTGATTTACATTATCAATGGAAGTTTAGAACATTTATTATGAATAATAAAGTATGAGAATAGTGGGGTAAATATATAGTGTGTAACGGGAAGCATGAGTATTAGTATTTGTTCGTTGCTTGATTTTTTGTCAATATGACTATTGGGAATTATAACCATTGTGAGTTTCTACCATTGGGAATTATGACCATCAGAATTAGTTTAAAAATTGGGTAATTATTTGGTATAATTGATGCTGAATGGAGAAACAATTTCCTCAACAAACAAGATCATGCCTTTTAAATACCATTTATCCAAACCTAAGAGGGAGGTAGCATCACTAGTGTTTTCCCTAGACCATTACCAAAATATGATTCAATAGGTAAGGACTGAGCAGAATAGACTACGGGGGTAATTCATGTTGGCGGATATCACCACTAAATCAGTGTCACCTAAACCGACCCATGAATATACCACCATCACACGCCATACCCATATGGTTTATACCAATTTAGTAAGGGGTTTTCTTTGAACTTAGTATTATAATGGTGTAATTTTAATTTTTGATATGAAATAGAGGTTTCTTCAATATGGTTTTAATTATTATTTTATTTAATAAAATGGACATGAAAATAAGATGAATATGATAAATATAATTTTTAATATAAAGAAAATAAAACTTTTTTTCATGAAGATATATAATTTCATTTAAAATATAATTTTTATAAAAATTCAATATTTTGATATAAAATTTATTTTTTTGAAATAATCTTATAAAACAACATTTATTAATATATGAATGAAAATATAATTTTATAACTTCTTAGAGGAGTTTTATAGGTGGAAGAAAAATAATTATATCATAAAAATTAAATTTTATTAAAAATTATTTTATTTATTAATATTAATTTTCTTATATTTAGATAATTATTTATATAAAATAAATTTATTTTTTAAAATTTTCACATTGAAATTATCAAAATGTATTTTTTTTTAATTTTTTGGGACAATAAAATTTTTGGGTAAAGAATAAAATACGGTTTAAATAAACAATCTGTTTTATTACATTATAATGATATAAAAGTCATGTAATACATAAATTAATGTATTGATCGAAGAAAAATGTGTTTTATCAAAAAAAATAATTTATTTTGAAGAACTAAGATTAATTTTTTAAACTTATAAAGAACCTTCAAATACCTAAAGGATATTTAATTATTTTAAAAACAATTGCATATAAACATGAATCACATTTAAAACATGATTGATATTATTTTTAGGATTTGTGTTCTTGAACTAAAGAATAATAAATACCAATACTACTTGTAAAATAATCGATAAAATATCATTGGGTGGATATGGATTTTATATTTTTTTAACATGGGGTCCAAGGCCTATATTTGGAAGTTAATAAATAATCCCAAAATATTGAATTAAAAATACACCCACTTCCAACTAAAATAATCCTCCAAGTCATTAAGCATGATTTTCCTCTCACCATCTCTCTCTCTCTCGATCCATTATAATGTATTTTTAATGTGCCAAGAAGATCTTCCCATTCATTAAGAAGA
Source organism: Viscum album (assembly GCA_963277665.1). Classification (NCBI taxonomy): domain Eukaryota; kingdom Viridiplantae; phylum Streptophyta; class Magnoliopsida; order Santalales; family Viscaceae; genus Viscum; species Viscum album. Next base: position 821,772 of record CAUJRU010000099.1, on the reverse strand, counting down.
AACCTCTCAAGGTAATGGGTTCCCTTCTTTATCTTTTCAATTGAAGCATTTCCTTTATTATAAACCTTTTTATTTACAGATAATTATATTTTATTATATTCACAGAAATCCTAACTATCCAAATAAAAAATTAAACTTTTAACTCTCATTAAACACCTCAATGAACTTTTATGTATTCCCATAATGATGCTAAAATTATCTTTTTATTTTTTATGCCATTTTTTATTAATATGCAAAACTCTTTTAAATAATGGTTAATCATTTAGGTTTACAAAGCCCACATTATCTAATCATGGGTTAAAATTAGGAAAAATGTTTTTATGATATATTAACTATGTGGTAGACATTAATTTATACAAATAAAGGATGTTAACTTATATAACTATAATTAATTAGGTAATGAATTTAAAATTAGAGATAAAAAGTTTATGATTCCTTATTAAATAACATTGGTGATACATTTTATGACACCTTGGTGATGTGATTATTATTGAATAACATTAACTTTTTAGCCACATTTTACTATTATGGCTCATGAACTAATGGTTATTGTCTTATATTATGATTCATGTATTTATGATCATGTTCTATTGTTATTCCTTGTGTTTAATCAATTATTATCACTCATGTTTTATTTCTTTTATTTACAAGTTATTGGGATTTATACACACCCTTTTATAATGAAGTATATCCCTAGGAAATCACTTTTATTGAGATTAATTATGATGTATTAATTAAAGATACATTTGAGAGGATTAAATAAAGTTCACATATATTTTTTTATATTAATCATGTATTATGTACCTAATTCTCGAGACACTAGACATTAAAAGATCTTGTAAGTTATAAATGAAATATTTTTTTCTAATAAATTATGTTAAAAATAGTGTATTAAAATGGTGAGTTTCTATATTTTTAATTAGATAACGGCGTAGATATTTTTTGTAAAATATGAAAAGAAAACATTAGTAAGAATACTAGGGATGATTCTAAATATAACAAAACCTTCTACATTTTGGTATATGATAGAGTATGGGATTTTTTAAAATTATAATCCATATCTAGGTACTAGAAATTGGACAAGCCTATGGAATAGATGCACCTAGGGTTAATCACTCTAAAAATGGAAGTTCGGGCTTTGACTTGATGTTCACTCGATGCATTATGAGTGGGGTGAGGACAGAACACTTAGATAGGCTCTCATATGATACATTTTTTGGTTGATCACAAGCCTTATATGAGATAATATGAAGGTTTTATATCTAAAGTAATTATTTTTTTAGATGTTAGTATTTAATTATAAGATCTTATAAGAATGATATTAAAAAACTTTAGGATTAAACAAAACTTTTATAACTATAATACTAAGAATTACATTAGTAGTAATTTTAAAATTTATGATTCCTTTTTTTATATAAATATTTGTAAATTGGAATTATGTAAATAATGGATATGATGGGAAATAAAATTTTGTAATTTTTTATAGAAAAGGAGCCAATTTTGAATATTTTATTAGGATTCTAAATAAGTTTATGAATAATAAACATAACAAAATGGATCATCTAACTACACCATCAAAAGAACAACTAGTAGTTGAATCCTTTATGCATCAATGAAAACTTGTTTTTAGTGGAACATCCAATCCATAAATCACAGAAAAATAGATCAACATTAAAGAAAAGATATTTTGTATTCCCAATTTTTCTGATAATGAAAATGTCGCTCTAGTAGAATACCACTTGGAGGTAAAATATAATCAGTGGTTGAAAATGTTCTTGAACATGAAAATAGAGGGTGCGAATGAATCCATAGGGTACATGGAAATCAATTTTTCAATAATTATTTTCCTCATTCTATCTGAACCAATAAGAATATTGAATTCTTGAATTTGAGAAAATTATAAAGAATTAGTGGGAAGTTTTGTGATGAAATTTAAAATTCTTGTACAATTCTCTTTATGAATTTCCATTGATTTATATAGGATGATTAACTGATTCATTGGTAGTCTTTGACCACATCTATGGAAGGCTCTAGTAATTTGAGATATTGGTAGTTATGATGAAATAAAAAAATATGTTCTAAAGGTGGATAAGAACGTTGGAGATGTAAATTGGCCTCATGGAATAAATGATAAGAATAAAAGTATAGATCCAAACATTGGGAAGAATTTTACCATGAAAGATAATGGAAGAAACAAAAATATCCCTTATTTAACTAGTGTGGGAAAAAACATGGGAATTTTCTGCAAGGAAGTAGAAGTTATTAAAAGTTTGAAATGGATGTACATATAACTCTAATATATTTTTAATATTTTAAACCCAAAAAGAAAAATGAAAACAATAAATGGAATATGTTTCATGTGATTACAAATGTGAAATGATTCATGTGAGGATAGTATGGATATTTTGTTAACAAATGTCATAATTAGTAGAAAATAGAGGGAATCAACCATCAACCCTAGTAGAGGCCAAGGGAGAAATTTTGTGCTTTTACAATCATGATAGTTGAATATGATGCTCTGAATGACATAGTGGAAAATATAATCATCATAGAAAAAAAAATCTATAGAGTACACTGTTTTATTCAAGTTAAATTCATTCCTTTATTTCATTTATGTTTGAAAATAAAATCAAATTGAACTATAAACTACTAGTTGTAGAGTTCTCTATTGAAACTTATAAATTATGTATTAAAGAATAATGTATACATAGAGATACTTCTATTAAATTTAGAGAGTTCAATCTCTACAAAAAAAAATTCATGGTTCTTCCGATGGTAGAATTGGACTTTATTCTAGGGATGTATTGGGAATTAAAATATAATTCCAATTCAATTATTTATGCATGTAAATTTCAGTCCTCTTAATGGGATAACATATCATTATTTTAAAAAGGAGATATATCCAATCCCGAGCCTTTTTAAAAACCAACTCTAATTTTCTTATTTACGTAAATTATTAGTGAATAAGGTGAAGAAATGTAAATTTTAATGATAGGATATATTCTTATTGTTTATGAATATATTAATGTATTTCTTGGGTAGAAAATTTTCTATTTATAAGTTATAAGTATCAATCAATGTGTCTATGAACTGATTACAATTAATTTAATGAGATTATGGTGAAGAAAAAATACAAACTTCTATAGATTAGAGAATTATTTAACCAAATTCATAACGCTCAATTATTTTCCAAGATTGAACTATAATTAGGGTATCACTTGGTGAGGTTTATGAAAGATGATATTATAAGTGTTGCATTCTTATCAGGATTTGTGCACTATATATTTTTCTTTTTCCATTTGTATTGACTAATGCTCCTTCTCTGATTATGTATTTGATGAATATAGTCTTAAGGTAATTAATAGATAATATTTTTTGGTTATTTATTAGTGATATTATGATATATTTATAAATTCATGATGAGCATGATGATAATCTAATGGTTATATTAAAAACAATAAGGAAATCAAATCATTTTGGTAAATTCTTTAAATAAGAGTTCTTGTTACAACTAGTAGTATTCTTGGGAAAACTTTATCCAATGAAAGAATCTATGTTGATCCATAAATGATAAAGGATAAAGAGTATTATCCTCAAAATATATTATTAATAGAAAATCGTAGTTTCCTTGGTCAAACTGGATATTATATAAAAGGTATGTGAAAAACATTCCATGGATTTATAATCCACTATCCAAGCTAACATCAAAGGAAGTTTTGTTTATCTTGACAAGGTACTGTAATGAATGTTTTCAGTAAATGAAGAAGAGGATGGTTAGGGAACCTATGTTAAATTTACCCTTTAATTGGGATGGATTTCTAATTTTTAGTGATGCATCTTTGAAAGTAATTTTTCGTGTACTCATTCAAAATAAAAAGGTGGTTACTTATACATCTCAATAGTTGATATCTCATAGACATAATTAGCCTACCCAATATTTAGAGTTAGATATAGTTTTATTTTAATTATAGATATATATAAAATATCTTTATAACACCTCTAGATTTCAAAATAGGGACATTGGGTTTTATGGCGTATTTGACATGCAACATTGAGCTAAAATGACCCACGAAATATAGGTCCATTATAATGTAGCCACTAAATTAATGTGTATGAATAGTATTCACTACATTATCAACAGGGTTTATAAATTTCATACCCAATATGAATTTATTGATATATTATTAGTTAATAATCAACCAAATTTTATTAATTTAATTTTATTCATCAAAAATATGTTTTCGTCAAAAATGATTTCTATTGATTTTTTTGAGAAATATTATAATTCATTTATGGAGATTTAATATTTTTTTGATAAAATTAAATTAATATTTGAAATAAAAATATCAAAATTAAATTTGTGTTACATTTTTGGATTGTTTCATAAAATATTGTTTTTTTTTGGGGAATTGTAAAAAAAATAGTGTTTTTTGTAAAGATTTGTTTTTTTTCAAAAATTAGGTAATTTAAAAGTAACATTTTGTTTAGAAGATTGTTTAAAGTACAATTATAAATTTTTAGTCATATATAATACACTTATTTAAATTTTAATCATTTTTATATTGTATTTTAGCATAATTTTATTCTTGTGTTTAAAAATAGGTTTTTTATAAAAATGATTTAAAAGTGCATAGTATTTATCCAATTTCATTAATTAAAAAAACCAATGAAAAATGGTTTAAATTAAATTTATAGGTTTATATATATATATATATTTATTTAAATTCATGAAATTATGATTACTATTCATAGATTTAATATAAAATCATCTTATGCTTAAAAAATACATTTATTGAAAAACCTCTATTCCATCATGTGTGAGGGTAGTATTTTTAAATTAAATTCTTCAACAACTATAAATTGAATTATTTAAAATGGAATTAATATTTAGAATAAAAATAATTTATATTATCTAATACTTTTGACTTAATTTTTGTCCATGATTAGTAGGGAAAATAGTAAAAATATTTTACCGTAGCTAAGGAGAAAACAATTTTACCAGGGGTTAAAGTAAACAATATAATGGATAAAATGACCTAAAAACTTTTATAAAATATATTTTATGGCCATATTTCATCCTTATAATTTATAATCATTAATAAAGGTCTATTTTGGATCTTTATGTCATGTGAAAAATGTGGCTACACTATTTTCTTTCAAAAAATACAATTGTGCCACTTGCCTCAATTATAAAAGGCCACCCCCTCTCCACTCCTCTCACAACTTTAACCCATTTTACTTGGAAAAGAACTAAAAATATACCTTATTTAATTCCATATACATGAAATATATTCCATTTTTTCCTTAAATACATCCTATGAATCCTTTTGGTGCTAACCTAAGGAGGTTGTTCAAAAAAGAGGTATAATGTCTAACCGGGTGTTTTTATTTTATTTATTATTCCACATACATCAAATATTATTATATTATTATGATATAATAAAAATAATATCTCCCACATATGGAAAATAATTAATTTTATAACCAAAATAAGCCTATTATTCCATCTAATAAGAATGTAAAACTACATCCATATGAACAGAGGACTACCATCTCGCGAACTGATGTAATTCGGTTTTCATCATTGCGTATCATGGATTGTTATAATGATGGGTTTAAATAATATATATTATATTATTATTATCATTATAATTATATAATTATAATATCTCATATACCTTCTTAATTTCAATATTGTGGTGGATATGATAAAGTTGCTCATGTGTATGGAGGATTACCGGCTCGTGAAGCGATTTGATTCGTTATTCACTAACACTTTACATAGAAGGTAAATAGTATAATGTTAATGAATATATGTTATATATGTGAAATATTTATAATATTAAGGACATATTTACCATTATTAAAGTATAAAATATTATTTTCATTCTTACCTTTTCACTCACTAAAAAATGATATTGTCATTCGTGCGTACGTGTGGACAATCGCCTCCACAAAGTGATGTAATTATTATTTTAATCACTACATTACATGGATGATACGTATATAAGTATATTTAAATAATGAATTTGGTATTTATAATATTATTATCATTATTTAATGATAAAATAAAACTTACCTTCTTTATATAATGATTTTTGATAAATGGAAACATTACTCATGCGTACATACAGCTTACCATCACCATGGTTGTAACATAGTTCATTTTTCATAACCATCATTCATTAATTGTTTTAAAATTATAAATTATGTAAAAAATGACAATTATTCCATGATTATTATTTATGATATGATGTAATAGTTTTCTTTATGACCACAATCAATGAATCAAAGCTGTTTTGATACAACAAACCAAATATCCTCAAAATACGTGACATGGACTGAACTGATTAAAAATGTAAATATTCCACTAAAATAAATAAATTAAATTATTTAATTATATGGTATTATACATATAAAATTTTCCTATGAAATAAAATAATTTATATATGTTTATTATATTTTATTTAAAAGACATACATGGAATGTCTAGACTCAATGTATGAGAATTTGTCTAAATTTTCCTTCATTGAGACATATTTTAATGTTATGAACCTAATTCATTTTATATGTTTTATATACTTCCAATTTTAGATATTATATCATTAATAATTCACACATAATGGTATTTTTTGTTTCATTTCTAATTATTTTATCCAATAGGATTTGACTTGAATGTTACCAAGTGGTAATAAATTTCATAACTCAATTTTATTCTCATTATGTTATATAACTTCTTCATTTTTGATATTATAAGATTATGTGTGTGATGAATTTTGATTATAATAAGTTTTATTTACAATTTTTTTATGTATATTTATATTTTTAAAACATAGTAAATTAATTGATTAATTTTTACTTCAATTTTATGATCATTGTAAGGGTCTCTCGTCTTAGATTTTCATTTTTGTGACATATGTTATGTTATTCACTGAAAATTTTATGAGGTATATCTATAACCAAATTTAATTTTATTAAAAAATATCATTTTTTCATTATATTTAATGTATCATTTTAATTTATTACTTTATGGGTCTTACAATTTAATGTTACCAAAGTGGCGGTGGTTTTATGTTACAATCTCTTTTCTTTTGGTATTATTTATATTCAGGGTTCATTATGAGGAAATCATAATCTATTATTATATAGAAAAACATAACTTTTTCTCATTGGGTTATGAATGTTTTTTGGATGTTTACTTTCCATTTCTACTACTATTTATAAATAAAACTTCATGAATGTTGATTGTATGTGATATTAGTCTTATATCATCTTTTAGATTGAGAATATTTCACTTTCATATACATGTTTTCTAAAATAGTTTCAAAAAAAATTTAAAAACATAAAATATTTTATAAATATATTTTACTTGATATTTTTCTTTCATTTAAATTATTTTTTCTAAGATGAAATTTATTGACATTTTTCAAATGGGTCACTTTTGATTCCATTTACAAAATGTCTAAAAAGAATTTTTAGTTTTGTGTTTACAACATGAAAAGATTTTCCCACCGCCATGTCCATTATTTCTTTTAATGAATCCTTTATATGTTTCTAATGATTTTTTCAAAAAAATTATTTCCACAATATTTTGATAATGTTTCATAATTTAAATAATTTTGTTCATAGTGAAAACGTTATTTTCCATGAGAATGGTTTTAGTGATATATTAAGGGTATTTCTCTTAATCGATGTCAATAAACTATTATGTTACTTACACTCCAGTAGGGATATATTATACTAATACCATCCTTATTATTTATTTATAAGGATTATGATATTTTCATGGATCCCATTTCCTTTCCATGGGTTAATCAGGCTATGAAATAATAGTCTCTATTATTATGTGTTAAAATTGAAAGAATCAAAAAGTTTTATTTATAAATAGTACATTTTCATTATTAAGGATGAACAACTGATCCTGATATAACATATATGAAGGTTTTATCCCAATTATAGCTCATGGGTGAGCATGGTATAGCTTATATGAAGGGATTATTCCCATTATAGCTCATGAAAAATGGGTGAACCCGATATAGCTTATATGAAGGGTTGATCCAAATTATTTCTCATGAAAAATGGGTGATACATATATATCATATACAAAGGGTGAGGCCCATTTTTGATCTCTAATACAGTGGGTAATGTTCCTTCTCATTAGAGGAAATAATGGGGGAGTTTTTGGGGGGTTTCTTTATGTATTTAACCCGGATCTGATTATTTCTAAAATGGGTTTAAAATGCGATATAAAGATGATTTTTCAAGATTCCAATATGTTTTCTTTATGATTTCTATGAGTTTTAAAATTTTCCTCTCATCAAGATTAATTTCACATGGCTCTTTCTTATTGATTTTCATGACTCGTTATTTTTTTGAACATTATTCCATCCACATGTTTATCGATCTAAGTTTAATTTTAATGATTTTTCTTTTGTTATGCTCATGAAATTTGATTATATCATAATACCATTATGTTATTCTTACATTCATTGATGACATTAAATTGTAAATGTTTATGTTTTACCTTACTGCACATTTAAGATCTCACATATTATGATTTATTTTCCCCAAGTTATCAAGAATTATTTTAAATGAATTATTTCACGAATGGTTTCATATCGATGATGATGATGGCCTAATTTGTAAAAGAAATGATGGGTATAGTGGAAAAAATACACTCTTGAATTCCAGAGTGTTGTTTATATTATAGTTTTTCATAATTATATAATACTATAAACCTAAAATTTATTTGGGTATATAAGTGATCTAGTATTTTATTTTCATATTGTAATGTTGCGAACCAAACTGGGTTGACCCTGAACCGGTCACCCAAGACGGTCAGCGGTAAGGTCCGAAGGTCATTCTTGATCCCCACAAGCTGGAAACTGTTGTCAGGCATCTAGACTAACAAGTGAGAATGATTTTTTCCAATAATAGTCAGACAAACAGATAAATAAAAAAATAAAAAACGAATAATATGGATAACCAATAATTAAAGAAAGATGATAAACTGCACATACCTTCATGTGACCTTCTAGGTCACCACCCAACTCCATGACCAAGCTTGCTCCAATAATGTGAAAATAATCCAGGGGAACCTGAGTAAAGGTAACCACCAACTGAAAATATAGAATAGGCATGAGCACTAAAATTCTTAGTAGGAATGACAAGATAAACCATAGGATCCAAGTACTTCCTTTCCCACCATAGTCCACTAACACTAGTTAGAAATAAAATTATAAAACATGTTTTTCACACTTTAATAAATAAAATAGCTTTTATTTTAAAACAAATCACACCAAAATTCCATTTTTTCAAGAAAAATACCATTTTATAACAAAACCCAATCCAAATAGTACTAAGGTTGTGCTGAAAACAACTATATATGGTAAGTAGAAACACTAAGTGCAGAAAAACACTAGGATGAAAATAAAGAAAGTAACCAAGAAATATATATTATAACCCTGTGTGACCTTAAACATCCCAGAAGACCCTTGGATGTACTCGGTTCGGAACCACCTATCGGCGTATAGTGAAACCCCTAAGTCAATAACCAACAAGCTGCCCTAACCTAGCCTCACTAGTGGCACATCCTTTCTAGACTATATTTAAATGTATGGGGTACCAACCCATCTAATCGGGGCTAGCAAGAAACTATCACTTGATCATCTAAATGATGCCCAAGAACCCATGGTGGTAATAATACTGTGTTAGTAGTAGGCCCTCACACGTGTGACGCACCTTACATTTAACAACCACACTTTCTTACCCCAAACACGAACATCCCCTATGTTGTAACCCATTAATGTTAATCCTAGATAGGGGTTCCAAAAACATATATATATATATATATATATACATATATGTGAGCTTATATCACATCAACAAGGTGCCTACTAGGTCGTCACACAGATAATACCCAAAATCATTTCACAAATTATTTCAATGATTCCATACGGGCATTTATACTTTCAAAGTCCTAATGAATTACCAAAAATCATAAAGTTCCAACTGAGCCTACTGCTTTTGAAATATCAACATATTATAAATATTGTTTAAATAATTTCTGGAACAACATTAAATACCAACTTTTAAAATAATAATGCCAACTTGGACCTTGAGTTATAAATAATATTTCACTTATAACCCCATCCCATAGACAAGATGAATTAAATATGGAATTACCAAAGCTGCCAAGCGTGTTGCTTTACCATATACGGGTTAAAATCATTTCATAATACATTTTATGTTACCAACTGGCACATGCATTTCCCAAAACACAAATCTTTCAAAAGTTTAACATAGACCTAACCCTTGAGTTGGAAGGGCCAAATGGGTCGTTAACCTTTACACAACCAAAATAAATTTGTGAAAAACATTTCCAAATTTCCTTTTCTGATAAAAATTTAATTAGTAAAACATTCCAAATGGACCCATGACTATATATAAACAGGTACACACCCAAATACCTCACATTTTCTAAATAGGAATTTATCCTTTTCCAAACTCACACCAAAACACACACCCCAAGAACCAAATGGGAAAACCCTCTATGATTTTCTTTTACTTAAAAATTATTTGAAAACAATGTAAGAGAATCCCCATCCTTTATAAATAAAAACCCATTTTATGAATATGAGGTTTTTTATGAAAACATAATTCAAATTTTCTGCCTTTATTTGAAGTCACACCCATGTGTGCACCTAGAGAACCCATAGATGTGCCCATATCTAAAGGAACAAGAAGAAAAATACCGAGGATAAATATCAAAACTATTTCCACAAAAAAAATTCATTAAAACCAAAACAAACCATTCCAATCCTTAAAAGAACACAATCCATCCCCTTAAAGCTATAAATAAATTTCCAGAACGCCTTAACACATTTAGTAAGCTAAAATACCACCAAAACACAAACACCAAGACATGACCTCAAACCACAAGTACCATTATAATTCCATATGGACCAAACCTTTCATATAAGACCTAATTCCACTTAAAAGGAGAGGGGAATTTTAAAATCAAGCATTATAAGGGTCTTAAACCTAAACATTTCCCACAATTCACATTAGGAAACTATTTTTAATAAATTCAATCAACTAAAAATTATAATTTACATATATACATGGGTATATTACTGGTTATAAGAACATTTAAGAAGAAATTGAAAATATTAAAGTGTCAATGGATCATTTTGGAAAATAATTATTAGAGATGCATACCATAATCAAGTGTGGAAGCATTGACGATCCCGGAGGAGGATGAATCAACCTCTGCGAACAAAGCGTGAAACCCAGATTTAAGGGAAACTAGACAAACCATTAATCCCAACCTCCAAGGTGTGACCGAATTGAAGAAATCCATCATGTTTTGAAGGGAAATTCACTTGTAGATTGGGCACCTGTGAGGGAAATTCACTGGAATTCAGGTTTAGGATGAGAGGGAGAGGGAGCAGGGGGTTCAGCAGAGAAAGGGAGAAGGCTAGAGGGGGGTTCGGCATGCTGTAAGACAAAGTTGAGGGATGTGGTGGGTGATGTATCATCACAAGAGGAGGGGGGTAAGATGCCCCCCAGGTTTTCAATCCCCCTTATTTTTTTTGTTTAATTCAATAATACTAATGATAATGATAATAATAATAATAAATTATTATTATTATTATTATTATTATTTATAATAATGATATGAATATTATTATTATTATTAATATTAAATATTCTTTCAACATTAATTATTCTCATTTTATTTTATCTTCATTTTATTTTATATTCATTTTATTTTTTTTATTTAAATATTTAACATTTTTAAACATAGATCAGGATGCACAGTTTTGTCGTACATTCTTCCCGGCTGGGTGCCAACCGCGTGCATTCCAAAAACTCACACGAAAGTTTTTTATGAGGTCAGGGTGTAAAAATTCTCCCCAAAAAAGACTCTTTATACCCCCATGAAGTTACGAAGTCAAAAGATAACCAATGGTTGAGTATGTGCCTGAATAGAACCGAAATAAAAATCAAGATCCTCGGGTAGAAAATTTACTGCACAACCCACACCCGACCGATCATAAAGAAACCATGTCAAAAAATGAGGGGTGAAAACGGATGGTTTTCCCCACCATGTCACAACCCAATATGTCTAATTATTTTATTTTATAATCTCTTTGGTTTTTTAAAAAAAGTTTTGTTGAGGTTCGGGTTGAATCCAGAACAAAAATTTTTATTTTTTTCAAAAAGTGTGCGTTTTTTAGTTGAAGTCATTGGGTGCACGGGTGGAGCGCATTTTGGAAACACCGTGTGGGTTGCCCAGGCATCAGCATGATCTGATTCTCTTTGTAAAATTAAAATGAAATTTTTTTTGAAATTTTTTGTTTTATTTAAAATATTTATTTGTTTTGATTTTATTATTATTATTAAAGGGAACTAATTACTTTTTATATTTATATATTTATTGGTATAACTATTAATTTTCTAATTAGTATTATTATTAATAAGGATTTATTATTATTATTATCATTATTATTATTATTATTATTGTAATTAAGGAATTATTATTATTATTATTGTTGTTGTTGTTGTTGTTGTTGTTGTTGTCATTTTAATATTAAGGTTGGTTTTATTATTATTAGGTGTAGTGATAATATTGTTTTTATTAATGTTTTTATTATTATTATACATTAATGTTATTATTATTATTATTATTATTTTTATTATTATTCTTATTTTATTTTTTAGGCGTATTATTTTTATAATAGACCAATGTTTTAATTCATTTATTTTTCTATGTTTTATTTTATTTTTGCTTCTTAGTTCATTTTTATTGGGCGAAATTGATCCACTATTGTTCTATGTTGATGCCCTAGTGCTTATCGCCAGGCTAGGAGGATCGGGAACACCTCTCAGGCCTTACTGTGGATCAGATCGGGTGACCAGTTTTGGGTTGATCTAGGATGGTTAGTGAAACAATGGTATCAGAGCCAGATCGTCTCTTGAGCGGACCTTTTTTTGAGAGTGCCCATTTATATTTGCGTTTGTCCTAGTATAATGAGTAGTATTGTTGGGACTCTATGTGTATGGATGGTAAGGATGTCATGAACCCTTACTCGTTCCAAACCTCGGGTTACCATGGGATGTCTGGGCATGTTGGTGTCCATTGATTATTGTGATTTTTTTATGTTGGTAAATGAAATGGGAGTTGGGAAAGTAGCCTCGTGATCTCGCAGGACCTGGAAAGCCATGTGGAGCTAGGGAATTTACCATAGAATTCACTCAGTGATGGTTGTGTGACTGGCGTATAGCCTCCAGCCATATGTTCGAGTAACCCATCAGCACTAGTTTCCCCCTAGTGAATCATTTTGGTTTTCCTTCATTCTGAAAATAATTTTGAAAAGTGTTATTTTGGTATTTTAAATTACAATGACCATGTTTTGATGAAGTTGTTTGTTTCTTTGTTCCATAGTATTCGCCCCTAATAAGGTTAGATGGATGCCCAAGGTGTAGCTTTGGGTGGTGCGCCCCTAGAAAATCCTTTAGTTGATCAACCTATAGTTTATGGTCTTGAATTTTTGATGTTGAACCCTCCCTTGTTTTATGGTCAAGTAGATCCACTTGAGGTGGAGGATTGGTTGCAGAATATTGAGAAGAAATTCAGTTTCAATGGGTTTCCTGAATCATTGAAGGTGATGTTAGCTACATTTATGCTTGAAGTTCCAACCTAGAAATGGTGGAAATCTATCTCTCAAAGAAAGCCTCATGAAGCTATCACATTGGATTTCATTAAGTATTCATTTATCCAACAATGTTTTTCAGAGTTGAAAAAGTTGTGGAAGAGGATGGAGTAGTGTTTTTTTTTTCAATAGAGTGTTGAATTAGTACTAGAATTCTATCAACGTTTCTTATAACAAGTTCCATACAACCAATGGTTTGTTGCAAATAATCCCAGGAAGGCTCATAAATTTGAGTTTGGGATCTGACCTGAACTATGATCCAAAGTGGAAGAGCTCAACCTAACCACCTTCTCAGATATTGTGGGGAAATAATTTCTTGTAGAATCTGAGTTAACATGAGGACTTGAGGTGGAAAATCTTCCAACCTAGGGAAGCAGTAAAGTGGATGGCGATATGAAGAATGGGAAGTGACCTGATGTTGGTGGCTCTCGTAGAAAAATCATGAGGCCACCAGACCTTCAGTCATCTTACTCACATCATAATTCCTTGATTTGTCACCAATGTGGTAAGTAGGGACACAAGAGGAAGATGTTCCTGAGTGCTCTGAGACCATGTCATGCATGCGGAAGTCGGGTCACTTGCAGTTATTATGTCGATGTTTTTCCAAGAAGCATGTTAAACCCATTCCTGGCTCATCAAAGGTCACCTCAACCTATCAACAGAAGTACGGTGATGTTTGGGGATCAGTTTGAGGGTTTCTCTTTATAGTGTTTCTTAGATGTAGTGGTCGTCTCTTGTAGCATTTTTTGTGTTTCTTTTTCTTCAGTTGTAAGAATGGTTATTATTGACCCTCTTTGAAACTTTTATTTTATTATATGTTTTTTTGGTAAAATTATGATTCATGTGTTATGTTTGGAAATTTTTAAAGGCTGATTATGAGGTAAGAGATGCTTCAATCATCAGTTCTCCATCCATATGTCCTGGAGTGAAGGTGGTGTGTAGTCAATAGAACCCCAGTGGTGAAAAAGGGCCCTGGATTAATCATTTTCCTTAATGTGGCATAGTATGTGTTCTTCCAAGGGTGTTAGGTTGTGGATATAGTGAAGGCAGTACTTTTTTATGCCGTATCAGTTGGGCCCTTACCTTTTCCCACTAATTGTGTGGGGGGGGGGTTTGGTCCGTATGGAAAATCTTCAAGTTCAGTTAAACTTGTTAGTTCTTATGTTGGGGAGACCCACAATAGGTATCTCAAAGTTACACTTGAAGTAATTTAGTGTTGGCCCAATCCTTATAGTGGGGAGTCCATTTGGGCCTCCCCATGTCAGTACCAGAGTTTCTTTTCGTGTATCATTTTGGTGGTGGGTGGTCTTGTGCGGAACCACCTAATCCTAAGTTCTTCCTCTTTAGTAAACATTGGGATTTGATTACACCTAATGGTTCTATTGGACTAGGATTATAGGAATAAGTTTCGAAGATGGTTTAAGTTTGTTCACTCTTTGGTTGAAATTGATAGTTTGGATTCTATTTGGTAGTGGTTAATGCATTTGTTCATTGAGAATGAGTTGTGTTTCATGGGAGTTCAGTGTCTATTTGGATCGATCAAATGGAGGAACTTAATCTTTTTGAGGTCGGTGGGACATAGCAGGGAGTTAATTTCTATTGCATGAGTTCCTCTTATTAATCTCTCTCTTTTTGGTCATGTTTTGGGATCTCTTCATTGTCACTCTTTGAAAATCACCTTGAACTTTAAAGGATTTTCAATTCTTGTTTTGAGTTTTGGCCTTGTTATGGCTTTAAGGGGGCGAAAAGAATTATGGTGGGGAGAATTTTCACACCATTACCTATATAATTATTTTATTTTATGATTTCATTAGTTTTAAAAATAATTGTGTTGAGGTTCGGGTTGAATCCTGAAAAAAAAATCTTGATTTTAGTAAAAAATGTGTCTGTTTTTGGGGATCAATTTGAGGATTTATCTTTAAAGTGTTTCTAAGATTTGGTGGTACTCTCTTGTAGTGTTTTGTTGTGTTTCTTTTACTTCAGTTATAATAATGGTTATTCTTGAACCTCTTTGAAAATTTTATTTTACTGGAAGTGTGTTTGGTTAAATTCTGATAAATGTGTTATGTTTGGTAATTTTTGAATCCTAACTACGAGGTAGGAGATGCTTCAATAATCGGTGCTCCAATCATAGGTCCCAGAGTGAAGATGGTGCATAGTCAGGAGAAACCCAACGGTGAAAAAGTGCCTTGGTTTAATCATATTTCTTAGTGTGGCAAGGTTTGTGTTCTTCTGACGGTGCATTTCTGTTGATATAGTTAAAGTGGTAGTTTTTGATGCCCTATCAGTTGGGCCCATCCCTTTCCCCCCTCATGGTGGGAGTTTTTAGTCCGTATGGAAAATCTTTATGTTCGGTTAACCTTGTCAGTTCTTATGGTCGGGAGACCCCCATTTGGTCTCAAAGTGCCACACCTAAATTAATTAAGTGTTATCCCAATCTTTATGGTGGGGAGTCCATTCGGGCCTCCCCGTGTCATTACCAGAGTTTAGTTTCGAGTATTGTTTTTGTGGTGGGTGGAATTTTGCATAGCCACCTAATCCTTTGTTCTTCCTCTAGTTTAAACGTTGCAAATGGAGTACACCCAAGGATTCTATTGTACTAGGATTATAGGAATAAGTGTCAGATATTGTTTTAGTACATTCACTGTTTGTTTGAAATGGATATCCTGGGTTCTGTTTGGTAATGTTTAAGGTATTTTTATTTTTAGGATAAGTTGTGTGTCATGGGAGTTTGGTGTCTGTTTGGATCGATCAACCGGAGGTGATTAAACCTTTGGGGGTAGGTGACACTTATCGGGGGTGTTCATTTTTTTTCTCTTGAGTTCCTCTTGTTAATATCTCTCTTTTTTAATGTGTTTCGGGATATCTTCATTGTCGCTCTTTGGAAATCTCCATGAACTGTAAAGGAATGTCGATTCCAGTTTTGGGTTTTGGCCTTGTTATGGATTTAAGGGGGCGGAAAGCATTATTGTGGGGAGAATTGTCACACCCCAACCTGTATAATTATATTATTTTATGATTTCATTTGTTTTTTTAAAAAAATATGTTGAGGTTTGTCTTGAATCCCAAAAAAACTCTTCAGTTTTTCTAAAAAGTATACATTTTTGAGTTGACGTCATTGGGCGCACTGGCGGAACGCATTCTGGAAACCCTATGCATGTTCGCCCAAGTATCAACATGATCTGCCTGTCTTCAGAAAATTATAATGAGAAACTTTTTAAATTTATTGTTTTATTTAAAAAAATTATTTTTAAGGATTTTATTATTATTAATAAAGTTAACTGAGTACTTTTATTATTTATATTTTTATTGGTATGATTACTAATGTTCTTATTAGTATTATTATTAATAAGGATTTATTATTATTATAATTATAAATAAGGAATTATTATAATTATTATTATAGATTAAAGTTACTATTATTATTATATTAATTATTATTATTATTATTATTATTATTATTATTTAGGCTTATTATTTTTATTATATACCAATGTTTTATTTTCATTTATATGTCTTTTTTATTTTTATTTTTTTTCTTTCCCAACCCTAGTGTTGTTCTCCCTCCCTCTCTTTTCTCCAGTATCACACCCTCCTACGCCCTCTCCCCAGTGCACCACCACCCTCCTACGCCCTATCCATGCTCCATCCACTTAGAGACACTGCCCGCACCACCCTCGACATTCCTCCCTCAAGCCGCCTCCGCCTCCTACCTGCACCCTCTGGCATGCCCCCTCCATTCCATGTAACACCCCGAGATTTTATGAGAAGTATTCTTTTTAATTTATTTGATGTCTTGTGTTGTATTCTACACCAAGATTATCTTGTGCTATACACAACACTGTATTAGCTTGCAGTATACGCAACACTATTCTTGGATCATGTTACACAAAATTTCAAGTTCGTTTGATAGAAGTTATTCTATGCAACATTAAGTGTTTATATATATATATATATATATATATATATATTCAATGTATAAATGAAATATGGATAGATTCTATTATACACCACAACAAAGGAATCTTGAACTACAATCAACCCTAACTTGGCTTGCTTTACACGCAATCTCTACCTTCAACGATAGCGTGTGTTGTACGCAATACTGAGCTTCACTAAACTACGATATGTTATTAAAATATTATATAAACTAGGCGTTAGGAATAGTAATACCCACAATTTGAAATTTTATAAATTTTATCATTGAAAATAGACTTCATTTTTGGATTCGTAATTCTGAAATTATCCTAGGGTGAAATTTTGTTATTTTTCTGAAACATTCAATTTTTAATGAATAGTGAAAACACTGAGTTATTGGTTAAAACCGAATTTTAATTTAAATAATAATTTATTTTATTTAAATTTATTTTAGGTCAAAATAGATAAATAATACTTATATATTTTCAATGTAATTCGTTGGAGTCATATTAGAATAATTTTAGATATTTAAACATTTTATTGAACTTTTCACCGTCTTTTACCCACCTCCTAGGAGCATTTGCAATTGTACATAAAACTTCATTTTACCGCTTCTGTGAGTTTAATTTCAAAAATATGGGAGACACGGTTAATATCAAGGAGTAAAATGTGGTTCAATAAGAGAAAAATAATTTTTGGTGAATAGTAACTTTTTACTTTTATTTACCATGGTTAAAACTAAATAGGGTAATTAAGGGTAAAAATGATATTATTATCACCATAACACATGTCCTAATTCTATTGAATAAGTTTAATTCGACCAAAAAAACCTTATCAATAAAATATGACCATTTAGGTCAACTTGGATTAGATTAGGACATTTATTATTATTTTATTTAAAGAATAGTTAAAAGAGTTAAAATCAAAGTTTAATAACTAAAACATTTTTAATATAGGTTTATTCATATGATAAATTCGACTATAAATATTCATTAGAAATATAAAACGATTTCCTATATAATGGTATCTTATTTATAATTTTTAGACATTAAATAAGTTAATTTATTTATGACACATTGATGATGCAGTAATTACCATATTAATGAAATATTAACATAATTGATATTATAAATAAACAAATAAAAGTAATTTGAGACTTTTTATGAATTAAACTAATTTTATAGGTTAACAGGGCATGTTATTATTTATTTAATTAACCTTTTTCTAACTAATCATGCTGTTATGATTTTCATAAAAATCAATTACCAAATAGTGTCAAAATTGACATAAAATAGTTTTTAAAACAAACATTATATTATTAATTGTATTTTTTTCTAAAACTCTATGTTTAATCCAAATGACTTAGATAAGGTTATATATATTAATAATGAACCACTTACGGTTCTTTTTTCTTGTTATAGTATTTTTATTAACCATATATTGTAAGAAAACAAGAAGATGCAGTAAAAGTTGAATTATTTAACATAATGTTAAATCAAAATTATAAGGATAAAATAGTGACATAAACTTTTCAAAAACCTATTGGTTGATATTATTTATACCCATACCCAATTTATCTTCGAAATAAATCAATTTGGAACTATTATAAACTGAGTATGACTTAATTATAAAATAATATTTTAAGTTTTACTTAAGATGCCCCTCTCCTCCCTTATAAAAGGGCACCTCCTCCCTCTTCTCTTTACAAAATTTGGAGCCTTCAAGATAGGCCAACCCCTGCCCATTTACCTTCTAAACTTCCATAGAAATATTATAGAGGTTCTTATCTCCTCAAAAGACCAACTCTAGTGCATTGAGAGGATTCTTAAAAGAGGTGTGTCGAAGAAGAGGTAATCTCTTCTACTAATTCATTCAAGTTTTCTTTCGTCTTCAACTTCTTATTATTTAGTTGTTTCATTATAAAGTAATAACATTAGTATCACTAATATACTGATATGTTATTATAAATACTAAACAACACCATTTCAATTTTTATCTATCCTACTGAAATAGAAATCACTGTACGTGCGTACGTACGTAATACTGTCTCCACACCGTGGTGAAATCTAGTTTTCCACCACCACCTTACATGGATGGGTATAATGGTGTAAATAATAACTATATATGTTTATCATAACATAATGATGATTCTGCGATATTATATCATCCACTCTAATTCCATTCAATCATTATGGGAATGATATCATCGCTCGTGTGTACGTACGGATTACCATCTCGATGACGCGATGAGATTCATTCTCTATGTTAACCATTTCAGAATGATTATAAAGTATATATAATGAATAATAATTAAATATATGACATAATTAATGTACTGGATTTATTTATATATATATGTGTGTGTGTTTATATGTCATCTACTTAGTTCCATTCAAGTCAATTAGGAAAGGAAAACAGCGTTCATGCGTTCGTACGGCCTACCATCGCCATGAATGGTGTATTTCATTTCATTAATCTATCTATTATATATATATATATACTGAATATATATGATATATAAACCATGATTTACATTCTGGGAGTAAGTAAATCATGACATAAGTAATAATAATATCAAGAACAATAAGTCCAAACACGTATGATAAATAAAACGATTTTACCCAAAACACTGCTTTAACATGGAATTTACAAAATAACAGGTAATATAAAGTCATAAGTGAACCATATATGATATTATAACAATAAATATGATTATTTAATAAGTAAATGACATTATTTAAATTATTATACATGAGGTTTCGATGCGTACGAAGCATATCGGACCTAAGGTAAGGGATAATTTCGCAATCTCATTTTTATCTGAGATTACTTATACGTAAATATTTACCAGGGTTATATTTTTCATCCACGTCCATAAAAATATATTTCATAAAGTGTTTAATATTATTCCATTTATTTATAAATTCATTTTTATCCCTCTTCGACTTCTACATTGTGTTATAGAAGGAATCTTTTTTTTTGATTACCATACAATGAACTTTTTTGATTTTTCCGTTAAAATTAAGAGTAGAATGTTTTTTTAACTTATACGGCATGAATGGATTTTTACAGTTTCATAACGCCAAATTTTTATGAAGCTTACTCTACAATATTTCATGATTATTTTCAACAACAAAAAACTTTTCTTTTCAAATTACATGGCATTTTTTGAAAATAAAAATGATTTTGAAAAAGAAAGGATATTGTCCTCAAGAATTCATTTGAAGTGTTTTGTCAAAATTATTTTCCATCTAAGATGACATTATTCAGTATGATTATCTTTCAATTATAATATCTCTATTATTTACATGGTTTGATTCTCCTTATGATGAAATGATATCCATTTGTTTTATATGGATTATGTTATGTTGGGATGATGTTTATGAAACCCATTTTATTCTTTGGGTTATGATGAATGATTTTTGTTTATTTTGTTGCACAAGTAAGAATGATTTCATTATGAGATGGGTGGTACCTATATCTCCCTTCAATGCATTGGGTAAAGATTTATATCTCATGAGATAGACATGGATGGAACGGAAAGTAAATCCAGTTCAGTAATACAAGGTTGTAATGGCAAGTAAACCCAGTCCAGTAAGGGACTTTGTCCACTAAGATGGTCTTGGAAGCATTGCCTTGGCTACTATGGAAATCATATCATGTGCTTAATGTTTTTCCACAATTAAAAGTTTTATTCCCATGATATTTTATCATGATTAATGTTCTTTTATGATCTATTCCTTATATACTTCAATGTTTTATGTCATTGCTAAAGATTTTGATGTTTATATTTTTTGCTCATGTTTTTACATTTAAATGTCTATGGATTGTTTTATGTTCTCTATGTTTACCCTTACTGAGCATTTGAGCTCACCCTTTTTATGTTTTATTTTCCCTAGGATATAAAAAAAGGTTTTAGGTTAGAAAACAAAAGGGGAAGATTTTTATGGGAGATGTTGAAGATCTTTCATCATGATTAGAAGATTATGTTCCGAGTTTCTAAAGACACTAAATTATTACGGTCCTTGTGTATTGGTTTTTGTTATTTATTAATTATTCCTCAAAAGTAATTTAATGTTCATGTACACCAAGCTTTGGGTCTCTATATTTGGTATCAGAAGGAAGGTTTAGTCAAAATTTGGAAACTAGGATGGGAAAACTTTAGTGAGATCCCAAGAGATATTTCTAAGGTATGTCTAGGGATGTCTCTAAGGTTTAGTATAACTATAGGTTACAGTCCTAGAGTTATGCTGACGATCATGAATAACCTAGGTTGAACCTAAGTTATCATGAATTTAAGAATGTGTGATAAGTTAGACATCCCATAAGTGACTTTTAATGATTATGTGGTTCCTCATTATTTTAGGTGTTTCTTACACTATGGTTTCTGGTTTTAGTCAATAGAGGAAATGAGAAGGAATTCAGTTAATGTTGATTTCGATGGACAAATTGGTGACTGTGATCAACAAAATCATGTAATTCCTAGAGAGAAATATATTGTGATTATGTCAAATTAGTCATCCCGATATATGATTAACAAGGTGAACTTTGGTAGTTTTCCTAAGTCATCAAATAACAGGAAGATGAAATTTTATACATGTTCTCATGAAGAGGAACATAGAGGAAGGAAGATGAAGCTTTCTACATATCAAGAAAAAGGGAAGAACCTTGAGGAATACCTCAAATGCAGGGGAATATGTTATCTATGTGTAGGAAATGGTCCTAGAGTGATAGACTGTTATGGAGTTCAATGTCTTATTTGTGGAGAACATGGGCATTACCCAACTCAATACCCTGACCTAAGAGGTTACTTATAAATCAAAGGAGGACATATTCCATGACAACCATTGAAGAGGATGTATTGAAGTATTTATGTATTGGTATTCAATAATAATGTTGTTGAGGTACTTTTATGGTATATTGGAATATTTTTGTATTAGTCTATTGTGGTTTCAATAATATTAGGGTACCAGAAACCATGAAAATTGATTGAAATATTTTTGGAAAGTATATGATATGCGCATAATGAAGGGACGAGGATAAAATAAAATTTTTTATAGTATTCATGAGCTCATGACTGATATAAAGAAAAATTCATATTATGGTTTGAGTATATAGAAATTTTGGGATTTTTGTATATGGAAAGAGGTAACTTTTGACAGCATTCATGTTTTCACTAAGGTTCAATGGGTATTCATTTTTTAAGATAATACATGATTAAGGTATTCATGTGTTTGGAATGTGACCAACAAGATATATCGTATGATATATGGGGAATAAATGATGGTATCCACATGCTTTTTATATGGCCTTTCTGGTAATTGTTTTTTTTACTATGAGATTAGATATAAGTATTTTGGATAAGACTATAGATTGGAATAGATTAGGTTGGACATAAGTTAGTATTTTTTAAGGATATAACTTTTTGATATTATTTTTGAAATTTTATAATAATGTAGTTTTAGAAAAAGGGACGACCTGCAGGACGGGTGACAACCCGTCACGTCGGACAAGGCTGTGGGAATCGAATCCAAAACCGAAGTGCGACGGGCCTTTATCGCCTACCACTAGCCTACAGGAAGTCCCTGATTTGTAAAAACTAGTTTTATTTTATTAAGCGGTATGATAGATGAAGTATAAGTCCATTTTTGGAATCATATACGATTAACCTCACCATATATGGACTTATGTATATTTGATAACTTTTTCTAACCTTTTGTTTGAGACAGATGGAATGACCCATCATTCTATCGCATGATCTGCTAACACTTCACAGAAGACAAATTCAACTTCATTTCATTAAGAGATGAAGTGTAAATTGTTAAAGTCACAAAAAATTGGGATATTGTACCAAAATCAAGTAATTATTTCTTCTAATTCAAATTTTTAAACTTTAGGTAAAGGATGTTGAAAACCAAAAATGTTTCCCTAGTGCTCTTATACTTGAGGAATCATATGGTACCTTAGATCATCACAAAGTTATGGATTTGTGATTGATTAGATTTTTCATTTCATTCTCCTCTACCACTCTCCATCAGAAATTGATGGTTAGATATCTCTTCAATATCCATATTTTCACCTATGTTCTCATATGTGGAAACCCAGTGATTAGTTAGTGTGGGTAACCATTAAATTTCGTAATATAGTTTTCAAAGTTATGTTTTGGTAGTCCTTTTTACAATGTGGGTTTCTATTAAAGAAACTTTCAAGTAGTGAACCATTTATAACCCCGACAAATTTCGAGGGCAAAATTCATTTTAAGGAGTGTAGAATGTAACACCTAGAGATTTTATGAGAAGTATTCTTTTTAATTTATTTGATGTCTTGTGTTGTATGCTACACCATGATTATCTTTCACTATACGCAACACCGTATTAGCTTTCAGTATACGCAACACTATTCTTTGTCATGTTACACAAAATTTCAAGTTCGTTTGATAGAGGTTATTCTACACAACATTAAGTGTATATATATATATTCAATGTATAAATGAAATATGGTTGGATTCTATTATACACAACAACAAAGGAATTTTCCACTACACGCAACCCTGACTTGGCTTGCTTTACACGCAATTGTGACCTTCCATGATAGCGTGTGGTGTACGCAATACCGAGTTTCACTAAACTACGATATGTTATTAAAATAATATATAAACTATCCGTTATGAATAGTAATACCCACTTTTTAAATTTTTATAAATTTTATCTTTCAAAATGGATTTCATTTTTGGATTCGGAACATCGAAATTATCCTAGGGTGAATTTTTTGAATTTTTCTGAAAACATTCAATCTTGGATGAATAGTGAAAACACTAAGTTATTGGTTAAAACAAAATTTTTATTTAAATAATCATTTATTTTATTTAAATTTATTTTAGGTAAAAATAGATACATAATACTTATATAAGTTCAATGTAATTCATGTGAGTCATTTTAGAATAATTTTAGATATATAAAAAGTTTATTGAACTTTTCACCATCTTTTACCCACCTCCTAGGAGGATTTTCAATTGTACATAAAACATAATTTTACCACTTTTTTCAGTTGCATTTAAAAAATCCTAGAGACATGGTTAATATCAAGGAGTAAAATGTGGTTCAATAAGATAAAAATAATTTATGGTGAATAGTAACTTTTTACTTTTATTTACCACGGTTAAAAGTAAATAGGGTAATTAAGGGTAAAAATGATATTATTATCACCCTAACACATGTCATAATTATATTAGAAAAGTATAATTCGAGAAAAAAAAACTTATGAAATAAATATGACCATTTATGTCCACTTGGATTAGATTAGGACATTAATTATTATTATATTTAAAGAAGAGTTAAAAGAGTTAAAATCAATGTTTAATAATTAATTTTTTTAATATATGGTTATAAATTAAGATAAATTCGACTATAAATATTCATTATAAAGATAAAATTATTTCCTACATAATGGTATTTTATTTATAATTTTTAGACATTATATAATTTAATTTATTTACCACACATTGATGATGTAGTAATTACCTTATTAATGAAATATTAACATAATTTATATTATAAATAACCAAATAATTATAATTTGAGACTTTTTATGAATTAAACTAATTTTATAGGATACTAGGATATGTTAGTATTTATTTAATTAAATTTTTCTGAAGTAATCATGCTGTTATGATTTTCACAAAAATCAATTACCAAATAGTGTCAAAATTGACATAAAATAGTCTTTAAAACAAATATTTTATTATTAATTGTTATTTTATTCCTAAAAATCTAAGGTTCGGCCAAATGACTTAGATAAGGTTATATATATTAATAATTAACCACTTAGAGTTCTTTTGTCTTGTTATAGTATGTTTATTAAGCATATAGTGTAAGAAAACAAGAAGACACCGTAAAAGTTAAATTATTTAACCTGAAGTTAAATATAAATGATAAGGATAAAATAGTAACCAAAAATTGTCTAAAACCAATTGGTTGAGAGAATTTAGACCCATACCAACTTTATCTTATAAATAAATAAATTTGGAGCTATTATAAACCAAATATGACTTTATTATAAAATAATAGTTTACGTTTTTCTTAAGGTGCCCCTCTCCTCCCTTATAAAATGGAACCTCCTCCCTCTTCTCTTTACACAATTTTGAGCCTTCAATATCTTCCAAACCATGCTCATTTCCCTTCTCAAATTCCCTAGAAACATTATATAGGTTCTGGTCTCCTCAAAAGACCAACTCTAGTGCCTTGAGAGGAAGCTTAAAAGAGGTGCGTCGAAGAAGAGGTAATCTCTTCTACCGATTCTTTCAAGTTTTCTTTCTTCTTCAACTTATTATTCTTTAGTTGTTTCATTATAAAGTAATAAAATAAGTATCAATAATATACTGATATGTTATTATAAATATGAAAAAACCCCATTTCACCTTCTATCCATCCTACGGAAAATGAAATCACCGGGCGTGCGTATGTACGGAATATCGTCTCCACACCGTGGTGAAATATGTTTTTCCACCACCACCTTACTTGGATGGGTATAATGGTGTAAAGAATAAATATATATGTTTATTATAAAATCATACTGATTCTGAGATATTATATCACCCACTCTAATTCCATTCAATTATTATGGGAACGATATCATCGCTCGTGCGTACGTACGGATTACCGTCTCCAGGACTCAATGAGATTCATTCTCCATGTTAACCATTCGAGAATGATTATAAAGTATATATAATGAATTATAATGAAATATATGACATGATGAAGCTACTGTATTTATGTATATATATATATATATATTTCATCTACTTACTTCCATTCAAGTCAGTTAGGAAAGGAAAACAGGGTTTATGCGTATGTACGGCCTATCATCTCCATGAATGGTGTATTTCATTTCATTCATCTATCTATTATATATATATATATACTCAATATATATGATATATAAACCATGATTTACATTCTAGAAGTAATTAAATCATGATATAATTAATTATAATATCAATAACAACAAGTCCAAACACGTACGATAAATAAAATGATTTTACCCAAAACGTTGTTTTAACATGGAATTTACAAAATAACGGGTAATATAAAGTCATAATTGAACCATATATAATATCATAACAATAAATATGATTCTTTAATAAGTAATGACATTATTTATATCATTATACAAGAGGTTCGGATACGTATGAAACATATCGGACCAAAGGTAAGAGATAATTTCACAATCTCATTTTTATCCTAGATTATTTATACGTAAGTATTTACTGGGGTAATATTTTTCCTCCAAGTCCATAAAAATATTTTTCAAAAAGTGTTTAATATTATTCCATGTATTTTTAAAGTAATTTTTACCCCTCTTCGACTTTTAAATTATTTTATGGAAGGAATATTTCTTTTGTTTACCATACAATGAACTTTTTTGACTTTTCTGTCAAAAGTACGAGGAGAATGTTTTTTTAAACTAATACAGCATGAACAGATTTTTATGGTTTCATAATGCCTAAATTTCCTGAATATTCCTCTAAAATATTTCATTATTATTTTCAACAAAATAATTTTCTTTTAAAATTGCATACCATTTTGTGAAAATAAGATGATTTTGAAAAAGAAAGGATAATGTCCTCAAGAATTCATTTCAAGTGTTTTGTCAAAACTATTTTCCATATAAGATAACATTATTCAGTATGATTTTGTTTCAAGTATAATATCTCTATTATTTACATAGTTTGATTATTCTTATGATGAAATTAAATCCATTTGTTTTATATGGATTATGTTATGTTGGGATGATGTTTATGCAACCCATTTTATTATTTGGGTTATGACGAATGATTTATGTTTATTTTGTGGCACAAGTAAGAATGATTTCAGTATGAGATGGGTGGGATCTATATCTCCCTGAAATGCATTGGGTAAAGATTTATATCTCATGATATAGACATGGATGGAACGACATATAAATCTGGTTCAGTAATATAGGGCTGGAACGGCAAGTAAACCCAGTCTTGTAAGGGACTTTGTCCACTAAGATGGTCTTGGAAGAAATTCCTTGGCTACTATGGAAATCATATCATGTGATTAATGTTTTTCCACAATTACAAGTTTATTTACCATGCTATTTTATCAGGATTAATGTTCTTTTATGATATATGCCTTATGTACCACAATGTTTAATGTCATTGTTAAAGGTTTTATTGTTTATATTTTATGCTCATGTTTTTACATTCAAATGCACCTCCCCTCTTCCTATAGTTCCCCGACCTCCCCCTGCTCGAACATGTAGTTCCCTTTGTCCACGCACCCACCAACAGTGGGGCCCCGCACCTCTCATACCCCTCACCTCTTGTGCCCCTCCCTACTTCCGACTGGCCCTTTCAGCCATACGAAACCACCGATAGAAATCCCCCTACCTCCGCATCAGTCGTCGCACCAACTATCGGACCACCTTCCAGCCACCACACCCCTGACTGGTTGCACGCTCCTCCATCCAGCATGCAACCCCCACTCTTGTTCTCTGGTGTAGTGCTCTACTCCACTTGCTACTCTGACTAGCAGCCACCGCACTCTTCCCCTTGGTGAGTCGCTGGCACTGACCCCCCACCCACCCACCCTTTGTCATCCCTCGATCATCACATGACACATCACAAAATTTTGTGACCCTCATGCTCTGGTCATGACGCATCCCAACCCCCTTGTTCCTTATTTCATGTGACCAGTCACGTTCCTCCTTCCCAATTGGGCTCGCGACACACACCACCACTGAAGGTGAGCGGTTCAATTTTGTTTTTTTATTCTTCCAACGATGTCAAGGTGAAATTGTGTTGCTCAATTGTTTTAGTTATTTTTAATCAGTTTATGTGTTTTAGATTGTTTTTCTTTCTTTTAAGTGTGTTGGCATGGTAATACCACAATACTGTGGTCATAGGTAGGTTACACGAACTTGTACGCCTGTGTGAGATGTGTGATGTTATTGTGATCAAGCTTCCAATTGAGGAAGGTCCCCCACTACACTTTCCATTATATTTTGAATTTAATAATTTTGAGTAATTTAAATTATTTTAAATAAATGGTAAATAATATTAAATAATTATTTTTAAAATAAATGGTTGTTGTGTAGGTTTCCCTTTGCTTTGCCTTTAAATTAAAGAAATATTCATTTCTTACGCTTCAAACAATCATTTAATGCTAGTTAGTAATATATGGTATTTTTAAATAAATGCTTACTATTAATTAGATCTCTTTACCATTTTATGTGATATGTATGAAACTTTTTTGATAAATGTACATACCAAGTGTTTATCAAATTGCCCAATTGGCCTTTGTAAAAAAATGAGTTTTTTTAAATGGATTTGGTTGAGAATGTGTTTGGGATTTTTAAATAGATTTCATAAATGAGGTTTTAAATGTCTTGAAATTGAATGTGGTGTTTCTTTGATTCTTTGGAAGTGATTTTGCATGTGTTTGTTCTTTGAAAATAGGTTTGTGTCGAGTGGTTGGTTAAGGCCCATTTGGAACTTTGATAAAATAAATTATTTTGAACAACTTTTGTTACGGTGAATTAGGGGTGATCCTTCTGTGTACGTCTATTGTGTGAGTTGTTGTGTGTGATGTTTGTGCATCGTGACTAGCTACTTGATTGAAATTGTCAACTCACCCCTTTTTTATTACTTATGCTGACATGGGAACCTTGCATAATTAGTGATTCTGAGAATGATTTCTACAGTATTTTAGATTACGCACTGGCCAGTGGCCCTTAGTACGGACATTGCTCTTCTAGGATATTGGGCCTCTCAGTTAGGTCAAGTAGGGAAACACCGATCGTTAGGGTGTTATAACTTCATTGAGTAGGGTATGTGAACCAGATGAGTCATATGTATAGTATGTTCTAGATTTTTCATGAGCTCCTAGGTTCAAACCATGTTGTCTTTAGTTATTATTTGTATGTGGTGGATGATTGGGAGGCCTAGATTGATTGCTAGTCCTTGTTTTCTACTTTACCATTACCCTTATTGTGTGTTGTGTGTTTTGTGTGGTTTTCCTCCTAACTAACAACTAAAAATTAGATTTTTAAATTGTTTGTGAAAATGTTTTTAAAATATATTTCATTTTTTCATTTGAAATGTAAACATGTTTTTAAATTAAAATGGGAAATGGATAGTTACTTCTTTTAGAAATGAGTGTGTGAAAAAAAAATATTTTACATAATGTAGTGAAAACGTGAAATTAGTAAATTTCATTATTTAATGGTAGTGCTTTGGGGATGGAATGTTGGGAATTCCTATTGAGTTGAAATACTCATGCATATAGTGTTTTCCTATTTTTAGTTTTTGTTGGAGGATCAACTCGAAATTGCTCGATGTGGGTGAGATTTTATTGTGGGTTGGTGAGTGAAACTCAGGTTTGCGAGGATTTTTTTTGTGGTCAGGTTAGAATGTGTTGACTTCCATTCTTTCTCTTTCATTTCATTTGTTTATTTTTCATTATTCTATTTTGTTTTTTCTTCTTAGTTCATTTTTATTGGGTGAAATTATTCCCATATTATTCTCTGTTAGGCCCTAGCACTTGTTTCCAGCCTGAGAGGATCGAGAACTCCTATTGGGCCTTTCTATAGATTGGCTTAGGTGACTAGTTCAGGGTCGATCCATGATGGTTTGTGACACACCACAAGAACTCGACTATCATGAAAGATTTAAATTCCAGATACACCACCATGGGGGTGCTAATGTGGGAACTCCCAACCTCAACTTATTAATATCTCTACATGATTTGAACAGGACTACTGAGACTTAAATAAAAAATCACTATAAGGCCACTCGGTATATCAGGGCACCTGAAAAAGGAACTCCCTATCACAACATCGCCAGAACTAATAATTTCTCATGCCTATGTAAAACTCCCAGGATATTCAAATCCATTAGTATGAGTGAGAAAATGCCTCCACTAAAACCTAGAACTCTCAACCCAATCCGAAAACCCTCAACACTCACATCTCCAAACAATCACTAATAAAATTAAGACTAACCCCGAAAAGGGAATATACACTTTCAAGAAAAACAAACGATTCTAGAAGCCACATTCAGAAGAACATGACTACTAAAATCATGAATGAATAATTTCATCACACTATGACCAAAAAATATAAACTTACAATAATAGGAAAACAAGAACAAGGAATCCCTGAATGTCTCAAATCCAAGGTGACAGATAAAGAACCAAGAAAAGGTATTACATGAATCTGAAAGCCTGACTGTGCGCGAGCTTCACCCCAAGCCCTGTTGTTAGGGATCTGATGGATGAAGCATCTCCTTCCTCATAGTTAGAAATGCGCATTCATTGGCTGCAAATCCCTCTTCAAGCCACGATTAATATAGGACTTTTCTTGGTGACCCAAACGACCACATCGGGTGTAGGCCTTTGGAGGGATATGGGAAGATGACATAATACCTAGGAATATGTTACTTCAGCCTGCACTTCTTACCATATAAGAAGCCCTTCTGAACAAAAAGAGGTGTCATATTTCAAACCACCATTGACTACACCCCAGGAACCATCTCTTTAATGAGGTCAATGTAAACTTCTACCAATCGCTGACCCTACCAAACAACCCACAACTCTACAAATTTTCCCAACATCAGGTCCTTAGGTACGAACCCTTGGACAAAGGTGGCCTCATAAATTTACCATGTCACCAAATATTTCAATTAAAATGGTACAACAAACTTACACTAATTCAAAAAACTGACTCAGAACCCACCAAAAAGCAACACGAACCCTGATAGCCTCAGGAGTTTCCAACACCATGAAGAAATATTCTACCTCTTCAAGCCATATATCTACCTCTAACGGACCTCAAAAACCATGAAATATTGGAAAAATATAAGAAAACTCAAGAACTGGTCATGACTCATTATAACATTGAGGGGTCGTTTCAGGGTGTCACATTCTAAACTACATGAAAAACGCAAACCAAAAACATTTTTTTTAAAAATACACCCTTTTTATTTAAATTCGAAAACTGCCTTATTCTAAGGACACTTTCCAAATACTAAACCCCACTTATTAGACAAAATTCCACTTCTAAAATCATTTCCCCTTTTCAAAATTGCATTAGAAAAACAAGACCAAGCCTTTAATTTCAAATACACACCTAAGTAATCCAATGAATTGTTGCACATGTGTTCATCCACTTCCATCTATATGTGGAAACACGCAATTTCCATACACACCCTCACATGTGAAAACATTCAAAAGAAGCACTGAAGGTTGCACTCAAACCATTTTTTTATCACATCTAAGCATTTACCAAATTCTCAAATCCAAAACAATTTTAATTTTTTTTATCCAATTTTACCAATGTAAAGATATTAAAACAGTCTTCTTATCAAAAACCCATTTCATTTTCAAAAAGACACTTACACCAACTATAACTGAAGAAAAACACAACTTGCACCCAAATACCAGAATAAAGAACTAGTAGTTATGCTTAACCTGGCGACATGGTAGTGATCCATGCCCCAAGAAAGAATCAATAACTAGGAGGTACTTGAACTGTGCACTCAAACACCACATGGATCACTAATTCATGTGAAATCACAGTGTGAAACCGACTATCCTACATTTCCATACCTCAATTGAAAACAAGAAAAAAGGATTCGAATCCCATACTCCCCTGGTAACATTAGGATCAGTTCAAGAAAGAGTTTGTGACAATCTTCCTACACTTACCTCCTAAGTCATGATAGTTCAAATATTTATCTACCAGACAACCCAAATTACAAGGACCTCCTCTAATAACATTTTCTCACAAACCAACCTGGGTCAACCTGAACTGGTCACCTAAGTTGGTCCACGTCTAGGCCCTTAGGGCGTTCCTGTTCCCCCCGGGATGGAAACAAGTGTTGACCATCAAGACTAACAAGTGGGAACTGTGTTGACTCATAAAAGGAAGAAAAATAAATATATAAATAAATAAAAATTGAACAAGACATATAACATCTAACAAATGAAATTGGACAAACTACATATACCTCCATGTGACCTTCTCGGTCACTAACAAACTCAAAGACCAACCGTGATCCAATGATGAGTAACTTATCTAGTAGAACCTAAGAAAATGGAACCTAAAACTGAAAATATAGAATAGAAATGAGTACTGAAATTCTCAACAGGAATTCCATGATAAACCATAGGATCCAAGTATTTCCTTCCCCATCACAATTCATTAACACTAGTTTGAGATTCAATTATAAAACATGTTTTTCACAATTTAATAAATAACATATATTTTCTTTTAAAACAACTCACACTACACTTCGATTTTCAAGAAAAATACCATTTTATAATAAAACCCAAACCAATTAATATTAAGGCTATTCTGAAAAAAAGTAAACTGGGTAAGCAGAAAAACTATGTGAAGAAAAACACTAATAAAAAAATAAATAAAGTAAATGATAAGCATAGATAATAACTATGGGTGATCCTAAACATACCTAGAATACCCCTATACATAATTGGTTCGGAACCACCTATAGATGTATGGTGAAGCCCCTAAGTCAACAACTAACTAGCTGCCCTAACTTGGCCTCACTAGTGGCACATCCTTCAAGGATTTTCTAAAAATCCAGGGGTACCAACCTGTCAAATCGGGGCTAGCATGCAACCATAACTCGTTCATCTAAAGGACACCCAAGAACCCATGGTTGTTGTAATACTATGTAAGTAGGAGGCCCACTCACGAGTGACTCACCTTACCTGCAGCCACCGAACATTCCTACCCCAAACACAGACATCCCTTATGTGATAACCCCTAAAGGGAGATCCTAAATAGGGGTTCCCTATATATATACATATACATATACATGTGCTTATATCACATCAGCAAGGTTCCAACCGGGCCATCACACAAATAATAACATAAATCATTTCTTAAAACATTTATATGATACCAGACATGCATTTATACTTTCAAAGCCCTAATTCATTTAAAAATATCATAAAGTTCCAAACGTGCATTCTGTTCATTAAAATTCAACATATTTTAAAAATTCTATAAATAATTTCTAAAAAAACATTAAATACCAAAATTTAAAATCACAATGCCAACTGGACCCTTGAGTTCTAAATACAATTTCAATTCTAAACCCATCCCAAAGCCAAGATAAATTTCGTATGAAATTACCAAATGTTCCAAATTTGTTTCTTTACCATATAAGATTTCAAATCATTTTGTAATAATTTTTTTGTTTCCAATTGGCACACACATTTTCCAAAACAAAAATCTTTCAAAAAATTTAACAAAGACCTCACCCTTGAGTTATAAGAGTCAAACAGTCCTTTAACCTTTACACGCCAAAAATAAATTTTCCAAAAACATTTCCAAATTACCATTTTCTGAGAAACTAGAAATTATTAAAACATACCAAGTGGCCCCTTAGTAAGATATAACCATGTACACACCAAAATACCTCTCATTTTCTTAACAGGAATTTATTCTTTCCAAACTCACACCAAGACACACACACCAAGAACCAAACAGGCACACCCTCTACGATTAATTTTTCTTTAAAAAAATTTTGCAAACAACATAATAGAATCCCCATCCCTTAGAAAGAAAAACTGATTTTATGAAACTAAGGTTTTTTAAGAAAACACCATTCAAATCTTTTCTCTTCATTTGAAGGAACCCCCATGTGTGCACCTAGTGCACCCATGGATGTGCCAACATCCAATGGCACAAGAATAGAAAACCAAGAAGACATCTCAAAACCATTTCTACAAAACACCAATTGCATTAAAACCCAAACCAATCATTCACATCCTTAAATTAACACAACCCATCCCCTTAAATCCATAAAAATATTTACAAAACACCATAACACGTTTAGAAAGCTAAAATACCACCAAACCACACACACAAAACCAAGTCCTCAAACCCCATGTACCATCATAATTCCATACGATCCAAACATTTCATAAAAGACCTAATTTCACTTAAAAGGACAGTGGAATTTTAAAACATGCATATTAGGTGTCTTAATCCTAAAACGTTCCCACAAGTTTCATTAAAAAACTATTTTTAACATATTCAATAAAAACAAAATAATAATTTACATCTATCCATGGGTATATTAGGGGTGTAAATAACCTTTATGAATAAATTGAAAACATTCAAGTTCTAAAGGAACATTACAGAAAAGAAGAATAGGAAACGCCTACCCTAATCAAGGGATAACTCAATGAATTTCCTAGATGAGAATGAATAGACCTCTATGAACAAAGTTAAAACCCTAGATTCTTAGGAACCCAAACCAACCAATAACCCCAACCTCCAATGTGAGACCAAAGTGAACAAAACCGCAAAATTTAGGGGAGTAATTCACTAGTAGATGTGCAACCAATGAGGGAGGTGTGGCTGCTAGAAATGGTAACATATCAGGAAGGGAAACCATTGGGGGTCGGGTTGTTCATCGAAAACAAGATGCTAGGGGGGGTAGGTTGTGCCGCTAGTGGAGGTGGGTGAGGTGTTCGAGAGACAAGGAGGAGTAGGTGTGGAGGTTGGGTATAGGGAAAGAACAAGAGGGAGCAGGGGGTTATTCAGAGAAATAGAGAAGTCCAAAGGGGTTTCAGCACACTGGAGGCCAAATGCGAGTGGGGAGGTGGGTTAAGTCTCATCGTGGGAGAAGGAGAGGGGTGGGGTCATCTCCCCTCTAGTTTTTTAATTCCCTTTCTTTTTTTCTTTCTTTAATATAATAATATTAATGATAATAATAATAATAATAACAACAATAATGATAATTATAATATGAATATTATTATTAATAATATAAAAAAACTTTTACATTTAATTTTTTCTCATTTAATTTTAACATCATTTAATTTTTTCAGATTAATTTTCATTATTTTTAGATGATGTACAGGCCATAAGGTTTGGATACATGGTTTTTCTAGTCGTGAAATAACTATTTGGATGCCAAAAACTTCCCAAAAAGGTGTTTACAAGGTCGGGGTGTGACAATTCTCCCTAACAATGAAACTTTCATCCCCCAAAAAGTTTCCCTGTCAAAAGATAACCAATGGTTTAATCTATGCCCAAATAGAACCGAAAGAAAAATCAAGAACATTGGGTTGAAAATTCACTCTACAAGTCACACCAAAATGATCCTGAAAAATTATGACATATATTGAGGGGATAACATAGGAGAGATCTCCCCACCACAAGAACTTGAATAGCACAAAAACCTTAAAACCCAAACACACCACCACGCAGAGATGATAACGTCAGAACTCTCAACCTAAACATACCGACATGTCCACATGAGTAGGGTAGAACTATTGAGACTTAAATGTAAAACCACTAAAAGGCCACCCGACATTTCAGGTAACTGGAATAAGAAACTCCCTATAACAACACTACTAGAACAAAGAATTTCTCACGCCGATCTAGAACTACCAACACATCCAACTCCCTTCGTATGAACGAGACAATGCCTCCAATGAAACCTGGATCTCTCAACCCAATCCAAAAACCCCTAACACTAACATCTCCAAATGATCACTAATAAAATCAAGACCAACACCCACAAGGTTGAAATACACTTTTAATAAAAACAAATGATTCTAGATGCCACATTTAGAAGAACACAAATACAACGATCACAAAAGAATAATTTTATCGCACTATCACCACAAAAGATGAACTTACAACGTTAGGAAAATAAGAACAATGAAACCCTAAATGTCTTTATTCCAAGAAGAAAGATAAAGAACCAAGAAAAGGGCTCAAATGCCTTTGACACCCTAACTATGCGCAAGCATCACCCTGAGGCTTAAATTTGGGGCTATTATGGTTGAAGAATCTCTTGCCTCATAGTCATGCATGAGAATCCCTCGGTCGCAACTCTTTCTTTATGCAATGCTTCCTGTCAGACATTTCTCTATGATCAGAATGGACACATCGAGTGCAGGACTTTGGAGGGATGCGACAAGAAGGAAAACTCCCTATGAATGGGTTCCTTTAGCCTACACTTCTTTCCATATGTCGAGCCCTTATGAAAAAAATAGGTGTCATATTGCAAACCACCACTGACTACTACCCATGAAACATCACTTTAATGTGGTCAACGTAAACTTCTACCAACCTCTAATGCTATCAAACATCCTTCAACTCTGCCACTTTTCCCAAATTCACCTCCTATGGAATGAATCCTCAGACAACAGAGTCCTCATAAATTTCACATGTCACCTAATCTTTCCATAAATATGGGACAACCAACTTTGACTAATCCAAAACCGAACTCTCAAGAAACCCCAAAAAAGCGAGAGCCCTGATAACCTCGGGAGTTCACTACATCATGAATATGTTCTCCACCTCTTCAAGAAATATATCTTCCTCCAATGAACCTCTAACACTACGAAATATAGGAAACACTGAAGAAAACTCGGGAACTATGAATGAATCATTAGAAATTTAGGGGACCTTTTCAGGGTGGCACATTCTAAACAACAACAAAAATGTAAACCAAAACATTTATATCAAAAGCCACCCTTTTCATTTAATTTCCAAACTACCTTCTTATAAAACAACATTCCAAATACCAAACCTCACATTTTAAACCAAATTCCATTTCCAAAATCATTCCCCCTTTTCAAAATCACTATAGAAAAAAAGACGAAACCTTTAATTTCAAATACACACCCAAGTAATCCCATGAACCGCTTCACATGTGTTCATCCACTTCTATCTATATTCACCAACACTAGCTTTCCATACACACCCTCACATCTACAGACGTTCAAAAGGATCACCCAAGGTTTCTCTCTAACTATTTCATTAGCACATCCAAGCATTTAATGAATTCTCAAATCCAAAACAATTTCTATTTTTTAACCCATTTTACAAATTTAAATCCATTCAAAAGAAAGACTCTAAATTTCAAAAAAAAAACATTCATTAAAAAAACACTTACACAATCTAAAACCAAATCAAACCGCAAATTCCAGAAAAATGCTGGAATGAGGAAGTAGTAGTTATGCTTAACCCGACCACATGGTTGTGATCCATGCTCCAAGAAAGAATCAACAACTAAGAGGTACTTTAACCACGAACTCGGACAACGAATGGATCGTTAATCCATGTGAAATTACTACATGAAACAGTCTCACCTCTGTTGTTATCCCTCAATCCAAAACAAGAACACATGAATCAAATCTAGGACTACCCCTAGTAACTCAAGGATCAGTGCGAGCAACAGTTCGCGACACTCTTCCTGGACCTACCTCCCAAGTCCCGATAGTCCTAATCTCCATCTACCAAACACCTTAAATAAAAAGTAACTCATATGATACCATTTTTTCATGAACCAATCTAGGTAGACCCTAAACCGGTCACCCAAAACCGTCCGAAGCACGGCACAAAGGGCATTATCAATCCCCATAGGCTGCAAACTAGTGTTGGGAATCAAGACTAACAAGTGGGAATGATTTTGTCCCATTAAAGGTAGAAAAATAAATAAATAAATAAAAACTGAACAACACAGGTAGCCACTAACAGCAGAAAAAAGATAAAATGCACATCCCTTTATGTGAACATCTATGAAACCACACAAATCAAAGACCATCCTTGATCCAATAATGAGAAAGTAAACCTGGAGAGCCCGAGCAAAGGAAACTAAAAACTGAAATGGTATAATATGCGTGAGCACTGAAATTCTTAGAAGGAATTCCAAGATAAACAATAGGATCCAAGTATTTACTTTCCAAAAAAAATCCATTAACACTAGTTAGAAATACAATTTTACAACAATTTTTTCACACTTTAATAAATAAAATATATTTTCTTTTAAAACAACTCACTCCACACTTCAATTTTTCAAAAAAAAATACCATTTTATAACAAAACCCAAACGAAATATTACTAAGGAAATGGTGAAAACATGTAAAAATGTAAGCCAAAAAACATTGAGAAGAAAAACACTAACAAGAAGATAGATAAATTAACCAAGAAACATAGATAATAACCATGGATGATCCTAAACATAGCTAGAATACCTGTAGGTGTACTCAGTTTGGAACCAACTAACAGCGTATGGTGAAGCCCCTATTTCAATATCTTACTAGTTTCCTTAACTTGGCCTCACTAGTGGAATAACCCTCCTGACATATCTAAAACTCTAGGGGGGTACCAACCCATCTGATCAGGGCTAGCAGGAAACCATCACTCAATCGTCTAAAAGGATCCAAGGAACCCATTGTTATAGTAATACTATGTAGGTAAGAGGTCTTCTCATGTGTGACTCACCTTACCTTCCCCCACCACACTTGCCTACCCCAAACACGAACATCCCCTATGCGATAACATAAAAAGGGAGATCCTATATAGGGGTGAACTATATATATATATGTGTGTGTGCGTGTGTGTGCTTGTAACACATAAACAAAGTGCTTACCTATTCATCACACAGATAATACCAAAAATCATTTCATAAAACATTTCAATGATGCTAGATCGGCATTAATACTTTCAATTCCCTAATTAATTTCTAAGCATCATAAAGTGCCAATCGGGACTTCTTCTCTTTAAATTACAACATATTATTAAGTTATGATAAATCATTTCTAGAACAACATTAAATAAAAACTTTTATAATCACAATTCCAATCGGGCCCTTGAGTTCTAAATTCAATTTCACTTCCATACCCATCCCAAATCCAAGATGAATTGCACATGAAATTACCAAAGGTTCCAAATGGGATGCTTTACCATATATGTGTTCACATAATTTAAGATGAAATTTTAGGTTGCCAATTGGCACATCCATTTTCAAAAACACAAATCTTACAAAAAGTTAACAAATGTCTCACCATTGAGTTGGAAGGGCCAAACAGGCCTTTAACCATTACACATCCCAAATACATTTTCCAAAAACATTTCCAAATCCCCATTTTATGATAAAAAAAATTAGTAAAACATACCAAATGACCCCTTATCTAGATATAACCAAGTACACTCCAAAATACCTCACATTTTAGAAACATGCCTTTATACTTTCCAAAATCACACAGAAATACACACACCAAGAACCAAATAGGCACCCCCTCTATGATTTTCTTTTCTATAAACATTATTTGAAAACAATGTAAGAGAACATGAGTCCTTTAGAAACCAACAACCATTTTATGAAACTGAGTTTTTTTAAGA
Source organism: Viscum album (assembly GCA_963277665.1). Taxonomy (NCBI): domain Eukaryota; kingdom Viridiplantae; phylum Streptophyta; class Magnoliopsida; order Santalales; family Viscaceae; genus Viscum; species Viscum album. Next base: position 781,939 of record CAUJRU010000099.1, on the reverse strand, counting down.
AAACATCATTCAAAGGTGTCATCTTCATTTGATGGAACACACATTTGTGAACCTAGTTTACACATGGATGTGAAAAAATCCGATTAAAAAAGAAGAAAATAACCAAGGACACATCTCAAAAATATTTCCACAAAATGCTAATTGCTTTAAAACCAAAACCACCCATACACATACATAATAAACACAAGCCATACCCTTAAAGCTATAAAACATTTCCAAAACACCTTAACATATTTAGCAAGCTAAAATACCACCAAACCAAGTCCTCATACAACAAGTACCATCATAATTCCATAAGGGTCAAACCTTTCATAAAAGACCTAATTCAAATTTAAATGACAAGGGGATTTTAAAACAAGAATCATAGTTGTCTTAAACCTAAAAATTTCCAACAAGTCACATTAAGAAACTATTTTTAATAAATTTAATCAACACAAAATCATCATTTATATATATCCATGGGAATATTAAAGGTGAAAATAACCATTCATAATCACTTGAAAACATAAAAGTTCAAATGGATCATTATGAGAAAGAATAATTGGAAATGCCTACCTTAATCAAGTGTGGAAAATATAAAACTCCCAGAGGAGGATCATTAGCCCTCTATGAACAAAGTGAAAACCCCATATTCAAAGAAACCAGACCAACCCTTATCCCAAACATCAAAGCTGTGAAAAAATGAATAATAAAAAAACAAATTAGAAGGGAAACTCATTGGAGAAGGGGGTGCTGGTGAGGGAGGTGCCGCAGTCAGAGACGGTTTTGTGCTAGGAAGGGAAACCGCCAGGGGTCAGTTCATGCACCAAAAACTGGCCATCATGGGGGGGGGGGTCAGTGTTCCACTGGTGGAGGAGGGTGCAGCGGTCGGGTGCTGAGGAGGAGGAGGTGTGGCGGTCGAGTGCAGGGCGAGAGGAAGAGGGATTAGGGGGTTTACTAGATAAAAGGAGAAGACTGTTGGGGGATGGGGGGGTCGGCGTGCTGCAATACAAATGTGAGGGGGAGGGGGTTGCGGTCTCACCGTGGGTGAAGGAGGGGGGGTGACGCCCCCTAGGGTTTCAATCAACCTTCTTTTTTTTATTTCTGTAATATAATAATACTAATGAAAATAATAATAATAATAATAATAATTTTCATAATAATATTCATAAAAATATTCATAATAATAATATGAATATTATTATTACTATCAAATATTATTTTGACATTATTTTTTTGTCATTTTATTTTATATTCATTTTATTTTATGTTCATTTTATTTTATTTTATTCATTTAAATTTTTATTATTTTTTATGCAGAGTAGACTGAACGGTTTGGCCGCACGGTCATCCAGGTCATGCGCCAACCATGCGCAAGCCAAAAACTCACCCAAAAGGTGTGTCTAAGGTCGGGGAGTTACATGAAAAGTTTTTATGGAGACAATTGTGTCATATTTATGTTTATCAAGTATATAAGTGAAATGGTGGTGTTTTTAGCACTAAATCAAGGAGTTCAGATTCATGGTAGTTATAGTAGGCATCATTGTAGGGTTTAGATGACTTTAGTGATTATGATGTTTTCATGAGAGGTTGTATCAAGAGATATGGATATAATCATGATTTTATATGATTAAGTATGATCATAAGTTCAAATTTAGGGACAACCATTTTTAAGGTTTATGTTATGAGATCATAAAGTGATTAATGAAATTTTAAGGGATGTTTTATTAGGTTGAAGTATATGTAAATAATTTTATTGAAGTAAAGTATGAATGTACATTCATTGGAATTTTTTTAATGAAATTATAATATTAAATGTTTATACGATCTTACAAATTTATGTAATTATGGTAACATGTGTTTTATCATATAGATAACCATAGGAATGAAAAGTGATTTGGTGAAAAAGTGATTAATGTTTTTTTCAGAATAATATCACTATATTTTAGGGAATATTAGATGAAATGTATGAGGTAAAATTTTATGTTAAATCAAAAATAAATTTTGAGGTTATTGAGGTTATTGGGGATATAGGGTTATTTATTTATGGAATGATTTAGTATGAAATTTGGGTATTACTATTGAATTTTTGAGATTAAGGTATTATTTCATCTTATGAAGGTTTATTCATTTTGGGAGTTATCTTTCGATGTGATAACCATTTTAGATTTACTTAATGGATAAATATTGGCGGAATAGATTGATTATTATTATTATGGTTATGTGACCCCTTAAAAGTTTATTTTAGTGCTTCCGGCATGAAAAAATCATCTTGAATACTCTTAGATTGGAGAAAAATATAAAATTATGGTCAAAATTGATTAATGGATGAAATTTTACATAGTAAGTATGAATATTTATTTATTTTTTAGTCTAGATGGTCAATAATTCCTCAACTCTAGACAAATGATCTTTGAAATGAAAATATTACCCTATTATGTTTATTTTCAATTATACTTTATTCTTTTTTATGCCTCTTTGGTTTATGGTTTTTTGGTTATTGACTTTCACTTTATCATTCACTTACGTGTGATCAATGATTTATATCACTCTCTATCATTATTTGAGAATTAATTTTTTCTTCCATGTCAAAATAATCACTTCTAAATAATTTTTTACTAATTGGAAACCAGTTATGCATTGTTCTAGATGACCTTCATACTTCCCCCTCTCTCTTTTCAAGTGAATGTTTTATTTACCCTTCATAAGATGTGTGTTTTGAAAAAAAATCTAATTTAAAACCACTAATTATAAATATCAAACTCAAATTTCGAATATGAAATTTATTAATGGTGGGAGGATGTAGTACACTAAGGTATTAAAAGATGAAAATTATGTTTGATATCATATTCGACAAGCAGCACCAAGCTTAGTAACCCACAAAATACATGGTTCTTATATCCTCACTGTTAAATTGTTGGATATGAATAATATTAACTACATTATAAAGTATATATATAAATTTAATTCTAAATATAAGTTTATTTATAAATAATTGCTAAATAATCATTCAATTTTTATTAATATAATTTTATTAATCAAAAATGTGTTTTCTTCAAGAAGTATATTTTTATTAAATTTTTTAAAAAACATTATAATTTATATTTAGAGATGTTAGAAAATTTATTTCACAAAATGAAACTAAATTTCAAAATCATCATATAAAAATTAACTTAGACTGAAATTTTGTGTTTTTTTCAGAATATATTGATTTTTAGTGAATAATGAAAAAATATTGTTTTTTGTAAAACAATCATTCCTTTGTAATAAATTATGTAATTTAAAATCCAGATTATGTTTTGAATATGTTTTAAAGTAAAATAATTACTATTTATGAAAAATTTTCCTAATTAATTATATTTTAATAATATTTATATTTCATTTTAGTATAATATTATTCTTGAGTTTAAAATGGGGTTTTTTTCTTGTGAAAAATGTTTTAGGGTATTTAATGTTTTTTCATTTTAATTAATTATGACAACCTATAATGAAGAATGATTGAAATGAAATTTATAAATTATATATCAATAAATTTTATTTGAAATTAATAAAATGATTATTACTCTTCATAGAGTTAATATAATATCATCTTATAATTAAAAAATATATTTCCTAAAAAATAACTTTTTCATCACTTGTATGGCTTTTATTTGTAAATTAAATTATCCCAGCTCTGATGAATTGAATTTGGTAAAATTTATTTAATATTTTGAATTTTCATAATTTATATTATCAAATAAGGTCAAACTAATTTTTGGTTACAATGAATAGTGAAAAAAGTTAAAATATTTTCTTTACAATTAATTAAAAATAGTTTCACAAGGGCATAAAGTAAACAGGATAAGGGTTAAAATGACCTAAAACATACCAAAAATATATTTTATGGAAATATATCAACCTTTTCTTTTCTAATTATATAAAATGGTCTATTTTGGATCATTTTTAATGTGAATAAATGGTTACACCTTTTTTATTTTCAAAACATACACGTGTGCCCCTCACCTCACTTATAAAAGGAAACCTAATATCCTCACCTATTAAGACCTTCAAAGGCCTTTGGCATGGACAATAACTAAAAAATATAAATTAAATAATTTCCTCCCCATGACCTATATCCCAATTTTATTATTTTAAATTCAACAAATGAAGGATTTTAGTGCTAATATAATGTGTTTTTTCGAAGAAGATGTATCATGCTTAACTAAGTGTTTTTATTTTATTTATAATTCCACCACCATCAAATATTATTCAATTATTATGATATAAAAACACTACTATCTCCAATATACTAATATTAAATTATTTTATTGTAATAACATAAATTCATATCCTCTTCCATCACATAGGAAATGAAATCATCATTCATGGGTATAGAAGAGTACCACCTCCCGAATCGATGTAATTCTTTTTTCATCATGAAATATCATGACTTGTTATAACGAGGGAGTTAAACTATATGTAATATTTGTAACATAATTATAATTTTATAACTATTATATCATATATACCTTATTTGTATCCATTCCTTGGTGATATGATAGATTCACTAATGTGTACTGTGAACTACCACCTCACAAAGCGATTTGATTCGTTATTTACTAACAATTTACCGGGAAGGTAATGAAGATAATGTAAATGAATATATATGATAATTATTAAATAATTATAATAATCATGTCATATTTTTCATTATGTAAAGGTAATATAGAATTTTCATTCTTACTTTTCTACTCAGTATAAAATTATTACTTCATGTGTGCGTACATGTGGAGAACCTCCTCCACGAAGTGATGTGATTCTTTTTTTAATCACCACATCACATGGATGATATATATAATTATATTTAAATAAATAATATGTTATTTATGATATTATTATATTTATTTAATGAAAATATAATACTTTTATTCCATCCATAATGATCGTGGAAAATTTGAAATGTCACTCATGTGCATGTATGGCTTATCATCTCCATGATTGTAGCGTGGTCCATTTTTCCAAACCATAGTCCATGAATGGTTTTAAAAGTATAAATTATGTATAAAAATTAAAATTATTTCATTATTATTGTTATAGGTATGATAAAAAATGACCTATTTTAGCATAGTGAGCACACCGAAGTCATTTAGAAACATTGAATTAAACTTCCTCAAAACACAAAATGTGGACTTAACTGATTAATTATTTTAATATTCCATTTAAAATAAAGGAAATAAATTATTTAAGCATAATTTATTAAAACTGGAAAAGGTTTTTGTGACATAAAATATTTTATCTTGGATTATTATGAAAGAGTTATAGGACATTCATGGAATGTCTAAACTCGAGGTAAGGGACTCTATGTTAATTTTCCTTCATTGAGTCAAATTTTAATGATATACACCTAATTTATTTTATATAATATATATACATACCCATTTATATGTAATATTCTGAATCCTTCACACATAATGCATTTTAATGAATAAATTTTAATTATTTTAACCAATGGGATTTGACATGAATGTGACCAAGTGGTAAATAATTTCATAACTCAATTTCTTTAAATTGGATTATATTACTTCTTCATTTTCATTGATATTCTAAGATTTTGGGTGTAATGACTTTTAATTAATATATTTTTAAAAAAAAATTGATTTATATTTTATACACATAATCAATTTATTTATTAATTTCCTCTCCAGCATTATGTTCATTTTAAGGGTTACTCATCTCAAATTGTCTACTTTGGGACATATTCTTTGTTATACACCTAAATTTTTTTATGGGGTGCATCTATTTACCCATTTACATTATATATCATAAATATCATTATTTTCATGGTATTTAATATATAAATTGAAGTTATTATTTCATGGGGATATAATTAAAGGGTTACCAAATTGGTAAAGGTTTTATGTTACAATCTTTTTTCTTTCAAGAATGATCATGTTTATAAATCCTTTAGAGGAAAGAATACACTCTTATAATAATAGACCACGTATCTTTTCTTCTCTTATATTAATGAATGTAGTTCACATGTTTCATTTCCACTTCGTCCCTCATTAATTAATGAAACATCATGATTTTTCTTAAGTAATACCAATCTAGTAACTTTTTTAAGATCGAGAATATTTCTCTTCCATATCCATATTTTCTAAAATGTTTTAAAAAATGTTATTTTATAAAAAAAATAATAAATCTATTTTACATGTCATTTTTTTCTTCATATAAATGAATTTTTAAAAAATTGATTTATTATAATTTTTTTAAATATGTCAGTTTTAACTCAATTTACAAAATTGTTTGAAAATAATGTTTATTTGAAAATTTACAACATGAATGGATTTCCCTACCATAATGTCTATTTAATTATTTGGAGTTTTTTTATGTTTTTCCAAGGTTTTTTAAATGAAAATTATTCTCAAAATATATGAAGAAATTTTTAGATTTTAAAATAAGTGTTTTTAAAGTTAAATTTTATTTTACTCAAAAATTATTTTAAGTATTTTTAAAGGAATTTATATTCATCAACATAAATAACCTTTGATTTTACATACACTCCATTAGGGATATATTTTATTGATACTATCCTTGTACTTTTTTTATGGATTGTTAGATTGTATTGGAACCTATTTATCTTCCACGACATAATCATGATTTGAAAGAACATTGATTATTATTATGATTGAAAAGTGAAATACTCTAAATGTTTTATTCATGAACTATACCTACTCATTATTGATAATGAAAGGGGGATCCCGGTACATATTATACCAAGGTGTTAACCCCATTATACATCAACGGTGAGACCGATATAGCTTATACAAATGGTTGATCCACATTATACCTCATAAAAATTGGTGATCCTGATATAGATTATATAGAGGCTTGATCCCCATTATAGTTCATGAAAAATGGTTGTGAGTGATATAGATAATATGATGGTTGAGCCCAATTATAGCTCTCCATTACATTTGGTAATATTTATTGTCATTGGAGGAAAGAAATAAGGAGTTACCAGATGGGGTCTCCTATGGATTTAATTGGGATCCAGTTATTTCTAAAATATGTTTAAAATGGTTTCTGAAGATGATATTCCAAGATACCAATACATTTTGGTTATTATTTTTATTGGTTTTAAATGGTTAATATATTCATTATTAGCATCACATGGATCATGATTATTTATTATCATGAATCTTTAAATTGATAAATATTTATTACAAGAAACATATTTACTGATCCTAGTTTGATGGGTTTGATTTATCTTTTTTATACTCATACACATTAATTATTTCATCATACCCTTATACACTTCTCATACTCATTGATGAAATTCAATTTTTAACACTTATATAAACCCTTAAAAAGCATTTGAAATTACCCTTATTATATTTCATTTTCCCCAGGTCACTATGTATGATGTTAAATGAATTTTTTCTAGAATAGTTTTATATGGATGGTGATAATGACAGAAAATGGAATATGAAAATCATTGTATGATGGGAAAAATACTCTCTTGATGTCATGAGTGTCGTTTATGTAAAAATATTTCCTAATTCTATAAAACATGAATCCTAAAATTTATTTGGGAATACTAGTGGATAAATATTTCCATTTGATGTTCTAAGGTCTAATAGAGAAAAATTGGGTCACAATTATCAATTTTAAAGAGAAAAATGAAATTATGATGTTTTTATCAATAAATATGAGAGTGCAGGTTTGGGGTATTATATTATTCATGCGAAGAAGTGTGATATATATTTTTAAACCAATATATTTTTAAGTATATATAAAGAAAAAATGGATTGAATATGAGAAAAAGTATACGGTTGGACCTTCTCATGGGCTATGATTATGTTGTTCATTATCACAAAAAAAAAAGATATCAAATTTGTTGATGTATTTATTAGCAAATACCCTGGAGTTCTTATAATGATGTGGATTTATGGAGATCCACTTATCAAGGAAATAATAAAAAAGGACATTGAATTAATAAGAGAAGGTACATCAAAAATCAAATCCTAAATTATTTCTTAACCATAACTATTATAGAATGTAAATAAGGCATTAATATATGATCTAATATTACAAATAAAGAATAATTTATGAAATTTGGAATATTATTGATTTCAGTGTGGATCAAGAGGGAGAATTGTGGTTTTTTAAATGATTTATATCCCATATGTTGTTGTGTTAAAGATTAAATTGATGGATGAAACTCAAAAATCTACATTCTCTATACATATTAGAAGCATAAGAATATATAGAGATACATTAGATCACTAGTAGTGAGATAAAATGAAATGGGAGATTATTTATTATACTATAAGATGTTTAGTATGTCAATAATTAATAGAGGAGTAATGACTGCAGGATCATAGCTAGGGGAGATGCTTCACGCCTTCACCATTTTCAACCCCCTAACACCACTTTTCTATAATTTTTAAATTTTTAATAAAAAGTAAATTTTCAGTCAATAGTGGAGTGTTAACTACCAAAAGGAGTACTAAAACCACTACCCATAGAGGTAGGTAAATATAACAATATCACTATGGTTTTTTTACTGTCCTTCCAACAACATCCAAGAGAATAAATACCACATGGTTCATCCTTAGTAGATTAAAAAATAGCTCATTTTATCACTATAAGAGAATATTTATCCCCTAGAAACCATTCTCGTTTGAATATTTAAGAAGTCGTGAGATATCATGGATCACTATTTTCAATTTTTTCAGTTCGTGATCTAATATTTAATTCTATAATCTAGGTGATCCATCAAAAGGCTATGATTTTTGAATTAATCCTTAGAAATGTCTATCATCAAAAATTTGATGGGAAGTCTGTGTGGAATATTCCAACATTGTAAGAGATGTTGAGGGATATATCCATTGAATTTCAATGGAGTTGAACACAACATCAACTAATTATCAAATTATATTATAATAGATGTTTTCACTAGAGTATTCAAATGTTTCCTTTAGAAGAGCTATATGGGAAGAGGTGTAGAAATCCAACATGTTGGGATGAAGTTGGAGAAGAAAAATTTTGTGACCTGTGATTATAAAAGACACTATATAGAAGATACAGCGGATCTATAATTATATCATGGTTTCTCATAATTAGTAAAATATAACTCATGTTAGAAAAACAATAAAAATAAATATATGCATCAGGAATATGGTTAACAACATCAAAGTAAGTGTAGAATATTTGTATCAAAAGATGAATTATGGGATTATTTGAGTATATATACATTTTTTAATGGGAAACATGGTTGTTTGGATCTGATCATTACCTGAATGTTGGTTAATATTTCCATTGGGCAATATGACCATTTGAAATTATAACCATTAAGAATTATAACCATTGGAATTAGTTTAGAAAATGGGAAGTGATGAGATATAATTGATTAATAAAGGTAAAATATGTACTCAACTAGTAGGATTGTTCATTTTTAATCCCATAAATCTGAATATGGGTGGTAGGTAGTGTCACTAGGATTATCCATTGACAATGTCTAGGAAGATCATCAACAAGAATACAAAATAATCGACTATGCGAGAAAGTCCAGTTATTGGTGATCTAAAATGCCCCAAAATTTTAATACATAAATATTACATATTAATATATAAATATTCGATAAATTGTATGAAAAACTTACCTAAAGACCATATAAGTTTAGTTTCTTCAGTGACTAGATACAAAATCCTATTATTTCATGAAATATGTTCAAAACATCTGATAAATATATAACCCATTAGTACTTTTCAAATAAATAGCTTATATAAAACCATTCTACATAACTTGGAGAAAGAAAATATAAGAATGGGTGAGATCAGATGATCAGTAAGGGTAAACATGAGATATACCATTCATTAATCATATGAAATCATAAGATAAGTATAAGGTTCTGATATCATAACTTACAAAGTTCATACCCAATCTAACATGGATCATAAACAAGATTCATGGAATAAATATTAGTAGTTCATAAGTCATAAATCATGATGGAATTAAAGAACATAATCCATGAGAAGAAAACCTTAACATAAGACATAAAATTTTAGTATAAACTTATCACTATGTGAACATATATAAATAGAAACAAGTTTACTCATTAGGTTAAGGACATGATATCAGGCCCCTTCATAAATTTATAGTCCTTAAACTAGGTCCACTCATGATCTTATGAACCTGAAATCTAGTTCTCTGCATAAACTTATAGACATGAAATCCAGGTCTATTCCTAAACATATAGACATGAAAACCAAATTCACACATTAAATTGTAAAAATGAAATCAGTTTCACACATAAAATTTTAACCACATGAGTTATCCATATTTACCCAATTCATTGGATGAAGACACGGGTCCCACACATCACATAAATAAAATAATATATATATGTTCCAAAATATTACAAAACATTTATCATATTAGAACTCATTAAAAAAATGAAATTTCATAAACATTTCATTAATGTATAACACGTGGAAAATGGAATGGCTCTCATCAACATCATATCATCATAAACATAAAACTTCTAGAAAAAATATAAGTATGGTATACCTATATCATAACCTTAGTAAATCTTAATTATCATCAAAGGATGTAATCTTATATAAGAAAATGATTCTGAAATATTACTTTGAATAATTCTTGAGTAAAATAATGTTTCCATTTTAAAATCACTTATTTTTTAAAAAAACAGTTGTGCACATATAAATGAATTCATATTCTTTAAAAAATAAAATTGTAACCTTGTAAAGGAATGTTAAATGAATTGAGGTGTCATGATAGTCAGAAAATATTCTTATTATATATAAGTTTAAAAACCTTCCTTCTATATTTTTTCAAAAATGGTACAAAATACCTTTTCTGGAAAACAATAAAAAGATTCCTTTAAAACCAGTTTGTAAAGAGTCAAAAAAGTGGAAAAAAATTTTAAAAAAATATTGGAGAAAAATAAATACTATTATTAATATATTTTTAAGAAAAATAGACATGGAAGAAAAATATTCCCCAATAGAGATATAAACATTCAGTAATAATGATGAGATTGTGAAATAAACCCTTACCACCCTTGTATAATTTGAATCATAAACCCTATAAATGAAATAAATTTAGATGGATATGTATATTCCATAATTTTCATGATAATATTCATAAATAAAATTAATGGATAGTATATACACCACACAAAAGAAACATGTAGTGTATAATTCATGTGTTCCCCAAAAATAAATGTGAGATTAAAATCTCTTCCCTTAGGTTTGACATCCTTTGAATGTTCTTTAACCTTCTATTTTATAAATTTAAATTTATTATACATAGAGAACAGAATAAATTTATTTATTAATATATAATATATATTTATTATAAATATATATTTAATGTTATATGTATTTATATAGATGGAAGATGAAATACACAATTCATAGAGATGGTAGGGTGTAAGTACGTATGAATGTTGTATTCAATTTTTTAAGTATGAAATAAAGAATGGTAAATAATAATAAACTGTAAATAATAATTATTATATAAATTTTTTTATATATATTAATCATATCTATCCTCATTACCATCCAACTAAAATAATAATTAAAAACTAATCACATCGCTTTGTGGAGGTGGTAATCCTCATATAAGCATAGGAGACCTTATCATTTTCCAATGCTTTGAAATGTAAGAAGTTAAATATTATATTATAATTTAAGAAGTACAGTTATGTTATAAATAAAATATATAAACATTAAAACGTGTTAATACCCATCAATAAAACATGATTATGAAAAATTAATTGTATTGTAACATAGAGATGGTAAGTTTTATGTACACATGAGGGATGCTTTCACTTCTTGTTTGGTGAGAAAGAGGGTTTAAAATGGTGTTTCCACAATAACAATAACTTTTATGAATTTTTAAGATGTTTAATTTATTATTTTATGAAAATTATGATACATTTTTAGGAGGTAAATAATATTAGAAAAAAAAAAGTGATCAGTTAGGGTGATTACCACTCCTTTGAAACGACTCCATTGGATCTCCTATAATGGGCTATAAGGTTGGTCTTTGTGAAAGACCAGTAGGCCAAAATTTTGACTAAGGAATTTGAAAATAGAATATTTATTGTCAGGGATAAGATATAAGGCACAGTATTGTGTAAATAAGTGGGCTGGGAGGGGCCATTTATAATTTAGTTTAGGGTCACTTTTGGAATTTAACAATTGATTAAATTATCACAAGTCTATTCTATAGCCAGATGATTCCAAAGGGACAATAAATGCCCAATGTATGAAATTTTAGACCATATATCATCCCATTTATCCTTATTTAGGAAGTTATATTATTTTTAAATAATTTAAAAATGTTATTTCTATAAAATTTCATTATTGTCAATTTTGACCCTTTTCATTACTTTAATATTAATAAAATCAAGACAACAATAAAAATTTGATCCAAATGTTTCAATACATCCCTAAATTTTTTTTTTCATCTATAATATTAATTTTTCACAATAATAATCTCAAATGAAAATATTTTAAATATTTTAAATATCATTTATTTTTTTTATTAATTGAATAATTATTATGTCACTGTTGTATAAGAATTTAAGGTAATTATTTCATCCCCAAAAATTAAAGAAAAGCATATGATGAATATAAAATCATTATATTTAAAAATTATATTTATATTAAATAATTTCCTCTATAAAACCCCATGTTAAATATATTGTAGCAATTAAAGACAAAAGCGTGACATGTTTAAATTTTCAATAAATGAAATGTTAAGATGTCATAATCTTATCAAAGTGTCCCCAAAAAGTCAAAAATTAGATATTTGGGTGATTATGAATGATATATAAGAACACAATAAGATTTATTCCTGTGTTAAGGTAATTGTTTGTTCCATATCATTTTATTATTAACCATTAATTATCCATTTTACCCTTTACTGTGGTAAAAATATTACTAAGTTTACTAATCATATTGAACAAAAATAAAATGGAACTATTTAATAAATATTGAATCACCGTATCTAAATCAAGGAATACATTTTTTAAATTTCAATAAAAAAATGGTGTAATAATTTAATTTAAAATTAAAAAGGCAAAATGTAGTGAAAAATAGTTTTTCAAAAGATTATACATTTTAAATATGAATTATTTTTATAATATTGTCAAGTATAAAATCCATTTCAAAAACTGTAAGTGAATTATTTTAATATAAAATTACAAATAAAATTTTAATTCTAATAAAATTATAATTTGACTTTGTAAATACTTTAAAATAAATATATAGTTTTTAAAAAAAATTAGTATTTTCACTATTCATTAAAAAGTAAATATTTTTATAGAATTCTAAAAAAATAATATTAAGATAATTTTATCATGATAAATTAAAAAATTGAATTAAATTTTTCCAATAAATTTTCTAATAAATTCAAAAATTATTCTTTACTCGCAAGAAAAATAATTTTTAGAAAAAATATATTTTTGAAGAATAAATGACTACTAAAAATTGAAATATTTTTTTCTAGAAACTTATTAGTACATTAATATTTAGTAGGAAATATATATATATATATATATATCAAAACTAGTTAATCATATTCATACCCAAAAATTAATGAATATGTTATAACTGGAACACTAAATAATAATATTTTAATAGTGTATCATAGTTCATTTAAACTAGGTATTGTGTGTAATGCAAGCCATCGAAGAAATAAAATTATTTTAAAAGAAATATTTTCAAAAATCTAATAGTTTTACATTATCCTCCCCTTTAATAAATTTCATTGTTTGAATTTTAACTTGTGCTCTGTAATCAAAGGGTTCACATTTAAAAAATCATTTGTGGATACCTACACCACAAAAAGGGTTCATAAAAATTTATATTATAAAGAGAGAAAGAAAAGTATAAAGGTTATCATAGATTAAAAATACTACGTTTCCAAATATAACAACATTAGTGGGAAGCAAATATATGTACTTAAGAGATTAGTAATGTACAGATATCATTGATCATGAGAAACTAAATTATCTTGAGAAAGATAAAATTCGCAAAACCATAAACCAAAGATGTGGAAAAGACTATAAATTCATCAAAATTGAAAGTTTTCGGACAAAAATAATAATATTCTTTTCCTAGAGTTGATTCATTCTTTTACGATATAGACTAGGAACATAAGGAAATATACTTACTTGAAATGTATAATTTCATCATTTAATCAATATCCATTACAATCTCATCTTTTTCCCCAAATGATGAATATTCAAGATGAATATTTCATTCCTCAAGATCTAAGATCGACATCTAACTGGTCACATAATCCTCAAAATGATAACAAGATACTCCTTCTATCATTATATATTAATCAAAACTAAAATCGTTATCATAATTTATCCAATATAGATAAATACATTCGTTTCTATAACATCAATAAAAACAACCAAGGATTAGCTTAATCCAATCCATATATACTTAATCATAACACTCATCGAAAATATTTTTGGCCAAAATCAAGACCCAAAATTTTAGTAATAAAGTCACTATGATTCTAAAATCAACTTTACATTAATCCCCCAAAGTAGCACTTAATGTCACATACCCAATATGTGAACACCTTGATCATATATTCTCTAGAAACATGGTAATAACCTAAAATTCCATAAAAATTTAAAGAAATAATGAATTATTACTATATTTAAAATTATATTTTTCCTAAAATAGAACAACATTATAATTAATATATTCTTTAAATCCAAAATAAAATAAACTTTATCAAAATGACTTAAATCACTAACAAATTTGAAGGTTAACAATATCATCTCATTAGTGTCAATAGTCTCTTAATCCTAACTAAACATTATTATATCAACATTGGAAACAAATTAAGGGTTATGTCTCCCTCGATCGTGTGTTTTCGAAAAATATCATCTTTCCTCTAAATCACTTTTCTTGGTTATTGAGGCCATTCAACATATATTTTAAATTATTTAAAGAAAAAAAACAATGGAACACTCCATTGATGTTTCATGCTTATTATAATCTATAATTTTATTCATAAAACACATTTAAAATATAATTATAAAATACCAATACATAATAATTTAAATCATTCCACTTCCTTCTTAATCCATTAATTATGTTTCATCATCCAATTACTTAAAAGTATTTTCCTTTCATATGTCATTCATATTCTCATCATCCTCAATGTAAAAACCCTTACTCATACATCCTTTTTTATCCTTTTCTTAATATTTCCCATTAGGACATTGATTTTCAAAATGCCCATAATTTCCACATATGAAACATTTAGTCGTCAATGATACCATATTGAAACCATTATTCTCATCCATTTAGTTAACCTAACCACTCACTTTTCCTTTCTAATTAATTTTTCTGTGTACTTATTTTCCACACCCAAAACATCTTATTATTCCTTTGATTCATTCTCCTCCATGCTTCTTACCTTATTCTTAAAATGATGAAAATTAAACATTCTTTCCTCTATGTTCATAATGATATTCCATTTTCCTTTTATTTGGTGTGTTAGGAAACTCACCTATGTTGAGACTTTTTATCATATTATGATATTTCTAATTAATAATAATAGTAATTTTCACCTTCTAAATCCCATTATGTTTTATTATCAAGTGTAAAATAATTCTTTTTCCCGTTACATTCTCCTTTAAAAAGAATCATCCTAGTTTTATCAATTATATAAATATAAAAGAACTGTGTAAGAATCCATAATCATTTTGGGAAACCATGTAATCATTTATATGATTTTAAAATCATAACAAAATCTTTTAAATATATGAAACCTTAGGTTTTACCTAGGTTATCCATTATTATTATATATTAGAATCCCACTATATTTTTTTTTTAAAAAGATATAGACTAACCCAAGCCATATCCCCAGAGAGCATCAAACCAGGTGTGTAGCAAATACCATTTTCATATACGAGGTGATGATCGAGTCTAAATCAATGCACCTTTTGGGGTTATTACTCCCTAGGTAAATTTATTCTAGAGCCACATCCACTTTTAGTATCTAGATATTGATGTAATTATTTTTAAAATCACATAATATCATTCTTACCAAAACATTAGGATGTTATCCTATGCTTACACTTATCCATATGGTTTTTACCAAAGTTGTCTAACATTAATCTCAAAAGGTTGACCAAGCCTTCCTCTGATACCAACTATAATGACCCAGAATTTTCATATGAAAATATTAATTATTCATATATAAATATTAAATAAATTATACAAAAAACATGACTTAGGAAAATATAAGTTTAGAGTCTTTGGAGACTAGATATACAATCAACGTATTTCAAGAAATATCTTCAACATCCACCATAAAGATCTCCCCCTTCAGTACTATTCATAGAAATTCCCTATAAAAATATTTTTTCCTTACATAGGGAATGTAAACATAAGAAAGCGTGAGCTTGGATTCTTGGAAAGGGTAAACATAATGTATATCAATCATTGATTGTATTAAATAATAAGATAAGAATAAGGGTATGATATCATAAATTAAGATGTTCATACTCAAACTATCATGGATCACAATAAAGTGTCATAACATAAATATTATAAGTTACTAAGACATTAATCATGATATAATCAAAGAACATAATACATGAGATCAAAAAATTGACTTCATACATGAATTATTGGCATAAACTTATTACTTTTTCAATATGTAAAAATAGGAATAGGTTTACTCTTTATGTTAAGGACATGAAAGTAGGGCCACAGATAAATTTATGGATATGAAAATAGGTGCACTTATGATATTATGGACAAGAAATCCAGGTCTACTCATAAATTTGAGGACTTGAAATCTAGGTCCACATATAAACTTATGGATATGAATATCTGATCAACACGTAAAATTGTGAACATAAATTTAGGTTTAGACATAAAAAATTTACCTCATGAGGTATCGATATTTACCCAATTAATTAGAGGGAGATATATTTTCCACCCATCACATAAATAAATTCATACATATGTTTTACACTAGAAAAAAAAACATTAATTATCACAGAACGCATGAAATGAAATTAATTTTATACATATTTCATTAAAGTATAACCCATGGAAAAGGGAACGAGTCTCCTCAAAATCTTATAATTGTAAAAATAAACAATACAGGTAAATAATATGGATGATATCCTTGGTTAATATCCCTTATGTATCATTAAATAATGTTATCTCAGATAAAAAATTGATTTTAAAATATCACTTAGAGTAATTCTTGAGGAAAATAAATTCTCCATTTCAAAATCACATCTTTTTCAAAGAGCTTCTCTTCTCATATAAATGAAAAAAATATTTAAAAATAGATAAGTTTAATGGAACATTAATATAATTGAGGTATCATAATAGCGGGAAAATATTCTCATTTTATATGTGTTAAAAGAAACTCATTCTGTATTTTTTTGGAAATGCCACAAAGTACCTTGTTTAGAAAATGATAAAAAAATTCATTTCAAACCATTTTGTAAAATCTAAAACATGGTTAAAAATGATTTTTAACAAATATAAAAGAATATTAAATCCCCCTTTTAAACACATGTTTAGAAAACATGGAACTGGAAGAGAAATATTCCCCAGGGGAGACATAGATAATCCCGAAAAACGAAGAGATTGTGAAATAAAAACTTACTACTTTGGTATCATTTGAATCATAAGCCCCATGAAATAAAAAAAATTAGATGGATATGTATATACAATAATTCTCAAGATAATAATCATAAAATATATCCATGGGTAGTATATATACCACACAAAAGAAATATGTAGTGTATAAAGCATGTGTCCCATAGAAATAAAAGTTGGATTAAAATCTCATACCTTAGGTATGAATTCCTACGAAAGTTATTTAAATCCGTTATAAAAAATTTAAATTTATTATATATATATATCATAATCATTTAATTTATTATTATATCATATATATTTATTATATATATATATTTAAATTCATCTGTGATAATAGAGATAGAAATTAAGTTACACCATTCTTGGAAATGGTAGGTCATAAATATGCATGAATGTGTATTAATTTTCTAAAGGATAGAGATAATGAAAGAAAAATTAAAATCAAAATGTATAGAATAATTTTTACATCATGTCTAAACATCAAAACATCCATGTAAATAAAAAATGAAAAAAAAATCATATCGCTTTATGGACGTTGTAGTCCACAAGTATGCACAGGCGACGTTATCGGTTTCCAATCATTTGAAAGGTAAGAAGGTTGATAAATTATTATAATTTAAAAATTATTATTATATTATAAATATCATATATAATTATTAAACACTTCATAATACCATTCTATAAAATATGATGATGAAAATTGAATTTAATTGTTGTGTGGAGGCGATAAGTTATACATACTCATTAGCAATAATTTCACTTCTTGATTGATGGAAAAGAGGGTGTATAGTTGTATTTTATTAATCATAAAAACAATTAGTAATATCAAGGATATAAAAAATATTACTTTATAATAAATAACATAGATTTTTTGGAGGTAAATATGAGTATAAAAAATTGATAGGTTAGGGTGATTACCTCTTCTACGAAATGATTTCTTTATATCTCTTCCAAAAGGATCTATGATTGGTTTTTTGGAAATAAAAGATTATACAAAATGCAAATAAGAAATCTCAGAAGAGAATTTATTAGGGTATGGTTTAAATATAAGGATCAATGTGGTGTAAATTAGTGAGGGATGAGGGGCGCTTTTATAAATGATGCGAGGGACACTTTTGGAATTTTGAAAAAGATAAAATTATAATAATACTATTCTAGAGAAAATTCATATAAATGGGATATAAATACACAGGGCAATAAATTTTACATAATATATTATCCCATTTAATAACATTTAATATTTTTATGACTATTAAATAATTATAAATATTATTTTCATAAAATATCATCATTGTCAATTTTGACACTATTCATTAATTTAACTTTAATAACATCAATAAAAGATATAAATTAGACCAAAATCATTTAATACATATATAAAATTTAATTTTCATCTATAAAATTATTTTATTTCAATAATTATCACAAATTATAATACTTTTCAAAAAAATTAATATCAATTATTTTTTTCATTAATTGAATAATTATTACGTCAGCATTGTATAAGAATTTAAGTTAATTATTTAATTAATAAAAATAAAAATAAATTACCATGATGAATATAAATAATTTATATTTCAAATAAAAATTTATAGTTGAGAATGTCACATAGATAAACCCATGTTAAAAACATTTCTGTTATTAAAAATAAGGGGGTGAAATGTTTGACTTTTCATTAAATAAAATAATATAAAATTCAAAATCTCATCCAGATGGACCCAAAAGCTTATAAATTAGAACTTTAGATGATTATAAACCACATATAATAATAGATTTAGATTTTTTAAAGTTTTAATATATATTTTTTAATCCTTGTCGTTTTATTTCTAACCTTTATTTACATGTTGTAGCCTTTATCATGGTAACAAAAATTACTATGATTACTATTAAAATTGAAAAAAAATAAAATGGTTCTATTTAATAAATTCTGAATCAATGATTCCACATATGGAATCTATTTTTACAAATTAAATATACAAAATTTGTTTAATTTAATATATAATTATATAGTCAAAATGCTACGAAAAATATTCTTTCAAAAAGTTTGCCTTTTTAAATATACAATATTTTTATACTAAATTCAAGAATAAGATCCATTTAAAAAACCATAATTGAATTATTTTAAATTAAAATTATCTAATTAAATTTTAAAGATAACAAAAATATTATTTTACTTTGTGAATACTTTAAATGAAAATTAATGTTTTTAGTAAAAATCTGCATTTTTAACAGTTCACTGAAAAATAAATCTTTTCAGAAAATTTACAAAAATTAATATTATGATAATTTTTACATAATTAAATCAAAAATGAAATTTATTTATTTTTAAATAAAATTGATAAGTCTTTCTAAAAATAATATTTACTCATAATAAAAAAAATTGGGGAAAACGTATGCCTTAAGAATAAAATGACTACTAAAAATTGAATGATACTTTACTAAGAATTTATAAATAAATTTATATAGAGTAATATATATATATATCATAAATTATTCATCCATATCTATACAGTCCAAATTAACAACTGGGTTATAACTATGAAAATAAATAATAATTATTTTATAGTGTATCATGGTTCATTTAAACATGATGTTACATGTAATGCAAACCATTGAAAAAATAAAATTATTAAAAAAGAAATGTTTTCTAAAATATATGGGTGTTACAAGATCACCTCCAGATCAACATAATATGATCCAGTATATGAAAATATCACCAATATACACCTTACTCTTATGGAGTATGATAGAGTAGTAATGGGTAATATATCTAGACCTTTATATTATAGTGGTGTAATTTTCTTTCTAGGAATAAAATATTGGATTCTATAATTCCATTCTAATTATAATTTTATTTAATATAATACATATTAGTATAAAGTAATATTATAAACATATTTTTAGATATAAATAAAAAATAATAGTTTTTTTTAAACCGTATAATTTCAAATAATATACACTATTGTAATAAATTAATGAATTTGAAAGAATTTTTTTAATAGAACAACATTATAATAAAATATTTTTTAAAATATAAATGATAACATAATTTTATAATGTTACAACTAATTTTTTTAAGATTCGAGAATATTACTTTTTTAGAGAAAACTATTATTTTTTAGTAACTAAATATTTTCATTTTAAGTTATTTTAACCTTATAATATTTAGAGAGCTTTCAAGATAAAATTGATGTAGCCTTTTAAATCAACATGTCTAAATTAACCAATAACGGGTTTGTCATACTTTTGAGATGGCTTGATTTTTTTTAAAATAGTATAATAAAACAATAATATATGATAGGTATTATGAAATAAATACGATATAAAAGTGTTGTAATAAAGACTATAATGGGTTTATAGGATAAAAATGTTTTCTCTCATTAAAATAATTTATTTAATTTTATAATATTAAATTTAGAAACCTGTAACGAATATTCAAAAACATAAAGGATATTCGAATATTTAAAAAAAATATTTATGAACATGACTCACTTCCACATCAAGAATGATATTATTTTTTTAGATAATTCTTCTTAAAGTAATAAGATATTAAAAAACACCCCGCCTTAGAAAATACTATTACAAAACATAATGGAAAGTAGAATAGATTTTTATTTTTTATTAAATAGGTTTCCAAGGCCATTGTTTGGAAAATTATAAACAACCCCCCCCCCCCCCCCACCACCACCACTTTGGCTAAAAAAATTCCCATTCTCTCATCTTAATACACTACCAAGACTTTCAGAACAATGTTACTCTCACTTTATCACTCTAGAGTATTTCCAAAGAATTATTTAGATTCCAAGAATCTTACCTAATAATTAACATGTAACCTCCCAAGGTAAGGGGTTATCTCCTTCCTATTTTCAATTTAAACATTTAATTGGTTAAAAAAATATTTATCTCAAAAAATATTGTTTATATATATTCATGGACATCCCTTATTACCAAAATAATCAAATACTAAATTTATATCTCATTAAATTATTCCATGAATTTTAATGTACATGAATTCTGATTTCAAAATTATATATTGTTTCACCATGCCATGTCATTATGAATACCAAACCTTATTTTCCATCAAGTTTATTCATCTAGATATATATTTACTTCATTTATTAGGGATTTTCCATTTATTATACCCACATTCTCTACTCATTGGATAAAATTATGAAAGTCATTCTTATGATATATGATCATTGTGGCTCATATTAATTTAGAAATATGAAGAGTTCAACCTAATATCATCCTTTTTCATTAGGTAAAAAATAAATCTCTATATATGACATGTTTATGATACATTGGTGAATAACCTTGTTAATATTTTTTAGGACACCGTAGAGACGAAACATGATTATATGATTATGAATGTCTTGTTTTTATGTTGTATCCAAATTTCCATGTTAAGAATAATGTACTTATGATCATTTTATTATATTATTATTCATGTATTTATGACCATGTTTTATTTTTATGCCTCATGTTTGATAAATGATGTTCAGTCGTGTTCCATTACCATTGTTTATCCCTTACTGGGATTTAATATTAACCTCGTCTGTTGATGTATATCCCTCGGAAATCAATTGTAGTAAAGTGACCTATAATTAATTAAGGAAGGAGAGTTTAAATATGATTAAATAAAGTTAATTTTTATGTTTCCTTATATACTTACTGTATTATTTAACTAGTTTCCAAGAAAATAAACCTCAAAATATCCTTGTATTTTATCAATGTAATAATTTTTATGTAATTATATTAATACTAATTTATTAAAAATATGGATCTCTATAACCATCTTAGACACTAGTGTCTCCCCCATATTGATATAATGATTTTAAATTTCAATCATGTTTACATAAGTTATTTCATCATACACTTAATGATGCTTGAAAATGCCATGTGAACACATTTTCTAGGATTTTTATCATCATAATTCTGTTGAAAATACAATCATGGGATTGTGAGTGATGTTAAATTTAGGAGGACCTAAGATAATATATGTTAATAGTGGATCATATGGGGCACCAATCTAGAAAGTGACAACATATCATCTAATTTGTTATACATTAATGGGAGGAGGTCACCAATTAATATATATTAGATCACTCCAAGTATGTCTTAGATAATGGTGAAGAAATGTTGGATTCCAAAACATTCTACTACACCTCCATCATCATCCTAACAAATACAAATAGACATTAATCCTAAAAAAATATAGTGACCTACGTCCCAAATGTGGTTACAAACATAAATGGATGTGGTAAAATTGGGTCAGAGACATATATTCAGATTTAGAAATTAAACTGAATGTAGTAGAGATGTAAGATGTAATCTTGAAATCATAGACATATATATACAAGATCATGGACCTAATCTCAAAATTATTAAGCTTTTATATCTCATAGAAAATCACATTACACCTACAATATAAAGAAGTGGTAATTTTTTATTGGACGAGTAAAATGTCTCCATGATTCTAATACATTAAGTTATTATGAAGGTTTTTGCCATCATAACTCTACTTTTTGATATCTTATGTGATCAAATTTTTTAGTTCAAGCACTATTTCAATGATATTGGGAAGGTACCACATATTTGGATATTAATTGACTTAAAAATGGATGAACTTCATTTTGATCTCATGTAGTGATGGTCTTACCATAAGGAATTGAATATGGTTCCCTTATATGCACAAAAGGGTAATTTCCTGCATGTGTATGAACTTTTTAGAGCGAGGAAACTATGAACAATGGGGATACAAGATTAACCAAAAAATCCTCCCTCAAAATTATCTATCCAAACTCAACTTCATGTGGCTAAGTAGGTACTTGATCCCAATACACAAATCACAAGAAATTTTCAAGTCAATAATATTTTTAATTTCATCCAAACAAGAAGAGGGAATACCTATGGGAATAAATAGTAAAAGTTATAGATAATATCCAACACTACTTATTATTAGTATATAATGATAATTTTATATTCCATTACATGATTTCATTTCATGTGTTTTGGTGTTGGGTGGTGGTGCACATCCACTTGCATGAACCCCGTGGTGAAGTTTAAATTTTTATTTGAATATTTTGGACATTCATTTAAGAGATATCTGTTATCAAAAATCTAATATTAATGGATATCTTATATTTGAATCTCTATAATTTTCACTTAGAATTAAAACATTCCCCATATTAAACTCCTGCAAATGATATAATTAGTGAAAATGGTCACGTACACTCTAAATCATAGTTACACCATATAGTTATAAAAGAATATATCATAACATCTTTATTTTATGGAATATTATCTATGTTGATTTATCCTAATAAATATTTTACTAGGAATTTTGATACATTAAAATCAAAAAAATGGAATCATTAATTGATATATAGGGAGAAATTAATCCCATGGTAGTATTCTATATATATATATATATTATGATAGACCCAAAGACAACCCATGATGGGATATAGTTTCTCTCTTTGGATGCATTCATTCGGCTGATGCATTGAAAACTCTATTCTTAGTTGTCCTCATAGCATTATGGGGTGGTTATTGGAAGCATCCCCAAGTACAAAGTTACTCCGCCCTAGGAGAGTTAGAAACAGGATATTAGAATGTCTTGAAATGTAGGTATGAAAAGTGAGTTTTTTGGAACATGGATCAAAACCTCCCACTAAACCTATGTAAACTATTGATTAAAGAACCATCATGTCATGAATCAAATCTAATATGGTTTGGATGAGGATAGTGAGGTGATCCATATGTCATGGATGAAATTACGTTGTAAGTACTAAATATGAATGACCTTCAGTCTTATTTATGACCCATAGATGTGTTCGCTGTTTTATTTTAAGACTAATAGTTACTTTAATATATATAGTTTTGGTTAGGGTGTCCATTGGTAATAGTTTTTTTCAATTTATTGACCTCTCACTAGATTTTCATCCATACTCCCTAATTTGGTAGATTGAAGGCCCCCTAAAACATAAACAATGAGCTTGGTCATACTAAGTCCATTTAGTATCTTATAGAGTTAGAAATAATATTATTTTTCAATGATAAGAGGACCCCCATAATAATTCATGGGAATTATCTGGATGACTAAGGTTTCATTAAAGTAGTAATAAATCATTCTATTGGTAGTTCTGGGTGAACTCATAAATCCCAAATATGTATGATGAATAAAAAAAATTAGAATATTGTTTTCAATTTCCGAGTTACTACTAACATTTTCATCTTTTCCTTTCTTATATGTAATTAATGAAACATAGCAAACTACAGTGTTTTGGATGTATAACACGAGCGCCCCACAATTTTATGTGTAGCATGGTTTACCAACCTAGAGGAAGAGAAACTATTATCTAGGTAGAGGGAGATGTTGGATGTGGAGGGGTTTAATCTACTCTCCACCCTACTGGTTCTGTGACCTTTTCCCAAGATATGAGGCTATATATCCCTCAATACCTAGTCACACATCAAAGAAATGATAAAATTATTGAAAATAAAATTCTCACCAATGATAGAGGTTAGTTTCCAAATCATATCCTATAATCCTACTCATATAATAATAACATAAATAATATGTTTATAGAATATTTATTTTCATCGAAGCATTTTTGTGAGAAAATATTGGAAGGTGAAATGAAATTTCACAATACTATCCCACCCTCAACTAGATAAAGAGATACTTTGATAGTGTATATGGTATCGATATCATTTATCTTGACTGTCATTATTAGAAAATGAGAAGATGGTTTATGTATAACTACAATGTATGAATACTTTATTTCATGTCACCTTGCTGGCTTTTTAAATCATAGAAGAGCTTATCACTCTCATTGAAGCAACAACCACAATGGAAGTCCATTTATCATCCACTGGAATTCGGTCGACCATGGCTGAATATATTGAATTTAACAATGTTTTGATAGGTTAGGGTGATTACCTCTTCTACGAAATGATTCCTTTATATCTCTTCCAAAAGGATCTATGATTGGTTTTTTGGAAATAAAAGATGATACAAAATGCAAATAAGAAATCTCAGAAGAGAATTTATTAGGGTATGGTTTAAATGGAAGGATCAATGTGGTGTAAATTAGTGAGGGATGAGGGGCGCTTTTATAAATGATGCGAGGGACACTTTTGGAATTTTGAAAAAGATAAAATTATAATAATACTATTCTAGAGAAAATTCATATAAATAGGATATAAATACACAGGGCAATAAATTTTACATAATATATTATCCCATTTAATAACATTTAATATTTTTATGACTGTTAAATAATTATAAATATTATTTTCATAAAATATCATCATTGTCAATTTTGACACTATTCATTAATTTAACTTTAATAACATCAATAATAGATATAAATTAGACCAAAATCATTTAATACATATCTAAAATTTAATTTTCATCTATAAAATTATTTTATTTCAATAATTATCACAAATTATATTACTTTTCAAAAAAAATAATATCAATTATTTTTTTCATTAATTGAATAATTATTACATCAGCATTGTGTAAGAATTTAAGTTAATTATTTAATTCATAAAAATAAAAATAAATTACCATGATGAATATAAATAATTTATATTTCAAATAAAAATTTATAGTTGAGAATGTCACATAGATAAACCCATGTTAAAAACATTTCTGTTATTAAAAATAAGGGGGTGAAATGTTTGGCTTTTCGTTAAATAAAATAATATAAAATTCAAAATCTCATCCAGATGGACCCAAAAGCTTATAAATTATAACTTTAGATGATTATAAACCACATATAATAATAGATTTAGATTTTTTAAAGTTTTAATATATATTTTTTAATCCTTGTCGTTTTATTTCTACCCTTTATTTACATGTTGTAGCCTTTATCATGGTAACAAAAATTACTATGATTACTATTAATATTGAACAAAAATAAAATGTTTCTATTTAATAAATTTTGAATCAATGATTCCAAATATGGAATCTATTTTTACAAATTAAATATACAAAATTTGTTTAATTTAATATATAATTATATAGGCAAAATGCTACGAAAAATATTCTTTCAAAAAGTTTGTCTTTTTAAATATACAATATTTTTATACTAAATTCAAGAATAAGATCCATTTAAAAACCCATAATTGAATTATTTTAAATTAAAATTATCTAATTAAATTTTAAAGATAACCAAAATATTATTTTACTTTGTGAATACTTTAAATGAAAATTAATGTTTTTAGTAAAAATCTGCATTTTTAACAGTTCACTGAAAAATCAATCTTTTCAGAAAATTTACAAAAATTAATATTATGATAATTTTTACATAATTAACTCAAAAATGAAATTTATTTATTTTTATATAAAATTTATAAATCTTTCTAAAATTAATATTTACTCATAATAAAAAAAATTGGTGAAAATGTATGCCTTAAGAATAAAATGACTACTAAAAATTGAATGATACTTTACTAAGAATTTATAAATAAATTTATATAGAGTAATATATATATATATATATCATAAATTATTCATCCATATCTATACAGTCCAAATTAACAACTGGGTTATAACTATGACAATAAATAATAATTATTTTATAGTGTATCATGGTTCATTTAAACATGATGTTATATGTAATGCAAACCATTGAAAAAATAAAATTATTAAAAAAAATGTTTTCTAAAATATATGGGTGTTACAAGATCACCTCCAGATCAACATAATATGATCCAGTATATGAAAATATCACCAATATACACCTTACTCTTATGGAGTATGATAGAGTAGTAATGGGTAATATATCTAGACCTTTATATTATAGTGGTGCAATTTTATTTCTAGGAATAAAATATTGGATTCTATAATTCCATTCTAATTATAATTTTATTTAATATAATACATATTAGTATAAAGTAATATTATAAACATATTTTTAGATATAAATAAAAAATAATATTTTTTTAAACCGTATAATTTCAAATAATATAAACTATTGTAATAAATTAATGAATTTGAAGGAATTTTTTTAATAGAACAACATTATAATAAAATATTTTTTAAAATATAAATGATAACATAATTTTATAATGTTACAACTAATTTTTTTAAGATTCGAGAATATTACTTTTTTAGAGAAAACTATTATTTTTTAGTAATTAAATATTTTCATTTTAAGTTATTTTAACCTTATAATATTTAGAGAGCTTTCAAGATAAAATTGATGTAGCCTTTTAAATCAACATGTATAAATTAACCAATAACGGGTTTTTCATATTTTTTGAGATGGCTTGATTTTTTTTAAAATAGTATAATAAAACAATAATATATGATAGGTATTATGAAATAAATACGATATAAAAGTGTTGTAATAAAGACTATAATGGGTTTATAGGATAAAAATGTTTTCTCTCATTAAAATAATTTATTTAATTTTATAATATTAAATTTAGAAACATGTAACGAATATTCAAAAACATAAAGGATATTCGAATATTTAAAAAAAATATTTATGAACATGACTCACTTCCACTTCAAGAATGATATTATTTTTTTAGATAATTCTTCTTAAAGTAATAAGAAATTAAAAAACGCCCCGCCTTAGAAAATACTATTAGAAAACATAATGGAAAGTAGAATAGATTTTTATTTTTTATTAAATAGGTTTCCAAGGCCATTGTTTGGAAAATTATAAACAACCCCCCCCCCACCACCACCACCACCACTTTGGCTAAAAAAATTCCCATTCTCTCATCTTAATACACTACCAAGACTTTCAGAACAATGTTACTCTCACTTTATCACTCTAGAGTATTTCCAAAGAATTATTTAGATTCCAAGAATCTTACCTAATAATTAACATGTAACCTCCCAAGGTAAGGGGTTATCTCCTTCCTATTTTCAATTTAAACATTTCATTGGTTAAAAAAATATTTATCTCAAAAAATATTGTTTATATATATTCATGGACATCCCTTATTACCAAAATAATCAAATACTAAATTTATATCTCATTAAATTATTCCATGAATTTTAATGTACATGAATTCTGATTTCAAAATTATATATTTTTTCTCCATTCCATATCATTATGAATACCAAACCTTATTTTCCATCAAGTTTATTCATCTAGATATATATTTACTTCATTTATTAGGGATTTTCCATTTATTATACCCACATTCTCTACTCATTAGATAAAATTATGAAAGTCATTCTTATGATATATGATCATTGTGGCACACATTAATTTAGACATATGAAGAGTTCAACCTAATATCATCCTTTTTCATTAGGTAAAAAATAAGTCTCTATATATGACATGTTTATGATACATTGGTGAATAACCTTGTTAATATTTTTTAGGACACCGTAGAGACGAAACATGATTATATGATTATGAATGTCTTGTTTTTATGTTGTATCCAAATTTCCATGTTAAGAATAATGTACTTATGATCATTTTATTATATTATTATTCATGTATTTATGACCATGTTTTATTTTTATGCCTCATGTTTGATAAATGATGTTCAGTCGTGTTCCATTACCATTGTTTATCCCTTACTGGGATTTAATATTAACCTCGTCTGTTGATGTATATCCCTCGGAAATCAATTGTAGTGAAGTGGCCTATAATTAATTAAGGAAGGAGAGTTTAAATATGATTAAATAAAGTTAATTTTTATGTTTCCTTATATACTTACTGTATTATTTAACTAGTTTCCAAGAAAATAAACCTCAAAATATCCTTGTATTTTATCAATGTAATAATTTTTATGAAATTATATTAATACTAATTTATTAAAAATATGGATCTCTATAACCATCTTAGACACTAGTTTCTCCCCCATATTGATATAATGATTTTAAATTTCAAACATGTTTACATAAGTTATTTCATCATACACTTATTGATGCTTGAAAATGCCATGTGAACACATTTTCTAGGATTTTTGTCATCATAATTCTATTGAAAATACAATCATGGGATTATGAGTGATGTTAAATTTAGGAGGACCTAAGATAATATATGCTAATAGTGGATCATATGGGGAACCAATCTAGAAAGTGACAACATATCATCTAAGTTGTTATACATTAATGGGAGGAGGTCACCAATTAATATATATTAGATCACTCCAAGTATGTCTTAGATAATGGTGAAGAAATGTTGGATTCCAAAACATTCTACTACACCTCCATAATCATCCTAACAAATACAAATAGACATTAATCCTAAAAAAATATAGGGACCTAAGTCCCAAATGTGGTTTCAAACATAAATATATGTGGTAAAATTGGGTCAGAGACATATATTCAGATTTAGAAATTAAACTGAATGTAGTAGAGATCTAAGATGTAATCTTGAAATCATAGACATATGTATACAAGATCTTGGACCTAATCTCAAAATTATTAAGCTTTTATATCTCATAGAAAATCACATTACACCTACAATATAAAGAAGTGGTAATTTTTTATTGGATGAGTAAAATGTCTCCATGATTCTAATACATTAAGTTATTATGAAGATTTTTGCCATCATAACTCTACTTTTTGATATCTTATGTGATCAACTTTTTTAGTTCAAGCACTATTTCAATGATATAGGGAAGGTACCACATATTTGGATATTAATTGACTTAAAAATGGATGAACTTCATTTTGATCTCATGTAGTGATGGTCTTACCATAAGGAATTGAATATGGTTCCCTTATATGCACAAAAGGGTAATTTCCTGCATGTGTAGGAACTTTTTAGAGCAAGGAAACTATGAACAATGGGGATACAAGATTAACCAAAAAATCCTCCCTTAAAATTATCTATCCAAACTCAACTTCATGTGGCTAAGTAGGTACTTGATCCCAATACACAAATCACAAGAAATTTTCAAGTCAATAATATTTTTAATTTCATCCAAACAAGAAGAGGGAATACCTATGGGAATAAATAGTAAATGTTATAGATAATATCCAACACTACTTATAATAATATATAATGATAATTTTATCTTCCATTACATGATTTCATTTCATGTGGTGTGGTGTTGGGTGGTGGTGCACATCCACTTGCATGAACCCTGTGGTGAAGTTTAAATTTTGATTTGAATATTTTGGACATTCATTTAAGAGATATCTGTTATCAAGAATCTAATATTAATGGATATCTTATATTTGAATCTCTATAATTTTCACTTAGAATTAAAACATTCCCCATATTAAACTCCCGCAAATGATATAATTAGTGAAAATTGTCACGTACACTCTAAATCATAGTTACACCATATAGTTAAAAAAGAATATATCATAACATCCTTATTTTATGGAATATTATCTATGTTGATTTATCCTAATAAATATTTTACTAGGAATTTTGAAACATGAAAATCAAAAAAATGGAATCATTAATTGATATCTAGGGAGAAATTCATCCCATGGTAGTATTCTATATATATATATATTATGATAGACCCAAAGACAACCCATGATAGGATCTAGTTTCTCTCTTTGGATGCATTCATTCGGCTGATGCATTGAAAACTCTATTCTTAGTTTTCCTCGTAGCATTATGGGGTGGTTATTGGAAGCATCCCCAAGTACAAAGTTACTCCGCCCTAGGAGAGTTAGAAACAGGATATTAGAAAGTCTTGAAATGTAGGAATGAAAAGTGAGTTTTTTGGAACATGGATCAAAACCTCCCACTAAACCCATGTAAACTATTTATTAAAGAACCATCATTTCATGAATCAAATCTAATATAGTTTCGATGAGGATAGTGAGGTGATCCATATGTGATGGATGAAATTACGTTGTAAGTACTAAATATGAATGACCTTCAGTCTTATTTATGACCCATAGATGTGTTCGCAATTTTATTTTAAGACTAATAGTTACTTGAATCTATATAGTTTTGGTTAGGGTGTCCATTGGTAATAGGTTTTGTCAATTTATTGACCTCTCACTAGAGTTTCATCCATACTCCCTAATTTGGTAGATTGAAGGCCCCCTAAAACATAAACAATGAGGTTGATCATACTAAGTCCATTTAGTATCTTATAGAGTTGGAAATAATATTATTTTTCAATGATAAGAGGTCCCCCATAATAATTCATGGGAATTATCTGGATGACTAAGGTTTCATTAAAGTAGTAATAAATCATTATATTGGTAGTTCTGGGTGAACTCATAAATCCCAAATATGTATGATGAATAAAAAAAATTAGAATATTGTTTTCAATTTCCGAGTTACTACTAACATTTTCATCTCTTCCTTTCTTATAGGTAATTAATGAAACATAGCAAACTACAGTGTTTTGGATGTATAACACGAGCGCCCCACAATTTTATGTGTAGCATGGTTTACCAACCTAGAGGAAGAGAAACTGTTATCTAGGTAGAGGGAGATGTTGGATGTGGAGGGGTTTAATCTACTCTCCACCCTACTGGTTCTGTGAACTTTTCCCAAGATATGAGGCTATATATCCCTCAATACCTAGTCACACATCAAAGAAATGATAAAATTATTGAAAATAAAATTCTCACCAATGATAGAGGTTAGTTTCCAAATCATATCCTATAATCCTACTCATATAATAATAACATAAATAATATGTTTATAGAATATTTATTTTCATCGAGGGATTTTTGCGAGAAAATATTGGAAGGTGAAATGAAATTTCACAATACTATCCCACCCTCAACTAGATAAAGAGATACTTTGATAGTGTATATGGTATCGATATCATTTATCTTGACTGTCATTATTAGAAAATGAGAAGATGGTTTATGTATAACTACAATGTATGAATACATTATTTCATGTCACCTTGCTGGCTTTTTACATCATAGAAGAGCTTATCACTCTCATTGAAGCAACAACCACAGTGGAAGTCCATTTATCATCCATTGGAATTCGGTCGACCATGGCTGAATATAATGAATTTAACAATGTTTTGGAAGAAATAGAATGAGTAGGTATCCCAATTATGGGTTTTACTACTATGAAATCCATGTTATCATGAAGGCAATAATTCACAAGAAATAGAATGAGTAGGTATCCCAATTATGCATTTCCAAAATAAATTAGATAAAATTTATATATAACTTTTAGCTTCTACTATTTATAAAGCCTCCAAATATTAGGCAATAGTGGCCAATTAATAGCAAGAGATTATTGAAGGGAAGGATCTATTTGTACAACTCTTCTAATAGTTAGCCGCTATAGAGATAGAATTTGGAGACCATGAAAACATTATTTAGGAAACTAAATGGGTGTGGATGGAATCTATTTCTAAAGTAGAAAGATTATATATAGATCTAGTTAGACATCAATACAACATAAATGAATCCAATCAGTCAGTTGAGACAATTCAAGCCTCAATTTTGTATATTTTTGGAATTCAAACATAATTAATCCCCACATATTTCTATTTTACAATAAAATATATTCTTCAATATAATATATTCCACTTTATTGTTTAATAAATGACCAAACTTTTTTCATGAACCATTTTCAGTCTTTTGACATCTATTTCACCTGGATCACTATCTAATGATAGCCTATGAAATAAATGAAGAATAATATCAAGAATAAATGAATTGAAATGATCCTTGTATTAAAATTGACCAGGTAAATGAAATTTTTTAAATAAATGATCCAATTATGACATACATGAATCAATACATCATGATTTAAGTACATACCCTCAAATGGACATAGGAAGGCCAATTATAGTGACAAATATTTCATCATTGTATGAAATGTAATATTCCTATGATAAATGATCATAAGATTCTATTTCTCCTGACTGTTTACTCTTGGATGGATTTTGGTGTTCCAAATATAGAGGAATATATAACCATGATGTAATCCACGGTTGGTCTATTTAGTGGATCCCTCCTGAACAAGTTCTCTTGTATGGATATATATAGGATAGATATGGTGGTACATATAATATCACTATAATAAAAGGTAATTATATTCATATTTGATATATGTGGCTAACTCAGTGTCTTGAAAATAATAATGATAGATTTGGTAATGAGTATTATAATGTTCAAAATGTCACATGTACCCTCAAATTACACACTTGTGTATTTTACACAAATCAAATGGAACAATATATGGGGGAAAATTCATTCTATTACTTTTTTCAATGGTCAAGGGACGTAGATTTTATTGAATTACTCTCTCTAGGGTTATATAGGGGACCCTAAAATCATTATATATATTTTTATTTTCCCTAATGTTTTCTTAATACATGAATGGGGAAAGTCTTAGTAAGATAAAAAGAAATTTTTTCTTAGGCTTACCTTTTAATGTTTTTTACCTAAGAAATTTTATACCTTTTTCGTTATTAAATTCTCTAATTTCACCAAGGCTATACAAGATTCATTTCTACCATGTAGAAAATTGACTTTTGTCAAGGGTTCCTATTGAAGGTTATAATCCTAGAATGTATTGTGTCTATTTCATTTGGGATATTAGGGTATTGAAAATCAGATTATTAAGATAGGAATTTATAGTCAGATAACATTTACTAAAAGGATAAGTAGTCTACCTTATATCCCAGGAAATATTGGGATAACGTGAGTGGAAACCAAAATCCAGTAATGTATAAAGACTCATGAGAGGTACACATATTTTATGGTATTAGTGCTTTGAACCAGATTTATTGAGGTTAATGTTCCCATAGATTGAATAGAAAAATTGGTTGAAGATTAAGGTCTTACATCCTTAAAAAAGGTTCAAATTGTCTATAAAGAAAGGGATGGACATACATTATGTAAATAGATAGCGCACTATTGGAATAACCAATATTTAGTATAAGTGAATGTAGTTTATGGTTATTGTTCTTAGTAAAATTATGAAGGGTGTAATATGATAACCCAAATTAGGATTAGGCGCTATGATTGCTTCAATACACATTGTATAAAGAGTGAAATGAGGCCAAACATGACCTAAGTCAATAAAATCATACATTAATGAAACATAAAAATTATGGTGAACTAATCATAAAAAACATGAAGTGTGTTGTATAGAAGAATATATTAAAGGGGTGACTAGAACACTGTAGTCTAAAAATGACTAAGTATATAACATTACTCAATGTTAAACATAGATTGGAACGGACGATGATATATTGATAAGTCCATAGTATATTATTGAGCCATCACTTTTAATTTGTAATATATTGTATTTTCCATGTAAATGTTTTAAGAATTATATGGGATTCTTTTGAGACCAAGTGTTGAGACAAAATGTTATTCTGAGGCCTGGGGTACCAGTAATAAATGTTTGAACTATATTTACTTTTATTAAAAATAGTGTATGTTCTCAGTTTTAGTTACTTTTAAATGAGTGCTTGGATTTGAAATCTGAGGGAATTATTGAGTTCAAAGCAGTTAGTTTTTCTTAGGAAAGACCTAACTTCGACGGGTGCAGGTCGACTACAGAAAATATTTTTTGGATGTTTTAAAGAAGAATAAAAATAAACATAAAATTTTTATTTGTTTTCTTTTAATGTTTTTTGACGATGCAAAAATGTTGCGACGCAACGACAAAGCCTATGTTTCCTTTCATTGCTTAAACAGTGTGGCGACATTGTTTCAAAGAGAAACTGTAACACTAAAACACATCTTTAACCTTTGGCAAGGATTCTGGATTAGGATTATTGATCCTTCCTTGTAAACTATGGAGGAGATCTTGGCGATTTCCTCCCATTGGAAAATAACGAACACCAACGAACGTCGTCGGATCACAGATCACAAACCAAGGATCAAGGATCGAATAATGATGGTGGTTCCACTCCATTATTCTCTGATAAAAGATCCAAACACCCAGGTATCAGGTTTATTATCGTAGTGAATTGTATCTCTATTCTAAAGATTAATGACGAAAGTGGACCAACCAACGAACTAATTGATCCACATTTTGATCCACTACAAAAAAAACTACCTGATTAGTAGGGGTTAGTTTTTAGTTTACTAGGGGTTATAACACCTTCTAAACACATTAGATCTAGTTATAAGGAACTGAAACTAATGTGCCTTCCTACTCTTGTAAGAGGAGGTTTTGAGAAACCACTGATAAAGTAAGGTAAACTTTAGCAGTGGTTCATTTAGAGGTAGTTAAAACCTACTCTAATTTCACTAAAAAATTATTATTTAGATGGCGTTTTAACCTCCTCTAAATTATTGATCAACCTAGCAGTGGTTGGAAACCACCGCTAGGTGAGTTGGATGAGCCACAATAGAGGTGGATCTTAGAACCGCCACTATTTTACACTAATTTAGAGGGGTTAAAACCCCCTCTAAATGAACTATAGTTGAGGAGGTTTCTCTAACAACCTCTAAATAAATGTGTTTTTTTATTGATCCTCATTCATTACCCCAACCTATTCATCCCCACAATTTTACAAGCAGATACGTTCCTCTTATTCAGAACCATACCCTACTCCCTCCAATGCCACACGACCACACCATGCTCCATCCCATGCCACACAACCGCCAGTGCCACACGACCGATCCATGATTCCTCTAGTGCCACACGGTCGCGCCATGCTCCCACCATGCCACACAACATGGGACCCCCCCCCCCAATCCTTTACTTCTCTTGTTCAAATGTGAATCAACAACCCTCCCACAAATTGTGAAATCCTAGTTGGGTGGGGATTCGAACAACATACCACCTCAATATGTCCCAAGGGCTTATGCCACAATGGAAATCGATTTTTATGATATGTTAACAACTATCATTGTATTTATATATATTATGAAACAAATTAAAATAAATATTATTTCAATAAATATATAAATACATATATAATTATGTAAATTAATATATACATTTTTATATTATAAATTTATGTATTTATATTTTAATACATTTATATTATATTAAATTTATGCATTTATATAAACTATATATTGTATATGTGTATTTACATACATCTGATTATATATTTTAAAATTCCATTCATGTTATGTATATACACATATATTTATATATTTGTAAATATATTTAGGAAAATTATTTATACTCTTAAATATATTTAAATATTTATAAATATATTTATGTAAATTATTTATAGATTGTGTACATGTTTATTTATATAATATAAATATAAATATTTATTTAATATATTTATATAATATCTTTAAAAATATATTTATATAATGTATATCTATAAATATATTTATCATTATGTAAATTAATATATATTAATTTCTATAAACTGTATTTTAATATATATAATTAATATTACAAGAAATACAATTTAGAAAAATATTATATATGAAATAAAATTTGTTCAAATATTTATATAATTTTATATGAAATAAAATTTATACAAATATTTATATAATATATTTCAATACATATATTTATTATTATGCACATTAATATATATATATTTCAATAAATATAATTGTATAATATTATACACATTAGTATCTATGTATTTCAATAAATACTGTTGTATAATATTTTGTACATTAATATATATTTATTTGTATAAATTTTATATCATATAATATTAATTATATATAATATAAAATCATAAAAAAATTATTAAAAAATATATTTATTATTATAGTTATATAAAATTTAAAAAAATCAAGCATGGGGTTTTATATGATTTATTTTTTTAAATAATTAATATTTATGTACATATTTATATAATATGTTTATGCTTTATGTTATATATAATTAATATTATATGTATTAAAATTTATAAAAATATATATATAAATGTACATAAAATTATACAATTATATTTTTGTATACATATAAATATCCTTAAATATAATCGTATAATTTGAAATATCTAATATAACTAAATGATAAATATATTTACTAAATCAAATTTTAACTTAGAGTGTATACTAAAATATATATATATAAATTATATAATAAATATAAATTTATAAATAATAAAAAAAGTTATAATCTAATATATATAATATAAACATATTATATATATATATATATTTAATTTTAATTTTTCCTATTTTATAATTATTTGTATAAAAAATATTATATTAATTTATTTATAAATAAATATACAATAAAAATGTATTGAATATAATATACGTATAATATAAATCACAATATAAATGTATGGTATTTATAAAACCATATATAAATTTTATATATCTGAATAAATATATTTATAATTACATTTATATTATGTTTTTCAATATTTATATATGTATATATTTTGTTTATATGTATTAGTATTTATTTAAAGTATTTATATAATGTCTTTATATGTGTGTGAGTGTGTGTGTGTTTATAAAGAAATTAAATAAAACTATAAAATGTTTGTATGTAATATGTGTGTGTGTGTGTGTACACATACATAGGCACCCACATATATTTTTTACAAAATTAGAATTTATGTGATATTTATTTTAAAAAATAAATAAAAATTAAGAGGGGGTTAAAACCCCCCTCTATTCAAAGGGATTAGCGGCAGTTCATGAACCCCCTATAATTTCTTGAATTATTGGTGGTTGAAAACCCCCACTAATGTCATAAATTAGAGGGGTTTTAAACCACCCCCCCCCCCAATATCCTAAATTAGAGTGGGTTCACAACCCCCTCTAATTTCTCAAATTAGATGGGGTTCAAAACCCCTCTAATTTATTTAATTATATGGGGTTCAAAACCCCCTCTAAACTAAGGGATTAACGACAGTTCATGAACCCCCTCTAATTTAAGAGATTAAAGGGGTTTGTGAACTCCCACTATTTGCTTTAAAAAAATTCCATATTATATATATCCTCAAATATATATCCAAAATAATATATATATATAGCGCCTCTAAAATCCAAAAATATATTACAAAGAAAAAATACTAAAAATATCGGAGGGGGTTCTGAACCCATTCTAAATTCGATGATTAGAGGTGGTTTTGAAGAACCCCTTTATAAATAAATTTATAGAGGTTTTTGCATAAACCCTTATAAAAAAGACTACTGTTAATCTTCTATTATTTTGAAGTGATCATTCATTCAAGATGGTTAAAACAACATGATTAAAAGAAATAGAACCTAGTGATTACTCTTCTATTGTTCTCTAGTGATTCTGCTGACATGAATAGACTAAGGCCAATGAAAAAGTTCAAGGTCCATTCTAAGTGGTGTTCATGTGCTTCTTTTCTCCTATTCCTACGTTCTTCGTTACTGGACCCCTGAGGTCATGCCATTAATGTTTTGGTAGGGTCCAAACATAACTGGACCCCAGAGTGACGAAATTATGTTTTGAATCCCATAGAAGATGAGTTTAATACCCAAGGATCATGTGGCACTTTATGTTTTGAAAAATGGACCACCACAGCATTAGTGGAAACCTGTAGAAGAGGGAGCCACCAGTGGTGGCATACGGCTGCGCGGGTGGGGGCACATAGTGGTGCAGGGCAGCGCGGCCACCTGGAAGGCAAAACCTGTGGCATAGCTACCACAGGGAGGTGGTCATGGGCTACCGGTAGGTAGTCGGTGGTGGGCCTCAGTGGACAAGGCAGTATTCTACATCACACGGCTGAGGGGACGCGGTCCAGCTGGATCGTGGGGAGGTCATGCAATGGACGCCCCATGTTGACAGGGAGTAGATGCGACAACCGACACATCTGGGGTACGAACTATCCTGGCTAGAGTCCAAGGTTTGGAGTGGTAGTGGACCGATCTGGGCCCAGTCGGGGTAGGACTGACCAAACCCAGACCCAACCAACCCCTTTTTACTTAAAATCCCATAACTCTCAAACCTTATGTTTGTTTGATGAGTTGTTTCTGGAGTTGGGACCATTTCTATGAGGTTGTCCTTTTAAGATACTCTAAGTGAGTTTTCATAGAATTTGGTGTATGTACTATAAGCTTGAGAAAGAGGTACTCTGAGAATGAGCATGCTAAGGACAAAATCTTGTAGTTGGTTGTGACCTAGAAGCTATGTATTTTCCAACACCGTGTATCTTAACTAGTATTCATGTCTTAAAGAAACTATATGTCTTATCTGGTCTTTGTGTCTTAACAATACTAAGTCAGTACTTCCATGTCCCTCTAGGATGTCGGTCTTTTATTCTTTAAATACACTTCGTGTGTTTCCGACCCTCTATATGTTACCAACACTCTGTGTGTTATCTACACATTGTGTGTTACCTACACCCCATGTGTTACCTAAACTCTGTGTGTTACCAACACTCTTTGTTTTACTAACTCTTCGTTTGTTACTACTTGAGGGTATGATGGATTCTTATGAAATTCTCATTTTCATTCCATAGACCTATACATGGTGTGAGCTGACTCTAGTGACTCTCTTGACTATACTTCTTAGAGGCTACACTCCATGTACCTCTTTGGTAGTCTTCCTTGTGTCTTTCATTGTGGATTACCTTCATGGTTCGGGGACCCTGCCGAGTATTATTTTACTCACCCCTACATGGGATTCATCCGCACATTTTGTGTATTATGTAGGTGATCAACATCCTTGACAGAGTCCTCGGTGGGCCATATATAGGGGTGCTTTATACCCAAATAGACATTGTAAACTACAGTGACAATCAGACAACTTATTGAACCTACCCATCAGGTAGGGTATTCTATAGATGAGACCCAGGAGCTTGTGCTTTTCTATTTCATTAGTTCTTGTATTCTAGCCCATTTATATTTCAACTTGTATTGTTACTATTAGTAGTTTATTTAGTGTATTTCATATCTATTTACTCAGTATTTTTAGTTTCACTACTTTTACTTGGGATGGGTGCATGTGTGAAGGATTATTGGAAAATTCCTCCCCATTGTGGGAACTTCCAACTCGATGCTAGTCGCTAGCCCCTGGCCTATGAGAGGCGGGCTTGGGGTAGTCACAACATAGGCCCTGGGGGATGGTTCATGAAATAGTGGTATCAAAAAGTGGTCATTTTTACTCTAGTTTTTGGGAAATAGTGTTAAGTATTTTGAGTTTGGATTTCAGGCCAGGAAACCCAGTGTTAGTGCGGTGGAAGATTTGTCAATACACCAAGACCATGAATTATTCTTTCCATCTTGGTAGATGAAAATAATAGTTGAATGGGAATTAATGGTTCATGCATCATATTGGAATTGAGTGTGTTCTCATGTCCCTATTGAGTTAGAGTTAGCTCACCACCTATACTCTTGTGACTATGGTGCATCTTGTTTGGTTTCAGGATGCTTCCACATAGGCATCCATCCAGGATTCCCGGGTGTGACCATAAGGATGGTTCGTCACATAATGAGGAATCGATGCAGAGACTGTTTCTAGAGATATAACCTCCTGGTGGTATCATAGTGATAGCACCACCCGGAGAGTAGAAGTTCCTACCAGTGTCACCAGTAGAGGATTCACGCAGTCTCATTGCATTTCATGAGTTCCATAGATTGCGACCTCTAAGGTTCTGAGGTGGGATGGATCCTTAAGTATCTGAGGATTGGTTGGATACGGTTATGTGAGTCTTACGCTTAGTGAGGATGACTCCTGACAAGATGTAGAACCTAGCCGTGAGTCT
This sequence comes from Viscum album, assembly GCA_963277665.1. Taxonomy (NCBI): domain Eukaryota; kingdom Viridiplantae; phylum Streptophyta; class Magnoliopsida; order Santalales; family Viscaceae; genus Viscum; species Viscum album. The sequence goes on along the minus strand of CAUJRU010000099.1, from coordinate 740,765 downwards.
TCTACAGAGCTCAGTAGGGAGATGGTGAATATTGATGATTCAGATGCCTGAGGAGGTGACACTCTCCTTGATAGACTTTGAGCATATCTTTAGGGAGGATTTATTTCAAGCGATGTTATGCTCTGTGCATATACAGGAGATCCTCTATCTGCAGCAGGGTAGGCATACAGTGGCAGGGTACTCAGAAGATTCGCGAATCTTTCTCGCTACTCCACCGACATGGTGCGAGACCCATTCTTCAGGTCCTAAACATTTGAGTAGGTATTACACCAGGAAATCAGGGTTTTGATGATATCCCTTATAATTCCAACACATTATGGGGTGCTGGAGTGATCAATATTGGTTGATAGCTTTTTGGAGGAGTAGGCACCGATAGTGGGAGCTACCACCGAGCGATAGGTAACAGAGCCATCAGTAGTGGGTATCTGGATGATGACATAGGGACCCAAGTGGGTCAATCACTCCAAGGGAAAACCCCAGGATATAGGATTTGTGGTTTGAGCCTCTTAGGGTAGAGCAAGTCAGCTGAAGGATAGACTATGCTGCTTATGCAGTGGTTGGGGGCATCTGGCTAGAGATTGCCCGACTCATCGTTAGGACCGGCCAGGAGAAGGTCGAGGGACCATTGTGGCAGTGGAATATGTTCATGTAGGGTGGTCCATAGGGTGGAGGATGTGGTAGAAGAGGATTTTTAGAAGAAGGCAGTGGTAGGAGGTTTGAGTTACTACCACCTCCACCAGAAGGTGATCCAACATAGGCTCTAGGAGCTGGTGGGCAGGGGTGTGCCTAGATTCATGCGATAGAGGCTTATGTTCTCGATTCTCCAAAGTTTATTAGAGGTACGATCTATTTCTTCTCCACCCAATAATTATTTCATATAGGCATGGGTTCTATTCACTCTTTCCATGCCACAAATCGTTTTTTGGATCTCAGAGATTCTGGAGGAGCCATTGGCTCGATCCTTACATTTAAAGACTCCTACAGTAGGGGATTCTATTATCACACACTAGTGTCAGTAGTATGAGCTTACTCTTGAGGGTGAGATGATTACACAGGATCTACTAATAGTGTTTTTGAGGCCTTATGATGTCATTCTGGGTATGGATGGGTTATCCACAGTCCGTACTCATATTGACTATTTTAGTCAGAGATTGCGGTCTTCCCATAGATATGGGACCAAGTTTTCTGTTACCAGTGAAAAGGAAATTCATGCAACGAATGATGGATTTTCACGTAAGAGGGTGCATCCAATAACACACCAGTTGGCTGGAGTGACCCTCGATGTAGTAGAGGATACAATTCATCAGTTTTCTGTGGTGGTGGACGAGTATAAGGATGTCTTCCCTGATGATGTCTAAGGATTAACTCCTAAGATGTAGATATATTTCTACATTTATATGTACCATAATACAGTAATAATATCTACACCTGCATATCAGATTGCTCCCGCGGAGCTCCGGGAGATGAGGGTATAGTTTGAGGACTTGTAGAAAAAGGGGTTCATGAGGCTCAATGTTTCACCATGGGCAGCCCCAAATTTGTTTTCCATGATGACAGATAAGAGCATGGAGTTTGGTGTGAACTTCTAGTGCCTAAACCAGGTGACCATGAAGAACAAGAATTATCTACCAAGGATCGATGATCTCTATGACCAGCTGAAGGGAGCGATATAGTTCTCAAAGATATACCTCAGATCAAGCTATCACCAGCTTTGTGTACGAGATGAGGACATCCTAAAGATGTCTTTCAGATGTTGGCACGGTTACTAAGAGTACTTATTTATGTCATTTGGCATGAAGAACACCCCGGTAGTGTTCATGGGACTCATGAACAAGATCTTCCATCCTTACTGAGACATTTTTTTAGTGGTATTTAATAATGACATCTGGGTGTACTCGTCATCCAAGGAAAAGAATGTAATACTTGTAAGGATGGTTGTATAATTATTTCGAGAGCACCAGCTTTACGGGAAGCATTTGAAGTGTCAGTTTTCGATATGAGAGTTCCACTTTTAGGAAAATGTCATTTCAGAGGTTAGAGTTGCAGTAGATCCCACAAATACAGAGGCAGTTCTTTCTTGGTACCCACCCAAGAACCATACCAAGGTACGAAGTTTCCTTGGGTTGGTTGGATACTATCATAGATTCATTCCCGACTTTTCAAGAGTATAAACATCCATGAAAACCTTGACACAAAAGAGGAAACCTATTCTATAGATGGTGGAGTGTTAGTAGATCTTTCAGAAGATAAGATATAGCTTGAAATGTGCACATATCCCGAGGTTTCTGGAGGAGGGTTTTAAGTACACAGTGATCTGTGATGCCTTAGGAACCAGACATGGTTGTCTCTTGATATAGGGGCAAGCAGTGATTGCCTACAGTTAATGGTAATTGAAACAACACAAGAAGAACTACATGACCCATGATCTAGAATTGGTGGTGGTAGTCTTCATATTGAATATGTGGCCATGCTACCTTATGGGTGGACATTTTATCATATACTCATACCACAAAATTAATAGTTATATCTTCTCTCAGAAGGAACTGAACCTGAGACAACGGTGTTGGATAGAGTTCCTCCAGGACTATGAAATTGAAATATTATATACTCATAGTAAGTGGAACATGGTGTCAGATGCTCTCAGCTGGAGATCGGGTTCACATATAATGAATGAGGCCTCAGAGCAGTTGGTCTCACTTCAAATATCCTACATGTATAGAGATGTCACTACTAAAAATAAGACAATTAGCGACCGCCATTGGCGGTCGCTAAAGGTCTTTAGCGGCCGCGCAGCGACCGCCATTTGCGGTCGCTGTTGCCCCGTCGCTAGAGGGCTTGAGCGACCGCCAATGGCGGTCGCTATAGAAGGCCGTCAGATCGGCCTTCAGCGACCGCTTGGCGGTCGCTGAAGGCCCCCTGCCGGGCACCCTATAGCGACCGCCAATGGCGGTCGCTATAGTGGGCCGGCATGGCACCCTATAGCGACCGCCTATGGCGGTCGCTATTCAAAAAAAAAAAATTTTTTAAAAATTTTTTTATTGAATTCAATATAAATATATATATATATTTATGTAAAAATATTCATATATATACTATTAAATACAATATTTTAAATATATATATATATTATATATTTGAAATGTTTTAATATATATTTAATACATATATAATATCAAATCATTGTGTTATAATAATTTAAATATTCTCTATATAATATATTTTAAATATTATATATATATAATATATTTTAAATATTATATATATATAATATATTTCAGGTCGTTCGGAGCACGTTTGCTCCGAATCGGACCGCCGCACGCCGTTTTGTTTCCGGCCGCCGCGGTCACACGGCACTTCCGAATGAGGTGCCGTCTGGCCGACCATTTCACAATTCACGCCCCGGATGTTGTCGTCCGGTTTCGTGGCATTCGGAGGTCGTTCGGGTGGTTTTGACCCCCCAACGCGCCATTTCAGCGCGCGCCGCGCTGCTGAAAACGGCACAATCGGACGTGCCGCGCGAACCGCACGTCCGATGGACGTGCGGCCTCCTCCTGCATCTCAGGAATAATATTTCTATCGTTCCCGTGCGGTTTCAGGTCGTTCGGAGCACGTTTGCTCCGAATCGGACCGCTGCACGCCGTTTTGGTGTTTAATGGCGCCGGAAACGCGTTTCCGGCCGCCGCGGTCACACGGCACCTCCGAATGAGGTTCCGTCTGGCCGACCATTTCACAATTCACGCCCCGGATGTTGTCGTACGGTTTCGTGGCATTCGGAGGTCGTTCGGGTGGTTTTGACCCCCCAACGCGTCATTTCAGCGCGCGCCGCGCTGCTGAAAACGGCACAATCGGACGTGCCGCGCGAACCGCACGTCCGATGGACGTGCGGCCTCCTCCTGCATCTCAGGAATAATATTTCTATCGTTCCCGTGCGGTTTCAGGTCGTTCGGAGCACGTTTGCTCCGAATCGGACCGCCGCACGCCGTTTTGGTGTTTAATGGCGCCGGAAACGCGTTTCCGGCCGCCGCGGTCACACGGCACCTCCGAATGAGGTTCCGTCTGGCCGACCATTTCACAATTCACGCCCCGGATGTTGTCGTACGGTTTCGTGGCATTCGGAGGTCGTTCGGGTGGTTTTGACCCCCCAACGCGCCATTTCAGCGCGCGCCGCGCTGCTGAAAACGGCACAATCGGACGTGCCGCGCGAACCGCACGTCCGATGGACGTGCGGCCTCCTCCTGCATCTCAGGAATAATATTTCTATCGTTCCCGTGCGGTTTCAGGTCGTTCGGAACACGTTTGCTCCGAATCGGACCGCCGCACGCCGTTTTGGTGTTTAATGGCGCCGGAAACGCGTTTCCGGCCGCCACGGTCACACGGCACCTCCGAATGAGGTGCCGTCTGGCCGACCATTTCACAATTCACGCACCGGATGTTGTCGTACGGTTTCGTGGCATTCGGAGGTCGTTCGGGTGGTTTTGACCCCCCAACGCGCCATTTCAGCGCGCGCCGCGCTGCTGAAAACGGCACAATCGGACGTGCCGCGCGAACCGCACGTCCGATGGACGTGCGGCCTCCTCCTGCATCTCAGGAATAATATTTCTATCGTTCCCGTGCGGTTTCAGGTCGTTCGGAGCACGTTTGCTCCGAATCGGACCGCCGCACGCCGTTTTGGTGTTTAATGGCGCCGGAAACGCGTTTCCGGCCGCCGCGGTCACACGGCACCTCCGAATGAGGTGCCGTCTGGCCGACCATTTCACAATTCACGCCCCGGATGTTTTCGTACGGTTTCGTGGCATTCGGAGGTCGTTCGGGTGGTTTTGACCCCCCAACGCGCCATTTCAGCGCGCGCCGCGCTGCTGAAAACGGCACAATCGGACGTGCCGCGCGAACCGCACGTCCGATGGACGTGCGGCCTCCTCCTGCATCTCAGGAATAATATTTCTATCGTTCCCGTGCGGTTTCAGGTCGTTCGGAACACGTTTGCTCCGAATCGGACCGCCGCACGCCGTTTTGGTGTTTAATGGCGCCGGAAACGCGTTTCCGGCCGCCACGGTCACACGGCACCTCCGAATGAGGTGCCGTCTGGCCGACCATTTCACAATTCACGCACCGGATGTTGTCGTACGGTTTCGTGGCATTCGGAGGTCGTTCGGGTGGTTTTGACCCCCCAACGCGCCATTTCAGCGCGCGCCGCGCTGCTGAAAACGGCACAATCGGACGTGCCGCGCGAACCGCACGTCCGATGGACGTGCGGCCTCCTCCTGCATCTCAGGAATAATATTTCTATCGTTCCCGTGCGGTTTCAGGTCGTTCGGAGCATGTTTGCTCCGAATCGGACCGCCGCACGCCGTTTTGGTGTTTAATGGCGCCGGAAACGCGTTTCCGGCCGCCGCGGTCACACGGCACCTCCGAATGAGGTTCCGTCTGGCCGACCATTTCACAATTCACGCCCCGGATGTTGTCGTACGGTTTCGTGGCATTCGGAGGTCGTTCGGGTGGTTTTGACCCCCCAACGCGCCATTTCAGCGCGCGCCGCGCTGCTGAAAACGGCACAATCGGACGTGTCGCGCGAACCGCACGTCCGATGGACGTGCGGCCTCCTCCTGCATCTCAGGAATAATATTTCTATCGTTCCCGTGCGGTTTCAGGTCGTTCGGAGCACGTTTGCTCCGAACGGGACCGCCGCACGCCGTTTTGGTGTTTAATGGCGCCGGAAACGCGTTTCCGGCCGCCTCGGTCACACGGCACCTCCGAATGAGGTGCCGTCTGGCCGACCATTTCACAATTCACGCACCGGATGTTGTCGTACGGTTTCGTGGCATTCGGAGGTCGTTCGGGTGGTTTTGACCCCCCAACGCGCCATTTCAGCGCGCGCCGCGCTGCTGAAAACGGCACAATCGGACGTGCCGCGCGAACCGCACGTCCGATGGACGTGCGGCCTCCTCCTGCATCTCAGGAATAATATTTCTATCGTTCCCGTGCGGTTTCAGGTCGTTCGGAGCACGTTTGCTCCGAATCGGACCGCCGCACGCCGTTTTGGTGTTTAATGGCGCCGGAAACGCGTTTCCGGCCGCCGCGGTCACACGGCACCTCCGAATGAGGTTCCGTCTGGCCGACCATTTCACAATTCACGCCCCGGATGTTGTCGTACGGTTTCGTGGCATTCGGAGGTCGTTCGGGTGGTTTTGACCCCCCAACGCGCCATTTCAGCGCGCGCCGCGCTGCTGAAAACGGCACAATCGGACGTGCCGCGCGAACCGCACGTCCGATGGATGTGCGGCCTCCTCCTGCATCTCAGGAATAATATTTCTATCGTTCCCGTGCGGTTTCAGGTCGTTCGGAGCACGTTTGCTCCGAACGGGACCGCCGCACGCCGTTTTGGTGTTTAATGGCGCCGGAAACGCGTTTCCGGCCGCCGCGGTCACACGGCACCTCCGAATGAGGTGCCGTCTGGCCGACCATTACACAATTAACGCACCGGATGTTGTCGTACGGTTTCGTGGCATTCGGAGGTTGTTCGGGTGGTTTTGACCCCCCAACGCGCCATTTCAGCGCGCGCCGCGCTGCTGAAAACGGCACAATCGGACGTGCCGCGCGAACCGCATGTCCGATGGACGTGCGGCCTCCTCCTGCATCTCAGGAATAATATTTCTATCGTTCCCGTGCGGTTTCAGGTCGTTCGGAGCACGTTTGCTCCGAATCGGACCGCCGCACGCCGTTTTGGTGTTTAATGGCGCCGGAAACGCGTTTCCGGCCGCCGCGGTCACACGGCACCTCCGAATGAGGTTCCGTCTGGCCGACCATTTCACAATTCACGCCCCGGATGTTGTCGTACGGTTTCGTGGCATTCGGAGGTCGTTCGGGTGGTTTTGACCCCCCAACGCGCCATTTCAGCGCGCGCCGCGCTGCTGAAAACGGCACAATCGGACGTGCCGCGCGAACCGCACGTCCGATGGACGTGCGGCCTCCTCCTGCGTCTCAGGAATAATATTTCTATCGTTCCCGTGCGGTTTCAGGTCGTTCAGAGCACGTTTGCTCCGAACGGGACCGCCGCACGCCGTTTTGGTGTTTAATGGCGCCGGAAACGCGTTTCCGGCCGCCTCGGTCACACGGCACCTCCGAATGAGGTGCCGTCTGGCCGACCATTTCACAATTCACGCACCGGATGTTGTCGTACGGTTTCGTGGCATTCGGAGGTCGTTCGGGTGGTTTTGACCCCCCAACGCGCCATTTCAGAGCGCGCTGCGCTGCTGAAAACGGCACAATCGGACGTGCCGCGCGAACCGCACGTCCGATGGACGTGCGGCCTCCTCCTGCATCTCAGGAATAATATTTTTATCGTTCCCGTGCGGTTTCAGGTCGTTCGGAGCACGTTTTGCTCCGAATCGGACCGCCGCACGCCGTTTTGGTGTTTAATGGCGCCGGAAACGCGTTTCCGGCCGCCGCGGTCACACGGCACCTCCGAATGAGGTTCCGTCTGGCCGACCATTTCACAATTCACGCCCCGGATGTTGTCGTACGGTTTCGTGGCATTCGGAGGTCGTTCGGGTGGTTTTGACCCCCCAACGCGCCATTTCAGCGCGCGCCGCGCTGCTGAAAACGGCACAATCGGACGTGCCGCGCGAACCGCACGTCCGATGGACGTGCGGCCTCCTCCTGCATCTCATGAATAATATTTCTATCGTTCCCGTGCGGTTTCAGGTCGTTCGGAGCACGTTTGCTCCGAACGGGACCGCCGCACGCCGTTTTGGTGTTTAATGGCACCGGAAACGCGTTTCCGGCCGCCGCGGTCACACGGCACCTCCGAATGAGGTGCCGTCTGGCCGACCATTTCACAATTCACGCACCGGATGTTGTCGTACGGTTTCGTGGCATTCGGAGGTTGTTCGGGTGGTTTTGACCCCCCAACGCGCCATTTCAGCGCGCGCCGCGCTGCTGAAAACGGCACAATCGGACGTGCCGCGCGAACCGCACGTCCGATGGACGTGCGGCCTCCTCCTGCATCTCAGGAATAATATTTCTATCGTTCCCGTGCGGTTTCAGGTCGTTCGGAGCATGTTTGCTCCGAATCGGACCGCCGCACGCCGTTTTGGTGTTTAATGGCGCCGGAAACGCGTTTCCGGCCGCCGCGGTCACACGGCACCTCCGAATGAGGTTCCGTTGGCTGGCCGACCATTTCACAATTCACGCCCCGGATGTTGTCGTACGGTTTCGTGGCATTCGGAGGTCGTTCGGGTGGTTTTGACCCCCCAACGCGCCATTTCAGCGCGCGCCGCGCTGCTGAAAACGGCACAATCGGACGTGTCGCGCGAACCGCACGTCCGATGGACGTGCGGCCTCCTCCTGCATCTCAGGAATAATATTTCTATCGTTCCCGTGCGGTTTCAGGTCGTTCGGAGCACGTTTGCTCCGAACGGGACCGCCGCACGCCGTTTTGGTGTTTAATGGCGCCGGAAACGCGTTTCCGGCCGCCTCGGTCACACGGCACCTCCGAATGAGGTGCCGTCTGGCCGACCATTTCACAATTCACGCACCGGATGTTGTCGTACGGTTTCGTGGCATTCGGAGGTCGTTCGGGTGGTTTTGAGCCCCCCCAACGCGCCATTTCAGCGCGCGCCGCGCTGCTGAAAACGGCACAATCGGACGTGCCGCGCGAACCGCACGTCCGATGGACGTGCGGCCTCCTCCTGCATCTCAGGAATAATATTTCTATCGTTCCCGTGCGGTTTCAGGTCGTTCGGAGCACGTTTGCTCCGAATCGGACCGCCGCACGCCGTTTTGGTGTTTAATGGCGCCGGAAACGCGTTTCCGGCCGCCGCGGTCACACGGCACCTCCGAATGAGGTTCCGTCTGGCCGACCATTTCACAATTCACGCCCCGGATGTTGTCGTACGGTTTCGTGGCATTCGGAGGTCGTTCGGGTGGTTTTGACCCCCCAACGCGCCATTTCAGCGCGCGCCGCGCTGCTGAAAACGGCACAATCGGACGTGCCGCGCGAACCGCACGTCCGATGGATGTGCGGCCTCCTCCTGCATCTCAGGAATAATATTTCTATCGTTCCCGTGCGGTTTCAGGTCGTTCGGAGCACGTTTGCTCCGAACGGGACCGCCGCACGCCGTTTTGGTGTTTAATGGCGCCGGAAACGCGTTTCCGGCCGCCGCGGTCACACGGCACCTCCGAATGAGGTCGCCGTCTGGCCGACCATTTCACAATTCACGCACCGGATGTTGTCGTACGGTTTCGTGGCATTCGGAGGTTGTTCGGGTGGTTTTGACCCCCCAACGCGCCATTTCAGCGCGCGCCGCGCTGCTGAAAACGGCACAATCGGACGTGCCGCGCGAACCGCATGTCCGATGGACGTGCGGCCTCCTCCTGCATCTACAGGAATAATATTTCTATCGTTCCCGTGCGGTTTCAGGTCGTTCGGAGCACGTTTGCTCCGAATCGGACCGCCGCACGCCGTTTTGGTGTTTAATGGCGCCGGAAACGCGTTTCCGGCCGCCGCGGTCACACGGCACCTCCGAATGAGGTTCCGTCTGGCCGACCATTTCACCAATTCACGCCCCGGATGTTGTCGTACGGTTTCGTGGCATTCGGAGGTCGTTCGGGTGGTTTTGACCCCCCAACGCGCCATTTCAGCGCGCGCCGCGCTGCTGAAAACGGCACAATCGGACGTGCCGCGCGAACCGCACGTCCGATGGACGTGCGGCCTCCTCCTGCGTCTCAGGAATAATATTTCTATCGTTCCCGTGCGGTTTCAGGTCGTTCGGAGCACGTTTGCTCCGAACGGGACCGCCGCACGCCGTTTGGTGTTTAATGGCGCCGGAAACGCGTTTCCGGCCGCCTCGGTCACACGGCACCTCCGAATGAGGTGCCGTCTGGCCGACCATTTCACAATTCACGCACCGGATGTTGTCGTACGGTTTCGTGGCATTCGGAGGTCGTTCGGGTGGTTTTTGACCCCCCAACGCGCCATTTCAGCGCGCGCCGCGCTGCTGAAAACGGCACAATCGGACGTGCCGCGCGAACCGCACGTCCGATGGACGTGCGGCCTCCTCCTGCATCTCAGGAATAATATTTTTATCGTTCCCGTGCGGTTTCAGGTCGTTCGGAGCACGTTTGCTCCGAATCGGACCGCCGCACGCCGTTTTGGTGTTTAATGGCGCCGGAAACGCGTTTCCGGCCGCCGCGGTCACACGGCACCTCCGAATGAGGTTCCGTCTGGCCGACCATTTCACAATTCACGCCCCCGGATGTTGTCGTACGGTTTCGTGGCATTCGGAGGTCGTTCGGGTGGTTTTGACCCCCAACGCGCCATTTCAGCGCGCGCCGCGCTGCTGAAAACGGCACAATCGGACGTGCCGGCGCGAACCGCACGTCCGATGGACGTGCGGCCTCCTCCTGCATCTCAGGAATAATATTTCTATCGTTCCCGTGCGGTTTCAGGTCGTTCGGAGCACGTTTGCTCCGAACGGGACCGCCGCACGCCGTTTTGGTGTTTAATGGCGCCGGAAACGCGTTTCCGGCCGCCGCGGTCACACGGCACCTCCGAGGTCACACGGCACCTCCGAATGAGGTGCCGTCTGGCCGACCATTTCACAATTCACGCACCGGATGTTGTCGTACGGTTTCGTGGCATTCGGAGGTTGTTCGGGTGGTTTTGACCCCCCAACGCGCCATTTCAGCGCGCGCCGCGCTGCTGAAAACGGCACAATCGGACGTGCCGCGCGAACCGCACGTCCGATGGACGTGCGGCCTCCTCCTGCATCTCAGGAATAATATTTCTATCGTTCCCGTGCGGTTTCAGGTCGTTCGGAGCACGTTTGCTCCGAATCGGACCGCCGCACGCCGTTTTGGTGTTTAATGGCGCCGGAAACGCGTTTCCGGCCGCCGCGGTCACACGGCACCTCCGAATGAGGTGCCGTCTGGCCGACCATTTCACAATTCACGCCCCGGATGTTGTCGTACGGTTTCGTGGCATTCGGAGGTCGTTCGGGTGGTTTTGACCCCCCAACGCGCCATTTCAGCGCGCGCCGCGCTGCTGAAAACGGCACAATCGGACGTGCCGCGCGAACCGCACGTCCGATGGACGTGCGGCCTCCTCCTGCATCTCAGGAATAATATTTCTATCGTTCCCGTGCGGTTTCAGGTCGTTCGGAACACGTTTGCTCCGAATCGGACCGCCGCACGCCGTTTTGGTGTTTAATGGCGCCGGAAACGCGTTTCCGGCCGCCACGGTCACACGGCACCTCCGAATGAGGTGCCGTCTGGCCGACCATTTCACAATTCACGCCCCGGATGTTCCCGTGCGGTTTCAGGTCGTTCGGAGCACGTTTGCTCCGAATCGGACCGCCGCACGCCGTTTTGGTGTTTAATGGCGCCGGAAACGCGTTTCCGGCCGCCGCGGTCACACGGCACCTCCGAATGAGGTGCCGTCTGTACGGGGGTGGCGGGGGGCTGTACGGGGGTGGCGGGGGGCTGTACGGGGGTGGCGGGGGGCTGTACGGGGGTGGCGGGGGGCTGTACGGGGGTGCGGGGGGCTGTACGGGGGTGGCGGGGGGCTGTACGGGGGTGGCGGGGGGCTGTACGGGGGTGGCGGGGGGCTGTACGGGGGTGGCGGGGGGCTGTACGGGGGTGGCGGGGGGCTGTACGGGGGTGGCGGGGGGCTGTACGGGGGTGGCGGGGGGCTGTACGGGGGTGCGGGGGGCTGTACGGGGGTGGCGGGGGGCTGTACGGGGGTGCGGGGGGCTGTACGGGGGTGGCGGGGGGCTGTACGGGGGTGGCGGGGGGCTGTACGGGGGTGGCGGGGGGCTGTACGGGGGTGGCGGGGGGCTGTACGGGGGTGGCGGGGGGCTGTACGGGGGTGCGGGGGGCTGTACGGGGGTGGCGGGGGGCTGTACGGGGGTGCGGGGGGCTGTACGGGGGTGGCGGGGGGCTGTACGGGGGTGGCGGGGGGCTGTACGGGGGTGGCGGGGGGCTGTACGGGGGTGGCGGGGGGCTGTACGGGGGTGGCGGGGGGCTGTACGGGGGTGGCGGGGGGCTGTACGGGGGTGGCGGGGGGCTGTACGGGGGTGGCGGGGGGGTGTACGGGGGTGCGGGGGGCTGTACGGGGGTGCAAAGGCCATCCCATTGATTACAAAAGTGAAAAATAAAAGTGATAATATCTAATTAATACATATTTCTTTTATCGATACCATACAGAAATTTATAAAAAATATATTAATAATACAAAATCTATAAAATATTTAAAATACCACCATGGATGGTAATAATGCATTACTTAAATGAATAAATACAGTACATCAATGTCAACCCTACCAGTAAAAACAAAAAACATATCTCGTGAATATATGGTGCGTCACGTGTTGCCATCACTGCTACCTCCTTCTGGTGGGCCAGGTGCCTACAACAAATAAACATTATAAATATTTTAATAACAAAAATAATTTAAATTAAATAAATAAATACAGTATATACCTACGTCGTATGATCCCCTGTACCATCAGCTCGACGCACATATTCCCGCAGTGCTCTAACCTCAGCTGTCAATTGCGCATTTGTCTCCTCGGAAGCGCGCAGCCGTGCCTCAAAATCTGACATCTGCTGTGTCATATGAGCAACAGCAGGACCGACAACCGCAGCGCGTGACACTACAGAACGAGGAATCCCTGCTCCATAGGTCAAACTATAGCCATGCCCGTCCCGACCAATAATGCGATGAAAGATCTCATCCCGTCGCATGGGAAGCTGTCGCTGGTCCTCTGGCAGCTGTTCTAACTCAGCTTCAAATTGATCCTGTGAAATATTTAAATATATATATGTTAATATATAGATTTATGTAATTATTGGTAAGTACAGACACTTACTATCAATGCTGCAACCTCTGGATCATTGCGATCACGAGTCCTTATCCACACCGACATTTTATCAGTTGCTGCACCTTGCCCTCGCAACTGTATATTAAAAGAATATAAACACAAAACCATATTAATTAATAAATTAAAAAATGAATAATATATACCTCATGTCGGATCTGAGACACGTGACGAGTCCCGAGCCTGTGAGCTGGTCCCTGCAACGCTCGATTCTCCGAATGGCGTGTTGACACCTCCTACATTCAATTCATTCAAATTTCAAACAAATCACATATTCTTGAAAATATATATACAGAAAAATAATTAATATACTAACCGCAACACCCTCAGTAGACCAATATGCAACCAAGTCACGCCACTGAGCTGGGAGGACACCTCTCGGGACCTTTTCCAAAATGTCAAGGGCACCCACATTTGGTATCCAGTGGTCCCTCTTCACTTTGCCTTTATAATCTTTCCACAGATTACGGCATTTGCTCATACACACCGGCCGAAACTCTTCAGGGCATACTTTCAAATTTTGCTATAATGAAAATAATCAAACATATTAGTATTATTTATAAATAGAAAATAAAGTAAAATTATTTTCTTACCTGAACCTCCCTCCATAGACGATCTAATGTGTCCTGAGGGATAGAAGCCCAATCACGCGTGGTCAATGGAAATCGATGTGGGTCACGTATGATATGACCCAGCTGACGAATAAATGCCGGGGCATTCGGTCCCATGGGATGAAATACCTCATCAAATGAAACATCTGTCGTCGTGTCGGAATTCCATGATAATATGCCACGACCAGGGCCTCTCCTGCGAGAGGAAGAAGCAGCCGAGTCTGATCCTGTTGAAAACAATTTTATATATAAATTGACAAATGTTATATATATATATATATATATGTCAATTACATAAAAAATATAGACAATGACATTCAAACATACCTCGACCCTGAGACGTAGATGCCTCAGATGGATGATGTGGATTTTCTGCCTCTTCCCCTGACATGTCTGCAGTCATACAAAATATCAGTAATGAGTCCAAAGTGTTTAAAAGATAAATTGGATTGTTCTTAATAAATCAAACTTGTACAACTGTTAATCAAACAAAAAATGGATTGAATAATTAGTTGTGAATGAATTTTAAAAAATCAGAAAGTTAATCAACCTAAATATTTATGACTGATTGAGCTACAAACCTGAAAGGAAGGGGAGCCGAAGGCTGTGCTGCGAGGGAGAGGAGGCAGCGAAGGGGAGCCGGAGCCAAAGGCGGTGCGGCAAGGGAGGGGACGGGCGGCGGCGGCGGCGGGGAGCTGGAGGAGAGGAGGCGGTGAGGGGACGGGGGACGCGCAGCGAGGGGGGGGGGGTGTCCGGGGTCGGAGGGGGCCTTCCGAGGTGCGGGGAGGGGTGTCTGGGGTGTCGGGGGCCTGTCAGGGGTGCGGGCAGGGGTGTTCGGGGTGCGGGGGTGTCCGGGGTGCGGGGGAGGGGGGGCTGTCTGGGGTGCAGGGGGGCTGTCGGGGGTGCGGGGTGGGGTGTCCGGGGTGCGGGGGGCCTGTCCGGGGTGCGGGGGGGCTGTCCGGGTTCGGAGGGGGGGTGTCCGAGTGCGGGGGGGGGGGGGGGGGGGGCTGTCCGGGGTGCGGGGGGGCTGTCCGGGTTCGGAGGGGGGTGTCCGAGTGCAGGGGGGGGCTGTCCGGGGTGCGGGGAGGCGTCCGGGGTGCGGGGGGCGGTCCGGAGTGCGCGGGGGGGTGCTGTCCGGGGTGCGGGGAGGCGTCCGGTGTGCGGGGGGCGGTCCGGAGTGCGCGGGGGGGTGGTGTCCGGGGTGCGGGGAGGCGTCCGGGGTGCGGGGGGCGGTCCGGAGTGCGCGGGGGGGGGGTGCTGTCCGCGGTGCGGGGAGGCGTCCGGGGTGCGGGGGGCGGTCCGGAGTGCGCGCCGGGGGCTGTCCGGGGTGCGGGTGCCGTCCGGGGTGGGGGGGAGGGCCGAGAGGCCGGAGGGCGGCGGCCGGAGGCCGGAGGGCGGCGGCCGGAGGCCGAGGGCGGCGGCCGGAGGCCCGAGGGCGGAGGGCGGCGGCCGGAGGGCGGATGGCAGGCGGCGGGGGAGGCCAGGCGGCCGGGGAGGGCGGGCGGCGGGGGAGGCCGGGCGGCGGGGGAGGGCCGGGCGGCGGGGGAGGCCGGGCGGCGGGGGAGGCCGGGCGGCGGGGGAGGCCGGGCGGCGGGGGAGGCCGGGCGGCGGGGGAGGCCGGGCGGCGGGGGAGGCCGGCGGCGGGGGGAGGGGAGGGCGGCGCGAGGGAGGGCGGCGAGGGAGGGTTAGGGCGAGGGATCGAGGGAGAGGAGAGTGCGCGGGGGGGGGGGGGGGGGCGCAGAAACCCCCCGAAATTTTTTATTCAGCTTAGCGACCGCCATTGGCGGTCGCTA
Source organism: Viscum album (assembly GCA_963277665.1). Lineage (NCBI taxonomy): Eukaryota > Viridiplantae > Streptophyta > Magnoliopsida > Santalales > Viscaceae > Viscum > Viscum album. The sequence continues at coordinate 725,486 of CAUJRU010000099.1, read as the reverse complement.
ATGCTGACCTATAGCGACCGCCAATGGCGGTCGCCCGAGTCTGGGGGGCTCCAATGCCCCCTTTTCTAGTAGTGTGTATTATCTTATCTCCAGTTAGTGGTTTTCACTCATCCACTATTATAGTGGGTTAGGAAGGAACATCTCATATATATCATCTGAAATACTACACGTGCTCTGATGTCCATATGTAATTCCCTTGATGGATATTCAAAAGGTGGGGAGCTCGTCATTCTCTTCAGAGGGAGCACAGTTGTACCGGAGGAATTACAGGAGGAGGTGTTGAGGGATTTCCATACATCCCCTTTGGTGGTACATCCAGAAGTCTCAATGATATACAAGGACCTTCAGCATCAGTTCTGGTGGCCGGGAATAAAGAAGATAGTGATAGAATTTGTTTCTAGATGCCTCACATTCCAACATGTGAAGGTTGGTCATCGGGTTCCTGCGGGTTTGACTCAACCCCTTGAGGTACTAGAGTGTAAATGGGATGAAATATATTTGGAATTCATGATGGGTTTACCATGTATGTCTAGGGGCATGATACCATCTGGGTGATCATTGGATGACTCCCTGTGTCATCCCACTTCTTTGCAATTCAGGACCAGAGTCCCATAGAGAGCTTGGGATGCCTCTGCATGCATGAGATAGTTAGACATCATGGAGTCCCATCGATGATAGTCTTAGATATAGATTCATGATTTACATCCCAATTGTGGAATGGATTGCATAAGGAATTTGAGACTCAACTGTGCTTGATAACATCTTTCCACCCATAGAAATATGGCCATATAGAGTAGACTATTTAGGCCCTAGAGTACATGCTACGTGCTTGCATCCTAAATTTTTTCCATAGTTGGGAGGATCACCTACCCCTGGTGGAGTTCATGTAAAAAAACAACTACCACTCCACCATCAGTATGGTACCATTCAAGGCCTTGAATGGCTGAACCTATAGGTCAACACTTTACTGAACTAACCTAGGAGAGTCAGCCCTCCAAGGCCCCAAGTTGGTGCATGCAACTATTGAAAATGTGTAGGTCATCCAAGAGTGGATGTAGACTGCAGAAATCTGATAGAAGTCCTATAATGATAGGTAATGGGGACTCTTGGAGTTTGAGGAGGGAGAACATGTGTTCCTTCAGGTCTCTCCTCGATGAGTGATATATAGATAAGGATAGGGCTGCAATCTATCTCCCCAGTTCATTGGAAATTTCCAGATACTAAGTGGAGTCTATGTGGTTGTGTACTGCTTGTCTCTACCTCTGTAGTTAGAGTGAGTGTAAGAAATATTTCATGTATCCTAGTTGAGGAGATACATACATGACCCTTCACATATCATTGACTAGGAAGAGCTAGATGTTAATGATTGGGATACTTTTTTGGAGTTCCTAGTGGAGATGGAGGATCAATAAAAGAGGACCCTCCATGGGAAATCAATTCCTATAGTAAGCGTTTGGTGGAATCACGAGAATATCTATGAGAGTAAATGGGACTAGGATGCTCAGATTAATGCTTAGATTCACCATTTTTTAATTTATCACTTGTTTTGTCTTCTGGGGATGTAAAGCCCTAAGGTGGGGAGAATGTATTGTCTAGGATTTTCCTTATAGTTTTTTTGAAAATTATATGGGATTATTTTGAGACCAGGAACTAAGATGGAATGTAATTTTGAGGCCCATGGTTACCGAAATAAACTTTTGAACTATTTTTATGGTTATTAAAAGTCTCGTGCGTTCTCAGTTTTAGTAACTTTTAAACAAGTATTTAGATTTGAAATATGAGGGCATTGTTGTGTTCCTAGAAACATCTTTTTCTTAGGCAGGATATAACATGGACCAACATGGGTCGAATGTAGAACATATTTTTTGGACTTTTTAAAGAAGAATAAAATTAAACTTAAAAGTTTTATTTTATTTTAATTTAAGCATTTCTTGATGACACAACAATTTTGCGACGCAGTGACAAAGAAGTTGTTTCCTTTCCGTACTTTTCACGGGGATGAGTGCTAGTGTGTAGTTTATACGAAAATTATTCACCTTTATAGGAAATGCCTGCTTGACACTAGTCTCAATCCTTTGGCCTATGGGAGGTTGGCCTGGGGTAGTCATGGAATAGGCCCTAGGGGATGGGTCGTGATAATATCCTATCACATTTGGAATTAATCCACGCATGGTTATTATCTAGTGGATTTTATATTTTGGTGTAGAATCTAAACCAAAAGAGGATCTAGGTATATACTTGAAATAGTGCTTCATAATTTTGTTGGGGAACGAGACATAATATAAAAAATGGGAATCCAAATTTGAGGGATATATTCCTTAGGATTTTTAGGGTCCTGAAAAATCCACAAAGGAGATTCTACCCAACCCCAAATAATTGGGAAAAAAGAACGGAGAAAATTCAAAGAAGCGACTAGCAGGACTGGTCCATGGACTGGTCCCATGAAAATGCAACGTGGCCCGGCTTCAAGAAGCGCCTCCTCTGCGAACATTTGTCATTTGTGAAATGTAGGCGGAGATCCTCCACGGTCGCGAGGCAGGATGGGCGCCGATCCGATTCACCGTCATGAACTGCCCCAACCGCAGACCATGTCGACCAGTTCAAGCCGCATCCACTGTCATTCATGGAAGGAAGGAGGAACCCTCCGCAGCCTTGAAGCACTCCCTAATTTCTGTTTGCGGGGAGGAGAATCATTCAAATACCCACCACGAATTACGGATTGACCAAGTCAGCTAAAAGACAGGTATTCGGTTATGGGCCTCCGAAAAAGGTGCCACATGACCGCAGATACATCTCTTTACCCACTCTATAAAAGGATACTGATGGGGAAAGGAGGAGAGAATTAGGAGAATGGGATTTGGAGGATTCGAAGGCGGAAGAAGCGATGAGCGATCAGACTCGGTGGAAGGATTTCGAAGGAAGACTCAGGATTTTGCAAACAGCGAAGTTCCAGTTCGCGAACTAGAGCAGGTATAAACCTGGGAAAGAATTAATATGGAACTAAAAATGCATAATAATTTGGTGAACCATGAACTCAAAATAACATAAGAATATATGGCCATGAACTATAGCCCCTCCGCAGATTCACTCCCCGCGAACCAGGGAGTTTATGCCTCTTTTCTGATCTGTTGCACCGTGTAGCACCCCCATACGTGGGCGAAGCCTCGACCAACGAACCCCCGATCGGCGCTGCCCTTGGCCGCTTCTGCTCATGTGGAACCCTCCGTGGACCACCCTTATTCGAGGATCGAACCCGGAGCTGCAAACTAACTTGGTTCGCGGGATGCCAATCAGTCCGCAGACCCTCCGAGTTCGCAGACAGCGAGTCAGTCCACGGACCCTCCTAGTGCGCGGACGGTCACTCAGTCCATGGACCCTCCTTGTTCACGGACGGCTGCTTAGTCTGCGGGCCACCCTGGTTCGCAGACATCCCATCTAGCCACGTAGCACTTCCCTATGTGAAGGGAACAAAAACCTTTGGAGTTCCCATTTCTCGAGCCACATAAGATCCTCTCGATCCGGCCAGATCCCCTGTGACTCCCTCATCGGCCTATTCATTGGCCCCGAGCTGAGGCCTCCACCAGAGCCACAGGATCCGTGTGGCATAACCCTCAGGTGCATAAGCGCGCCGTTTTAAGTTCACATACCCACGATAAACAAGGGCAAAGGGGTTTCCCCGAACCTTGAGCAGATTCCCAAATCATTCCTAGGTTCACATTCCCACGGTAATGTGGAGTCTGAGTGTAACACCCGAGATTTTTATGATTAATATTTTGTTTTTATATCATCAAAGTAATCTTTCACTACACACTTTCTTGGCTTACTTTACACGCAATCACGACCTTCCTCGATAGCTTGCGTCGTACGCAATACCGAGTTTCACTAAACAACGATATGCTATTAAAATATTATTAAAACTAGCCGTTATGAATAGTAATAACCACTTTTTGAAATTTTATAAATTTCATTTTTCAAAATGGACTTCATTTTTGGATTCGGAATATCGAAATTAGCCTAGGGTGAAATTTTGGTATTTTTCTGAAAACATTCAATTTTTTATGAATAGTGAAACCACTAAGTGGTAGGTTAAAAACTGAATTTTTGCATAATTTTACCGCTTCTGTGAATGTAATTTCGAAAATCCGACAGAGACGGTTGATATCAGTAAGTAAAATGTTGTTCAATGAGATAAAAATAATTTTTTGGCGAATAGTAACGTTTTACTTTTTTTTACCGCGGTTAATAGTAAATAGGGTAACTAAGGGTAAATATGATATTACTATTACCCTAACACATGTCCTAATTCTATTGTACAAGTGTAATTCGACCAAAAACAAACATAGGAATAAAATAAGACCATTTAGGCCCACTTGGATTAGATTAGGACATTTATTATTAATTTATTTAAAGAAGGGTTAAAATAGTTAAAATCAAAGTTTAATAAGTAAATCATTTTTAATATGGGGTTATACATAAGATAAATTCGACTATAAATATTCATTAGAAAGATAAAAAGATTTCCTACATAATGGTATTTTATTTGTAATTTTTAGACATTAAATACTGTAATTTATTTATGACACAATGATGATGTAGTAATTATCTTATTAATGAAATATTGACATAATTGATGTTATAAACACCAAAATAAATGTAATTTGAGACTTTTTATAAATTACACTAATTTTATAGGCTACTATGATATATTAGTGTTGATTTAATCAACTTGGTTCGAACATATAATTTTCTTATGACTTTCACAAAAATCATATATCAAATAGTGTCAAAATTGACACAAAATAGTTTTTAAATCAAATATTATATTATTAATTGTTATTTTATTCCTAAAAATCTAAGGATCGGCCAAATGACTTAGATAGGGATATATATATTAATAATAAACAATTTGGGGTTCGTTTGTCATGTTATTGTAAGTGTATTAACCATATAGTGAAAGAAAACAAAAAGACATGGTAAAAGTTAAATTATTTAACTTAGAGTTAAATCTAATTGATAAGGTTAAAATAATACCCTAAACTTGTCTAAATCCTATTGGTTGATAGGATTTGGACCCATACCCACTTTATCTTAGAAATAAGACATTTTGGAACCATTATAAACCGATTTTGACTTCAATATAAAATAATATTTTGAGATATTCCTAAGGTGCCCCTCTCCTCCCTTATAAAAGGGCACCTCCTCCCCCTCCTCCTCACACCAATTTGAGCACTCAAGCTCGGAAAACCCCTGCCATTTTATCCTCTCCACTTACCTAGATTAATCCTAGAGGTCCTGGTCTTCATCAAAGACCAATCTTAGTTCCCTAAGTGGAGGATTTAAAGAGGCGTTCCAAAGAAGAGGTAATATCCATTACCGATCTTTTCAATTTCTTTCTTCTTCAACTTCTTCTTCTTTAGTTGTTTCATGATAAAGTAATAACATCAGTATTACTTAAATAATTATATGTTATTATAAATATGAAACAACCCTAATTCAACTTCTATCCATCCTACGGAAAAATGAAATCACCGCGCGTGCGTACGTCCGGAATACCGTCTCCACGCCGTGGTGTAATCTATTTTCCAACATCACCTTACAAGTATGGGTATAATGGTGTAATGAGTAACTATTTATGATTATTATAAAGTAATATTGATACTGAAATAATACTCCAATACAGTTCCACGATCATAGGAACGATATCATCACTCGTGCGTACGTACGGAATACCGTCTCCACGATGTGATGCGACTCGTTCTACATGATCATCATTACATAGTAATTATATAAATGAATTGAATGAATAAATATGATATATGTTACACTAATACCATTCTGGATATAAGGTATCTATAACCTTAAAAGAAGAATAAGAATGTATTCGGCAAAACACGCATAAGAACAAAAGGCAATAAAGACCCGAGTAACAAGTAACAATGAAATATTACTAACAAGAAGCTAAGAATATGACCATATATGATATCAAATCAATATGTATGATTCTGGAATAAGTCAATAACATTATTTAAACCATCAGACAGGAGCTTCGGACACGTACAAAGCAAATTGGACCTAAGGTAAGGGAAATATCACAATCTCATTTTTATCCAAGATTGTTTATACTTTGGTATTTACTGGGGTGTATTTCATCATCCACATCCATGTTTCCTAAACATGTAATATTTATATCCTTCTACAATAGTTTATATCCAATTTTACCCTTTGGTTAGTTTTTAGTAAAAGATATCAAAGGAATCTTTTGTCGTTTTTCGTACGAGGTAATTTTTGACTTTTTCGACAAAAGTACGAGAAGAATGTTTTTTTAACTTATACGGCATGAACGGATTTTTAAAACATTATTTCAAAGAAGCATTCTTTACAAGTTTTCAAGTTTATTTTTAATCAACTTATTTTATTTTAAAGTTGTATGACTTGTTATGAAAGGAAAAATGTTTTTGAAGAAGAAAGGATATTTTCCTCAAGAATGGAGTTCAAGTGTTTTATCAAAATTATTTTCCATCTAAGATAATAAAGGGTTCTGTTTTTATCCCTATTATTACATTGATTTGATCATGTTGTGATGGAATTATTTTTATGAATTCCTTTATCTTATATGAATTGATTTATGACGTCATGATGATTCAAGAATCCCATTTTTGTTACATGTGTTATGCGATGATGTATGATTTATGATTATGTGGAACACATAAGAAAAGATTCATTATAAGATGGGTGGGACCTATATCTCCCTCCAATGCATTGGGTAAAGATTATATATCTCATGATATAGACATGGCTGGAACGGTAGGTTATACCGGTTCAGTGAAACAGGACTGGAACGAGGGTGACTCGGTTCAGAAAGGGACTTTGTCCACTAAGATAGTCTTGGCAATGAGTCATGACTAACAAGAAATGATTTTCCATGATTATGTGTGCATGCCACAAAGTTTCAAGTTTCATGTTATGATTATGGGGATCTTATTTTCACTTCTATGATTTATTCCATGTTAAGATATTATGATCTCTTTTGCAGGTTTTGATTTTCAAAAAGATATGATATGATTTTTATTTCCTTTATTTTCCCTTGCTGAGCATTTGAGCTCACCCTTTTATGTTTTCTTTTCCCTAGGTCAGGAAGATGGATATTAAGTAGAATATGCTAAAAGGGACCCTAGATATGATGAAATAAATGGGAGACACTGTAGAAGATTTATGAACCAGTTGTTTATGTTTCCCAGTTTCTAAAGACACCATACCTATACGGTCCTTTGTGGTTTTTTCATATGTTGTAATAAGTGTGCTTCAATTTTGAAGTATTAACAATGTATTTAAAGTATGGGTCATTATAGTTGGTATCAGAGGAAAGGTATATTCAACCTTTGGAAACTAGGATGTGAAAGCCTTAGTAAGAACACTAAGGATAAGTCTAAGCATAGAACACAATCTTAGTGTTTTAGAAATGGCCATGAATACCCTAGGAGAAGACCTTAAGTGTGAAATTTGATCCTTGATTATGTGGTTTTCCTATTATAATTAGTGTTTCTCACACTATTCTTCTTGGTTTTAGCCAATGGCTGGAACCTGAAGGAACCGTGTTAATGCGGAATGCGATGGGCAATGAAATGATTGTCCCCCTGAGCAACCAAACGATATGGGAGATGGAATGCAAAATCTTGTAGCCATGCTCACACAACATTCTCAAGCTATGAATCATGCAGGACTTCCAAACGAGCAAAGGAAGGAGCAAAATTCTATTGAATCCTTCATGAGGCAGCGTCCACCTTCTTTCAGTGGGTCTACTGATCCATTAGTTTCTGAACAATGGATTAGTACTATTGAAAAGATATTTTCAGTTCTTCAATGTTCTGAACATGATAAAGTCATCCTAGAAGTGTACCGTTTGGAAGGAGATGTTGATCAATGGTGGAATCTTATTAAGAATACGAGGCAAAGGGATGAAATTGAGTCTATGGAATGGGACGAGTTCAAGAACTTATTTTTCAATAAGTACATCCCTCGTATTCTCCGAACAAAGATGGAGAAAGAGTTTCTTGAACTGAAGCAAAGGGGTGATGAATCTGTTGGTACCTATGAAGCAAATTTTACAAGACTTGCAAGGTACGCTTCTGGTATTATTATCCAACCTGAGAGTAAGATCGATCGATTCTTTAGTGGCTTAAAACCAAGTCTTCGAAGGGCGTTATCCATAAGGGACTTCAATAGCTACGAGGAAATCGTTCAATGTGCTCTCAAAGTCGAGATGGAGATTGGAGTAACCCATCAGTCACATGGGTTTGATAAGAAGAGGAAGATGGAATTCAAAGGAAAATCTAAAGAGCACAGTGAAAAGAAGATGAGCTTTACCTTATGCTCAAAGTGTGGAAAGAAACATGGAGGGAGTTTTCTTAAAGGGACAAGTAAATGTTTTAAGTGTGGAAAGGAAGGTCATCGGGCATTTGAATGTCGCGAAAGTGGGAAGAAGATGTCTAATGATGCAAACAAAGGAAGGGATACACAGAATGATCCTACTACACTTCAATGTTTCAAGTTCAAGGAGATGGGGCATTATGCCAATCAATGCCCAAATCCAAGGGTTGATGATGATGGCCGACGTCAACAAAATCATAAGGCTAAAGACAAAGGAAAGTCACATGCAATTTCTATCAGCGATGTGGAGTACGATAACGAAGTGGTGAAAGGTACACTTACCATCCACTATAAAGTAGCAAATGTTTTATTTGATTCTGGATCCACCCACTCTTTTATTTCTGAAAAATTTTCTAAGGGTATCACCATACTACCTCAACAATTAGATGTTGAGTTAGCTGTGACAACACCTAATGGCACAACAGTCGCATCAAAAGTTTATAATTCTTCTCCGATTGAAGTTTGTGGGAAAGTGCTTCCTGCAAATCTTGTGATCCTTCCTTTAGTGGAATTTTATGTGATTCTTGGCATGGATTGGCTATCTCTACATGGAGCTCATATCAATTGCCAAAGAAGGGAAGTCACATTTCATATTCCAGATCAATCTACGATCGTCTATCAATGCAAGGATGAACATAACCTTCTAGTGGAAATTTCTTCCATCTTATGGGTATTGATTCCACTAAATGAAGGTTATTTATCTCAAATGGTTGGTGAGAAACTCACGATTAAGAATATGCCCATTGTACGGGAGTTTGATGATGTCTTTCTAGAGGAATTACCGGGTCTTCCACCAAATCGTGAAGTTGAGTTTTCAATAGAACTCGTATCAGGTGCTTTGCCAATTTCAAAGACACCTTATAGAATGGCCCCAATTGAGTTGCAGGAATTGAAGAAGCAACTCCAAGAGAATCTTGATAAGGGATTCATATGCCCTAGTGCATCACCTTGGGGAGCACCTGTTCTATTTGTTAAGAAGAAAGATGGATCAATGAGACTCTGCATTGATTATCGAGAACTTAACAAGATCACTATCAAGAACAAATATCCTCTCCCACGCATTGATGACTTATTTGACCAACTACGCGGAGCTCAATAATTTTCCAAGATTGATATTCGTTCAGGGTATCATCAATTAAGGGTCAAAAGGGAGGATATACCAAAGATGGCTTTCCGTATAAGGTATGGACACTATGAATTTATAGTGATGCCATTTGGTCTTACTAATGCCCCTGCTATCTTCATGGATCAAATGAATAGAGTCTTTAGAGACTATCTTGATCAATTTGTGGTAGTCTTTATAGACGATATTCTTGTCTATTCAAAGAGCAAGGAAGAGTATGAAGATCATTTGAGAATTATATTGAAGACCCTGAGAAAGGAGAAGCTTTATGCCAAATTTACCAAGTGTGAATTTTGGCTTCAAGAAGTTGCATTTTGGGTCACATAATCTCAAAAGAGGGGATATCTGTGGATCCAGCAAAAACAGAGGTTATCGAAAGATGGTCGAGACCAACAACAGTAACTGATATCCAAAGTTTTCTTGGTTTGGCTGGATATTATCGACGTTTTGTAAAATATTTTTCACGATTATCTAATCCACTCACCAAGTTGACTCGGAAAGGAGTTAAGTTTGTCTGGACAGAGGAATGTGAAGAGAATTTCATGGAGTTTAAAAGAAGGTTATCCAGTGCACCTATGATCACACTGCCTTGTAGTGGAGAAAGGTTTGTGATCTACAGTGATGCATCCAAGAAGGTATTGGGGTGTGTTCTTATGCAAAATGATATGGTGATAGCTTATGCCTCACGACAGTTGAAAATACATGATCAAAATTACCCAACACATGATTTGGAGTTGGCTGTGGTAATCTTTGCATTAAAGATTTGGAGGAATTACCTTTATGGTGAAAGGTGTGATATTTATACTGATCATAAAATTTTAAAGTATATTTTCACACAAAAGGAGTTGAATATGCGTCAAAGAAGATGGTTGGAGCTGATTAAGGATTATGACTACTCAATCCATTACCACCCTGGGAAAGCAAACATGGTGGCAGATGCATTAAGTCGACAAGACCATGCTAGTTTATCCATGATGAGGATCACAAAAGATCCAATATTTATGGATTTACAAAGGATGGATCTTGGAATTATAATGTAAGGGGAAAAATCTTATCTTTCTCAAATGAATGTTCAACCATCTATACATGTGAAGATTAAAGAGGCACAGAATGAAGATGTCGAGTTCCAAAAGAAGGTGAGAAATGTTCCTGAATTCAACCTTGATTGTGATGGGATAATAAAGTTCAGGAATCGGGTTTGTGTTCCTTCCATCCCCGAATTAAAGAAGGAGTTGCTGGATGAGGCTCATAGTTCTTCATTCTCTATTCATCCTGGAAGCACGAAGATGTATAGGGACCTGAAAGAGTACTTCTGGTGGGATGGCATGAAAAGAGATGTTGCTGAATATGTCTCTCGATGCTTGGTTTGTCAACAAGTTAAAGCTGAGAGACAGAAGTCTAAGGGGATGTTACAACCATTACCCATACCCGAATGGAAATGGGAAAACATCACTATGGACTTTGTCACAGGACTTCCTAAAACATCCAAAGGCAATAATTCTATTTGGGTCATAGTTGATCGTCTTACAAAATCTGCACACTTCATTGCTATTAGAGAGAATTTCTCTCTAGATCAGCTTTCCAGGATATATGTAAAGGAAGTGGTAAGATTGCATGGAGTACCACTTTCTATTATATCTGATCGGGATCCGAGATTTACCTTGAAGTTCTAGCGAAGTCTTCAGCATACTCTGGATACAGAGTTGAGTTTCAGCACTGCTTATCATCCCCAGACAGATGGTCAGTCTGAGAGAACAATTCAAACCTTAGAAGATATGTTGAGAGCTTGCTCAATGGATTTAAAATGAGGTTGGGATCAACACCTACCTTTTGTGGAATTTTCTTATAATAATAGCTTTCACTCCAGTATTCAGATGGCTCCTTATGAAGCTCTCTATGGAAAGAAATGCAGGACCCCTACTTGCTGGGATGAAGTTGGGGAAATAAAGCTATTAGGACCTGATCGCGTTGATGAAATGGCAGAAAAGGTCAGATTTATTCAACAACACATAAGAGCAGCTCAGAGTCGACAGAAAAGTTATGCCGACAATCGAAGAAAAGACCTAGAGTTTGAAGTGGGTGATAAAGTGTTCTTACGAATATCTCCCTGGAAGAGGGTTATGAGATTTGGAAAGAAGGGGAAGTTGAGCCCTATATATATCTGTCCTTTAAAAATACTGGATCGTGTTGGGAAGGTAGCTTACCGATTGGAGCTTCCACCGAATCTCTCTCAAGTTCACGATGTGTTCCATGTATCTCTCATGAGAAAGTACATACCAGATCCTTCACATGTACTCAGCTCAGAAGTTGTACCGCTGGAGCAAGATCTTTCTTATGAAGAACAGCCGATAGAGATTCTGGATCGTAGAGAAAAAGTCCTACGAAACAAGACCACTCGATTGGTGAAAGTTTTATGGAGGAACCACCAACTTGAAGAAGCTACATGGGAGCTTGAGGATATGATGAGGGAGAAGTATCCTCATCTGTTTGTTACAAAGTGACGAATTTCGAGGGAGAAATTCTTTTTAAGGGGGGTAGAATGTAACACCCGAGATTTTTATGAGTAATATTTTGTTTTTATATCATCAAAGTAATCTTTCACTACACACTTGCTTGGCTTACTTTACACGCAATCACGACCTTCCTCGATAGCTTGCGTCGTACGCAATACCGAGTTTCACTAAACAACGATATGCTATTAAAATATTATTAAAACTAGCTGTTATGAATAGTAATAACCACTTTTTGAAATTTTATAAATTTTATTTTTCAAAATGGACTTCATTTTTGGATTCGGAATATCGAAATTAGCCTAGGGTGAAATTTTGGTATTTTTCTGAAAACTGTCAATTTTTTATGAATAGTGAAACCACTAAGTGGTAGGTTAAAACTGAATTTTTTGCATAAAACTTAATTTTACCGCTTCTGTGAATGGAATTTCGAAAATCCGACAGACACGGTTGATATCAGTAAGTAAAATGTGGTTCAATGAGATAAAAATAATTTTTTGGTGAATAGTAACTTTTTACTTTTTTTTACTGCGGTTAATAGTAAATAGGGTAACTAAGGGTAAATATGATATTACTATTACCCTAACACATTTCCTAATTCTATTGGACAAGTTTAATTCGACCAAAAACAAACTTATGAATAAAATATGACCATTTAGGCCCACTTGGATTAGATTAGGACATTTATTATTAATTTATTTAAAGAAGGGTTAAAATAGTTAAAATCAAAGTTTAATAAGTAAATCATTTTTAATATGGGGTTATACATAAGATAAATTCGACTATAAATATTCATTAGAAAGATAAAACGATTTCCTACATAATGGTATTTTATTTGTAATTTTTAGACATTAAATACTTTAATTTATTTATGACACAATGATGATTCAGTAATTATCTTATTAATGAAATATTGACATAATTGATGTTATAAACACAAAAATAAATGTAATTTGAGACTTTTAATGAATTACACTAATTTTATAGGTTACTATGATATATTAGTGTTGATTTAATCAACTTGGTTCGAACATATAATTCTGTTATGACTTTCACAAAAATCATATATCAAATAGTGTCAAAATTGACACAAAATAGTTTTTAAATCAAATATTATATTACTAATTGTTATTTTATTCCTAAAAATCTAAGGTTCGGCCTAATGACTTAGATAAAAATATATATATTAATAATAAACAATTTGGGGTTCGTTTGGCATGTTATTGTAAGTGTATTAACCATATAGTGAAAGAAAACAAAAAGACATGGTAAAAGTTAAATTATTTAACTTAGAGTTAAATCTAATTGATAAGGTTAAAATAATACCCTAAACTTGTCTAAATCCTATTGGTTGATAGGATTTCGACCCATACCCACATTATCTTCGAAATAAGACATTTTGGAACCATTATAAACCGATTTTGACTTTAATATAAAATAATATTTTGAGATATTTCTAAGGTGCCCCTCTCCTCCCTTATAAAAGGGCACCTCCTCCCCCTCCTCCTCACACCAATTTGAGCACTCAAGCTTGGCCAAACCCTGCCATTTTATCCTCTCCACTTCCCTAGAATAATCATAGAGGTCCTGGTCTTCTTCAAAGACCAATCGTAGTTCCCTAAGTGGAGGATTCAAAGAGGCGTTCCAAAGAAGAGGTAATATCCATTACCGATCTTTTCAATTTCTTTCTTCTTCAACTTCTTCTTCTTTAGTTGTTTCATGATAAAGTAATAACATCAGTATTACTTACATACTGATATGTTATTATAAATATGAAACAACCCTAATTCACCTTCTATCCATCCTACGGAAAAATGAAATCACTGCGCGTGCGTACGTACGGAATACCGTCTCCACGCCGTGGTGTAATCTATTTTCCACCATCACCTTACAAGGATGGGTATAATGGTGTAATGAGTAAATATTTATGATTATTATAAATTAATATTGATACTGAAATAATACTCCAATACAGTTCCATGATCATAGGAACGATATCATCACTCGTGCGTACGTACGGAATACCGTCTCCACGATGTGATGCGACTCGTTCTACATGATCATCATTACATAGTAATTATATAAATGAATTGAATGAATAAATATGATATATGTTACACTAATACCATTCTGGATATAAGGTATCTATAACCTTAAAAGAAGAATAAGAATGTATTCGTCAAAACACGCATAAGAACAAAAGGCAACAAAGACCCGAGTAACAAGTAACAATGAAATATTACTAACAAGAAGCTAAGAATATGAACATATATGATATCATATCAATATGTATGATTCTGGAATAAGTAAATAACATTATTTAAACTATTATACAGGAGGTTCGGACACGTACAAAGCAAATCGGACCTAAGGTAAGGGAAATATCACAATCTCATTTTTATCCGAGATTGTTTATACTTTGGTATTTAATGGGGTGTATTTTATCATCCACATCCATGTTTCCTAAACATGTAATATTTATATCCTTGTAAAATAGTTTATATCCAATTTTACTCTTTGGTGAGTTTTTAGTAAAATATATCAAAGTAATCTTTTGTCGTTTTTCGTACGAGGTACTTTTTGACTTTTTCGACAAAAGTACGAGAAGAATGTTTTTTTAACTTATACGGCATGAACGGATTTTTAAAACATTATTTCCAAGAAGAATTCTCTACAAGTTTTCAAGTTTATTTTTAATCAACTTCTTTTATTTTAATGTTTTATGACATGTTATGAAAGGAAAAATGTTTTTGAAGAAGAAAGGATATTTTCCTCAAGAATGGAGTTCAAGTGTTTTATCAAAATTATTTTCCATCTATGATAATAAAGGGTTCTGTTTTTATCCCTATTATTACATTGATTTGATCATGTTGTGGTGGAATTATTTTTATGAATTCCTTTATCTTATATGAATTGATTTATAATGTCATGATGTTTCAAGAATCCCATTTTTGTTACATGTGTTATGCGATGATGTATGATTTATGATTATGTGGCACACATAAGAAAGGATTCATTATAAGATGGGTGGGACCTATATCTCCCTCCAATGCATTGGGTAAAGATTTTATATCTCATGAGATAGACATGGCTGGAACGGTAGGTTATACCGGTTTAGTGAAACAGGACTGGAACGAGGGTGACTCGGTTCAGAAAGGGACTTTGTCCACTAAGATAGTCTTGGAAATGAGTCATGACTCACAAGAAATGATTTTCCATGATTATGTGTGCATGCCACAAAGTTTCAAGTTTCATGTTATGATTATGGGGATCTCATTTTCACTTCTATGATTTATTCCATGTTAAGATATTATGATCTCTTTTGCAGGTTTTGATTTTCAAAAAGAATTGATATGATTTTTATTTCCTTTATTTTCCCTTGCTGAGCATTTGAGCTCACCCTTTTATGTTTTCTTTTCCCCAGGTCAGGAAGATGGATATTAAGTAGAATATGCTAAAAGGGACCCTAGATATGATGAAATAAATGGGAGACACTGTAGAAGATTTATGAACCAGTTGTTTATGTTTTCCAGTTTCTAGAGACACTATACCTATACGGTCCTTTGTGGTTTTGTCATATGTTGTAATAAGTGTGCTTCAATTTTGAATTATTAACAATGTATGTAAAGTATGGGTCGTTATACTGAGCTCGGGAGTCCTCTTTCTGCCCCTCTACTTTCTAAAGGCTCCCAGGGGTAGTAAAATACCCATAAGAAGGAAGCCCTCATGTACTTCAGGAGAGGATATGGGCACAACAACACGCCATTTCCCTCTCCTGTTGTGCTTCCTCTCATGGGCCTCCTAAGAATGTAAGCCCCAATCCATTACCATGGGCCTCCAAAGAGTGTCAGCCCCAATCCGTCACCTATGGGCCTCCTCAGAGTGTAAGCCCCAATCCATCACCCTGGGGATCCACCTAGGAGTAATCCCCGACCTTATGGGCCACCCTCATGTGTATGCCCCACTCCACTTCTCACGGACACACCTCTCACAACGTGATCCTATGGTCCCTACTGCCTCTTATTTCTCACACTGAGCGTGACTCACGTGGGCTTAGAGTAAGCACCGACCATGACATCCTCTTATGTGCCTCCTCATTGTGTAAACCCCAATCCATCACCATGGTCCTTCTCAGAGTGTAAGCCCCAATCCATAATTCAGGGACGCCTCAAAGCATAAGTCCCAAGCCAATGCGAACTATGGGGACTTTGATCCCTGCTTCCTAGGCTGGGTACGTAGGAAGCTTGCAAGAGGTTCAAGCCTGACCACCTTCGGACCCCTGGGTCTATATTCACATCGGTTCTCTATAACTTCTATTCGAACTACGTGGACTTTGATCCCTTCCACCTAGAAAGGGTATGTAAGAAGCCTCCCTGAGGTTCAAGCCCAACAACTGGTTGATCCGACTGTCCTCACATCGGTCCACCGGGCCGCTCCTAGTGTCGCCTCAAGCGAGTTATAACTCTTCGAGGTCATTAATCCAACGAGGGATGGTAAAACTTGGGCATAAATGAATCTGAACCCCTACTTCCTATTGACCATTGGCCACTAAGGTCAAATCTATAGATACTATATTTGGGTATAAACCAAAGATTCGCGAACATATGAATACGTCTTAAATCTATAAGAGAGTCCCGGAACATGTGATAATTCCCCCCCCCCCCAAAAGGGTGCGATGAGCCCGAATTCCCATCCTCTCGACCAATTTGAGTTCTTAAGAGTCACTGGTCAAACCATCCAGTGAACGACTGCCTTTGGAAAGAAGGTCCATCAATCATTGGATATGGAGCCGTTGGGCGTTTCGAGCCCAAAAATCGAAATCCACAAAACAAAAAATGGTGAACCCGACATGAATCTTTAACCAAACATGACATATTTTATCAAATCCCACCATGAGCCCCCTTTTACTCACAAAGACAGCCATGCAGGGTCATTAATTACACATGGGATCATGAGATGTTTCTTTGACGGGTTTGGCACTTGTATTTGCTAAAATGTTTTCCAGGTACTACATTCAGAACTCCCTTCGAGCCAATGGCATCACAAAGGAAATCACATGTGCATGCTTCCAACAATGCAAGGACCGGACATGCTCACCTATGGAGAACCCCATCACCCACCCAGCGTCTTCAGCGCTGGGTCTCGGACGCGCTGATCCGAGAGTACCACGTGAACGGTACTCTACCAATGGTGGAGGCGTCCATTCATGCCCTCCAATCTGCCAAAACTCATCAGTCACCTGCCCAGCTGTGACTGCACAGGAAAATCCAGACAGCCCATGTTGTTGTCTCCAACCGTTTCGAGAGTCCATCCCCGGAACGGGACAATGCGTACCTCCCTTATCTTAGGGAGGCGGATGAGGTCGACATTGAGGACTTCATCCACACCGAATAGGGGTTCCGCTCCAAGGCCCCCATCGGCAGACATCATTGTGGTCACGCCGTGACCCAACATCCTCACGTCGAGGAGGATGTCCCCTCGAGGATTCAGGCCCACACTCCCAAAGCTCCGGCCCCTCGAACCTCCCAACGAGGGCGGCAGACGTACAATTGGGGACCGGTCATCACCCTAGTCCTTGAGGAGGAGCTCCGCTACCCAGCCACAGAGACGTACCACGAAGAGGCACCTACACCTGTTCTCTCCTCCCGAGCCCGCCATCCAGACATGGTGGCATAGTACGAGCCGACGTGCATCCCCACCGAGCTTTATCAAGCTCATCGCTCACACAGGACGACACTTACCAGGCAGGCACCTCTCCTTGACCAGGGTCATGAAGCCCACCAACCTGACATGGTGGCAACCCGGCACCTGCAGGACCAGCTCCTAGTGGTGGCTTCTGACGCCCTCCATCCTGATATGGTGGCGATCAACAAAGCCCGCAACCCATATGTGGCGGAAAATCATAGGCGGGCACGTCTCCCCACCAACAACGGACACTGACTCGATACAGTGGGAAACCAATATATGCAGGGCCAGCTCCCTGTGGATGCAAGTAAAGTCCACCACCCTGAAGTGGCAGCGAATGGAGAGATAAACAGGCGTATCCCGGTACAGGAGAAGATTCGTTCAACTGCCCCGACATAGGAGAATTGTTAGTACCCCCTGACCAGCAGAGGACCGGAGCAGGATATTCTTACTCTGATACTGGAATGAGCCTTCATACCTATTGAAACCAAAAATGTCTCTCTACATATCCTGGAAATGATGGAGGAGTAGGTATCGATCCCATATCATATCTTGCAGACTTTCCAGAATGTAATTGCATTAGTGACAACAGCAAGGACTCGGGCCCATGAGCCCATCTCCCTAATTGAGGCGACTCATCTAAGAAATGAGATAGCTGCCTTGGAGTAGATCTGCATCCCTGCTTCTACCCAGGAGGGTCGCCAGCCATATTCTGCGACGCAAGGGCAACCGGATCGAGCAGCTTCACTCGTTCCAACTGGAGGACACTCGTCCATCATGGTGGATGCTCCAGAACATGCAAATATCCTTGCTAAAAGTCAATATGTTCGTCGGCGTATCCCGGCAGCATCACGGGACCCAATTAGACAGGGACCCAAAGGAGGTAAAGGTCGTTGTCAATAGCAGACGGTCCCCGATGCCCGTAAAAGAGCACCCCGAATGCGTCGAGGGCAGCCGAAAAATAAAGAGGGAGTTCATGTCTCTGATCTGCTGGAATCTGGGGTTCCCAACGCCGCTGAGCATATATCAAAGGCTCAGAATCCTACCCACCCATTACCATATCATGGGAGTGGAAGTAGCAATTGCGAAGTTCCTCCCCGCAATGTTTCTACCAATAGCACTAAAGGTCCTCCCCAGAGCACCCGCGGGGGCTTCCCCCGTCGGCATATAATGAATGATCAAGAGAGCTCCTCTTTTAATGAGATTCATGGAAACCCTCCACGTGACCAGAAGATAGAGCATTAAGAAGGTCCTCCACTTGATGCGGTCCACCCTGAAGGTCCTCCCCGGGGTATACACTGCAATCACTCTCCATGCAGTCGGACCACAGATTGTGATAGTAGTCCTCACTATCATAGTCGCAACTGCAGAGGCCCTCCCCGCAGTGACGTCTCATCATGAAAAGAGGGCCCTCACCTTGTCATGGCCTTCCCTGAAGGTCCTCCCCAGGGGTTACGCTGAAACGGAACTCCATGCAGCCAGGTATCAGATAACGGTGGTAGTCTTCGCCACCCTGATAACGGAGGTCCTCCCCGTAGAGACGTCGAGCAACGAGTAGGCTCTCCCCTGATTGTGGTACATTCTGGAGTCCCTCTCTAGGATTTATCCCGCAAATATTCTCTCTACGTCAGCAGTAATGGTATACCTCATCATAGCCGCAACTGTAATGGTAGTCCTCGCCACCATTGCGAAGGTCCTCCCCGCATTGGCTCCAAGAAACAAGAGGGTCCTCCCCTTGTCACAGTGTGTCCTGAAGGTCCTCCCCAGGATGCACATTGAACATCAAGCCATGATGGTCATCCTCACCATTATGGAAGTTGTTGTGAAGGTCCTCCTCGTAACAACACTATGTAGCTAGAAGGTCCTCCCATTGCCGCAACATGCCTCGGAGGTCCTCCCCTGGGTGTGCACTGCAAAAGTCCTCTGTGCAGTAAAGCATTAAGTAGTAATGTTAGTCCTCGCCATTACGGCCGCCATTGAGAAGTTCCTCCCCGCGATGATATATCATATCGACATGAAGGTCCCCCTCCTGCTGAATCAAGCACAGAAAATCCCTCGTATGCTGAGGCACTCAGAAGGACAGGATCATGCATGTCAGATTCCCAGTTAGTCACCGATGAAGTCCTTCTGCAGTCGGTAGATGTTCTAGGGACACGTTCATCCTCGGAACCACCTCGGAATCGCCCATATAATGACTCAGCACCTACCGGTCCCACTGCCTCCGACCACATTGGCAGCGAGCATCTCAGTTGGGCCGACCAGGTAAAGAAGTAACTAGCGGAGGAGTATGCCGATATGCTGCACCTGCGGAAATGACTGGCTAGGGATGATATACTAGTAATGTTTTGTCCTACGACCACCTCTCAGTTCAACATACCCAGAGAATTGTTGGAAGAATGAGTTCACATAATCCATCATAATATATGGACAACCCTCCGCCAACTGAAATCAAGCTTCCTGCCCTACGACGGGTATGTAGACCACATCAAGATGATAGGAGACCTCCTGCATCACATCGACCAGGAAGCTCTTCCTTCATCATGGCAACAGCGACCCGAGAGGCGTAAAGGAAACAAGGAGATAGCCTGCCTCCATGCGCTAAACCAACTGCGCCGCCTCATCAGTGTTGCTCCAATGGTAGTCCACATCAGGGGATGGGGAGAACATGGAGCTCTGCATTTCACTCGGCTCCCCACCCATAGGAACCCATTTGGCTTGGTGTCTTGCAACATCGTCACATTAAGACGACGATCGAGTGGTCTCCCTATTCAGGAAAGGAAACACACCCAATAGAGTCTGGCCTTGAGTAAGTCCCAGAAGCGTCAGGCCTGATGGGAACAAGCCATTCAAGAACTCCTAAATCTGGCCACCGAGAGCATACAACAGGCCTCTCGCCTAAGAGAGGCCAATCAGCGATCTTTTCCTGCCTTCATAGAATGGACTGATCCACAAAAGAACTCAGCATCAAACCCAGTTTCCCCCCGAATGGGGGTACGAAAAATCAGGCAGGTAGTGATAGCCACAGCGACTGCCGCGATCTAAGGTCAACTCCAAACTGCAGGGCTGGGGGAATTTTTAACAACGAATGCTCCCGTAAGACCAATAAAACCGAGAAGAGACTCAGTTTCCAAGGAACGAGGTCATCCCCATCCCTCATGGCTGCGGGCATTATTAACCCCTCAACAATAACCTCCCCCATGAGAATCAGTGTTTTCTCATCTAGGGAAGACACTCAGAAGATGAGGTTCCCATCCTATCCCATCATTTGAATCATCATCCCCTCCGAGAGGAAGGCATACCGTAAGGTCGCATCAAGTAACTTTCTGCATCACCCTTCATCAATAAGTCTGAAGGCAGTCCCATGACACAAAAGGGAAGTCCAACAGAAGATGCGGGAGATCCTCTTCCCATTTGGAAGATGACATATTCTCCGCCCCTCGATATGCATCTATCAACGTCATAGAGTTTAACCCCACAGGTGACACCAGACAAACTGCAAATCAGGAGGGATTGGGAGATGATAGTTCCGGTCAGGCTGTGACTCACAACGAACCACCAGGTGTGCACACCTGGAACCAGAGGGTCTCCCTAAATATGGTCGTCCTTCCAGCCAACCCTCCTCCACCTACCCAGTGAGCTTCCAACAGGGATAATAATAACGTACTGGTTACCCTTAACCCACCTCCTTCTCTCAACAAAGATGAGCCACTCACGCTCAGAGAGAGATTCACTTGATCGGAAGAGGAGATGAAAGAATTGAGGTGGTTTAACGCCGAGCTACTCCAAAGGAACTGCCTTATTGAAAGTGCATCCAAGGAGGATCCACCTCATGCACTCCCAGCAAGTGCACCTCAAAGGATAAGGTTTTCCCCAGCAAAAAAAACACGGGCAGGGCTCCCGTCCAACGAGGCGCCCGGCCCGTCCAACTACCTAAACGTAGATTCATATGAATATCAAGACTTCCCTCCACTCAAGAAGCAACTGGAGTGAGAACGCCTGGACCCTCCGAAGGTGCCACAAACGAAACACGTACCCCTAGTGCCGGACAATCCGGATCCTCCGGAAATGCCCCAGGCTACACCTGCCCAGGACCGGGCCCAACAGGATGTAAACCAGGGTCTCACAAACACCATCGAGGCACTAACATCTCGATTGGAAGCGATGGAAGGTCGACGCACTCCGATACAGCCAGAGCAGAAACCATACCCAGATTGGGTGAGCAACACACCACATCCACCCAAGTTTGGGAGCCCGGTATTCCCATATTCAATGGATCAGGAAATCCATAGTAGCATTTAATGCACTACGCATCCTATTGCGACCCTTTGATGGGGACTCCGGAACAGCAAGAAGTAGTGAAACTCAGATGCTTTGTACGGACCTTGCAAGGATCCGCCTTCGTCTGGTACACGAGTCTGCCAGCCCAGTCAATAAAGAGCTGGGAAGACCTCCGGCAGCAGTTCCTATTCCACTTCAGCACAACATCGCCTAAAACAATGGTCAGCGATCTCATGAACTGCAAGCAGAGGGAGAACAAGAGGGTCTCAGATTTCATCGCCAGATGGAAAGGTCTGACCTATTTTTTGAATAGGACAATTCCTCAGGATGAGATGCTAGCCATATGCATAGATATTTTTCAAGATGAGTTTTGAACACCGCTCATACCAGTGGAGTGCACCACTATCTTCTGCCATCTCTCAGCCATTGCCCAGAGAATTGAGGACTCACTGCAATGGACTTATTCGAAGTCCCGAATAGCCTTCCAGGCTCCTATGAAAAGGTCCCCTAGAGCTGAAGCGTCCGCTGTCACACTCAAGTCGGCCCCTATGCCTGCTCCACCACTCAGGCCTCCACCTAATCGTCAAGGGCCTCCTGCATATCAGCGGCCACCTCCACCTAAATGGGACGATCAGTGAAGACCGAAGCGGAACTAGTTAAAGGAACAAAGACAAAATGTATACTCATTCTAGGACGATCAAGTCCGCGACTACTTCATTGTCGCCATGAACTGCTACTTACTTTGCCTTCCAGAGCCGAGGAAACCTGAAGAGGTCGGCCGTGATGATAGGCCAGATAATTGCCCCTACCATCGGATGTTGGAACATGGTATATGAGAATGCTTCGTCTTCAAAGACCTTCTGCATAGGATGGTAGACTCCGGATAGGTCCAGCTGGGGCCACCCCCAGCACATGTGGCATGTATCTTTACCACTGACTCCGAAAAAGAGGAGGGGTAGTAGAAAGTCACCAGTAAGTAGGGGTAGAAATTTGACAACTGAATGACTCGGAAGACTCTCAACCGAGCCCAGGGCATACTCCGAGCTCAACTACAATAGCTGATGTTGCCGCCAACAGCCCCTGAAGCCGCAGAGCCGACAGTATCAACCTCACAACCCTCCACGAGCCGGTCATCTAAGCATAATCGAAGGAGGTGGAAACAATCGCAAGAGGAGCAGTCTGTGATGGGGACAAAGTTAGTCCCGGCCCTGCAAGATCTCATTCCTCAAATTTGGCACCACGGGCACTGACCCACCAAAAGGTACCATCAGGGACAACCGACCAGGTTGACCTGTCCGAGGATGAAGAGACAATCTTTGGTTCTATCAACATAATCCATCTTATGGAGTCATTCCCTGACGAAGGGTATGGTTACGAACTCGAGTTCCCTATACGAGGAACCGGGAGGAGTAATCGCAGAGGTAGGGGATACTAGGGGAGGTGCAGCCACGGCCGAAACCATCCCTATGGTCGGACCCCGGCCCAAACCGTTAATATCACGGAAAACCGTGGCATATCCCTTCAACGGACTCATCAAGAGAAAGAATGCCCCTCCACCTCCCCAAGCAGCCACTCTGGTCATGTTGTTCTACGATACCCACCAAAGGAGGAGTAAGTGCCTGGCCGCCTAGTGCGCACAAACAGACCGGCCGGGCCAACTCCCCAGAATTCGAGAACACCTTCGACATCCATCCCCACAGCCAGTCCCTCCTCGTCAAATGCTCCACCTCCCAAAGCACCCGCTAAGACTCTCCCGCCAACGGAGAGGCATCGGCCGCTGAAGTATAAATACGATATCCTTAAGCATCTAGCATCGGTACCAGCCAAGCTTTCAATCCTTTATTCCCTAAGTCTGTTAGTAGACCTCAGGGAGGAGCTTATAAAAACTTTGATCAGCCCCCAGGAGTTTCAATCCGAGGTAGCTGCCGTCGAAATTTACCGGACATACACTAACTCGGCTGAATGCAATGCGGTGATTTCCTTCATCGGGCAGGATGAAGATTCCATCAAGCAAGGATAAATCAGACCACTATATGTGTCCAGCACACTGAATGGTATTGAGATCCAGAAAGTCTTTATAGACAATGGTTCTGGAGTTAACCTCCTTCCCCTACGGACACTCTGTAAGTTGGGCTACAATGAGGAAGACCTAATTCCCTCTGCCACAACTCTGTTGGGTTACGACAACAGTGAGCAAAAACCAATGGGACAAATTAAGGTAAAGACCCATTTTGGTGACCTGGTATCCTACACGGAATTCTTGGTGGTCCGGCAGAGCACAGCATTCAACACCCTACTGGGAAGGCCGTGGCTCCATAAGCACATGGTAATTCCTTCATCCTATCACCAATGTATCAAGTACTATGTCAATGGACAAACTGGAACATTGCATGACAACCAGGCCCCTTTCGAGCTCTCCGAGTCACATTACATTGATGTCGGGTTCTATGAGCAAAAGAAAAGGAAGCCTTTGGTCGATGGTGTCGACTGGATCCCCGCTCCAAATGGCCTGGAGATGGTTCCTAATGACCCCCTCAGGAAGCTTGTTAGATATTACGTCCTGCCCATCAACCATGTTGAGAGTAGGAGTTCGAGTCTGGGCATGCACTCAGATGTCCTCATGACATCAGCCATAACAATCGGGTGTGACATTGTGGGAATGTCCTCAAACCCTCGACCCGGGGATGAATACTCGAGTAAGGAAACCCAGGACACCTTGCCTCCGGACTCCCAAGATCCCATGTTAGAAACTCTCCCCCCGTCGGGTCAATAAGATGATGACTTCTGAGAAGAAGTGGAGGAAGATCTTAGGGATGCACCTCCTGCATTTGAGGAAGGTATCTCCACCACTGTGGATGAACTCAAGGAAATAAAATTGGGATCTGAGGAAGACCTGAGGCCCACCTTCATTAGTGCGGCCATGTCTCCCGAGGAACACGAGGTATATACCTCCTTCGTAAGGCAACATTGGGATGTTTTGTCCTAGAATTACCAAGAAATTCCGGGACTCGATCCCAAAGTGGCGACGCATCACCTGGGTCTTCCAGAAGACCACCGGGGCTATAAACAGGCTGCCAGAAGGACGTATCCCTCACATGCCTCCAAAATAGAGGCTGAAGTTGATAAGCTCATTAAAGCAGGCTTCATTCTGGAGGTCTAGTACCCCATTTCATTGGCCAACATCGTCCCTATCAAAAAAAAAGAACAGACAAATCCATGTCTTTATTGACTTCAGAGATCTTAATCGACATTGTTCGAAAGATGACTTCCCGGTTCCAATCACCAAGTTATTAATCGATGAAACGGCCGGGTATGAGGATATATCCTTCATGGAAGGCTATTCAGGATATAATCAAATCAGGATGGCTTGAGAAGATGAAGATCCCACTACCTTCAGGGCCCCTTAATGGGTATTCTGTTACAGGGTCATGCCCTTTGGTCTCAAGAATGCTGGGGCCACATATCAGCATGCCATGCATCGGATCATTAAACTATTCCTATAAAAATTCGCTGAATGTTACGTGGATGACCTATTAGTCAAGTCCCTAAAGCGCTCAGATCACCTGTCGGACCTTGAGACCATCTACAACTAGCTCCGACAACATATCTTGAAGATGAACCCCTTGAAATTCTCCTTCGGGGTCACCTTAAGGAAATTCCTTGGCTTCGTCATATGCCATCATGGCATCAATGTCGACCCTGAGAAGAAAAAGGCTATCCTTGGCCTGCCACCTACCCGAAATCTCACCGAGCTGACGGGATTCCAAGGAAACCTAGGCTATATTTGGAGATTCATAGCCAACCTGGCCGGAAAATGTTTGCCCTTCACTAGTTTAATAAAGAAGGGGGTCACGTACCAATGGACGGATGACTACCAAGAGGCGTTAGACAACTTGAAGAAGTACCACTTAATCCCACCAGTGCTCATGCTCTCAGTTGAAGGAAGACCTCTCATCTTTTACGTGATAGCCTTAGACCGATCACTGGGAGTCTTCCTCGCACAAAATAATGACGCGGGCAGTGAAAACAGTCTCTATTACCTCATTCGAACAATGATTGATTCTGAGACTCGATACTCAAATATCGAGAAGAACTGTTTGGCCTCAGTATTCATAGTTCAAAATCTGCAACATTACCTGCAGTATCACGAAGTCCATATGATCTTACGGAGTAAACCGCTCATGTACACCCTCAGATTTCCGATGCTAATCGGATGCCTATCCCGATGGGGGGTCATCCTGCAATAGTTTGACATTCGGTGTGTGCCACAAAAACCCAACAAGGGTCAGGCATTAACAGACTTTCTTGTAGAGAACCCTTCGATAGGGACCACTGCACCGGACGCCGAGCTACCTGATGAAGACGTCTTCTCAATTCAATAGGTGTACCCGGCATGGGAAATGTACTTCGACGGTGCATCCCAAAGCCCAACTAGGAAGAGGATGGAGGATCCCAAATTCAAAAAAGTGGGTTTGGGGATAATACTTGTGTCCCCAAAGAAGGCAGGCTTGCCATATTTCTTCCTTCTATTAGAAGGATGTACAAACAATGAAGCAGAATATCAAGCCCTCATTGCAGGCATGGAACTCGCACTCCAGGCACAAGTACAACACCTTAATGTAAAAGGTGACTCAGAGATGGTCATCAAGAAAGTCAATGGTGACTATTCTGTTAAAAAGGAGGAGATGATCCCCCTATTTGACCATGTCCGAGGGTTAATGGTGGAATTCTCCAAAGAACCAATATTAACCTATATTCCTTGGTCTCAGAATGCCCAGGCTGATGCATTATCAAACGCGGCCATAGCCCTAGCTGACCTAGGCCGGGATGAAACAGTTATCAGTATTGCTCACCGTCGAATGGTATTGCTGTTTGTTCAAGCCAAGATGAATGAAATCCATGAAGTCAGTCCTGTTCGTGAGCCATACGCTCTTTCCACTGGCTGGATATCCCCCTTAGTAAACTAACTTCAATGGGTAGAACTTCTATCAGACAGGACTGAACAATAGCAAATACAGAGAAGGGAAATCAGTTTTTCCTATATTGCGGCGCGGGTCTTCAAGAGGTCCTCTACAAATGAGGTCTCGATGAAGTGCTCCTCAGATGCATTGATGGAGAAGAAACTGCTGCCGTAATGAATGAAGTACATGCCGGAGCATGTAGAGCACATCAACCGGGGACCCAAATTTCCCATCAGGTTTGAAGGCTTGGGTACTACTGTCCCACAGTGACACGAGACTGCGATCATTTTACTGCAAAATGCCACTCATGCCATATTCATTCCAACTTCAAACACCAACCCCCGGAGTTACTTCATCAAGCCATGTACTACTGGCTGGTTTCCTTCTGGGGAATGGATGTTGTGAGGCCATATCCTCCCGCCACGTCTAGATAGTTGAAGTATATCCTCACGGCCACTGACTTCTTTTCCAAATGGAAAGAATCCATACCCCTCAAGGACGTCGGGGCAAAAAATATTGTCAGATTTTTGAAGACCAATATCATCACCAGATTAGGCATCCCTTATACCATATTGATGGACAACGACACCAACTTCTGCTCTGCTGAATTGGAGAAACTATACCATGAGTATAATATCAAGGCTAACCACTCATCCCGCTACCATGCAGTGGCCAACGGATAGATAGAGGCTTTCAACAAGACCATGTCCAACATTATCCAAAAAATGGTCGATAAAGACACGAATTCATAGCCGGATAAACTCCTCCATGCATTGTGGGATTATCGAACCACAATCCACACCGCTACTCGGGCCACCCCGTACTCATTGGTGTACGGCACAGAGGCGGTCCGGCCCATTGAACTCCAACTTCCCTCACTCCGTGTTTACATCTGTAATCAATTATCTGATGATGAGAAGTCAGAAAAGCGACTAGGTGAATTGGAACAGGTGGACGAGAAGCGGTTTCACATTTTGCACCATCTGGAGGTATACCAGAACTGGATCGCACGAGCCTTTAATAAAAAGGTTCTCCTCCAGTCTTTCTTGGAAGGAGAATAGGTATTTGTCCTCCAGACCCCAATGATACCTAACAAGAAACCTCCAAAGTTGTAACCCATGTGGGAGGGACCATACGTTGTACACAAGGTCCACTCCAATGAAGCATATACCCGGTTCTCCATGGACGGACAATTTACAACCACTCCTACAAATGTGAGATTCCTAAAGAAGTATTTCACATAGAAACCGAAAGTGGAAGACGCCCTCACCGCACGACGTTAAACAACATGGAGATCGTCTGCACCGCACGATGTTAAACTACACGGACCCCCCCCCTTTCTTTTCACATCGGGTCACCTAAGTCATTACCACATGACGTTAAATTGCTCGGGGCTCGTCCAAGCTGCATGACGTTAAACTACCAAGCACCCAACAGTCCAAACACTATAACCTTAAACTAAGAGTATTTTTTCCTCACCGAACGACATTAAACTACACGGAAAAGATGATTCAAAAATTACCTCTTCTCCTGTGTACGAAGAAGACTTGCACGGGGTGTATCTTCTTTCAGATAACTACGTGAGGCTTGATTCCTTCCCTCACAGGATAGGTAGTGACGCCAGAATTCCACACCCTGGCCCAGCCACCTCAAAAACAATAATGCCCCTTCCCCCGTGTACGGACCAGACTTGCACGGGGTGTATTCATGTCCTCACTGCATGACGTTAAACTACATGGAATCTAATAATACCCCTCGTCCTTACCACATGACGTAAAACTGTATGGCCTTCGTCCTCACCGCATGATGTTAAACTGCACTGATTTTAGAGAACTACTTACCGCTTGATTCCTGCCCTCGTAGGATACGTAGTGGCGTCGGGATCCCCTATGCTGTCCCAGCCACTCCCAAATAAAAGTTAAAAAATGCCTCCCCCCCCCCCGTGTACGGACCAGAACTGCGTGGGGTGTATCCCTTGTCCTCACTGCATGACGTTAAACTGCACGGACAAGAAGTTTTAACAATACACCTCTCCCCCAGTGTATAGACCAGACCTGGACGGGGTGTACCTCTTTCAGAGAACTACGTGCGGCTTGATTCCTAACCTCACAGGATACGTAGTGACGCCAGGGTTGCCAGTCCTGGCCCATCCCCTTGAATAAAAAATAATAATGACCTTTCCCCCCGTGTACGAACCAGACCGGCACGGAGTTTACTTCTCGTCCTTACCGCACGACGTAAAACTGCATGGATAGCAAGATTTAAAAATGATCCCTTTTCCCCGTGTATGGGATAGACCTGCACGTGCAGTATTTTTGCGTCCTTGTCACATGACGTTAAACTACATCGAAAATAATGTTAAAAATGCCCCCTTCCCCTGAGTATGGACCAGAACTGCACGGGGTGTATATCTCCATCCTTACTGCATGACGCTAAACTGCATGGACCTCATCGTTACCGGATGACGCTAAACTACATGGAATATGTCCTTACTGCATGATTTTAAACTCCACGGACTTCATCGCGACCCACCCAAGACACAAGGTGATACGAGATGGAGATACTCCTTGGACATTTGGATGCATCCTTTCCATACATCAGTCTCCATGACCCTGATAATTATGAATCTTCATAACCACTCATGGCCATCAGAAGTGGAAATTCATCGACCCGTGGATACCTTTGCATGACTATGAATTCCATGCCCTCTACGGCTCTACATAATGATAGCCCCTGGCTGATCTACCAAAGGCAAGATTTCCACAGGCGACACTCTTCCTAGCTCTGTATGCTTATCGGTCTCAGATCCCCCATACTATACCTCTTGATCCAAAAGTTTATAGCGAAGTTGTTTACAAGTTCATTCCCCTTTTCACATCCAGGTGTTTCCAGGGTATCTCTATCTGTCTAGCCTATGTATCCCTCATTGGTTCACATAGCGACCTACATCGATGAACATCAAGACAGGACTAGGCTACTTTGACTCAATGGACAATTTCTTTGAAGGTGTTTCTTGTGTACTCAAACACCATTATCCCCATGTGCTGAACTCTGCATTGTGAGAAATCATGGATTATCATAATCATTCATGGCCATCGGAAGTGGAAAGTCATCGACCTGGGGACACCTGTGAACGACTATGCATACCATGCCCTTAGTGGCTCTGCATAATGATATCCCCTGGCTCGTCCATCAAAGGCAAGATTTCCTCGGGCCATACTCTTCCTAGCACCGTACGCTTAACAGCCTCAGAGCCCCACACCACACCTCCTGATCTGAGAAAAGCTCAAAGTTGCAGTTTACAACCTTTATTTTCCACCTTTTTCCAAGTATATCAGAACATATTCACCCAGTTATCCTTCGAGTGACTGCAGAAATAGTCACCCAATGGTCCGAACTTTATGACCGCTAAACTAGGAGTACTTCATCCTACCCGCATGATGCTAAACTGCATGGAGTAAAGGAACGCCCTCGCGAGCAAGATAAATCAGCGCAGGGAGCTCTCTAAGCTTTAATAGCAACCAGGGCCGAGTATGCCTGACATGTTCAGACATTTCCTTCCTTGATAACAGACTTTGTGGCCCGGATAATTGCATATATTCATAACCATTCATGTCCATTAGAAGTGGAAATTCATCGACCCATGAAAACCTTTGCATGACTATGCATACCATGCCCTCAGCGGCTCTGCAAAATGATAGCCCCTGGCTCGTCCACCAAAGGTATGATTTCCTCGGGCGACTCTCTTCCTAGATCCGTACGCTTACCGGCCTCAGAACCCCAATATCATCTATCCTAATCCAAGAAACCCTGGAACCTTGATTTACACCATCAACCCCTCTCCACGTCTTGGACATGCCAGGATACTCGGGCCCAGTAACATCCTAATCAAGAGAGGACTTTTTAACTACGTCCTTCCCACACGACGTTAAACTGCACGGTAAATCATCCTTGTTGCACGACATTAAACTACACAGCATTGGAAAAGGAAAGAAAAATTCCACTCTTCATCACTACATGACGTTAAACTGCACATCAACCTTTAAATAATTCCCCTCATCCTTACTGAATGACGCTAAACTGCATGGAATATGTCCTAACCACATGATGATAAACTGCATGGTCAAACCCGCAATGGGTTCAGCAAGGAACGGAGGATTTTCTCTGTCCTTCGGTGCAAAGGTCAGACCGGCACAATCCACCATCTCACACCCGCGTGAGAAGGGGTTACTTCACCCATTCTCGGGAATTTTGGTCAATATTTTTTGCCCTGTATCCAGGTGCCCTCTCATCATAAACCATACACTGTACTCAGAAAAACCCAGACTCTCATGAGCCGCCCCTGGTGGTCCCAAATATCAACTTCGCTGAAGTTTCTTGGCTATCAGGAGAGTACAATCATTGACCTAAGGACACCTTTGCAGGGCTATGCATACCATGCCCTCAGAGGCTCTGTATATTAATTTCCCCTGGCCCATCTACCAAAGGAAATATTTCCTTAGGAAATTCCTCTCTCCATATGCCTCTTGGCCCCCTGATCCGCCATGTCTATCCCGGGATTTGGAAACCCTCTGAGCTATAGTTTACCAACCTCTTTCACAACCCTACCTTAATATGGTGGAACATCTTTGACAAGATTACTATGAACTAGGAGAAGTCATTCCATTTTAAATGATATCCTAGATGCATGACTTTAAACTGCTCCAAGCATCAACCATCCCTTACACTAACTAAAATACGTTGGAAATTGGTCTCCTGACCACACTCTTGATTAGTATGGATGTTCTCAAAACCCTTTCAGAGGTCACATTCATTTTCCAAGCCACCCATGGTGGTTTCCATAATCCGTACTTCCATGAAGTCCCCATGCCATCAGAAATGGACAGTCATTGAATTAAGGAAACATTTATATGACTATCAATACCATGCCCTCAGTGGATCTGCATATTGATCGCCCATGGCCCATCTACCAAAGGCACATTTTCCTTAGGCAATGATCTTCCTACCTATGTACGCCGATACGACTCCCATGCCTTGAGACATGCCCTGCATGCCGTTCAAATTTAAACATGTCCCCCCCACATGCATCTGAAGAGTATTGAGACATCTTTTGATCAGTTGAACCCCATTGGGGCGCTCGCCCCACCATGTTTTCTCAAAGATGTTTGACCTAAAACATCAGTAATTATAGTCTTGTCGGTGAGACTTTAAACCTCTCACAAAAAGAGGCACAAAGCCTGTTATTCTGAAAACCCGAAATGGGAAACCTAAGAAAATGTCGGGCCATACCTGTTGGGCTCACGCCAAATGGGCCTAGGAAAAATTAGGGTATTAAAAGAAAAGACAAAAGTTTGTGGGGCTTTTCTAGAAAAACCAAGAAATAGTCGAACTATGCTCACTGGATCTCATGGTCCAGGAAAAAGTTAGAGCTTGTTTTATTTTTATCAGTAATCTTGGACTCTGATATACTTTGTTCAGGGAATTAACATATGCAGCGATCGTGCCAAATAATTTCTATCACATGGCAAGGCAACAAGAGCACTGAGGTGAAATATTTCATTATTCCATAACAAATTTGGTAGGAAGGGAATCCATAATCCGAAGCCTCCTCTAGCATGAAATGTAATTACAGGAGTTTTTCGGCGGATTCACAAAGTTGTATCAGGAGCTGGTGAGAATCCTCGATTGTCTGAGAGAGATTCTGGAGTAAGGTTGTTCCAGCTTCTACACCAGCCCGCAATTCTTCCGCCTCCTAGGCCTCCTTTGTGCTTGCCCTCATTTTTTCCTCCATCCGCTGCTCCCCAACTTCAATCATGGTGGCAACGTTGGCCTCTTCCTGCTACAGCTTCTCTATCTCATTCCTCAGCACCACCAGGTGAGAACGCTTCTCAATAACGTCTCCCTGGGACCTCGAAACTACCCCGGCGTGATCATGATCCTTTGATATGTAAAGTTGTCAGTTCGCGGAAAGGTAGGCCTCAGATTGGGCAGCAAAAAGGTGAGATTCGAATCCACCCAGTCTTTCCTGATCAGCAACCACCTGCTTGACTATGTCATAAACACCATGATAGTCGAATCCATCAAATCCAAGCAGCATAAACAGATTGCGCAGCTTCGGTAACCTGTCTGGTATCTCAGCTAGGGGCATCTGAGAAATCAATATCAAAATTTTCTCCCAAGACCTTTGGAGAGCAGGCCAAATACTGGAAAGTACTTGTTGATTGGGCTCCGAGTCACTCCCCAAGGAGGACACATACTCGAGGACGAACATCACCAAGAAGGGACCCGATGCAGTTTCACCCGCGAGCTCTGGCACTGTAGCAACTTCGCCCCTGGCAGCTGTGGTCATAGGCACGATTGGGTCTGACGACACAATCACCAGCGCCAACGGTCGTGGTCCTGAAGCCAGAGAGTCAATAAGATAGATAAGTACCCCTAATTATAAAAGGTAA
Organism: Viscum album; assembly: GCA_963277665.1. Classification (NCBI taxonomy): domain Eukaryota; kingdom Viridiplantae; phylum Streptophyta; class Magnoliopsida; order Santalales; family Viscaceae; genus Viscum; species Viscum album. The sequence goes on along the minus strand of CAUJRU010000099.1, from coordinate 692,050 downwards.
GGGAAAGGAATTAGTGGCAAGAGATCGGGAAACTTACTCATGATCATCAAGGCATCGACATCCTCAAGCTCTGCACCGCTGCGACAGCCAATCTAGGAAGATGCTACATCCTCAAAAGACAAGGGAGTCTGGGGAGCCCCTATAGGGGTCCAATACCTAAAGCCATGCCCGAGGCCAATAGATTCCAAAGTCGTCCCCAAGCGGTCGCCGATAGAGACCAAGCTCGGAGAAATCACTCCCCCGGTAAAGAAGATAATGGCATGCTCCGGGTTTCCAACAATTGTACTAATGGCAGGATCTTCCTACATTACCACGGGATCTGTTGGGTTTGAAGTGGCTTGCCCCATCAGATCTGGAGACCCCTCACCAATCACGGGTGCCCCATTTTCCTCCATGATAGAAAGGGTTGTTTGATCAGTAGGAGTCTACAATCCCAACAGTTCCTCCCCTGATGCATCTCGGACTAATGATGGCCGGAGTAATGCATTCATATCACTGGCCCTTCTAGCAGGGCCCTCCATTTTGTCGCACCCGGGCGTGGCTATAAGATATTTCGCAGTTGGCAAGGATACAGAAGGTATGACCATTTGGGTAGCCGCAACCAGATCCCTGAGTGGCCCTAAACCATACGCCAAAACAACTAATGACTGATGGAGTTAGAATACGAAAGTTGACAATAAAACAAACGGGAAGTCATGATTACCCAATGTCCCCTATCTGAGCCGTTCCGATAAATGGAATGCATGTTGTTGTCTCTGGATCTACCCAGAGGACATTTCACCTAGAATTATAGTAGGAGATGGAGGAGGGAAGACCCTAGATGGATCTGCAATGGTCGCCTCCATAAGCTCAGTCGCGCCAGGGGACCCCTCCTCGATGACCCCCATGGGAGAAAGTGCATGCTCACCCGCTACGGTACCACGAGGAGTATACTCCGGAGAGGTAATTCCCCCTGAGAATCTTCGACACCCTACACAAGGGGGGAGAAAACTTATAACCTCCACAATAAAGGGGGAAGAAAACTAGAATGGGCGGCAGAGCAACCTCTTCTTCGGGGTCGGACCATTCGGGATGTCTAATCATCATGGACACCCGGGTGGTCCCGTAGATCCAGTTTCGGAGTGAGCGCATGTATGCATCCATATCCTTCAATGAGGTGACTATGTTACCAAGTCCTCTTCCAACTGAAGGTGTGGTGGAGAAAACATAACCTCAATACCTAGAATCTTGAGAGGGATCGTTTAGAGTGATGCCCAAACCTCTTCATCAGAGCCCCTAGCCCTCAAGTCATCCCAAATCCTCCATGTGTTTGGGAATGCGGCTGTAATGGGAATGGCTAGCCTAGAAGGACCGACCTGAGAGGGTCAGGAAGTGGAAGGGGATGGTAGGGGCACCGGCGGCTGTGTTTGTGATCTGGATCTTTCCCCCACCTTAGAACTCTCTGGGACTATCTGTGGACGGGATATCACAGGTAGGGACGGAAATTCCATGGCGTCATCCATGATAGGGAGATCATCAAAATCATCACCCCCTGAAGAGTGGTCACTTCCTTCCCCCTCTTCATTAGTCACTAGATGCATCATAGCCTGGACTCGGTGGGTTAATACCATGTGACCCTGGCGTGCGTAAATATAGGCTTTGAGATCCCGAAGATACCGACTGACCCGATCTGGGTCCACATCATAAAGGATGTCAATAGGGGCGGATATGTAGCCCAGTCCGTCAAATGCCACTTCTGATTCCTGAAGATACTGCCACAGAGAATGGGGGTACTGGCTATGGAAGGCTGATCGACCTTTAAATTCATTCTGTTGGCCCCAGGCCATCGGGAAGGCAGCATCTTCAGGAATAACCACCCCCCTCCTGGTAGCCTCAAGGGCATGAGAGGATACAGCTCTGTCTGTTAAGATATTCCCTGGAAGCAGGGGACCAACAGGGTGGCAAATGACTTTTCCCATCCTAGAGGAAGCATCACCCCCTTTTCACTTACTCTTTCCCATTGAAGGCTTGGGACTTGAAATGGTAGGCACCAACGTCCCTAGCTGGCTATTTGGGTATGATTGTACCAAGGAGTTAGTATAATTCTTGGATAAGAAGGGTGTGGAGTCTACAAGTGTGGGGGTCACAACCTCACAATCGGTATCCTCCCAGGTAAACATTAACCATAGTTTCCTAGCCACCAATAAATGATGATTCTCGTGGGCACCATTGAGTACAGGGGGGAATTGTTCTTCGATGAAGCCAAATTGACGCCTGAATTGGCAAGGTCTGTACCCCTCATAGATTAGTTCCCCACCAATACGAGCCACCAGAATACACTCTCAATGAGAAAAGAGGTATCCCAGCTTGCTAAAATCCTCTATTATGGAATTCTTAATTGCACCTGCTGGGGAAGAAAACAGATGAAAATTTAACTGATCATGATTCGAGATTCAACTCGATAGCAGACGCTTGTTTTGAATTGTCTGTTGATTGTCCTTCTCTTTGGTCTCCCACTCTTCAGGCATAACCCCATTGGTCAGTTCCAAGTATGGCCAAAATGTGGTGCCCGTAATCTGAAGAGGGATGATGAAGGTGTACCATTCTTGACATGAATTCCTAGACATCCCCAGAGAATCTAAAAAGGACCGGCCACTTGGTTTGGTTGGATCCCATCAGTAATATTACCATCCAATCGGTAAATCCTGGCCAACACTAGGACTACTAGGATGATAATGTTGCCAGTAGCCAATTTTTCTTCCATGACAATGGTAGAGACCCGTATGCTGCTAGACTCACATACGGGAAATAGCTAGCCACTCAAAAACTTGGCTAGAAACGCCGCTAGACAAAGAAACTGATCGACATCTGGGACAAGATTCCATCACTATTCATTGAATTGGCCTTGATCCATGTTCCACCAATAGCTGATCTTCTGCTTTCGGGACTCCATTGGAGGGCAGGTTGTCAGCCTATGCGGAAGAGATACAGACTGGCTCTCTCTGGAAAAATCCTTGGTCCAGTCACAATACGAGATAAGTTGTCTCAGAGACATATCTTTCGGATGCTCCTCACGACCAGGGATAGGATTTTTCGGAGATGTATCCTTCAAATGTTCCTGGGCCAGATCAATGATCCTCTTCACCAAGGGATGGGTTCTCTCTTTGTCATCGCACATAGAGGGGGGAGGCAGGAATTCGTCGTACATACCCCCAACAATGGGGACCCCTAAAATCTGAAAGATGTCCCAAAGACTATTGCCTACCTACCCATAGACCAAATGGAAGGTATTGGTGTCTGGGCTCCAACAGCTCATATGTTGCCTGGCGAGGGCTTGAGGCCAGTAGGTATAGGTCTGGGACACCTAGGTAGCTTCATACAAGCCTACGGCTTTCAATTATGCCTCAAACTCCACACAGCTCTGCCAGACCCAGAAGGGCCATCCCCAATCCAAGGACATAAATGCTCCTCATGGTCGGAGATCCAGACTTGCTGACCAGCCATGCTAATCTCTTACCATGGCATTGTAGGCGATGCTTCGATAGCAGTGGATTGCTCCTTCCTGCTAACGTTGTTCTCCTGTCAGAGAGACTGGGAGGTGATTCAACACAGATCCAACAACTGTCTCCCTCGGGGTCGGCCGCCCGTTGATAGGTATCACAAACCGAGGGATAGTGGCATTGAATATCCATGCTTCAGTATTTTTTTCATGGGATGGTACCGGAATCGGGGTATCGGACAGCAAACCAAACCCATAGGCAGGAAGCCTATTAGAAAAAGGGTACTCTTGTCATGACTTGGAGAGTCGGCTGAAAAAAGGAAGACAGTGGGGGGTGTGAGACTCCATCCTGAACAGAGCTGGCCATGTCCTTCAGGCATTGATCACCAATTGGGAGCGGCTCTACAGCGGGCCTCGGTGCAGGACGAGTTGGAACCATATTTTCTCCATGCATGACAAGAGCCAACAAGTGGTTTGTTCGGAATAAAAATCTTGACAAAAATATCAGATATATGGATGAGGATCAGTTGAGGAGCCTTCATAAGCGAAGTCTTCAAGGAGGCCTCATAGGATGGTCCACGATGACAGCATCCTACAAACTAGCCCTTCGTGAAATCAGTTCGCGAAACCCTGGCCCATGGAGCATTGGCCAGGAAACCGTGAACCAAGTTGCTCCGCTGAATTTCAATCCTGGATATAAGTTATTAAGTTCAGAAGACTTAGAAACTTTTAAAGTTCAAGAGATTTTTTTTCCACGGAGCATCGAAACCACGGAGCACCAAAATCACGAAGCAAGTTCCTCTACATCTCATCATGACTTAATTTTTAATTAATTAAGAGTAATGGTTCATAGTTGGGGAATCGGTTCATAGGTGAAGGCGACCACAAAGGGGAAATGGTTCACAGAAGTTGCATCCGGTTCACAGATGAAGCACTTTGCGAAGGAATGTGTGCATGAAGGAGAGGGAGCTCTGGTTTCATGAAGAATTCGGTAAAGGACAAATGAAGGGCCCCCTGTATTTATAGTCGTGGTCCCCTATTGGGTCCACTACCCTACCGCAAACCATCTTAGTTTTAGGACCACTTTACATCAGAATGAAATCCTCTTCATTCCGATCAGAGCCCATTCCGAGGGGGGGTGATTTGTGGGGTCCTGAAAAATCTTCAAAGGAGATTCTAACCAAATCCCACAAATAATTGAGAAATAGAATGGATAAAATTCAAATAGGGGACTATCAGGACCGGTCCGCGGACTGGTCCCATGAAAATGCAACGTGGCCCAGCTCTGCGAAGCGCCTCCTCCACGAACCGTCTTCGTTCTCAAAATGGAGTTGGAGATCCTCCGCGGTCGCGAGGCAGGATGGGCACCGATCCGGTTCACCATCATGAACCGCCCCATCCGCTTTCGTTCGCAGAAGGAAGGCGGAACCCTCCGTGGCTGCGAAGCACTCCCTGAGTTCAGTTCATGGGGAGGAGAAGAGTTCAAATACCCATCGCGAATGACGGATTGACCAAGTTAGCTGAAAGATGAGTATTCAGTTATGGGCCTCCGCAAAAGGTTCCATGTGACCTCAGATACATCTCTTTCCCCACTCTATAAAAGGAGACCAAGGGGGAAAAGAAGGAGAGAATTTGGAGACGGGATTCGGAGGATACCAAGGCGGAAGAAGCGAAGAGCGATCAGACTCAGGTGGAAGGATTTTGAAGGAAGGCTTAAGATTTCGCAAACAACAAAGTTTTAGTTCACGAACCGAAGCAGATATAAAACTTGGAATGAACTAATAAGTAACTGAAAATGCATAATAATTTGGTGAACCGCGAACTGAAAATAATGTAAAAAGAGAAGACCATGAACCATAGCCCCTCTTCAGATGCACTCCCCGCGGACAAGGGATTTTATGCCTCTTTTCTGATCCGTCGCACCGCGTATCACCCTCCTACGTGGGAGAAGCCTCGACCGATGAACCCCCGATTGGCGCCGCCCTTGGCCACCACTGCTCGCACGGAACCCTCCGTGGACCACCCTAGTTCACAGATCAAACTCGGTGTCGCGAACCACCTTGGTTCGCGGGATTCCAATCAGTCCGCGGACCCTCCTGGTTCGCAGATGGTGAGTCAGTCTATGGACCCTCCTGGTTCATGGACGTCCAGTCAGTCCGCTGACCCTCCTGGTTCGCGGACGACCTCTTAGTCCACAGACCACCCTAGTTTGCGGACGGCCCCTCCAGCCGTGTAGAACTTCCCAACGCAAAGGGCACCAAAACATTCAGAGTTCCCATTTCCCAAGCCACATAAGATCCTCTCGATCCGGCCTGATCCCCCGTGACTCCCTCATCAGCCTATTCATCGGCCCCGAGCCAAGGCCTCCACCAGAGCCACTGGATCTGTGTGGTGTAACCCTCAGGCGCATCAGCGTGCCGTTTTGAGTTCACATACCCATGGTAAACAGGGTCAAAGGGGTTTCCCCGACCCTTGAGAAGATTCCCGAAGCAATCCAGGGTTCACATTCCCACGGTAATGTGGAGTCTGAGCTCGGTAGTCCTTTTTCTCCCCCTCTACTTGCTAAAGGATCCTCGGGGTAGTAAAATACCCATCAGAAGGAATCCCTCATGTACTGCAGAAGAGGATATGGGCACAATAACACCCCCTTTCCCTCTCCCGCTGCGCTTCCTCTCATGGGACTCCTAAGAGTGTAAGCCTCAATCCATTACCATGGTCCTCCTAAGAGTGTAAGCCCCAATCCGTCACCTATGGGCCTCTTCAGAGTGTAAGCCCGAATCCATCACCTTAGGCATCCACCTAGGAGTAAGCACTGACCTTATTGTCCACCCTCATGCATAAGCCCCACTCCGATTCTCACGGACGCACCTCTCGTGACGTGATCCTTTGGTCCTTGCTACCTCTTGTTTCTCACACCGAGCATGACTCACGTGGGGTTAGAGTAAGCACCGACCATGACATCCTCTTATGGGCCTCCTCAGAGTGTAATCCCCAATCCATCACCATCGGCCTCATCAATGTGTAAGCCCCAATCCATCATTCCGAGATGCCTCAGAGCATAAGTCCCAAGACAATGAAAACTACGAGGACTTTGATCCCTTCCTCCTAGGCAGGGTACATAGGAAGCCTCCAAGAGGTTCAATCCCGACCTCCTTCAGACCCTCGAGTCCACATTCACGTCGGTTCTCCGGCACTCCCATTCGAACTACGTGGACATTGATCCCTACCTCCTAGGCAGGGTACGTTGGAAGCCTCCCTGATGTTCAATCCCGACAACCAGTTGATCCGACTATCCTCACATCGGTTCACCACGCCACTCATAGTGCCGCCTCAAGCAAGTTCTGACTCTTCGGGGTCATTAATCAAAAGAGGGATGGTAAACCTGGAGCATAAATGATTCTGAACCCCTGCATCCAGTTGACCATTTCCCACTAAGGTTAAAACTGTGGATACTATGTTTGGGTATAAACCAATGATTCGTGAACATATGAATACATCTTAAATTTATAATAGAGTCCTGGAACAGGAAATAATTCCCCCCAAGGGTGAAATGAGCCCGACATCCAATCCTCTCAACCAATGTGAGTTCTTAAGAGTCGCTGATCAGACCATCCGGGAATTCCTACCTTTGTAAAGCAAGTCCATCAATCATTGGATATGGAGCCATTGGGCGTTTCGAGGCTAAAAATTGAAACCTTTGAAACATGATTGGTTAAATTGTATAATATTATTGGTTTAGGGATAGACCATATACCAATCACCCTTAATTAGATCTATAACTATTCTAGGGAAAACAAGGTCATGTATAATAGTGCACTCTATTTATTTTTATGGTTATGAATGTTGGACCATATGTCATGCAATTTAACATATTATAATAAGGACCCAAATTTTGTGCAATTTACGTTCATGTGACAAGGTCCTTAGATGTCATGAAACATTAAGTTTATATGAAATGGATTTATTCCAAGTAGTTTAAAACCATGCCTAGTGTACTTAAGTGCCATAATATTTAAGGTATTGCTATATGTTACTTTATAAAAAGGATTCATGAAAATCAAAATCACGTCCAGAGGAAAATGGGATCAATACATCCTAGTTAGTGCCAATGGAGAAAAACAAACATGAATGAGAAGAATCATTCTACAAGGACGGGGTGAGGATATAATTTTATAACTAAACTAATATAAATTATCTAGGAATCACTTTGTATCCTGGAACAATAGAAATCAAGAAAAATATTTTTTCTTTATAGTTTCCAAGGGGGGTGCCTGAACTCATGGAATTTTTATTTCAATTTAAGATGCATACCAAAATATAGAGTGGTTTACTTGTATAGGATTTTTTAATATTTATTTACAAATGTATATGATTCACTATTGTATAGTATCAAGGTAATTTTAATCAACTTTAATATATGGATTATTAAATGTGAAAATCATAACTTTAGAAACTTGTTCAATATCAAGGGAATATGCCTCAGTTTGGAAGTTCCAAATATAGCATCATAGATATCATTACCAAGTAGAGGTTTCATTATGGAATATAATATAATCATTACTAATAACCATTAAAGTTTTATGATTATTCAAACTCTAAAAGAATAATCTAGGTTTTATTGAGAAAATAAATAATTAAGAAGTGTTCAAGAACCCTAATATTACATAATTTTTATTGAATACACTATTGGAAGAAATGGATATAAAAGAAGATAACTTATGTATATGACCACTTTAATGGAATTAACTAAATTATTTCAAGGATATACTTGTAACAGGTGAAAGTGTTCCGACAAAATATCTTAAACTAATTTTAAAAGGGTCAAACAATGTCTACTATAAATTTTTCTTAGCCATGTGGATTAACATTTGTGTCTTTACTTTTGATAGGTTTAAATGGTAGACTCAGTAAGATATGTGTCATTTTTTCACTCTAAATCTTACATATGTGATGGAAGAGAATATTATAGAGATTGGAGAATAAAAAGTTTCATAGGAAAAACTATATAGGTTTATAACCTAATGATCATTTATATTTACTTCACATACAGTTTTAGGTCATGACATTTGGGCCATAATGGGAAATAGTTTATGGTCATACATCATTGACTAGAAGTTGATTAAGTTTAAGATCATACTAATTTGGCCAGTAGTTTATGGTATTTAATATTTTACATGTATGACTAAATGTGGGCTTACATAATCACTGATATGGGAGAGACTAGACTAACATGGATAAATTCTCTTGTTATGTACATATTTCCTTGTTTAAGGGGAATAGATTACTCGATATGATCAACAAATATCCCACTCCAATGTTTGTAACCCCATAGGGAAGATAAATACAAGTACTATAGTAATAGGAATCTATCCATATGTAGACTACGTCTTTGGGAATTCACTTAAGATCTTCTGGGTCTTTAGTGTACTGGATTCATTGTCTAAGCGTGACTTTGGTGCTGGTTCTCCAGTGGTGTTGGAAGGTTATACCTCAGTGGCCCTCGGAAGCATATGGGTGGTGTGTGATGGTCCCTCGATGGAAATATTTGATATCAAATAGTAAAGGTCCCTCAAAAGTGGTTGATGGTGTGGTGTGATGGTCCCATGAAGACGGTGTGATGGTCTCCTGATAGTGCGACGGTCTGTAGGATGGAGGTTCCTCAGTTGCATCACCTACCATGAGAATATGTTTATAGTTGGTGCATTGTTCTTCAGATGGTGGGGTATTTTTTAGACCTCAATCCAATGTATAGATACATATTTTTCTTTAAAGTAGTATCTTCTAGATTTGTCGGGCTACCAGGTTAGAAGGTTGAGAGGGTATGACTTTTTCCATCGATACCGAGCTTTTTTCTTTTTTCCATAGGGATATGTCAGTTATACATACCTATAAGGTTGGTTATTTGGTTTAGTATTCAAATTTATGTTGATAGGGTCTATTATAGTGGTATTAGTTTTTTTGGTCCTTCAGGGTCATTTTTTGGATACACGCCTCTGGACCTACAGGTCATGCATTAGGACTAAGTGCATGTAGGATTTCAGGCCATGTCAAGTTACCCCTCATACCTATCTAAAAAGGGGTAAAATAAATAATAATTTAATGGTCTTCAGGCTTTGTATTAATATACAAATACTATGTGGGAATAAGAAAACTCTATTCTCTTATATAAGTCTCATGTGTAAGAAGATAATGAAAATGCCTCTGTACCAGTGTCGGGCGATTATGACCAACGCACTAGGAATAGAGATCCCATGTACTTATACTAAAGCTAATGGAGTATTTAGATTGACCCGAGTTGTAAAGATTAAGTGAAGCTACATATCCAAAGATGAGAGGAATCAATCCATATATAGTTCTAATATTTGGTCATATCTTACTCTAATATGGCATTAAAACTAAAGGAAGCTCTACAGTAGCTCACAGTAAAGGATATCTGAGTCTTTTTACATGGTGTCCCAGTCTATGGCTACTATATAATGTCCATCATAAATACGGAAACAATACAAAAGGGGAATCAAGATGAAAGTTACATTTCATGACTAGGTCTGGGATAAGTAATCCAAAATTCATTACATATTCTATAATAATAAAAATCAAGCTATATATAGTTCTTATTGTGATAATTTATATACATATCGAGCTCTTATGTATTGAGAATGTTGATAGATTCGTCCTAATGTATGTCCATTTAGAAACCCATTGCAAGTGAGTTTTCAAAAATATTTGGATATATATAGGGTTTATGTTGATGATATTTAAGGTTGGGAATATTATAAAAGATATGGTATCACATCTTATCTTTAAATAGCATGAATAAAGCCACATATAGTTCTTGAAATATATTTCTCTATGTAGTTTAATTAATTTTCATGGTGAAAAATTTATTGTATATTTTTCAAGCCTGATAAATGTGGAAACATACAATGAATGCGGTTTCAACACCACAGAACGGCCATGTAAATGGAAGTTTTGTCTAAGCCTAGTTTAGGAGATCCTAACATCACTACATATCATGAAGTCACAAGAATCATGCCACACATAGTTCTATTTATGATAATTTTTATCATATGTTAGATTCACCATAAATTCATGGGTGGATAGCATATCCATAACTATCAAATCCTCATAGAATGAAAGAATCCTTCATGTAGATCAATCTCTTACATTGGGACATTTTTTACATTTATATTCAAATGTAATATACTAATCCAAGTCGTTTAAAGTCAAACAAGGGGACAATATGTCGTAAAATTTGTAATCATGTTATTAAAAGAACTAATTGATGTGTAGTTTATAATCATATAGAAAGGAATTTATGATATTAAATGTATATTCCTAGATAAATGGATCTTATATAAATGAATTTTTATAGATTCAATTCAAAAAAAAATTATGTGGGTTCCCTCATTGCTATGTTAGTGGAGAGAAGCCAATGTTTATAATGAGAACTGATAAACCAAGAAAAAATGATATTTTATTGAGATAAAACAGGAATCTGGGTCCAGGATATGTAATATGGACATTTTTATATATCATATAATATCATAAATAAAGAATCAAGTGGTTTTTAAAAAATGGGGTGATTTTTCTTGTGTGTTAATTAATGGATAGAGAAGTCCATAGATAGTTAATTCATACTTGGATATGACTCTATTGTAATGGGAATAGATCTTGGAAACATAAAATCTTGAATTGCTTAAAAGGACTTGTATGGCGGGCTATTTGTTATGTAGTTTAACATCATTTGAAAAGGACTATTTTCCTAGTAGTTTATGTTATATCACATGGACTACTTCCAATAAGTATAGATTCATGCAGAATAGACTTTATGAAATAAAATTTAATTTTATGTGGCTTGGATGAGTAAACCATATATTAATTTATTAAAGTTTCTTCTTGATAAACCTGTTATTGGTGGTAGGAATGATATGATATTTATACATGTTGATTAAATAGTAATCTCCATTAGAGTATAATTTAAGTATTATGTAAGGTATCCTCAATATCAGATCATGATTCAGAGGCTTCTTCCTGAATATGGTGATATTTCTCAAATACAATACTAGTTATCACTAGAAAAACAAGTGGAGGAAAAACTTGTCATTGAATTATCATGTAACTCGATTTTGATAGACCATTTGGTTTTTTAGTGTAGAAAAAGTCTTCTCATCATTTTATTATAATTCTTCTAGATGTAACTAATATTTTTTATCCTCATCCTGATGATAACATATGGAAATATAGAGTGTATGTTTTTATACGTTAATAGGAATAACTACTTATGTCCCATATATAAGAGAATATGGGATTGATTATGATGTATTACATGTTATGTTGTGATAATCCCATACTAAATATAAAATATTATCCATATTATAATTATTTTTTCCTAAAAATTTCCTAGAGGATATTGGATAGATTTTTTTTCAAAGGCATATATTAATCCATTGGTTGGTGCTTCATAGGGGGATAAATGGTTGAAATGGATATTATACATATGATACAACCACATAAATTAAAAATAAAATAAAATAATTTATTTTTCATCAGTTTTTTAGGAAGAAAAGGTTTATGATGAAATTTTACTTCATAAAATTAATGATAACATTTTTCTAACTACATTAAGGGATATAACCTTGATAAAATTAGTCAAGAAATCGATTTTAGTAATGATGAACTTGAACTTACAAGCAGTAGCTGGGGGTTAAGACCTTGAGAGATTTATTCCCCAAATAATATTCACCAAAAATATTTGTTGGTGTGAAAACATTATAGGGAATAATTGACGAATTTGAAAAGTTTCTGAAAAAATTAATCTTTTTTTGTGAACACCGAAGAGTCTTGCATCATTAATGGATAAAAATATCCATGTCTCTTAATTTAGATTAAGTTATTTTTCCTCACAATTTTGGGTCACATGTTTGAGCATTAACTTTCTACCTAAGAGAAAGGGTCTCTAGCCCTTCAATTAATTTATAGAGGACACCATGAAATCCATGTTTATAGATGAATTTCTAGGAATTTGTGTCATTATAGTGGAAGATTTATGTTTCCTACCACTAAATAAGTTAATTATTGGTTAATTTTGTTAGAGAATTCCATTTTTTAGGAAGTATACTATGATAGAAACTTGTATTACTATAGTAACATCAAAATAGAATATCAGATATCCTTGATAAGAAGTGGTATATATATCAATTATTTACCCTATATCATTTTGGATGAATTCAGAATTAACCTGATGAAGTACGATGAGAATATTGGTATCATCCGGATATAAATAATATATGTCCATTTTCATATTGGCCGGTGTATTTTAATTGGAATTCTATAAATGTTGGATGTGATATAGTGTTTCATATGAGGGTAATTTTACCATAGACTATCATAAATATTCAATCATTGAAGTTATCTCTTCTTATTAATTTAATATTCACCATTTGATTTCTTGATTACCAACTCCAAGTCAAATTTGAAGTCCAATCAAGATAATTATATATACATGGACTACACTAAACATACCATGAGGGAATATTATTCATACTCATTATATGGGAATCCTTTTAGAAATATGATAGAATAATATAGAACTTTTATTTCTAGAGAGATGAATATAACATTAAATCCTGCTCGGTTCATGTTTAAATTTTTTAACCCTCTTAAGATTGGTCTCTAGGAGGCTCCATAAATGTAAATATCCAATCAATATGAGGATTAAGTGATGGATAATACCTATTACTTATAGAGTTCTATGTCTAATAATGATTTATCTAGGATGGGATATGACGTGAAAAAATATTCTAAAGCTTTCCCTCAAAGTTTCCTCATTTAAATGATCCTAATATCAGAATACAATAGTTTGACCTCCCACCAAGCTTGATACCCCATTAGAATCAAATTACAGAAGATATATTTGAGTGAGTAAACACAAAAAACATGTTGGAAATTTTAATGTTGTATATAATTTCTCTAGTTTTTTACTATAAATATCAATGTAAGGAAAAATTCTTTGATATACTAGAATCAAGTCTTAGTGTCTAACATTTTATTGCTAAGATAATATAGGGTATCGTCCTTGAAAATATCATTATTCTAATCATGTGGTGAATAGATATATTTCTCTAAGTTTTCCACATATTGGATGAGATTCTTATCCTCAATATGCAGCATCAACACATGACCTCAATAGCGCTTCCCTATATGCCATGGGTTTCTGACTAGCAGTGAGGGTCTAATGGATCATATAGAGATACTATACCCAAAGTAGACACAATATATAACATGTGAAATAAAGGAAACAGTGAATAATAAACTTTGAACTTGCATTACCAACCGTTTCCAAAATAGGGTATAGACCACAACCAAATAACAAATATGTCATGACATGCTAACAATGAAAAAGTGAAAGTCAACCCAAAATAAATAGAAATGGATTAATCCCCAAAATGGTTCTTGACTCTATTTCGGGATTGTCATACATAATCATCACAAAACCAAATCAACTCCCTATCATAGGGCCTTTTCCCTTGTCCTGACCTGTAACCATGAAGTCTGCTCAATTACTCATTGGAAACCTGAGCAAGGTGTGAGTGCAACTCAACAGACCACCACCAATGGTGTATATAAAATATCTAATCTAAATATAAAGTAAAGAAAGAAATAAATAATTGATATGGTAAACAAAAGACAACTTGGGTTCCATTATATAACAGTTCTCAAATTAATCATTTTTATCACTTAATCCATTTTCATCACTTGTTCTGTGGGTCAGGCATTTACATCATTTACACATCAGCTTAAGTCGGTCAATTACTAAGAATAAGGTAATAAGTCAAGGTCCCTATATCTCTAGGGATAAAAATTTCATAAAAATTTAAATCACACTTACCTTGGAACCTTGGTCTAGGTACTCTCATCAAATGCATCTGTTAGGGGAATAGAGCCTCGACCCCCTTCCCTAACCTGGAAATTATAGGGTGGGGTTTAGAGCATCAGTCTATCCCAACCGTTGGGAGTAAATCCTAAATTCCAATACCCCACTACTACCTAGCCATGTTCAAATTCTTATTTATCCATTTACCTCATATATCATATCACAAAACATACAAAATAAATAAACATAACATTCAAATCTCATAATTATACAACATGTGAATTCAACATCAAGCCTTAACCCATTAGCACATTTACCAATTACATTAAATAGTCCATATAACTCATTTACATTTTTCATGCCTTAACCCATTAATTATTTTCAATAATTACCATTCGTTATCCATTTAACATATTTTCCATTTTATATGCCTAATCCATTAACACTATTCCATCAAAAAATCAATAGCCATTTAAAACATTCACATTAACCCATTTGGCCCCTTTTTCAAATTATTCCCAAAAATCCCTTATTCCATAGAAAAAAAAACTACACAAAACTTCCATTAGTTCCTATTTACAATTTAAAACAACATTTCAATGCATTTATCATGGGATCTTTTTCAATATAAGTGTAATTTAGGCTTAACATTATAATTTTTCATGTTCGGGTATATTGGCACACCCCATGGGTGGACCTAAATGGTATACATGATATCAATGCAACCTATGGGGATAATGAGGGGTCTAAAACACCATTTACCCAACCTTTTTACCAAATATTAAAAAACATAATAAAATTCACGTCAATAGGGAAGAAATATCACAACCACCCTTGCACAAGTTGATAATAAAACTATGGGATATAATTTGTAGACCACCTACCTTGAATCTGAAGATGAATGCATGCTTAACCCTAGCCTTATATCCTAATTCAAGAAAACCTTGAATACCCAAGCTAAAATCTACTTAAAAAATATAGTTTTATTGATTTGGAATAAGAATAATAAATTTATAATCAAAAATTCAGATAAGAGAAGAAAGAAGATTGTTATACTTACTCAGAGCTTCGATCCACACCCAAAAACTCTCGGAATGGTATAGAATACAATGAGAGACACACTTAGGAATCTTGGGTCAAAATGGTTCATCACTAGATTTTATAGAATATAAATTAGTGAAGAAATTGGGTGAGGTACTTAAAATATTGTGGAGAAAAGCCCCACGGTTCTCCAAACCATGCACCATTATCTATCTAAGAGGGGTCCAAGTCACATGATTTCCTAGAAATTCTACATGGTGTGAAAAATTGTACACCAACCATATGGAATGACTCTATACAAGGTTTCATGGTTTATCCTGACCCATTTTGCGGTTTTCACTAACCATTCACCAACTATGTAACATGTGCAGGATGACCCGGTTTCCTTTTCATTCTTATTCCGAACCCCTAGAACACCCTCAATCTTCCTCAAAAACCAAATAAACTTTTAATTATAAAACCTTTAGAGATTTAAACAAGAATTTAAATTTCAATATACCTTTATAAGTTTCGGTATTTTACAACCTCCCCACCTTATAACGGCTTATCCTTGATCCACTCTTCCCAAACATCATTGGGCTTCCAAGGTAAAAAGATCAGGCCAATAGGCCTAAATATCATACTCTCTCTCCTAATATTCTTCCTAAATGTTACCACACCAACATAAAACTCAAATCATTGGAATAATATTTACCAACATAATTTTCACACTCTGATCCAAAATAGGAACTAAATTCTCCTCAAATAACACATCAGCCTCAAGCCCAACACCCGCAACATCGATCATGTGAGATAGTTCAGGGTGATACTATTAAAGATTTGACACATGAAAAACATCGTACATACGACAATACCATTGTGAATAATCCAACTGATATTCCACTAATTTGATCCTCTCCATAATCTCAAACAGATCCATATACATGGGCGCCAACTTACCTTGCATCCAAACCTGATGGTGACCCAACCTTGGCATTGCCTGCAGAAACACACAATCACCCACCATAAACTCAAGAGGTGAACGATGCCAATCCACAAACAAATGTTTCCTACTCTATGTCCTTTACATACATTTCCTAATCAACTAAATCTATTTTGATGTCTCATGCATGATACTCATCCCCAATAACTCTGATTCTCGAGCTTCCATCTAACATAACGGTGATCTACATAGTCAACCACAGAGCGCCTCATATGATTCCATATGAATCATATCCTTGTAACTATTTTTGTAGAAAATAAATCTAGTTCTTGATGCTTTTATAATGATCTAAAAAATTATAGGACAAAATACCTCAATATGTATTCTAGTACATCAATAATATGCTCTGAGAAACCATCCTTCTATGGGTGGAAATCTATACTAAAAAACAACTAGGTTCCAAGTGACTTATTTAATATATTATAGAAGTGTGATGTAAATCGCAGATCACAATATGAAACTATATTTTGTGGTACTCCATGAAACCATACTATCTCCCAAACATATAACTTACCCAACTGATCGATTGTGAAGGTCTCTCTAATTGGTAACAAATGATCCATCTTAGTCAACCAATCAATAATTACCCAGATCACAACATTACTTTCAGGTTTCCTTAGATGACCAACTAAAATATCCATCTTTATGTCATCCCAATTCCATTATGGAATAAGAAATAGATGTAATAAACCACCATGGAACTGATGATCAACCTTCACCTACTAACAGGGAAGTCATCGTGCCATGAAACTTTCTACCCTTTTCTTCATCCTTGTCCACCAATATTTCCTTCGAAGGTCATGATACATTTTGGTCAAAACAGGAATGAATATCCACTTCGATGCATAAAAATGATGCATCAAATATTCTCACAAACATTTTGGTAGAACAACACTATCCCAGATATAAAAAAATACCATCATGACCAATGCTCCCACTAGAAGGTGACTTTCCACCTTTAAGACTTTACCTTAAATCCAAAAATTATTGATCCTCCCAATGCATCTCTTTAATCTAGATTAGAAGCATGGAATCAACTGATAAGGATTCAAGGTCCATATGCTTTTCGTCATTGTGTACCTCTAGATGCATCTTAGAAAACAACTCCAACATTCTCCACTCAATACTAGATTTATAAACAACATAATTTTGAGTCTTCAATATCCAAGAATCAAAAAATAATATTTCTATTTCATGGTGTGTAAAATAACTTGAAGTCAAAGGAATGTGTGTTTGAAACCCATATTCACTGTAAAAGATTCAAGTTAGTCTGGGAGAAGATATACTTAAAAAATTTATTTTCTGTATACACAATAAACCTATCTCCTAACAAATAGTGCCACCTACACTTAAAGGTGTAGACCACTATGAATAAATCAAGGTCATGAGTAGGGTAATTGCTTTCATGGGGACTCAACTTTCATGGACCATACACAAAAAGACCTCTCAACCTACATCAACACTACCCCAAGATTAACACTAGACACATCACAAGACAAGGTATACTTTTTACTTGGATCGGGTAGGATTAGAATGGGTGCAGTATTCAACTACTTATTTAACTCTTGGAAATCATTATAAAATGTTTCAGACCATTCAAACTTGATGCCCTTCATGGTCAAAACCGAAAGTGGTGATTTCAAATAAGAAAATTCTTTAATAAAACTTCGATAATAACCATCCAAGCCTATAAAACATTGGAAATTATAAATATTATTTTGCTGCTCACAGGACACAACCACCAACACTCAGGATACGTTGATATGCTTTCCTTTGAGATGATGTGACCCAAGAAATTCACCCTATTGTTCTAGAAATGACATTTTGATAACTTAGAATATATATTATTCTCTCTTACTATACTTAAGACGATTTCAAGATCTTTGGAATAATCAACATCAGTCTTTGAGTACCCCAAGATGTAATCAATGAATAAAACTACAAAATGATCTACATAAGGGTGAATGATTCAGTTCATTAGGGATGTAAACACTATTGGCGCATTGGATAAACTGAAAGGCATAAAAAACTCATACAGTTCATACTTTCTCCTGAAGGATATATGTATTATATCATATGGTCTCACCCTTATTTGATAATACCCTAATCGCAGATCAATCTTGGAGAACACTAAATCACCTCTTAGCTGGTTAAAGAGATCATTGATTTGAAGAAGAGGGTGTCAATTCTTAATTTCCATCAGATTCATTTTTCAATAATTGACATACAGTCATAATGATCCTTTAGATTTATCGTAAAATAAATCAGGAGATAACCAAGGAGATATACTCGAACTAATGAACTCTTTATTCTCCAGTTCATCCATTTATGTTTTGAGATCTTGGAGTTCTTTCAATGGCATTCTATATAGAGGAATGGAAACTTGTTCTTCTCTCGATAGAAACTCTAGCACGAACTCAACATTCCACTTAGGTGGAATCTCCAAGAAATCCTCAAGAAACAAATATTAAAGATTATCCACAGTAGGATTAAAGACAATATTATTTAATCCCTCATCATCAAGCATAATACAAGCAACTTAGGTTGTGATTTTACCCATCTGTTGACAAACTAGTCCTGTATGGCATGCGCAGACATCTCATTCACCATGATGGACATACTTGTATCCCTCAAGAGATGTAAACATTAACCTAAAATGATAATATTAAATATAGTATGTCTAGTCTATACCCAAAATCATATCAAAACTAGTCACCTCATGCACAAAAAATTCCCATAGGAAATGGTACCCACCAATCTAGAGAAAAAACCCCTTACACTGCCTAATATTTTTGATTCTTAGTCTTAATGGTGCATCAATCAAAATAACCCCACAAAAGTGTTCCACCACTTAATCCAACACAACCACAAACTAAGTAGAAATAAATGAATGTGAGGCACCTATTTCAAATAAATCACTGGAGATAATAGAAGTTATAATGATCATACCTCGAAAATTTGATGGTCTAGCCTCGCCACCTTTAGGTGTAGACTGAGTTGCATAAAGATGAATTCCCCATTTATTTTGGGCCCTAGTCGCAGTTCTTGGTGTTGAAATACCATGATGATATGGATGCTCCCACCCTAGAACACCACATGCACTACCTATACTAGTATGTCCAATAAAACTCCAACTGTCTACCTTATAAAGGGTAACTGATCCCCTACCTGCACTCAGCATTAGCCTTAATAATCCATTTGTGCCTGAATATTGAGGCTACCAAAAAAACACTTCACATTCCCCATTCTTTCATACACTCAGCACTCAACTAGGGGTCAGGGGAACTGACCATGCATTCACCCTATCCTACCACATTCATAGTAAAACACATGGTCTCCAATTTGAGGTTTTGGTCCTCTCTTCGAACCACTCAATGCACTTCCACCCTGGTGGATATTTCCAAAATGATGCATCTTCCCCTAGGAATTCACAAAACTAGTTTGTCTAAATGGAACTATAGACTCACTTCATAAAGAATACTTTAATTACCTTCTAAAATAAGGGCATAATCTACCATGTCTACAGACCTCTTTAAGGAAAATATGTTCACCTAGGACTTAATCTTAGGTCTAAGTACATCATGAAAATGTCTGGTTGTCACGACCTTATCTCCTACCAACAATGGGACAAATCATTGAAATTCCATGAAGCAGACTTCATAATCCATCACTTACATAGTTCCCTACATCAACCACATAAATTCTATAGCCCACTCTTATCTCAAGGTCTCTAGATAGAAAAGCTCTAGAAAATTTTCATGAAAGTCTTTCCATATCATACCATTAGCCTACTAAGTCTGAACCAGAATATCCCAACCATGATTTTCCATTCTCCGCAACACGTATACAACCATCTTGCCTCCATTCTCTACAGGATCCTCCAAGTGATCCCAAATCATCTGGACGGACTCTATCCAAAACATTGTAGCTTTGGGTCCACCCTCTCCTGTGAACATTGGAGGGTTCTAGATTATCCACTAAAAAGGATATTATTCAATGATTATATTTTAATATTAATGTATTTATTATTCCATAAACACCATTTTTAGTATTTTTTATAAATTTGACTTCATTTATCACCACATGTGCAATTCATGTTTAAAATGAAAATTTGGGCCCAGTCAAGCATCTATTTGTAGAAAAAATTATATTAATTATTTGAATTTTATGTTTTATATATGATTTATAAATTTTGGTGGAAAATTTTATCTTTTAGGATCAACAGATTAATCATAAGGGAATATGGATATTTTTTACAATCAATACAGAAATTTCTTAGCAAATATTTATGGGCCTTAGGCCCATCATATAAAAGCGGATCCCACAAATTAAGTCCAATGAAGCTCAATTTTTTACTGTATATGGAGAAAATTAAGGGAATCAGTTCATTCCACTATGGTAGATCTAATTATTAATTTTTCAAGGTGATCTAGGGATCCCAATTTGACAATTAATTTGTGGTCTAGATTTGAAGGCATATAAAGTCATCCCACCAAATTCATCATAATTTCTGAATTGTTGATCCAATTGGCATGAAATTTTAAAATATATTATAGGAAACCTAGAAGAAGATATTTTTATTCTATTACACCTTCATATTTAGAGTTATTAAATTTCAAATCCAAATCTTCATATGGGGGATGAATCTGATCTTGTTTTTTAGTCAAAGTGGAAAAGTCTTATTTCCTTTTTTCTTACCACCCACCATTTACTCTCATAATTAAATTGGATTAAAATTATTTATGGGGGATAAACCCTAGGATCATTATATTCTAATATAAGGTGGTGTTGGTTATTTTATTATAGGATACACATTTTTCTTTCAATTGTAATTTTATGATGTCCTTTTGTAACCGCTTCTTCAATTTATTTCATGTAAGTTGTTTGAATAAATTCTTTTCTGAATAAATATTGTTATTATTATTATTATTTATTATTTTAAATATCACATTGATACTTTTTAATCATGTTGTGAACTTATTCACAGCAACACTTTGGGATTTCTTATAATAATGGTGAACTGATTGTTATTTCGTTGTTTTTCTTCTTCAATTCCGCCCTCATGAGTCTACTACGAGCTTCCATTAATATAATAGAATAAATGGAGAGATAAACCTCTAATGGTTTGAACCAAAAGAGTAGAAAGGGTATGTTATTAATTTTATTTCTCATTTAAATAAGGATAAATAAATTCTTTTATTTTTTTTTCATTCAATGCTTTTCTTTCTTCCATCCCTTATTGAATTTTTTCTCCATAGTTTTCAGGTGCTAATTAGATCCTTTAAATTAAAGTAATCATTAATATGATCCTCTAAGTGTATAGGTAATTAAAAACCAGTAATTTATGAGGTTATATTTATTTCATTTAATGAATACTTCCCAAGTTAATGAAATTGAAATAAGTAAAAATGAATTCATCCAATCCACCCCATGAGATAACCTAGGATTGACTCATTCTATTCAATTGAATTAATTTAATTATTTAATAATTTTTAACAATCCAATCAATTCAAATCCATGTTGTCAACATCATAGCCAAATCACCACTATAAAATGTGTCTTTCTTTAGGTTTCTTCTTATGTCTCTGACGATTAGAGAGACCAAGTTGTGCTATAAGTAACTACTTTAACCATATAAAACATGGGTAAATTTGGGAATAACCCAATTTTTATGTCTTTTCTATGGACCCAAGTAAGTTACCTTAGATATCACTATTCTATTATCATCCCACTTCTCTATTATAAACCCACTTCTCTATTCTCACTCTTTATTTCACTCTTATAGAATTCCATTTTGATCAAACCCAAACTTGTGGAACCCCTACCCACGTTGACTACCCCGCAAAAATTATGATGTACAATGAACAACATTACTTTTTTGGTGGTATAATCAACATACGAATGAATCACAATGTTTCCACTCATATGCTAAAGATAACAGCTCAACCTATAATGAGTTTCAATCACAAAAAACATTGTATAAACATCCTCTAATGGAATTACAACAATATTATTATCCCCCTAGAGTAGGAAATCTGGATCAACCCTTTGTCCAACCTGATCCAAAACTATTAGTTGAGAAACTGTGTCAAAAAATAGAGAGAATGAATTATAAGTTTTTTTCAATGAGCGTAGAACTAAAATGTATTGAAACAATTATATAAACCATTACCACTTAGTTTATATCTTCCTCATCATTGATAGAAGTACCATGTTACACTCAATCTTCTTATGAATAACTCAATGATGTGACTATTTATATGAGTGTGAAAAATAATAGAAAACCTGAATTGATAATTCCCAAATAATCATAGGATTTAAAATTAGAGCAAAAAGATGAAGAACCCACTTTAGAATTTGAGAAATAGAATATAGATAATGAGGTGAATTGGTTGGGGAATGTTAAAAGCCGACCTGAGGAACATGAGGAGACTTTTGATTAATGTTTAAATCTAGAGGTATTTTTTTGTTTATAAGAAGAAAATTTTACATCATTGATTGAGTGTCCTGAATATTTCTCGAATGATTATTTTTTAGAAACACTAATTACTATACCATTGAAATAAATCACAAAATTTGAGTCTATACCCATTCATGACACTAATTTGTCTGATTTTTTGGTTGAAGATTCTATTCATAATGAACCAATTCATCTAAAAACAATTGGAGATGAAACTAATTTTGATTCCAATTTTCAATCCACTTTGGAAAATTTCAATGAACCAAAAATCAGAATTATGGTCCTTCCATCCTCACTAAAGAATATCTACATATGATTTAACCAAGACCATTCACATTTCATTAATTATTATCTTGAAACAAATAAAGGAGGACTCACCCTTGATATATTAGAAAAAACTATAGAATAAACATGATCAATCATTTCAGATAATCCTTGTATTTTCCCACTCATTGAAGAATGTAGATTTTTACATGAAACATATTTTAAAAAAAGATGGAATCTTAATATAGTATGAGTTGTGAAAACTTAAATCCATACAAAGTTGAAAGTTGTTATTAGGTAAGTTGGGGTTCCATGTATATCTCAAGACTTTAAACTAAGTTCTTTCTAGGAGGTAACCTAACTTCATCCACGATTTTGTTTTATTATTTTGTGTGTTTTTGTGTTTTTTTTAATGTAACCCCTTTGGGGTTTAGAATTTTATCTAATGTATCATGAGTGAAATATTTAACATATGAATAATTTTAGTATTTCTAAATATAACCTAGTATTTCTAATGTTCAACCCCAGTTTATAATCATCCCTAAGGAGTGTACTTGTGAGTTTATGCTAAAGTGATAAATTTATTTTTGATGGTTCATCAAATTCAAACTAGGTAGTTTTGTTTCATGATATAATTTCAAATAAAAATCTCTCCTCTCTCTTCCCAGTTTTGATATCTCATTTATCTTCTCTTTAAACTCTGAGGGAAGTGTCATTCTATGTGGGGGGAGCAAAAATCTGAGTTTCTGACCCAAAAATGTGAAAATCCATGATTTAATAAGAATAAATCTTTTATAAAATATTTATTTAACCTTCAACATGATAATAAAAGTTTCCAAATTTGAATATTAATGTCAATTAATTTCTAATTTCTTTATTTTAATTTTAATGAATGTTTAAGTTCATGATCATTGTTTTTAGAATGTGCCGTTTTTCGATGTGATTTTTGTATGATAACATTTTCATCTTTTTAATCAAAATCCCAAAATGAAAATATATTAGATTTTGGGTGTATGTTTTAGTTCTTGGGTTACTTTAATCATAGAATGGGGTTTTTGGAAACTTTTAGTTTAATTTGAGTATCCAAAAAAATAAAAATATTGACCATATAGAGAATTTTTTTTCCAAATTAATGGTGTTCAGACATTGGGGATCGGGAATCCATAGTTGTATTAACTGGAGTTAGGATTTAATTCTCTATTTTATATCATGTAATTGACAATATGTGTGGTGTTTGGAACATGGGGATCATGACTCCTTTGTTTTCATGCCCAAATATGGCATTTTAATCTCTATTTTGGTTTAAAAAAAAGATAAAATAGGAGACTCATATTAAATATTAATGTTATTCTCACCTAGCACTTCCATTTTCTTCCCCTTGAATAAAAAAAATGTGCCCTATGTCTTGTGTGGTGAACAAAACATCATCATGATTAATTGAAATCGAATTAAATTTGATGATATATTTCAAAAAAGTAATGGGATTGGGATTGGGATAGGCCTATGAACCTAGCTTGTGTAAAATTATTTTTATAGGTTTCATGATTTTTTGGAATGATGCCTTTTTGTGAGAATTTTTTGTTAATATTTTTTTTGAAAAGGGAATGAAATTTTATATTTTTAGATACTTTTTGCTCAGGGAAGAAAAAATGAAGTTAAGGGTGTGATTATCCACAAAAGTAGGCTAATATTCATTGATTATATTTTATTATTCATGTGTTTCAAATTCCATAAACACCAATTTTAGTGAATTATATAAATTGAACTTCATTACTCATCACATGTGAAACTCATGTTTAAAGTGAATATTTGGCCCCAATCTATCATCTATTTATGGAAAAAATAATATTTATTATTTGAATTTGATATTTTAGTATATTATTTATCACTTTTTGTAATATTTTATCTTTTATTATTAATGGATTAATCATAAGTGAAGATGAATATTTTTGTCCATGGATACAGAAATTTCTTAACAAATCATAATAGGCCTTAGGCCCATCAAGTAAAAGTGGATCCCAAAAATCAATCCCAATGAATCTCAATTTTTTTACATTAAATAGATAAATTTGTGGTAATAATTTCTTTCAACTATGTATATAGCTAATTATTATGTTTTCATGGATATCCAGAGAGCCTAGGTTGACATTTAATTTTTGGGCCAGATTTGAAGGCCCATAAATTCAGCCCACCAATTTCATCATAACATTCTAATATAGTATCCTATTGGAATGAAATTATTAAACATATTATTGGAAACCTATAATAATATATTTTTCTTATACAACCCCTTCATAATTATACATCTTCCATGTTAAATTTGGACATCCAAAGGGGGGATTAATCTGGTCCTATTTTTGTGGTCAAAGCTAAAAAGTCTTCTTTTCCTTTTCCTTCCCACCTACCATTTACCTTCAAAATTAAATGGGATTGAATTTATTGTTGTTTTCTCAACCATTGGTTTATAATATTCCTATTTAAGGTTTTATTGTTAGTGTAATTAGGGGATTCATGTTTCTTATTCAATTGTAATATTATGTTGTTTTTTTGTAATCGCTTCTTTAATTTCTTTCATGTAATTTATTCAAATCAATTTTTTTCCTTAATAAAAGTTATTATTGTTATTTTTTTCTTCAGTTAAATATAATTTGAAACCTTTGAATCATGTTTTCAGCTTATTCTCACCAAAACATGTAAGTTTCTTCACACAACCGTGGAGTGATCGTTATTTCATTGTTTTTCTTTTTCAATTTCTGCCTTCATGAGTCTACTAACCACTTTCATTAATAGAATATAATAAATAGAGATATAAAACTCTACTGGTTTTATCAAATTTATTTTAAAGTGAATGTATTGGATATTATTTCTCATTTTAATTATTCTTAATCAATTCTTTTATTTGAGTTTTTTATTCAATGATTTTATTTCTTCATATTACTTATTGAATTTTAACACAACACTTTTCATATGATAATAATATTATTTACCTTAGAGTGATCATTAATATGATACTATAAGTATATGGGTCATTATTTTGTGTATTTGAAGGTTTTAAACCATTAATTGATGAGGATATATTGATTTTATTGGATTAATTCTTCTCAAATTAAAAAAATTGAAATAATTAAAAATGAATTATTCCAATCCACCCCAAGGGATAACCTAGGATAAAATCATTATATTAAATTGAATTCACTTAATAATTTAATAATAATTAATAATCCACTAAATTAAAACCCAATTTGGCTACTTCATATCCAAATCACTGTCATAGAATGTGTGTTTATTTGGGTTTCTTCATAGGCCTCTTAGGATTTGATAACCCAAGTTGTGCTATAAGAAGCCACTTTAACCACTTAAAAATTTGGAAAATTTGGGCTAAACAGTGATGTAACTGAAACTCCTTATCTATATCCAACATACTTGGAACTTCCTACCTAGGGCCTCATTCAATCATATTTACAAAATGAGTGAAGTTCTCAAGGAACACCTCCTCTACCCTATTATCCTAAACCACTAGAATCTCCTACCCACCTTCTGGAGGAGCATTCTCATAGTTGTATTATTGTCACCTAATTAGAACACACCATCATTGTGGAATCTTTCTACAACTCCAAGCATCATTCTTAGAACACATAACATAAATCCACCATAATTTACATTAATGAAGGCTCTCTACTAGCTATAAACATTCTATTTTTCATACACTATCCTATTGGACATCGTCACATATTGAACACTACCCTCTACCATCCCAAATGTGGTTCCTGGTAAACAATAGGTAAACAAATATATATAGTCACAATTATTTTTTTAGAAACACTTTTTAAACTATTTATACATTCAAGACATAAAACATTCTTCTGTATACACATTTTTATCTTTAATGTTTTTTTACAAATAACATTTTAACTTATTCACATCTAATTATAACCACTATTTTAACTCATTTACACCCCTTCCATTAGAAAAATTATTTATCCATTCCATAAAATACTTTCTATTTAACCATTTAAATAATCTTCCTTATACATTCTTTAGAAAATTTCAAGAAGTAAAATGCATCATACTCTTCTTGTCATGTGAACCCATCTATTCTGTTCCTATCATTATTCATGCCACCTATATCCCTAGGTGCTTACAATAATGCAATAATTATCAACCTTGTGTAATTATAAAAATGAGAAAAATATCATAGAACATTCACATAACACAATAAGTGCATCACCCAATAGTGAAATATCAGTCAACTATTACCACACACATAAAGAACAATAATTCCCAACATGGGAACTTGCGTTTTTCCTCATACATTGGTTATCTACTCCCATGCACGAGATCATTTCCAAGTCCCAAAACTTATTAACCTTATTTCTACCATAAAAAAATTATTACCATAGAAAATAACCTCTATGATACTAATTTGTAACATCCTTGACCTGGAAGCCACTAAATCAGTGCCTTGAGCCAGGTTGCTACATGACCTCAGGCATGCCTCCTCATATGCCAGAGGTTTCGGACTACTAGTGGGCATATAATGGATCATGTCGGGATAGTGTACCATATTTTATAGAATATCCAAAATAGATAACATGTTAAATAAAGGTATCCATGAACAATAAACTAGGAACATGCATTACCGACCATTTCCCAAACAGGGTACAGACCACAACCAAATAATAAATATGTCATGTCATACTAATATT
Source organism: Viscum album (assembly GCA_963277665.1). Lineage (NCBI taxonomy): Eukaryota > Viridiplantae > Streptophyta > Magnoliopsida > Santalales > Viscaceae > Viscum > Viscum album. The sequence continues at coordinate 664,246 of CAUJRU010000099.1, read as the reverse complement.
GCCAAAGTGAAAGTAAACCCAAAATAAATAGAAATATATGAATTATTAAATAAAATACTGAATCCATTTATGTATCCTCACCCTTGCATATCTCAATCCCAACTCAACTACCTAGTATAGGTCCTTTGACCTTTTCCTAGCCTGTAGCCATGGCATCTTCTTAGGTACCCAATGGCTGCCTGAGCAGGGTGTGAGTACAACTAAGTAGGCTGCCACTAATGGTTTCTATAAAATATCTATTCTAAAAATATATTGTATACAAGAACTAAATAATTTAAAAGGTAAACAAAAAATTCTCAGGTTTTATTAGATAGCAATGCTCAATTTAATCATTTTCATCTCTCACTCCATTTTCATCACTTGCTCTATGGGTAATGAATTTACATCATTTACACATTTGATTTCACTGGTAAATTAATAAGCATAAGAAAATAAGTAAATATCCCTATCTCTCTATGGATAAAAATTCAATAAACATTTTCATAACACTTACCTTGGAGCCTTTGTCCATGTAATCTCATCAAAAGATTCTATTTGGGGCATAGAGCCTTAGTACCCTGACAAAACCCATTCATTATGGTGTGGGGTTTAGAGCCTCAGTCTAACACAACCCATGGGCATAAATCCTAAATTCCAATACCCCATGACTGCCAATACATGTTCGTGGTATTATTTATTCATTTACTACATATACCATATCAAAAACCATACACAATAAATAAACATAACATTCAAATCTTATAATTATTCAACATTTTAATTTAACATAAAGGCTTAACCCACTATCACATTTACCAATCACTCTATAGATCTCATTTAAACCATTTACCTTTTACATGCCTTAAACCATTATGTATTGTTGATGCTCCTTTCGTCACAGAATCTATATATCGGAAAAGGGGAATATATGAGCACAAATTGATTCAACCTTTGAAGAAAACATCAAAAATTGACAGAGGGATGAACAAGGAAAACTTTGCCCATGGGCCGCGTAAGTTCCTTCATGGTCACGCAAGTGTACATGCGCGACTCACTTGGCGCGCAAGTGACTTGCGCGACTCACTTGGCGTGCAAGTGACTTGCGCGACTCACTTGGCGCATAAGTGACTTGCGCAACCTAAGTGATAACCGCCCGGTAACCACCCGGGGTCTTCTTCTGCCTATAAATAGACCATGTGGGCCCCCCATTGGAAGGAGGATTTTTTTTTAGAAACTCGGATTCAAGCTCTCAACGCCCAAGTCTCTTCTCAATGATTCTGGAACACTTCTAAGGTAATTTCTTACCTAGAATGGAAGATCTAAAGAGAAGGAGGAAGGCCTATGTGTTGAAAAGCATCAACACTTGCGCGCCTGAGTGGCCAGCCCTTAAGGGAAGTGGCCACACTTGCGCGCCGCCTTTACTCCTTCGATAGAACTTGCGCGTACCTTTACTGGGAGAACCTCAAGAGGATTATTAAGGCTTTAAGAAAGAGTCACTCGAGTATTTTAATGGTGGATGAAAATCACGCAAGTACCCCACATGTCGCGCAGGTATACCTGCGCGACCAATACTTGCGCGCCCACGTAAGACTTGCGCGCCTTTCAAGACTTGCGCACCCCTATCTTTTTTGGGTGCCCATCTTTCCCATTTTACCCCTCTTAAGCCATTTCACCTTTCCTATTCAAGATTCAGTCTTCAAGATACTCTTCAAAGCCATTTATGGCATGATTTCTTGATTTGACTTCCTTATTTGAAAGGAATTCTGTGGAATATCTCTCAAAACATAGTGATTTAAACATCTTTATGTCACCAAAGATTTAGAGTTCATTCATTAAACTTCATCCTTTAAGATGAGATAATCCTTAACCTGGGTCTCCTTTTCAGGAATAATCCCCAGTTATAAGTCCTTTAATCTGGGCATCTTCCTTAGGAGTAAACCCCAAATTCTTAAAGATCCCAAACTTGGGCATCCTCCTCAGGAGTAAGCCCCAAACCTTAATTCCTTAACTTGGGAATTCTTTTCAGGAGTAAGTCCCAATAATAATCCTTTAACCTGGGCTTCCTTATTAGGAATAAGCCCCAGTCATAAATCCTCCAAAATTGGGCCTCCTTTTCACGAGTAAGTCCCAAGTCCCCAAATCTGGGCTTCCTTGTTAGGAATAAGCCCCAGCCATAAATATGGGCTTCCTTTTCAGGAATAAGCCCCAAGTCCCCCAAAATTATCTTTAACCAGTCCTAAATTACGTTTGATATGGGATTACTTCTCTGGAGTAAAACCCAATTATCAATCCTCTCCTAATTTTGGGTTTCCGTTCCAGGAATAAGTCCCAAGTTAGAGTATTCAAAATCTCCGTGAAGCACATATACCTTTATGGACCCTGTTCCTGGATTTTCTCCCTAAAATAAATCCTAACCTTCATTTATCTGGGCAGTCATACATACATAAGCCCCAAATCATTTCTTATGATTACATCTTTCATGGCCCAATTGTCTATTTTATTACCAATACCTCTTGTTTCTCACACCGAGCATGACTCACGTGAGCTTAGAGGGTAAAAGTAATTATGACATCCTTCTTTGATCCATTAATCATAAATATCATACTCTATTTCTCGAACTACGTGGGTTCTAATTCCTTTCCCAAAACAAAGGATACGTAGGTAGCCCATCTGTGGGTTCGATCCCAACTTTGAAATAATCCATGTCCTTCTGAATGAAGATAAACTTTAAGTGCCCCACTGAGTGGCTTTAAAACCAGCCTGGTCATCATAATGACCAAGAGAATTTTATATAAATGTTTTGAAGGATACCATTGACCAAGAATATCTAAATAGATACAAATGATTCTCTATTGATGAAGAACCTTGAATACATATAAAAGATTCTCTAAATTTCTTACATATTTAATCATTGATTGTTAAAACTAAAGGAAAGCTCATTTTATACTTGGTAATGTAATAAGGATTCACGAACATAACTTAAATATATAAAGAGAGTCCCGGAGTATACAATAATTCCCCTCAAAAATGCGTGATGAGTCCGATCACCCATCCTCTCGACCAATGAAAATTCCTAAGCCTCATTAGTCCACAAACTAATGAGTGACTACCTTTGGAAAGTAGGTCCAAATGGATGTGGAATCAGTGGATGTTTCCAGTTCTACGAACAAACCCGATAGAAACAGATCGGAACGTTTGAATTTCCCATCCAGGAGGTTATCCCCGAATTCCGAGGGAAACAAAAAATGGTGAACCCGACGTGAATCCTTAACCAAGTTAAAGTTGTGTTTTACCTATTTGTTAAAGCCCCTATTTAAAAGTCAGTAATAGGTCTAACAAAAACAATCATTGACATATGTGCTCATCTAAAGGATGAAGCGGCTGAATTTATCTTGACTACGTCTGTTATATCAAACAGGCACTCTTTTCCAAGATCTTCTGTATTTCCATAATGGCTGCTCTCAAATTCATACTTGTGAATACTGCTACTGCAAATACCAATGCTGCTATTCCTACTGGATCGTCATCCGCTCTGAGGATGACATCACCTACTCAGCGTCTTCAACGCTGGGTATCAAATGCACTGGTTAAGGAGTACCGTCAACATGGTACCATCCCAACTCTGGAGGCTGCCCGACAGGAACTCCAAGAGAACAACTCACACAGGTCGTGCGGACAACGACGACCAGTGATCAAGAGGCAGGCGGTGCTGACTACCGTCTCCAACCGTTTCGGGTCGTTATCCTCGAAACACAATTTCCATTCACTCCCTTACTCTGAGGAAGTGAATGAGAAGGTCCCTCAGGACCTTAATCCAAAAAGACAGGAGTCCTTCCCTAGGGCTCCCATCAACAATCGCCGCCAGACTCGTGCGGTACTGCGCCCTCAACATGATGAGGGTACCGACTCCAGGCATTCGGCTCAGGTTCTTCGAACCCGAGCAGGCAAGACGAACCGTCAGAGGTGGAATCCGGTTAACAATGGGCAGGTTATCATCCCTGCCATCTCCGGAGAAGTCCACCAACCTAACTTGGTGGTGAACAACGAGCAGGCACACACACCTGCCCGTTTTAATTCCGTTGTCCAGAAGACTCGTCTGGCAGCATCACGCCAATCCCTTTAGGCAATTCCGGCGGAGTACTATAGGCAGGAACATACAGCTGCTTATACATCATCAGTTAGTTAGAAGGCTCGTCTGACTACATATGATGGATCTTGTCAATTGCATTTGGTGAAGTGTAATCAGTAGGCATATACACCTGCTAATACTAATCAAGCCTACCAACAGTCTCGCTTAGTAGTGCACAGAGAAGTCAGTCGGAAAGCCCCGACGACAAACAGGAGGCAGACTCAACTCTCTGCCCCCACACTTGAGTACTTTCAGGATTCATTGATAGGAAAAGGAGGACAGGAGCAGGCACATACACCTACTCCAAGCCCGGAATGGACGTATATCCCCGTTCCGGCAGCTGAAGTCACCAAGCATATTTTTTCAATGGTGAAAGAGCAGAAGAAAATTCCTGCTCATATTCTGGATGCTTGCCAGGATATCATAACAGCTTCAGCATCATCTCAGGGAAAGACACATTTATCTATCCCTAGCAGTGGAGTGACACATCAACGATTCACTCCGGAACAGACACACACATCTGTTCCCGTCCAAGAGGGTTATGGGGCATACTTCCCCATATCATACAGACTACCAAGTCAGGCACATACACCTGATTTGAGTGGAGATCGTCAGCCTAACCTAACCATATTTCCTGATCAGGCACATACACCTGCTCAGAGTAACCACTTTTGTCAACAAGTGGTTTCCAAAGAGAGTAAGAAGGAATCTAAGAAAAAGATCCACCCAGCACAGTCAGGAGATCAAAGGCCAATCTGTAACCAGGCCTTGCTCGATGCTGGAGTTCTTGAAGCCCTCAGACATTTATCTGTTGGAATTTAAGATTCTACTCCCTCAGTTCCCAATAACGGGAACATTAATTCCAAAAGTCTTCAACAGACACTTACTCATGAAGGCTTGCTTCATGAAAATTCGGTCAATCTTGAAGTTTCTTCTTCAGATGAGAGCCACAAGAACCCTTTGTGTGGTCAGAAGACCAAGGAGCAAGAGATCTCATCTTTTGTTGTAACCCATTATGGTGGTCCTCCCCATGATGATGAATTTCGCTGCGAAAGTCCTCTCCGCAGTAGTGATTCACATTGCCTTCAAAATACTCCAGTGGACAATGTAGTGCCGAGAAAGCCCTCTTATATTGAGTCACTTGAAAATGCAAAACCAGTCATGTCTGATGCTTTATCGCTAGCAAGTGAAATAATTTCTCAATCAGAAGATAGCCCAGGGTGTAGGTCATTCTCCGAACCATCCCTAAGTCATGCATCTTTAAGTTTGATCAATGATATCTCTACCAATCTTGTTGAATCCGATGAAGCAATAAGGAAACACCAACTATGGTCAAAACAGGTAGAAGAATCTTCATTTAATGATAAAGAGGAAATTCTGAACATGAGAATAAAATTGGAGAAAGGTGAGGTACCAGTCATGTTTTGGCCTTTGGCCGACTCCCAGTACGACATTCCAAAGATGTTGACGGATGATGGAATCGATGATATTCGTCTCAACATATGGAAAACTCTTTGTCAATTGAAGAAGAAGGTATTATCTTATGATGAATATGAACATCCTCTTAAGATAATAGAAGGGCTACAACGTCAGATTGATTTGGCATCTCTATCAGTCTCTCAGTATCCGAAGGCTGAAAAGCAGCAGAGAACCCTTCAACGTTCATGCCTTGGCACACTAAGAAAATTGCGTCATTTAATTGTCAATGCTCCATCTGGTGTTCATATCAGAGGATGGGGTGTTCATGGAGCACAACATTTCACAGTGCTTTCCAATCAGCAAAGTCCGCCGAAAATGGTCTCATGCAATGTTATTGCCCATGGCCGGCCACAGTCAATGGGATTTGTTTGTAATCAAAAGCTTGCTCAAGAACAGGCTTCAACTAGTTCCTCTCAAAGTCAAGCATATAGGAAAAAAGTTGTTGAATTTCCCCTACATCAAGCAGGAGAGAATATTTCACAAGCCTCTCGTATGGAGCAAACACATCATCAAATGCCAGAAATTTCGGAAATCATCCAATGGTCTGTTGAACCAGGTGATAAAAGTGGATACAGGTTAATGCATCCAGCTAATTTCCGAACTAAGGTTCGCAAGATCAAGAGAGATTTTAAGAAGATCTCAGACATAGCATGTCAAGAGACACCCCAGCTTGTCAGACTGGGGACTTCTTTAACCCAACCCTCAGATTCAACAAATGCGATTTGAGGAGTTGAGCAGAAACAGAAGGAACATCCCCACATCACAAGACTGGCGACTCTTTCAAATCATCAATCCACTCCTCAGAGAATGTCGGTCTTTTCTCGATTGGGGAAGAATCCACAAGAGGAATGAAGAGACAAATTATCAGGATATTCCCTCCAAGTTATAGCTCGTCAAGAAGTTCCTAAAAGATTGAATCAACAAAAGGCAATGTCTCATCAAAGACATGAAAGAAGACAATATCACAGAAATATTGATAGAAGGGATGTGATGCATTATGCATCAATCAACTTCATCAATGTCATTGTTGCTAATCCACCAGAGGAGGTTCACTCAGGGGACTCAGATGAAGAGCGTCTTGCTCAAGAAAATGTACGTGCCGATACAAATGAAGAAGGTGTGCGTACACGAAGTCAAAGGATTACTCATAACCTAGGTAATCCACTTCCCTCTCTCCAAAAGGAATCCAATAAAGGGAAGGGAAAGAATCAGGTTACATATCCTTCCTATGGAGAAGTTCAATCGCTCTCATTAGAGCAAAGGTTTGCACAATAGGAGGAAGAAATGAAATAATTAAGAAGGTTGAATGCAGAACTACTTTAGAGTAGTCTTCTTCTTAAAAATGTTGGAGTCTGACAGCCAAAGGAATTTGTTGCAGTTACTGAGATGGATCAAGAATATCCTCCTTTATCAGTACACCCTCAGATGTCTAATCCTATGGGTCAAGTGCAACAATGGTTGGAAGCACTACCATCAGTTGCAGCACCAACCACCACGTCTGTCCAAGCTCCATTCATTGCACCTACCCAAAACCAAGTTCAACCGGATATTTCTCAAAAGTTGATAACTACTATTGAGTCATTAACAGCTCGGTTTGAAACTATGGAAGGGAAACGGGCGCAAGTTCAACCTGAAAAGAAATTTTACCCTGAATGGGTAGATTCAATTTCTCCTCCATCCAGTTTTGGAAACCCTGTTTTCCCTACATTCAATGGATCAGGCGACCCTGAACAACATTTGACAGACTACATGTTTTGTTGTGATCCTATGATGGGAACTCCAGAAAAGCAAGTAGTAGTGAAACTCAGATGCTTCGTGCGAACCTTGCAAGGACCAGATTTTGTCTGGTATACAAGCTTGCAATCCCGGTCAATCATCGGATGGGAGGATCTTCGTCAAAAATTCCTTCTTCAGTTCAGCTAAACTTTTCCAAAAACGACAGTTTTCAATCTTACAAATTGCAAGCAAAGGGAGAATGAAAGAGTCTCTGATTTCATTGCTCGATGGAAGGGATTAACATATTCCTTGAGTTTAGCACTTCCTCAGGAGGAACTGTTGCCAATCTGTGTGGCAAATTTGCGTGACGAATTACGCACGCCATTGATCCCTGTGAAATAAACAGGAGGGTTTCGCGATCTTACTTCAATTGCTCAACAGATTGAAGATTCCCTTATACAGGCTAAGGCTAAATCTCATGTAATTCCATCAGCTTCAGGAAGGAGAATGGGTAAAGCAGAAATTGCTACAGTTATGCTTAAACAAGCACCTGTACCTATTTCTACTTCAAAACCTTCATCTTCTCGAAGGGCTCCACCTCTTGAGCGCCAAAAACAAAGGCCGTTTCATCCAATTGATCAAAGAGATCAATGACGAAAACAATTTGAGGATTTGGAGAGTAAAATATACTCTTTCTGAAATGAGAAAGTTCCTGGTTACTTCATTTCAGCTCTGGAAAATAATTTGGTTCAATTACCAGTGCCCAAGAGACCAAACAAGGAAGGAGATGAAGACCGTCCCAATTATTGTACCTTTCATCAAATGTTGTGGCATCCCATCCAGGAGTGTTTTGCTTTTAAATACCTCCTGCAAAAGATGGTCAACTTGGGACAAGTCAAGTTGAAAGGTTCTTCGACTCAGATAACATGTGTTAATGCTACAGTTCCAGAGGAGGAAGGTGAATGGCAAGAAGTCAAAAGCAGAAATGCACAGAATTATGATGATTGGATGGTCAGAAAGACAATCAATCGGACTCATTCCATTTTGCGAACACAATTAAAGAAACCAATTGTGTCTTCTACCATGAATATTGCGGTAAAACCCTCTTCATCAGAGGTAAAATCCTTAAAGAAACGTCTTGATTCAATGAAGAAAAAAGAATCAGAAGAAGATGAGTATGTGTCAAAGACTAAATTGTCTATGACTCTGGTAGACTTTATGCCATCTACTTCAAAGCCACGGGCACCACCCCATCAAACGGCACAGCCTAAACAGGCTAATCAGGAAGAGTCTTTATCAGACGAAGAGTTAATCTTCGGTTCTGTTAATATGATTCAATTAACAGATCCATATTCCAGTCTTGATGAGCCTGAATTCCCTGTATCAAATAAGGGAATCCGAGGAAGTTCTAGAGGTTCAGTATACAGGGGAAGATGTGGATCTTTCCGAAGGCACTACTCCAATTCTACCCCTACTAGCACTGTGTATGCAGCAGAAACTCGTGGTAGAGCCCTTCAGCAAGCTCAAAAAGAACAAGCAAGTTCTTTTGCCAATGGCCAACTCAGTTTTGGCATAGTTATTTTGGAAGACCGATTAAAGGTTCCATCTTCTATATCTCAGCAAGTAAATGGATCTAATCAGTCATATCTTCCAAAACCAAGGATGTTGCCAACTTCTATCCCAATACAAGATGCATCAGCTTCCAAAGCATCTGCTTCCAAGGTACCTGCTAAACCGCATATTCCTGTTGGGAAACGCAGACCTCTAGATCAAAAGTATGATATATTGAAACACTTGGCCCAAGTACCAGCCAAGTTATCAATTTTGGATGCTTTGAATATGTCAAAAGATCTTTTTGGAAGCATTCATCGAAGCTTTGTCAAGTCCTCATTAGTTTGAAGATGAAATTGCTGCAGCTGAAGTCTATCACATAGAGAATAATCCTGCAGAATGCCATGCAGTGATATCTTTTACTGATAGAGATGAAGATGATGTTGTGCATAGGCACATAAAACCTCTATACTTATCTGGCAAATTCAATGATGTAGATATCCGAAGATCTTTCATTGACAATGGTTCAGGAGTCAACCTCATGCCCATTCGTACACTTCGTCGATTGGGCCTCACGGAATCTGATTTATCTCCTTCTACCATGATATTACAAGGATATGATAAAAATGAACAAGAACCACTGGGCGAAGTTACACTCAGAACTCAGTTTTGAGATCTTGTATCTAATTCGGATTTCATGATTTTTGATCAAGACTCAGCTTTCAATGTCTTGCTTGGAAGACCCTGGCTACATCAGCATGCAGCTATCCCTTCATCATACCATCAATGTCTCAAATACTATTTCAATGGTCAAGTTGGAACATTGTATGGTGATAAGGCCCCGTTCAAGACATGTGAGTCTCAATACATTGAGGCGGAATTTTATCACATGAAGGGAAGAAGGAAATCTATAATAAAGGAAATTACCAAAGTTAATGCCCCATATGGTTTGGAGAAGATTCCAATAAATCCATTTACACATATGAGTAGAGATTATGTGTTACCTATCAGTCAAATTGAAAAAATAGGCCCAAATCAAAATACTCTTATGGAAAGATCCATAATGTCAATTACGGAAATCGAGCCAAACAACATGGGAGAAATTGGTAACCTACCAAACAGTGATGAAAGCATAAGTGGTGAAGTTTTTATTTCATATGCTGAAGTCCAACAAGTCTATACTTCGCCAATCAGGCCAGAAGAAGTTATAACAACATTAGAGGTGAATAATGATGTCGATTCTCAATCCATCATCTCCTCTTTATTTCCCAATGTAGACCCTTTATTATCAATAGGGTCAGAAATGGAAGCTTCTTCTTCAAAATGTGAAAATTTTGACATCTCTTATGATCATGAGAATTTCGTTTTTTCATCTACTATGCAAGTAGAAATGGAAGAAATAACACGTGATGAAGAGGAAGAGGAAGATCTTAGAGATGCTCCTCCAGCATTTTAAGAGGGTATCTCTACCACTGTGGATGAACTCAGAGAAGTAAATCTGGGTATAAAGAAAAATCCACGCCCCACTTTAATTAGTGCGGCCATGACCCTTGAAGAGCAAGAGATGTATATTTCTTTTCTAACGCAAAATAAAGATATTTTTGCTTGGAAATATACAGAAATTCCTGGGCTTGATCTTGATGTTGCTACTCATCATTTGGGTTTACCAAAAGAACATCGAGGATTTAAGCAAGCCGCGAGAAGAACACACCCAACTTATGCTTCCAAAATTGAAGCTAAAGTGGATAAGATGATCAAAGCTAACTTCATCAGAGAAGTTCAGTATCCCAAGTGGTTGGCTAATATTGTCCCTGTAAAGAAAAAACGGACAAATTAGGGTTTTCATCGATTTCAGAGATCTTAATCAGTATTGTCCTAAAGATGATTTCTCAGTTCCAATTACAGAACGCTTAATTGATGCGATGACTGGCTATGAAGTACTTTCTTTCATGGATGGATATTCTGGATATAATCAGATCCTAATGGCCCTAGAAGATGAGGAATCTACAGCCTTCAGAGCCCCTCAAGTTGGGTTTTGTTACCGGGTAATGTCATTTGGTTTAAAAAATACAGGTGCAACATATCAACGTGCCATGCATCGTATCTTCAAACCTTTCTTAGGGATTTTTGTTGAGTGCTATGTGGATGATTTTGTGGTTAAATAAAAACAACGTTCTAATCACTTGGCTGATTTAAAAGTCACATTCCACAAGCTTCGACAATATAATTTGAAGATGAACCCCTTAAAATGTGCTTTTGGGGTAACCTCAGGAAATTTTCTCGGCTTTTTTGTACGCCATCGTGGTATTGATGTCGATCCTAAGAAGACCAAATCAATCCTTGGTATGTCACCTCCTCGGAATTTGAAATAATTAAGAGGACTTCAAGGACACTTAGCCTATATTCGGCATTTCATCGCCAATTTGGCAGGAAAAAGTTTACATTTTACCAAATTAATGAAAGAAGGAGTCACTTACCAGTGTACTGAAGAATGTCAAGAAGCATTTGATGTTCTCAAGAAATACCTCTTGAGCCCACCGGTACTCATTCCATCTGTTGAAGGAAGACCACTTATCCTCTATGTGACAGCTCTAGAGCGATCATTGGGTGCCTTTCTTGCTCAAAAGAATGATGCTGGAAATGAAAATAGCCTCCACTATCTCAGTAGAACTATGCATGAAGCAGAAACGCTGTATTCAAGTATTGAGAAGTACTGCCAGGCATTAATCTTTGTAGTTCAGAAACTGATACACTGCCTGCAACATCACGAGGTCCAATTGGTATCCCGCAATAATCCGATCAAATTCATCCTTAGTCGTCCAATGCTTACAAGATGTCTAGCAAGGTGGGCAGTTATTTTGCAGCAGTTCGACATTTAGTATGTGTCTCAAAAGGTGATAAAGGGCCAAGCTCTGGCTAATTTCCTAGCTGAACATCCTTCAGTGGAAGACACGTCTTCAGATATTGAACTCCCTGATGAGGAAGTTTTCTCTATTCAAGAGAATCCTCAAACATGGGAAATGTATTTTGATGGTGCTTCCAGAAGTCCAACAGGGAAGAAAATGGAAAATCCTAAATTCAACAAAGTTGGTTTAGGAATTGTGCTCATTTCTCCAGATAAGGCAGTGTTACCTTATTCCTTTTTATTGTGGGAAGGTGGTACCAATAATGAAGCCGAATACCAAGCTCTCATTATAGGCTTGGAGTTAGCGCTCCAAGCACAAGTGAATCACTTAAAGATGAAATGTGATTTAGACCTGGTAATCAAACATGTCAATGGGGATTATGCCATCAGAAAAGAAGAATTAATCCCTTTGTATGATTACGTCAGAGAGTTAATGGCGGAATTCTCTTCAGAACCGACATTTTCTTATGTCCCAAGATCACAAAATGCTCAAGTTGATGCGCTAGCCAATATAGCCACAGCTCTAGCAGATCCAAACCGGGACAAGACAACCATCAGTATTTCCCACCATCATGCAATTTCACCTTATGTTCAAGATAGAACAGAGGAAATTAATGAAATTAGTCCCATTCCTGAACTATATGGTCATACTACAGGATGGATGTCACCTATCAGGGAATACCTTCAAAATGGAACATTTCCACCTGATAGATCCGAGAAAGAACAAATCCGGGGACGTGTGGTCAATTTTACTCTTTATGATATCCCAAACCACTTAGCGAAAATTCTCTACAAACGTGGTTTTGATGGAGTTCTCTTCAGATTCATTGATGGTGAAGAGACAATGGCTTTCATAAAAGAAGTGCATGCAGGAGTCTGTGGTGCCCACCAGTCTGGACATAGACTGTCTGATCAAATTCGAAGGCTTGGATACTTTTGGACTTCAATGATACAGGATTGTGTTAACTTCACAAAGAAGTGTCATTCATGCCAAGTATATGCCAACTTCATTCATCAACCTCCAGAGTTGCTTCATACAGCTAAATACTTGTGGCCATTTTCCACATGGGGAATGGATGTGGTGGGACCTTACCCTTCACCTACGGCCAAGCAGTTTAAGTAAATTCTTACTGCTACTGATTTCTTTTCCAAATGGGCAGAGGCAGTACCTCTCAAAGAATTCAGTTCTAAATGCATTGTTATCTTCATCAAGTCTAACATCATTACTAGATTTGGTGTCCCTCATACCATATTGATGGACAACGACACCAACTTCTATTATTCTGAGGTGAAGAAATTGTATCAAGAATACAACATTAAATCCAACCATTCATCTCGGTATCATGCGGCAGCCAATGGACAAATAGAAGCCTTTAACAAGACTCTTTCAAATATACAGCAAAAGATGGTGGATAAAGATAAGAGATCATGGCCTGATAAACTATTTCATGCTTTATGGGATTATTGAACTACCATCCGCAATGCAACGCGGTCAACTCCATATTCGTTGATATATGGAACGGAAGCAGTGTTGACAATTGAAGTTCAATTGCCCTCACTCAGAGTAGCCATTTTTGATCAGTTATCTACAGATGAGCAATCCAAAAAGCGATTGAATGAATTGGAATAGTTTGATGGGAAAATATTGTGCAATTTGCACCACTTAGAAATCTATCAGAATCGAATAGCACGAGCTTTTAACAAAAAAGTTCGTCTTAGTTCATTCATTCAGGGAGAATTGGTATTGGTTCTCAGAACACCAATGATACCAGGAAAGAAGCCTCCCAAGCTTGAACCAAAATGGGAAGGACCTTATTCAATACATAAGGTCTACTCCAATGGAGCTTATTCATTAATCTCAATGGATGGAGAACTCATCACGACTCCAAACAATGCCATATTTCTGAAGAAATAATTTGTATAAACACAAAATATGGTCCCCAGAACTAAGATTCTTACAATTGTTTCATAAAATTCGTCCAACATGACGTTAAACTGTAGGAAAGTCCCTTTTTTTACAACATGATGTTAAACTGTAGAAAATAAGATGTCCCTGCAACATGACACTAAACTGTGCAACACTAGTTCGTCCTTGCAATATGACCTTAAACTATACAGCAATGGTCCAGTATGACCTTAAACTCCTCCTTGGTCCAGTATGACCTTAAACTATTTACAAGATGTCCCCGCAACATGACACTAAACTGTGCAGCACCAGTTCGTCCTTGCTATATGACGTTAAACTATACATCAATGGTCCAATATGACCTTAAACTGTAACTTCGTCCCACACGACATTAAACCGTAAAAAAGTTCCCTAAAAAAAGTCTTGTATGACTTTAAACTACACCATGGTCCAGTATGACATTAAACTGCACCATCCATGGTCCATGCATATGACCCTAAACTATTTGAAAGTCCCTTACGTCCAGAAAGACGTTAAACTACAAAATCATCAAAGGTCCTGTATGGACTTAAAACAACACCACCGTCCAGCAAGACATTAAACTGCACCATCCACGGTCCATTTATATAACCTTAAACTATTCGCCCTTTTGTCCCACAAGACACTAAACTGTAGAAAAAATCCCCAATGCGTCCAACATGACGTAAATGGTGTGTTATTTTGTCCTTACTGCATGACATTAAACTGTGCAGTCCCCCTTTTTGTCCAACATGACGTTAAACTGTATTTTCCCCATCGTCCTAACTACATGACGCTAAACTGTACAAAAAGTCATTTATATGTCCTACATGACATTAAACTATATTTTGTCCCTTCTACATGACACTAAACTGTGCAGCACCAATAGTCCTAACTGCAAGACTTTAAACTGCATAGTCCCTTTATATGTCCTACATGACATTAAACTGTATTTTGTCCCTGCTACATGACACTAAACTGTGCAGCACCAATAGTCCTAACTGCAAGACTTTAAATTGCATAGTCCCTTTATATGTCCTACATGACATTAAACTGTATTTTGTCCCTCCTACATGACACTAAACTATACAACACCAATAGTCCTAACTGCAAGACTTTAAACTGAATAGTCCCTTTATATGTCCTACATGACATTAAACTATGCATCGTTAAGATTTTTGTTACCTCTTGTTTCTCACACCGAGTATGACTCATGTGAGATTAGATCAAACCTCAACCATAACACTCTCTTTGGGCTGCTAACCATGTGTAAGTCCTAACAACATTTTTATTAGATCGTTGTCCCCAAGAACAACTTGATAATTAATTCATTCTTTAATTGAACTACATGGACTTTGATCCTTGCCCTCTAGGCTGGGTATGTAGGCAACCTCCCAGGGTTCAAGCCAAAAAACAATCTCTTCACATCAGTTCACCACCATCTCATATGATGTTGATTCGTGAAACCGCCGCTAGAATCAATATCTTTACATTGATTTACTTTTGTCCTTGTTATATGACATTAAACTATGCAACACTTTTTTCCGGTACGACAATAAACTACAATACTCTTTTATTTCCTCATTTGAGAGAGAACTATTATTGACATTGATTTTTCAATCATGTTTCATTTCAAAAGACTACGTGCATACATGGTAATGCCTAAACTTTTTATCTCAGGTTAAACCATCATTGCACTAAAGTCCCCTTTCACCCTTCACATGTATGAACCAAATTTGTACAAAGGGTAGTTCTAGAACTACGTGGGCTTGATTCCCATCTTTATGGGATACGTAGGAACGTTCGAGTATCCCTCGAATCCAGCCCTAAGTCTTTTGGGCCTAACCCCAAATTTCACTTTCAGTCCCTTGGCTGAAAAGTCCTCATGAAAACACACACTGTGTATTCATTATTATGGTCCGAAATCTATGACCCTAAACTAAGATCTCTCATATTTTTATCCTGCACGACATTAAACTGCATTTCAAGAACTACGTATGGATTGATTCTCATTCTTATGAGATACGTAGTGAAGTCCAAAATTCCAATTCATGACCCAGCCACAACATGATTATGGTTATCATTGACCTATGTATCTCTATATACATTGGACGATACCCATCTTTATGTGTTATAATCCTAAACCTTAAATATTTTCAGATCTTCATAACCCTTTTCATAAATTTTGGTCACAAAAATGTCAAACTTCTGAGAATTATTTTGTCTGACTATGCAGTACGTGCCCATAGGTGGCCTTGCATAAACAGTCCACATAACAAAATTGTTAGCCAAAAGATACTATTTTATTTAACTATGCAGACAATGCCCTTAGGTGGCCCTGCATAATTCAACCCCCTAACGGGTTTGTTAAATGATGGTAACTTCATTCTTGGGAAGAATGCATCTTTTGTCCTTATTTGTCTTAAACGACAGTATGTAGGGATCCGAAAAAAATAGCCATTCTTAACATATTTGTCCCATATCCTTTTTCATGATCTGAAAGTATTCAAGTATAAGGTTTATTCTTCTTCCCTACGTTTGGGTCAGACCTTCGTAGGAGTGATATTCATCCAGTTCTTCGATAATCTTGTCTGGAAATATCTTCTCCATATTCAAGTACATCTTTCCATACAAAAAACTATATAATTTAGAAAATTTGAATCTCCATAAACTTTCACTGGCTTTTAGCACTAGGAAAGTAAATTTCTGAGAGTTCTTTTTGCCTGACTATGTAGCACGTGCCCATAGGTGGCCTTGCATAAACAGTCTACATAACAGACTTGTCAGCCGAAAGATGCTATTTATTTGACCATGCAGCCAATGCCCTTAGATGGCCCTGCATAATTCAACCCCCTAATGGGTTTTGTTAAATAATAGTAACTTCATTCTTGTAAACTACTTCTTCTAATGCCTTTTAGCTCTTTTTCATATCATTCCTCAGATTCAAATATTCTTAAGCCATAGTTTACATATTTTCTCTCATACTTGAGTATGGTAATATGTTTTTAGATAAATTGTCAAGGAATTGAATCAATTTTAATCCATTTAGGTCAAAGCTATTTTCGACCTTAAAAATTATCCCCTTTTTTTCCGGTATGCATGACTTTAAACTTCCCACAAAAGACAAAGGATATCTGAATAAAATTCAAGTTCCAGCTCACTAAATATACATTTTTGTATGATTTAGGTAATATTGAGCAATTAAAAGGTTCAAAGTTTGTAGGGTTATTTGTAATAATCCTAGTAAAAATCAAACTATTCTTACTAAGCCCATTGGTTTAAGTAAATTTGAAGCAGGTAGTGAGAGAATGCAGGTACAAATAAGTAAAAGTGAAAGTTTTTTTCATTGATGCACAAGAGTTAGAAGGACATCAACAGACTGGAGTCTCTTCTATTTTTCAAGAATTACAAGAGGCTTTCAACATGACACTTCATTTGATTTAAGGCATCCCGAGCTTCATCAGCAACCACCTGAAATTCATTCATTCAACTGGATACAATAAGAGATGCAGTGATACTAGCTCTTCTTGGAACAATTGTAAAAGGATGTTCTTGAGTGCGGTTTGAGAAAATTTTCTACTGATCAAATAGTGACTTCGTTTCTGTCAAAGAGACTTGGAAGATGGATACATGGATTTGGGAATGGAGCATTGGAAGTAAAGAGCCATTTGGAGAGAGTACTCTTTTCAGATATTGCTCTAATGCCATGTTTGTCTTCTCTCCACCAATCAGAAGTGGAAAACATTTCAGCCCATGGGTTTGCCATTTTCATATCTGCAAGGAAATGACATAGAGGAAGAACTTGAAAGTTCACACCATTGTTGTTGCTCTTAATACACAGCATAACCGAAATAGAGGAGTAGCAGTGCAGCTGCATCTCAGGTGTATATTTGTTTGCATTCGGAACATTTACTCCTTGCAGATGACCATGACCACACAGAGGCAGATGGATGCTCTGTGGAAAATTAGGATGATATTTCTTCAAGTACTTAGCCAAATCTGGGAGAGTGCTATTGCAGATATCAAAGTAATCATGGCCAATGATGTTTATCATGTCATCAATCCGCTTGCTAGCAAGTTCATCAGACATTCCAATTCCCTTGGGAACCACTGAATCTGCACAAAATATGAATAAACTAACTCTTAAATGGGTTTATTTTTCATAAAATTTGTGAAGAAATTTTGAAAAAAATGGCTAAGGCATTTAGGTGCACAAGTCTAAACCTGGCGCGCAAGTATTCGTGTGCCGCTCTAGTTTTTGACGCGCATGTGTAAACCGCGCAAGTACAAATACCTTTACAATAGCGCGACATCAAGGAAAACATTGGAAAACAGAGCACCTTGCACGACTAAGATAACCTGCGCGACGAGAGCTCGAGAAGTTTGAAGTCCCGGAATCTAGATGCTTTGTACGGAGGTGAGGCCATGTATTTATAGGCCAGGAGGCCTATCAGTGCACCGTATACAATGCGCTCAAAACCTGTGTGACGCAAACTTACGCACCGCCCTCTGTGCCTTGAAGACTTGTGCGCCCCCTTTTCCTATGGATTTATTCGATTTCCTCAGAGTCAAATCCTCTATTTCTCTCCGGATCCAACTCTGAGGGGGGGAATTTTGTTGAAGCTCCTTTCGTCACAGAATCTAAAGATCAGAAAAGGGGAATATATGAGCACAAAGTGATTCAACCTTTGAAGAAAACATCAAAAATTGACAAAGGGATGAACAAGGAAAACTTTTCCCATAGGCCGCGCAAGTTCCTTCATGGTCGCGCAAGTGTACTTGCGCGACTCACTTGGCGAGCAAGTGATTTGCGCGACCTAAGTGATAACCGCCCGAGGTCTTCTTCTGCCTATAAATAGACCCTGCGGGCCCCCCATTGAAAGGAGGATTATTTTTAGAAACTCGGATTCAAGCTCTCAACACCCAAGTCTCTTTTCAAAGCTTCTGGAACTCTTCTAAGGTAATTTCTTACCTAGAACGGAAGATCTAAAGAGAAGGAGGAAGGCCTAAGTATTGAAATGCATCAACACTTGCGCGCCTGAGTGGCCATCCCTTAAGGGAAGTGGCCACACTTGTGCGCCGCCTTTACTCCTTCGATAGAACTTACGCGTCCCATTACTGGGAGAACCTCAAGAGGATTATAAAGGCTTTAAGAAAGAGTCACTCAAGTATTTTAATGCTGGTTGAAAATCAGGAAAGTACCCCACATGTCGCGCAGGTATACCTGCGCGACCAATACTTGTGCGCCCACGTAAGACTTGCGCGCCTTTAAAGACTTGCGTGCCCCTGCCTTTTTTGGGTGCCCATCTTACCCATTTTACCCCTCTTAAGCCATTTCACCTTTCTTATTCAAGATTCAGTCTTCAAGATACTCTTCAAAGCCATTTATGGCATGATTTCTTGATTTGACTTCCTTATTTGAAAGGAATTCTGTGGAATATCTCTCAAAACATAGTGATTTATACATCTTTATGTCACCAAATATTGAGACTTCATTCATTCAACCTCATCCTTTAGGATGAGAGAATCCTTAACCTGGGTCTCCTTTTCAGGAATAATCCACAGTTATAAGTCCTTTAATCTGGGCATCTTTCTCAGGAGTAAGCCCCAAATTTTTAAAGTTCCCAAACTTGGGCATCCTCCTCAGGAGTAAGCCCCAAACCTTAATTCCTTAACATGGGCCTCCTTTTTAGGAGTAAGTCCCAATAATAAGCCCTTAACCTGGGCTTCCTTGTTAGGAATAAGCCCCAGTCATAAATCCTCCAAACATGGGCCTCCTTTTCAGGAGTAAGTCTCAAGTCCCCTAATCTGGGCTTCCTTGTTAGGAATAATCCCCAGCCATAAATCTGGGCTTCCTTTTCAAGAATAATCCCCA
The DNA here is from genome assembly GCA_963277665.1 of Viscum album. Classification (NCBI taxonomy): domain Eukaryota; kingdom Viridiplantae; phylum Streptophyta; class Magnoliopsida; order Santalales; family Viscaceae; genus Viscum; species Viscum album. Next base: position 644,688 of record CAUJRU010000099.1, on the reverse strand, counting down.
AGTCCCCCAAAATTCTCTTTAACCAGTCCTAAATTACATTTGATATGGGATTCCTTCTCAGGAGTAAAACCCAATTATCAATCCTCCCCTAATTTTGGGTTTCCTTTCTAGGAATAAGTCCCAAGTTAGAGTATTCAAAATCTCCGTGATTCACATATACCTTTATGGACCCTGTTCCTGGATTTTCTCCCTAAAATAAATCCTAACCTTCATTTATCTGGGCAGTCATACATACTTAAGCCCCAAATCATTTCTTATGATTACATCTTTCATGGCCAAATTGTCTATCTTATTACCAATACCTCTTGTTTCTCACACCGAGCATTACTCATGTGAGCTTAGAGGGTAAAAGTAATTATGAAATCCTTCTTTGAGCCATTAATCATAAATATCATACTCTATTTCTCGAACTACGTGGGTTCTGATTCCATTCCCAAACCAAAGGATACGTAGGTAGCCCATCTGCGGGTTCGATCCCAACTTTGAAATAATCCATGTACTTCTGAATGACGATAAACTTCAAGTGCCCCACTGAGTGGCTTTAAAACCATCCTGGTCATCATAATGACCAAGAGACTTTTATATAAATGTTTTGAAGGATACCATTGACCAAGAATCTCTAAATAGATACAGATGATTCTCTATTGATGAAGAACCTCGAATACATATAAAAGATTCTCTAAATTTCTTACATATTTAATCATTGATTGTTAAAACTAAAGGAAATCTCATTTTATACTTGGTAATGTAATAAGGATTCACGAACATAACTTTAATCTATAAAGAGAATCCCGGAGTAGACAATTATTCCCCTCAAAAAGGCGTGATGAGTCTGACCTCCCATCCTCTCGACCAATGCAAATTTCTAAGCCTCACTATTCCACAAACTAATGAGCGCCTACCTTTGGAAAGTAGGTCCAAATGGATGTGGAATCATTGGATGTTTCCAGTTCTACGAACAAACCCGATAGAAACCGATCGGAACGTTTGAATTTCCCATCCAGGAGGTCATCCCCGAATTCCGAGGGAAACAAGTATATTTTATAATTACCATACATTGTCCCATTTAAAACATTTCTCATTTCATATTCCTTAATCCATTAATGTAGTTCCATCACAAACTCAAGATCCATTTGACACATTCACATTAACCCATTTAACCCCATTTTTTACATTATGAAAAAGTGTCCCTTATTTAATTTACAACAACTATACCCAACTACCTTTAGTACATCTTTACAATTTAAATAAACAACTCAATACATTTATCAAGGGATCTATTTCAATACAAGTGGACTCTAGGATTAACAATACAATATTCCATGTTTGGGAATATTGAAAGACCCCATGGGAATCCCTAAATGGTATAATGAATCTCAATGAATCCCATAGGGATCATGAGGGATATAAATCATCTGTTTTCCAACCTTTTAGCAAATATTACTAATGCAATCAAATTTACATCAAGATATAATAAATATCATAATTATGGATACATAAATTGAGAATTAAAAAATGGAATACGGCTTGTAGACCACCTACCTCATATTTGAAGATTAATGCATATTTAACCTAAGCCTTAGATCCATATTAAAGGACCCCTTAAATCCCCAACCTAGAATCCTATGAAAAAAGAGATTTTTAGGGACTGATAAGAAGAATAACACATCTGAAAGACCTAATTCAGAAATGAGAAGCTAGAGGAGCATTAGACTTACTTGGAGTATCAATTGGTAACCAATGTCACTCTAAATATTCTATAATTGAAGGAGATCCACCCTTGGGAAGCTTAGGACGAAATGGTTTGTCACTAGGGTTGATATAGGAGAAATGGGGGAAGAAATCAGGTGAGATATTTAAAATACCAATGGGGTGGTAATTTTTCACTTTTTAATGAGATGTATGGTTTCGAGGCATGGTTTTCCAAACTATGTTCCAATTGTGTGAAAACCTCTATAAAATATTGTTCCAAGTCATACGGTTACTTAAGAATTATTCATTGTTTGAAAAACCATGCATAAAACATCTGGAACTCCATTATCCATGGTTTTGTTATTTGGCCTCACCCCTTGCACGATTTTCACTAATCATGCGCCAATTGTGAAACATGCACAAGATGACCCATTTTCCCTTTATTTTGTATCATGAACCCCTAGAACACCCCTGATCTTCTTCATACACCTGGTAAACATTTAATTATCCAACATTAATAGATTTAAACAAGGATCTGAATAGGATCATACCTCTAAAAGGTCTTAGATCTTATAATAAGGGATTCGACAAGGTTCCCTTCCATGCACAAAAGATAATTTCATGCATTTATAGACCATTTTTGGAGGGAGGAAACTATAAAAAGTGGGGCTATGAGAATAACCCAAGAAACATCCCTTAAAATTAGATATCCAAATTCTACTTCATGTGGATAATTAGGTACTTGATCCTAATACACAAACCACATGAAATTTTAAGGTAAATAATATTTATAATGCCATCCAAACTAGAAGGAGGAATCCCTAGGGGCTAATAGTACTAGTTGTAGATAATGTACATCACTACTTATTTTGAGTATACAATGATAAGTTTATATTCCATTACATGAGTTCATTTCATGTGTTTTGGTGTTGGGCGGTGGTTTACATCTACATGTACAATCCCCATTATGAAGTTCATATTTTGATTTGAAAAAAAATTCCACGCATTTCACACATATCGGGAATGAAATTTCTATTATTAATGGATATCTTGGCATTGAATTTGAAAAATATTATTAATAATTAATACTTTTCCCATATGAAATACCCCCAAATGATATAATTAATTTCAATTTTCATGTGCACTATAAATCATAGTTAGACCATATAGTTATAAAAGACTATATCATAACAACTGTGGTTGATAAAATGTCAACTATGATGATTTTTTGTAATGAATATTTTATCATGAATTATGGTGCATGGAAAATAAAACAATGGAACCATTTATTGATATCTAGAGATATATTCATCCAATGGTAGTATTCCATCTATAGAGGATGATGGACACAAATACCACCGATTATATGATATAGTTTCCCTCTTTGGATGCATTCATCGGGTTGAATCACAAAATACCCCATTCTGGGTTTCCATCATATCCTCATGGGATGGTTTTTGGAATCATCCATATGGCCAAAGTTACTCTGAAATCAGAGTGTAAGAAACATGACATTATAAAGTCTTGAAATATCGGCATGAAAAGTGAGTTTCTCCGGAACATGGATCAAACTCTCCCACTACACTCATGAAAACTTTAGATTGAAGAAACCTCATGTCATGGGTTAAATCAATGATGGTTTAGCTAAGGAGCATTATGTGGTTCCTATTTCATGAATTAAATGACTTGTAGATTGCAAAATATTAAGGTTCTTAGTTTTATTTAGGTCCCATAGGTGTGTTGGATATTTTATTTTAAGACTACTAGTTCCCTGAAGCCATCCATTTTTGGTTAGGGTGTCCGTTGGTTATAGATGTTGTCAGTTTATTCACCAATCACAAGAGTTTCATTCATAATACCCAATTAGGTAGATTGATAGACCCTAAAATGTAAACATCAGGGTTAATATTACTTAGTCCATTAAGTATCTTACAGAGTAGGACATATTGTTATTTTTCATTAATAATATGACTCCCATTATAAGTGAGAGGCATTATCTAGAAGACTAAGGATTCATTAGAGTAGTAATGAATCAGTCTATTAATAGTGTCTGATGTCCTCATCAATCCCAAATATGTATGATAAAGAAACAACATTAAAATATTGGTTTCAATTCTCAAGATACTACTAACATTTTCATCTTTTCCCTTCTTATAGAGAATTAAAGAAACACAGGAAACAATTGAGTCTGTCATGTATACTATGAGTGGCACCTAAATTTTATGTGTATTAGTGTTTCCCATAATAGAGGAAGAGGAAAACTTATATAGGTATAGGGTGATGTTGGATGTGGGGGGGGGGGGGGTTGAATCCACTCCCTACCCTCCCTGTTCTATGACATTTTCCCAAGAGATGAGGCTAGATTGCCCTCTATCCCAAGTCAGGCATCGGAGAAATGATGAAATTATGGAAAAGAAATTCCTTAGAAATGATAGAGGTTTATCTCCCAATAATACCTTATCATCCTACTTAGATACTAATAACATAAATCATATCATTATATAAACATTATTCTCAAATAGGTCTACTTATGAGAAAATATTGGAAGGTTAAATGAAATTTTATAATACTCTACTACACTATACTAGAGAAAGAAATACATTAATTGGGTAGGGGATACTGACATCATCTATCTTGACTCTCACTGTTAGAAAATGAGAAGATGGATTAGATATAAGTACAATGTTTGAATACATTATTTTATACCACCCTGCTGAATTTTTACTTCCTGGTAGAGCTTATCACTCTCATTGAAGCAACGACCACAATGGAAGTCCATTAATCATCCACTGTAATTCACTCCACCTTCGATGAATAAAGTAAATTTATTCAAGTGTTGGATGAGATTAAGTCTTTTTTCAATAATTTTTTCCTAACTATTTTTACAAAATGGAAAGTGTATTTGAACTCCTAGATCAGATATATTTTTATACCAAAAAAATATTTCCAAACCGATCCACCAAACAGAGACTCTAACCGTATCACCTCTTCGAGTATAGAAATTGATGACTCAAGAGTTGGTAAGTGTTGAACTATTCCATTTCATAGAGGTTATTCATGAACATTCCTTTTAAGTCTCGTAATGTTATGAGATCCTTTCTATATAATTGGATGAGGAGACCATCATAGGACGGATTTTGGATCTTCTAATTTACAAGGTCATTGAAGGGGATGAGGACACTCCCATAGTGCCAACTAATTGGATGTTGTCCCTATCATGGAAGAAATGTAAGCACCTACAAGAAGAGATTTATTGAGAAAACCAAAAGAAGTTGTGCTGGTATTTGAGGAATCTAATTCCGTGATAGGAATATTTAATTACTTATAATTACACTAATTGACTTCAACATTCACATTTTCATGTATTTACTCCTTTTTCCACTTATAGTATTGTCGACACAAGTTTTGGAGAAATTCATGGAGGTTTCCATCCCTATACTCTAGCATATGGATCATATGGATACTGAAGTTGTTCTTATTCCCACAAACATATAGGTAATGAATTGATGATATATTTCAGTTATTTATCACTAGAACACATTTTAGTACCTGAGAGGGAATCATAGTTGTTTTAGGAGTCTAAAAACATTTAACATAGTTTATGATATCATATAGGAATGATATCTATAATTTTATCCAAGGATCCCCTATAGAGGATTTGTACAAGAAACTATGAAAGCATCATTATATGTTCACAACCATTGAATATTGTGGGTTCTACTACTAGGACATAAATTTCCTCCTGAAGGAAATAATTCATGAGAAAGATAAATAGTAGTTATCCAAACTATACATTTATAAAATAAATTAGATGCACATTATAGAGAACCTTAAGCTTCTTTCATTTATAAATCCTCCTAAGATGACGTGATGGTGACCAATTGATAGGTAGATATTATTTAAAGGACGGAATTTTAAGGATAATTCTTCTAATAGTTAGATACTATAGAGATAGAAGTTGGGGAACAAGAAAATATTATTAAATATACTAAATTTGTGGGGATGGAATCTATTTCTATAGTAGAAATGTTATCTATAGAGCTAGTTGAAAATCAAAACAAGGTCAATGAATCCAATCAATCAGTTGAAAAAAATTCAATCCTTAATAGTTTATAGTTTTTGGAACTCTATCACAATTAATTCCCATATATTCTTATTTTATAACCAAAGAGAGTCTTCAATATAATAGATTCCACTTTTTTTATTTAATACATGAAAAAAGTTTTTTCATGAACTATTCACATTCTTCTAACATCTATATAATTTGGATCATTAATTAATGAAGTCCTATGAAACAAATGAATAATAATATCAAGAATAAATGAATAAAAATGATCCTTATATGAAACTTTACCATGTAAATGAAAATTTAAAAATTCTCGATCCAATGATAACATGCATGAATCTATCCATCATCATTTAAATATGTACCCTCAATTGGACATAAGAAGACCAAATATAGTGACAAATATGTCATCAATGTATATGATGGAATATTTATATGATAAAGGAGCATAAGATTCTATTTCACATAAATTTTTACTATTGGATGGATATAGGGGGCCTGAATATAGATAAATATATAACAATATTGTAATCCTTGGATGGTCTATTCGGTTTGCTCCCTCTTGAACATGTTCTCTTGTGTGGATATAGGTAGGCTATATATAGTGGTACAAATAATATAACTATAATCAAAGGATGTTCTATTCATATTTTATATAAGTGGAAAACTCATTATCTTGAAAATAATTATGGTTTATTTGGGAATGAGTATTCCAAGGTTCAAAATGGAACATGTACCCTAAAATTACACTCTTGTACATTTTACACAAATCACAAAAAAAAATTGGGGTAAAATGCGTTATATTAATTTTTTCCATGTTTAAGGGACCTAAGCGCATAGATTCACTTTTCTAGGGTTATATGGGGGAACCTAAAATTATTATATCTTTTTATATTTTTTCTAACTTTTTCTTAAAACATGGATTGGGAAAACTTAGAAGGTTGGAAATAAATTTTTTCTCAGGAATTCCTTTTTATTTTTTTAACCTTAGAAATTTTATTCCTTTACATTATTAAATTCTATATTTTCTCCTAGGTTATAAAAGATTCATTCCTATCTAGTGGATAATTGAATTTTTTTTCAAGGGTACCCTTTGAAGTCTTTTATCATAGAGACTATTGTTCCTATTTCAACTATAATCTTAAGGTCTTGAAGATCAAATAAATGAGATAGAAATTTACAGTCTGATAACTTTTACCAAATGGAGAGATATTCTACCTTATGGCCCAGGCGTGATTGGCCTAACGTGAGTGGAATCCAAATTCTACTAATGTATATATCCTAATGTGGGGTACACATATTTTAAAGTGTTAGTTCCTAAAACCACAATTATTAAAGTTTAAGGTCACATATATTGGATAGAAAATATGGTTCAAACATTGGGTCTTTCATCCTTGAAAAAAGGTTCATATGGTCTATATAAGAAGGGGGAGGCATACTTTATTTTAATATAGTGCCCAGTACTAGTATAGCTAATATTTAAAATAGTTGAATGTAGTTTAAGGATACAATTCTTAGGAAAACTTTGAGGGTTGTAATATGATAACCCAAATGAGTCTTATAAGCTAGGAATTATTCAACATAAATTGAATAAGGATTGAAAATGAGGAAAACATTACCTAAGTTAATTAAATCATGAATTAATGAAACATTAAAATTATTTTATGGGTGACCACTAACTGATATTTTAATGATGAGTTTTGTGATAATATTTTCATGTTCACATGGGGTTAAGGGACCTTCCTATTGGAATTGAATATATCTATATTTTTAATGTCTATATTTTGAAACAAATATATCATTACTAAGAAAATTAGTCCTTTTAGAGATTAATGCTATAGTTACTTGTATCCATGGAAGGTTTATGGTGATATAAGCACACACAAAAAGATGAAGTGTGTCATATAGAAGAAGATATTCAAGAGGAGATTGGAACACCATAGTCCAAAAATTACTAAGATTAAAACATTACTAAATGTTAAAAATATAGTATAATGGATAATTATGTATGTATAAGTCCATAATATATGATCTACCCATAAAAGTTTATCCTATGACATTAGGAATTAAGCCACACATAGTTCTTATCTAGGGTATTTTATATTTGGGTGTAGAATTTAAACAATAATATTATCTATGTCTATACTTGAGACTTTTTAGTATCAAGGGAATGTTAATCTACTTTAATAGTTGGATTATTGAATGTGAAAATCATATCTCAGGAGATTTTTGTAATATCAAGAGAATATGCCTCGAGTTGGTAGTTACAAATATAGTAGTACAAATATCATTACCAAGTAGAGGTGTCCTTTTGGAACATAATTTAGTCATTAATAATAACCATTAAATATTTATGAGTATTCAAGATCTCAAGGAATAATATAGGTTTTATTGAGAAAATAAATAATTAGGAATTTTTCAATCTTCGTAATATTACACCATTTTTTATTTAACATCCTATTTAGAGAAAATTAATATAAAATAAGATAACTTATGTATATGACCACTTTAATGGGATCATTTACATAATTTCAAGGATAGACTTTCCATAGGTAAAAATGAACCTACAAAATATCTTAAATAGTTTGAAAAGGGTCAAATAATATCTATTATAATTTCTTCTTAAAAATTTGTCCTAACATGTGTTTCTTGATTTTTGATAGGGTCATGTGGTGGACCTGTTAAGATTTTTTCATTTTTTAACTCTAAATATTACTTATTTGATGGATGGGAATATTATGGAAAGTGTAGGATCAAATGATTCGTAAGAAACACTATATAGTGGTTTAAAACAATTAACCTTTATATTTATTTCACATACAGTTTTATGCCATGACATTTGGGCATAATGGGATAGAGGTTAAGGTCATTCATCAGTGACCAGAAGTGGATGAAGATTAAGGTCTTACAATATTGACTAGTAGTTGATGATATTTAAGGTTATATATATATATGAAAAAATGTGTGATAACATGAAAACTGATAGGGGATAGACTGGCCTGACATGGATAAAAACTCTTTTGATGTATATCTAACCTTATTTATGGGGAATAGATTACTAGATATTATAAATACATATCCCACTCCAGTGTTGGTGACCCCATAGGGGAGAAAACTAAATGTATTATTGTAATAGGAATCTATCCATATGGTGATGGGGACATCTAGAATTCACATCAGTTCTGTTGGGTCTATGACAGACTTAACTCATTGTACTAGTGTGGATTCAGCCCTGGTTCTCTGGCTGTGTTGGCTGGTCGGCCCTCGGTGACCCTCGACAGGATATGGGTAGCATGTTATGGTCACTCGATTGATATTATTGATGGGAAATGATCTAGGTCCCTCCAAAATGGTTTATTGTGTAGTGAAATGGTCTCTCTATGATTGTGCAATGATCCCCTGATACTCTGATGGTAGGTTGGAAGGATTTTAATCGGTTGTGCCATCAACTGTGAGAGTTTTTTTGTTGCATGTGCATTGGTATTCGGACGGTGGTGGATTTTTTGGACCTCAATACTCAGTACAGATCTTGATGGGGATTTAGAGCAGAATCTCCCAGCTTTGTAGGGATACCAAATCAAAAGGAAGAGAGGGTATGGCTTTTACCATCAGTACAGAGCTTTGTGCTTTTTTCCATAGGGCTATGTTAGATGTGTGAACTTACAAGTATGGGTGATTGGTTTGGTACCGAATTTATGTTGGGAGGGTCTCTTCTATTTTTGATAGGTTTTTGGGGCCTTCATTGTAATTTTTTTCTACACGCCTATAGGCCTATAGTTTAAGCATTAGGCCTAGGTGCCTTTGGGATTTTGAGTTAGGTCATGTTACCCCTCATCCAAGTTTAAAAAGGGGGAAATAAATAAAAACAATATTTCATTTGGTCTTGGAGTTAATATAAAAATACTAAGTGAGAATAATAAAACTCTATACTCTTATATTGGACTCATATGTAAGAATATAATGATAACACCTCAAGACTAGTTTTAGAAAATTGTGATCAACCCACTGGGAATAGAGATCCCATGTACTTTTACTGAAGCCAATGGAGTGTAGGACTGACCCAACATTAGAGCTTTAGGTGTCACTACATATACTAATATTATATTTATCAATCCATATATATTTCTAATATTTCATCATGTCTTACACTTGTATGTAATTATAACTATAGGAAGCTCTATAATAGCACACAATAAAGTAGATATGAGTCTTTGTACATGGTGTCCCAGCCTATGGCTAAGGCAGAATATCCATCATGAATAAGGAAAAAAAGTGTAATATATATGAAAGTATCATTTAATTACTATGTTTGCGACAAGTAATACATAATCCATAACATATTTTATAATATTTGGAATCAATCCATATATTTTTCTTTTCGTGATACCCTCTTTGTAGATCGAGTTTCTGTGCAGGGGGGTGTTGACACCTTCATCCTAATGTATGAATATTTAAAAACCCATTGTTAGTGGGATGGACCAAACATTAGGATGTATAGAGGTTTTAAGTATATTATATTAACGGTTTTTCATAGTATAAGAGATCTCATATCACCACTTATCATGAAATAACATGAATAAAGCCATATGTAGTTCTTAAAAGATATTTCTCTATGTCGATATGACATATTTTCATGGGGAAAAATTGATTGTATATTTTTTTCAGGCATTATAAGGGAGGTAACATATATTTAATGGGTTTTCTACACCAAATAAGGACCATATAAATTGAATTTGTGTCTAGGCCTGGTTTAGGAGATCCTAACATCACTGTATATCATGAGGTTGGAATAATCATGTCACACAAAGTTATATTCTTGATAATTTTTATAATATGTTAGATAAACCATAAAATAAGGGGTGTATAGTGTATCCATAAATATAAAATACTCCTGGAAAGAAACCATCCTTTATGTGGATCGCTCTCTTATATGGGGACATTTTTTCATTTATATTCATATGAAATAGACTAATCTTGGTAGTTTAAAGTCATACAGGGGGAAAAATGTTATGTACAATATATAATCATGTTACAAGGAATATGTGATATATAATTTATAATAAAATAGAATTTAATCTATGATATTCAAATTATATTCATGCAAAAAGTTCTCTTATATAAGTTAACTTTAATATATTTAACTCGTGAAAAAAATGATGTGGCTTCCCCTCAATGTTGAGTTATTGGAGAGAACCCAATGTATATAAGGAGAAATAATACACCAACACAAAGTGATATTTTATCAAGATGAAACATTCATATAGATCCAATATATTTAAAATGAACATTGTTATATATCATATAATTTCATAAATAAAGAAATAAGTGGTTTTTGCAAAATTGGAGAATTCCAATTTTTTTCTAATTAATGGAGAGATAAGTCCATAGATTATTAATTATTACACAGATTTATATCTATTATAATGAGAATAGATCTCCCATACATAAAAACATTAATTTTTTAAAAGGATATGTATGGAGGGCTATATGTCATGTACTTTAACATCATTTGACAAGGACTATTCTATATTCTAATTTAAGGTATATCAAATGGACTAGTTCCAAGAAGTATAGAATCATACAAAATAGACTCTATGAAATAAAATTTAATGTCATGTGGAATGTATGAGTGGACCCTATATGAATTTATAAATATTAATTCTTGATAAACCCATACTTAGTGGTAGGAATGATATAATATTTATCCATGATAATCAAATTGTAATCTTCATTGGAGTATAACTTAAGTATGTTGTAAGTTCTATACCATTTAGGATCAAGATTCAGTGGCTTCTTTCTGAGTATTATGGGATTTATCAAAGATAAGAATAATTATCACTATACAAAAAATTGGAAAAAAACCTTCTCATTGAATTATCATATAACTCAACTCTGATGGACCATTAGGTTCTGTAGTGTAGAAAACATTTTCTCAACATGTTACTATAATTCTTATAGATGTATTTAATATTTTTCATCCACATATTTATGATAACATATGGAAATATAGGGTAAAGGTAGATATACCTAAATATAAATAACTACCTATGTCTCATATATAATAGAATTTGGTATTGATTATGATTTAGTACATGTTATGTTGTGATAATCCCACAAAGATATACAATATTATCAATATTATTATTATTTTCTTTTCCACCCATTTCGTAAAGGATATTTTATATATTTTTTTCAAAGACATCTATTTATCCATTAGTTGATGAAACATAGTGGGATAAATGTTTGAAATTGAAATTATACTTCTTATACAACCACTTAAATTAAATATTAAATAAATTAATGTCATTTCCATTAGTATTTTTTGTGGACACAAATTTTTGTGATGTAATTTTACTTCATGAAATTGATGATAAACTTTTTTTATAAATTCACAAAGGGAAATATACATGGAATAGTTGGTGAAGAAATGAATGGTAGTAATTATGAACTTGAACTTCTTAGTTGTAGCAGGGTGTTATGACCTTGGGAAATTTATTCCCCAAATAAAAGTAGCCAAAAATATTTATAAGAGTGAAAAAATTCCAATTATCAATGGATGAATTTGATAATTTTCTAAAAAAAATAATCTTTTTTGTGAACACCATAGAGTCTTGCATCATTAATGAAAAGAAATATCAATTTCTCTTAATTTATTGTAATATATTTTTTCTTCATATTTTGTGCCATATGTTTCTGCAATAAATTCCTACATAAGAGAAACGGTTTATACCCCTTTAATTCATCTAAGGAGGACACCATTAAATCCTTTTTTATATCAGGATTTCTAGTATTTTTTGTCATTGGAGAGGAAGATTTGTGTTTCCTACCACTTAATATATCTCTTATTGGATAGATCATGTAAGGGAATTTCATTTTGGGGGAAGTATATTATGATAGATTCTTGTATAAATGTAGTATCAGTTAAATAGAATCTCAAATCTTCCTGATAAGCAGTGGTATAAGTATCATTTCTTTTCTCCATATTCTTGTGGATGAATACTGAAACAACCCTATAATATATAATGAGAAGGATGTTATCTTCCTGATCTGGATCTTCTAGGGATATTTTTATATTAGTTATTGTATTTTCATTGGACTTCAACTAATTCTGTATGTGAGATAGTGTTTCAGATGAGGGAAACTTGAAGATCAACTATCTTAAATATTTAACCATGGAAGTTATCTCTTTTTAATAATAGAATTTTAAATATTGGTTTTCTTGATTACTAACTCTAAATAAAATTTGTTTTCTAATAAATAAAATTGTATATGCAGGGAAAACTCTAAACAATATATGAGGGAACATTATCCTTCCAAATTATTGGTGAATCCTTCTGAAAATATAGAGGAATAATATATAGATTTTATTTCTATAAAGATGAATATAATATTAAATTCCACTCAAATTAGCTTTGAATTTTTCAACCCTCTTAACATCGGGCTCTATGAGGCTCGATAAAACTACAAATCCCATCACTCTGAGGATTAATTGATGGATAATACCTCTTAATTATAGAGTTATTTGTCCAATAATGATGTATCTATTAAGGGATGTGATGTAAAGAAATATTTTAATACTTTACCTCATATTTTCCTCTTAGAATTGATCTGAATATCATACTATGACAGGATGACCTCTCATCATGATTGATACCAAATTAGAATTAAATTATAGAGAATATATTTTAGTGGGGAAACACAAAAAAACAGGTTAGACCTTTTAATGTTGTAGTTAATTTCTATTATTTTTTACAATAAATATCAATGTCAGAAAAAATGATTCCATATCATAGTATTGAGTCTTGGTGTCTAACATTTTATTTTTATTATAATATTGGGAATTTTCCCACACCATATTATTATTCTAATAAAATAGTTAACCGATATATTTCTCTAAGTTTTCCATATAAAGGATAATAATCTTCTCCTTTATATACAACATTAATACCAATAGATGAAGTATATACTACTTGATATCATCAAAGTCATTCAATCTATATTTATCAAACTGGTAGGTAACCCATCTTTTAATTATCTTTATGAATATAAAACACTTTATGGTAAGTTTAGTTATGAATTTTTCTATTTAATAAGTACATTAGGGGAGACCTCATAACAAATTTTGGTTCAGAGATGGAATCATACAAAGAATTTCATACTCGTTTCAGTGTCAAATTCGATTCCATGATAGAATTCCATGAATCCATGCAACCCTAATGTTACCCAAAAGTGTATTTTATTGAGTTCATATTCATGTTCTGTCACCATATTTTATTGAAAACTATTTCAATATCGATAATATATTTGTGATATTTTTTAGACTCATGCACCGGATCATCTAGGTAACACTCAATGATCTTCACCAGGATGGGCTAGAAGATATGGTTCATACCACATTGATATGTGGTTCAAGGGTTCTTTAATATAAATGGAATTGTATGGTAGTAATATTCTCCTTGGTATTCTCTAAATGTGGTGGCCACCTCGTTGTTAGGGGCCATCTAGATTTGGTAATAGATCAAATATCCATCCAAGAAGGATAGATACTAAAATATAGTAATTGTAACAATTAGTAATTCCATTCTTGTGACTAGTAAATTATCCTTTGGTTATAGTCAAATTAAGATCCCTAAAGTCAATATATAACCGAATTTTCTCATTATTTATTTTTATGGGGATAATGTTAGTGAGCCACTTAAAGTGTTAAAATTCTTCAATTATGTTTTATTTGACCAGATTGTAAACTTCAGCTTCCATATTTATAGTATGGTTTAGATTCATTCTTCTCACAACCTATTTATAACCTTGATTTCCTTTCAAAAATCCCAGATGTTTAGTATCCACATTGGGATCTAATATGGGATTTTAAAATGTGTTTCATGTGATAACATCATGAATCTATTTTAGGAAGGATTTGTTCTTATTTTGTCCCTTAAGGGTCATGAATATGCTATATAATTCTATCCTTATATCTCTCTTCATAACTATAACAATATATATCAGTTCATCAATAGAGTTTGAGACACCTTCCTTGAATATTGGAGGGGAATTCCTGAGATATTATTCTTCTACTTATTCATCCTCTCAACTATTGGTAGAAGAAAAATTTTATTTTAATTTTGATATATGATAGATGATATTATATTTTTTATTATTTCCATAAAAATGAACTCCTTTTTCTAGATGGTCAAGATTATTTGATGCAACTGACACCATGATAATTAGAGGGAATGTTCCCAACCCCCGTGCTCTACTTCTTCCAAGATTCATACCCAATTGATCAAAGTTCTTTGGATATTTTGTTTGAAAGTTATTTAGACCTTCCCTTGCATAATGATGATTTAAGGAAAAGATGATTCCCATGGACTATCTAGAATCCATTTCCTTCATATATGGTGGGTGTTTAAAATAAATATAGTACTAACTATTATATGAGAGTTATTTGAGTGGATTATTTAATCCATTATCAAATCTAACCCATATGATTCAATTAATTTTTAGATTGTGAGTTATAAACTCGATTTAGTGATGGGAAACATATAGTCTTGAATGTGTTCCATCTTTTTAATGATAGGATTGGTTTCGAAAACATTAGGGGTATAAATTTAAATAAATTTATGTTACATATGTTTCTTCCCTTCCCTTTTATAGTTTCTTATATCCATGTATTAAGATTTATATTACTAAAAAGAGAACTATACCCATAAAAAACTATAATTCTCTACTAACATATTACATTAAGAACTGATGAAAAGATGATGTCACGACATCATGCTTATGAAACCACTTCATTCCTAACAAGACAACAAAATTTGTGCATTTGTTGATGAAAATGAATTTTGATTCAGAAATGAGGTTGCAAATTTTATCTTTCAACGTGATCTTATCAAGGGTTCCGAGTTCACTTTGAAATATCCCTGGATTTTTATGTTGTAGGGAGAAAATTTATCCTCACTAGATACTAAGAGGCTAAGGGATTATATTGGAATTAGATTGATAACAAAACTGTTAGTAATCTGGGCCTGAAGGATCTTGTTATCATTGAGTTTTCCATATATTCCCAATGATTGAATTTTATAAGGTAAGAAATCATACAAGTATTATTCTATAAATGATATAACTGTATATAATTTTGAGGATCCAATAACGATAAGATATTCCTAAGATACCGAAATTTTAGAGTTGAACTTATTATGGAAGAAAGGGGCCCCAATATTGGCTTCCATGAGTTTTGATGACTAGTGAGTTAAATTCATAATAAATATCATGACTAGAATAATTTCCATATGCTTAAAGATGTTATAATTCTAGATTAGTGGTTTATAATTCCTACATTTAATTTATTATCTAGCGCAATGAGTTAGGATCTAAGTTGACTACACAAATAACTCCTTATCTTTACTAAAATTTTGGGTTATATTATTCTATATGGGTAATGTAGAACCAGTATTCCAATGCCTCGATGTCCACTTGGAAATTTTATATCTTTCAATTGGTCTTCATATATGATCGATTTTAAATGAGACTAAGATAATTCTAGATTATATCAATGTTTCTGTTGAGATCATTAGATTTCAACTCTTAAGGTTTTTAAAACATATCTGGCTTCATTGGAAACAATACAAAAACTTTGGGTTCATATATGATTTTTTCCATAAAACTTGTTGGAACCAAGGTTTATAATGTTATATTTATTACCAGTTGTAATATTTGGTGTATTTGGAATACCGTAGGTTATTATTTATTATTATTATGTTGGATAAGTCCTATGTTTTACATGGATTATTTATGATTCAATTTGGTTTTAAGTTACATTTATAGAATTTGTTTTTCAAAAATAATATCAGTATTTTAGTACATTAGAAGAGTCCACCAATGACAAATTAAAACTTATAAAGAGTAATTCTTCACAATTTAAGTGTAATTTATTACTTCAAAAGTGTTATAAAGTGACAAAGGAAAAGTAAAAAAGTGTAATTTTGGACATCATAAGGGTAATCGGTTATATAAATATGGTTATATGGAAGTTCATAAGAGTCAGTTGGAACTTCTAAAGAGTAATATTAAACATAAAAAGAGTCATCTGAATTTTTAAAATATTTTTTAATTGAAAATAATAAATTTCATAAGGGTTACTCATACTACTTCAGAAGAGTCATTTTCTATCAATGGAGACTTTATTAGGTTTTACATTTACTATCATGAGGTTCATTTCCAATGTGAAATTTAGCAATTAGAAGGTGTCTTAAGATAAAGTGTAAGGTATATTTTTACTGAAACATGAATCTTTTATTTTCAACATCATAAATCATTCAATATAATCACTTTCATCCATGTGAATTACATTTAGTATTATCAATTATAAATTATGATCGATATTTTTGGTCAACATTGTTATGGATACTTGCTATTATGGATTATACCATGCTAAAAAATAAAAAAAATGATTAAATATTATTTATAAATTAACTGGAAAAACTTTTTAGATTTTATATAACTAAACCCACATTGAGCCACATGACATTTTCCTGAATGATTAGATAATTTTTAAAGAGTTTCATTTCAACATTTTTAGATATTCACAGATTCTATTTTCAAGAAGGAAAAATTATATAATTAAATGGAAAGATAATTACTCTTATTTTTAGGAGGAATAATTTATGAGATTTATGAAGTTTTAATATCCAAATATGGGAAATATTTAAAGTTATTTTTCAAATAAATAAAGTTGAAAATTTTTATTTATGATTTAGAACATAAATGAATAGAAAAACATTGTGTTACAGCATTAAATATGACGACCATGAATTAAAATAAGGGGTAGGTGAAGGTGAAAATTGACAACACCATTACTAGTAGAGGTGTTCTTATATTATGGACATAATTGTGATCAAAAGGTGTGTTTCATTCTTATATATTTCTTTTGAATCAAAGTAGTGCACAATAATTTAGGAAGGGGAATTAATATAGATATCAAAATTACACACTTTTCAAACCATAGGAACACATATGCTGGAGAGTGTTACATCCTAGTACATTGAAACACAGTTGAAGAATGCTCCTTGAGTTATCCCTTTCTGGTAAAATAAGTAAAATTATATTTTCACATTTTAATTATCATCATTGATATGTTTTCTATATGTAAAAAAGAACCAAAGAGTTGTAATGTTATTTCTAAAATTAGAGAAAGATCAATAAGTATAAAATAAATACATACCATAATTTACCCCCAATTATAGTGTGGTTGGGAACATGATGCAATAATTAGTATCAGAGTCATAGATTATGATGGAAAAAATCTATTAATAAAAGTTGCATAATATGGATAAAATAGTGAATAACAAATGGGTTCTTTTATTTGATTGTTGTAACTTGAAAATATATAATAACAAAATGATATTGTTTCTATGGTCTCTTAGACTCAATGTATTCTCCTCCATGGTTTATAAAGTTCAAGTGACTAATAATTATGAATTATCAATAATTTAATGTTACATGAAACTTCTTGATAGAGATGTTACAGGCTAAAAATTGTCACATAATTCCTTATATAATAATATCATCATGAAGGTGATGAGTTAAACTATTGTGAATACTATATGATAAAAATTATAAAATATATATGAATGTGAAAGCATGATAAAGGAATCAAATCTTCCTATTAAATATAAAAAGTTTGATGATAAAAATATATAATGAGATTAGAAAATTGGTTTGTTTATCAATCACATTATTAATGAGATTATACATTTATATGTAATTGGGGAATAAAATCAAGATATAAATGTAGTAAAAAATATATAAAGGTTATGAGTTACAATATGTTGAAGGTTATATAAGATAAGTTAGAAAATATCTATGAATGTGAATGTGTATTAAAGAAAGAAAAGTTTTATGCTCCATATAATAAGTTTGGTGAGCTAAAGATATAAATAAATCTAAATGATAATATTGGTGTGTTTATCAATCACATTGTTTGTGATATTAGATATTTATATAGAATTAGTGAAGAAAATCAAGATATAAATGTGGTGAAAAATATCATGAGGAATTTTCTGCCTATTTATAATCTAAAGGTCTCTATTATTGAAGGAATAAATATCGTTAAACAATATCTATATGATCTACACAATAGTTTGGTGGCATATGAGATGAGATTAAATTCAAAAAGGAACACAAAATCACACAAATAAGGAAATTTAATTCTAATACATTTATAAACATAATATAACTAAAGAAAAAGATGAAGAGTAATATATAAATTATTGACTTTTGTCATTGGTGGTAATGAAATTCAATGCGGTTAATGGAAGGATTTATGTCAGGCTACCCTTTGCTTGTTTTGGATATGGAAATGATGGGAACATCATAGTAAGATGTTCTAAAATATTTGAATATAGAGAAAAAGAGATGAATATTATTCAAAAGAAAATTGAAACCTTTTTACCTAAAAGGATTATCAAGTTAGGAAAATCTTGTAAGAAGTTTTAGAGGAAAATCCTTGTGATAAAGGAGGAGAAAGGTGATAAATACTACTAAGATGTGAAATAAAATGTATTAAAATATGATAAAAATGAGCCTATGACAACTAATATTGAAAACGGGGATGGAAAGCCTAGTTTTTTTGTTGATATAAATGTATAACTACACGTATCTCTCAAAGAGAATGATAACAAATGAAAGGAAAATAGGAACATTGACGAACTAATAAAAGAATCATCATTATATTTTTATTTTATTTAGGCTAAATTTGACTATTTTTTAAAGGAGTTATAAAATCATTCATTTATTTTAGAATTTATGGGTGATGTAATAAAATTAAATTTAAAATTCAAAGAGAATTATAAGGAAATTACTTACATTAATGCATGTATGGAAGAAAAATAAAAGAGGATTGAAGCACTTATAGAAGAAGTGATTACTTTGATAAGTAAATCGGAATCTTAAATAATGTTAAGAGAACTGTGAAAAAAATCTATAGTTTTGGAAATTATCCGATATAGAATAATTAGTAAGGTCCAAATAAATAATTTTAGGTGATGAAAAATAGTGAGTAATCAATGACCCTAGAAAAAGAGTAATAATATAGTTAGCTATGATGTAATCACATAAAAAACTAGTATAATATTATATCGATGTAAAGGAAGGAAAAATATGGAGGATAATCCTCAAAATTTATGGAATAGTCAATAACTAAAGAGTTCCTCAAAATATTTTAACAAGTGGGTAGGTGAAGGTGGAAATATATTTCCCATTGTAAAGTTTCATTTTATTGGATACCTTATACATGTTATAACCTAATATCCCATAACATTTAGGAATTTAAGACTATTTTTCATTTAATTAATGTTAATTAAATAATATGTTTTATAATTAATGAAACTAATGTATAGTTTAACATAACCATTAATATTTTTCCATGATCAATTTATATTTTACTTATAAAATAAGATAAAATATATGAATTATAAAATACAAGTTTTATTTTCCGGTAAATGGTATTTTTAGTAATTAATAATTTAATGTAAATATTTATATATTATTTAAATAAATGTACTTTCATAAATCATGTCAAAAATTATTTTAAATTGATATGATTTATTGTGTTAACTTTTTATAATAAACCCTTTTAAATAATATATAAATGTATTAGTACATAATTTTATAAATAAGTATTTAATATTATTTATGTAATAAATTTATAAGTAACCTAGTTGATGTCATTTTAAAATAAAAATATTAAATGTGTAAAATTTTGTTTTGATGTACTTAACATTCTTTTAAGAAATTACATTGTATATAAAATGTATATTTTTTGAATAAAATATTTATTTTAATATGTAAATTCAATGTTTTCAAAATATTTTTTCAATTTAGAATAATTATAATTTTGTTTTAAAATTAAAAATACCTAATATTATTACTCTAGTTTTAATATATTTATGATAAATTTTCAGTAATATATATATATATATGTATATTAACCTACTTATTAGAAGGTTGAAATAAATATTTTCATATTCCTAGAATATTATAGTTATTTTTATTATGGTAATTTAAATTTTTTTATTTAAATAAGATGATGTATATATAAACAATTATATTTTTTTATATTAATAGAATTACATAATTTAAAATTAATTATATAAAAAATATTAGATTGGTAAAGTAAATGTTAACATATATAGTATGCTAATAAATTTTAGACAGAAAATAATTTTTAAATTTATTTTGTATAAACAATATTGGCCCAACTTTACAATCCAACTTAGTCAACTCAACCATGCATTTCGGGGATCCAAGCTCAACCACACATGGGATTCAGCCTAGCAAGCTGACAAGGGGGATGGGGTGGTATGAGATCCTTCATGGGTAGGAATAGTTTGAGAATTGTGTGCCAAAAGGCATGCAAGATGGGGGTCTAGTAGGTTGGCTCGGCCCTATATGTATGTGCAGTATTCTGGGTGCTAAACTTGATGCCAGCTCAAACATTCAGTGGAATGAGATTTTTTATTAATAAAAAATAGGAAAATATCAAGAACAACCTAAGATTCATCCCTTTGGGTTTTATTCAACCATGGTTAAAAATTACATTTTTATCATAGTTGTTCAATTAAAATGATCTCGACCACCTGATCATTTCATCTATCATCATCCACAAAGCTTTCCATTATTCCTTTTTCTTCTTCTACATGCTCCACTAAGAAACCACTATTTTTCTCTTCTTCTATAATTTTGATCTCTAACTCCTTCCACTGTAATATATCACTATGAATGACCTACACATAGTGCACCTTGACACCCATACCCCCTGTAGACATTTTCCATTGACAATAGGTTAGTGACCATCAAAGTTATTTCGGTTATAGAAATTTTAAATGGTAAATATTTTCCTATTTCATAGTATTATTCATAAGGAATCATGAAAATTGTGAAATAAATATAATTTTATATACATATAACTAAAAATAATAATAATTTCAAGATATCGTGTAGTTTAGAAACCCTTTTCGATAACATGTTTTAATTAATTTTCAAATATACTTTCTAAAAAAAGTTTATTTAAAAAATTTATTTTAAAATTATATTTTAAAGTTATCATGTTATGTATGAACTATTTATTAAAACATATGAATATCATTCATGATCATACTTATGTCCATTCCCTATAGCTATTATTAATATTTCATTCACATATATTCAATCATATGTATAAATTCTTTTATCCACTTATAGGGATTATTTACAACGTTTTGTTTATAAATAATGGATTTCTGTTCATTATTGTGGTTTTATCATAAAAATCAATGTTTTATGAGATATACTATTACTTTCATCTTAGAAAATAGTTTATGTAGTTTTTAAATGATTTTTTGATGGAAATTAAATTATAGAATCCAACCCTTTTAAAAAAAATTCATAAAACTCCGTACTGGGGTACCAAATGTGATTATGGGGATGAGGGGTGAACCCATGACCTAAATTGTATGTTGTCTAAAAGGCGATACAATGAGTTTCCCTATATATTTATTAAGGGTTTCCAAGTATCGTTTCTTCCCAAAAAGGATATTATTTTCAAAGGAATTGTTTTAAAAATTTTAGGGTGAAATCCAATTTTATTCAAAATTCATTATACATTCAAATTAAATTAGCTCAAAATGATATATATTTTCAAGTATTTTTAAAGAATTTCCAATGTAATATTTTCAAAACCCTAGTTGTATATTTTTGTACAAATATTTATTATATCAAGTTTTTGATATAAAGTGGATGGTTTTTAAAAATAATGTTTTAAATTAGATGTTTTCAAAGTTGTGTTTTCAAATTAATGTTTTCAAAGAATTATTCTAAAAAAAAATTTAACAAAATATTCATAGTATTTATAAAAACTATTTTTAACTACTTTTAAAACTACTTATTAGGAAATTTTATTCTCAACCTATGTTTAAAAAAATCACAGTCTCATTAGAAAATTCACAGGATTGTGAGTTTTATAAGGATCCAGCTTGGGTCAAGTCAAATAAATTTTTGTGTATAATTTATATTAAAATATTATTTTTTGTAATTCTTTTTCCATTTACTATAAAACCTATAGTTAAAAAGATTCCAATACGTGTATTGGACTATATATTTTCAGTTAATTTTTACTAAAAAATACACAATATGTTTTTAGCACTGGATTCGGATGTGCAAGTCTCGATCTCTTACACTCGGTATCGAAGGAATGGTTTAGAAAAAATTGAATATTGGGAATTTTCATTTGATTAAAATTTATCATTTAGAAGCTTCCTTTTTACTGACTGGGAAATTAAGTGACCCTTAAGAAAATAGAATTTTATATATTCAAGTTTTCTAAATTTTGAAAATAGAAATTCAAAATTTTCTTAAGCCTATAAAAAAATTTCAAAGGAGAAATTCATTTTAAGGGGTAGAATTTAAAATATAAGGAAAAAAAGCTTATTTGTCTTTTAATAAATGTTAATGAAATAATTTCTTATAATTAAAACAAACCATATTATATTTGACATAAAAATAAATTTATTTCTATAAAAATTTTATATTTTTTTATAAGTTAATTTTAAATATACTAATTATAAAATATTACTTTTATTTTCAATGAAATACTATTTTTATTAAGGAATATTTTAATTAAAATATTTCTATATTTTTTAAGTAAATGTACTTTCTTAAATCAAGCAGCAAAATATTTTAAATTGCTATGATTTATTGTGTTAATAATTAATAATAAACCCTTTTAAAACTATTTAATTGTATAGGATAACAATTTTATAAATAAGTATTTAATACTATATATGTAACAAATTTATAAGTAACCAAGAAAAAATTATTTTGAAAGAAAAATATTAAATTTTTACATTTTTGGTTAGATGTACTTAAAATTAATTTTAAAAAATATATGTATAAAAATACAATTTGTTGTTGAAAACCACATTTATTTTAATATGTAAATCCAGATTCATGAAAATATTATTTTCAATTTAGATCAATTATATGCTTAATTTAAATATAATATTGTTTTGATAGTAACAAAATATTATTTTATCACACTAGTGTTAATATTTTATGTTAAAATTTTGGTAAAATATATATATTGTGACCTACTTATTATAAGGATGAAATAAATTTTTTCATGTGCATAGAATATTATAGTTATTTATGATTTGGTAATTAAAAAAATTATTTAAAAAGATAAATGTATGTATAAGATAATTAGATTTTTTTATTTTAATTCAACTATGTAATTTAAACTTTACTTATATAAAAATATACTTTTAAAGTAAATGTAATAATATACGGTATAAAAATAATTTTTAGAGGAAAATAATTTTTTAATATACCTTGTGTAAAACAAATTAGTGCACCTTAACAAGACAACATCCCCAACTCAACCATTCATATTTTGGGTCGAATCTTGACTACGCAAGGGAGTCGGCCAGGCATTCCCACAAGGGTGTTGGGGTGGTGCGAGTTCCTATACAAGAAATCATAGTTTGTGTATAATACACCAGGAGGCGTAAAAGCAGGGGGGTCAGGTGGGCCAATTTTTTCACCATATGGGTGTGTGTAGTGTTTTGAGTGCCGACCCTTGTGTCAAATAAAATGTTCAGGGGAATGATATTGTATATTAAGAACACCCAGGATGAGATTTAGATTGATGTGAGATGCATCCCTTCAGGTATTTATCACCCATGGCTAAAAACATCGTTTATATCATAGTCATTTGATTAAAATAATATCGACCACCTGATCATTTAACATGTAATCTTCCTCATATACAACCATTGTTTCTTCATCATCCTATGAAATCTCATTCGAGTATCAACCATTGCCCTCTTATTCTATTATTTTCATCTCCAATTCATTCCATAGTAAGATATCACTATAAACAACCTACACACAGTGCAAGTTAATACTTCCCCCCGCCCCATGGTAGTTTTCCTTCAAAAATAGTTTTACTAAAAAAATAATTAACCCATAGAAATAATCCATGATGAAGCTTCACCTATTTCATGTAATTATTAATAAGAAATCAGGAAAAGGGAAAAATAAATATAATTGTATATAAAAATAACTGAAACAAATAATAATTCTAAGCCACCATGCATTTTAAAAACCCTTGTTTTTTAAGTATATACTAGTAGCGATGAAGGATATATATATATAAACACAAAAATAAATATATATATATAAATATATATAACCTATTTCAATAATACTATTTTTTCTCATCTTGCACTACAAGCCAAGAGCTCGAACTCCTTGAATCATTGAGCCTTATAGGGTTTTGTTCATCCTTGAAAATGGGTGTAATAATTTATCATATTTTTTTTTCAAAACATCTCTTGACACCAGCAGAATGATACACAGACACACACACAAGTATATTATGTCATCTTTCCTTTTTATTACATAAATTTTCATTACATTTTACAAACAGAGGATCTTTAAAGTCTAGTGTCTTGGAAATCATAAACATAATACATGAAAACTAAATAAAAAATTATTATAAACAACTTTTAAGGCTTCATCATAGATTAAAACTATGTACAATTACTGAATCTCAATCCTGAATAAATGCATCAAAGTAAAGGGTGAGCATAAGTCCCAGTAAAGGGTAAATAAGGGAATCTGCTTACTTGTGATATCAATAAGAACACGATAAAAGAAATATGAATACATGAGAAATGGAAAAAGAGGAATATCATAATAACAAGAACATGAATAAAAACTTGAATAAGTGGCTACAACATTTTATTTAGACATTCATGAACATATCACCAAGGTTCATCTCGAAGGTTTCATAAAACATTTCCATGGTTTTTCACCAAGGTATCGTGAAACTTGTCATCTCTAGAGATTAATTATTTACCTAATGAATTTGAGATCTATCAGGTTACACCCTTAATATGTCTTTAATTTCATGTGATCCACGTATATCATAATCAAAAATTTTATAAATAAACCATATAGAATAAAAAAAATGGGTTTCTTTTCAAAATTGTGATGTTTTATGAGTGCTTAAAAATAAGATCATTATATCATTTATAACCCATGGAAAGGGAGTGAGGGTTATATGTATTTCAATTCTAGAATCAAATATATCATCTTTATATATTTATGAATACCCATAGAAACAAAATAGTTCTGGGTATTCACACAAATAAAACAAGATAATTTCTTGAGAGAAAGAGATATAAATTTTGAGATGAAATTTCTACAGCATAACGGCTATATAACATGGTTTTAGAAAACAATAAAAAAGAGAGGTTACAAGAGTAAAACACACATAAATAACTTATAATATATTATAAATATATAATAACATGGATATAATAATATGGTATGATAATTTGAATGGAATACCACATGAAAAGGAAATGTGAAACAAAAGAGGGGATGTGATTCCTTTTACGAAAAATTCGGCAGCCTAACGACGTCACTTAAAAATTCAGAAAAAAAATTGATGAGAGCGAAAAGGGTCTCTCAACAATTATAAATGAAATTTAAAGTAATGAGAAAATATAAGAACATACCCTCAACATCAATAGAGGGAAAATAGAAGACGCAACATAAAGGAAGTCATGACATAAAAGTGGAGGGTGAAAGGATCCCTTACCTTGAAGAGTAACTTCAAAATCATGATGTTCGGGACCTTGGGATGCTTGAGGGAACCATGGGAGGACTTCTTTGGAGGAAAGGAGACTAGAACTTTGTTGAAGTGGTTTTTGGAATGAAATAGATGAGGGAATGTCTTGGTATTTACAGGGGAAGTGAGAGAACAAATCATTAATTGCCAAGGGACACCTCATCGGTGGTTTTGGAAAAACTATGGGATTTCCAAATGTATTTTCCCATGGTATTGGCCACTTGGGAAACATAATAGCATATATCAATATTAATAAGTCGACTAG